>CM062818.1:837700686-838306988 GCA_031772625.1 Pinus tabuliformis
TTAAACCAACAACACATAAAAAATTAAACATAATATTTAGCCTAGGAAAACCCCAACTTCAGGGAACCATTCAGCCTAACGAAATTCCATAGATCCCTTAGCTAAAACCCTGGAAAATTTGGCAAAGTGAGCCTTCACCACTCACATCAATGGCCACATTAAAATGAAGTGATCCCAACCTTTTAAAGGCTCCATCACATGCAATCTCGTTGGAATAAAACCATGGGTACACTAAACCACATGCCCAAAACCATTTCCATTTTGAACTAATCAACTTTGACTCTTTCTCCTGAGTCAATTTTATCTAACAGTCCCCATTAAACCTTGAATTGGGGTTTCCTTGACTAAAACCAATCAACCCTACCTACTCTAGCCCTTCCCCCCCTCAAATTTTATACCCAAGGTATCTTTTAACCTGACATGCCCCCTATCACCTAGGTCTAACACCATATTTTACTAACAATTTTCCAGGGCTACACATGCCTTACCAGGACTTACAATAGTATGCCCATTTACATGCAATAATTTTTTACTCCATTATAATAATAATAAAGAATTATTCATTGTTGCTTGCCTTTTCCATCCTCTCACCAAGTGCTTTTCTCTCCTACAACCAGGTTTACCTTGGTCTTCTCTAAGGTGATTGTTGCACTGTGGCAGCCACCTTTGGAGTCTTGTAAAAAAGTCACATGGCACTCGTCCTTAGCCAAATAATCACACAATTCCTCCATTGATCCTTCCAGCATCGTTTCTAGCCCAACTGTTACATTACATTTGATCCATCGTAAAATTTCGATTTTTTTTCTTTTCTTTCAAAAAACCTTATTCTGTCTACCTAGCTGTGGGTGGCTATCCCTGGGGTTTTCGTTTGTGTCACGAGGTCAAATCTACGTCGTCATTTTTGTGCCATTACCAATCCACTCTGCATTGCACTTTCAATATTGGTGGATTCTCTCACCTCTCAAAGGCTTGAGAAGCTACCTATTTTACCACCAACTCTCTGTTTTTACTGTTATGCATAAACATCTTCAACTTGAACTCCAAAGAAATATATCTCCCCAAACAATGGGATCTCTAGCTATAGCCCACACATTAACAACGTCTCTAGTTGAAGTCTCTCTGAAGCACATCCCTTATCTCTATGAAAATATCTACCTTGTTTGATGGAGACACATCTGAGATCATGGAGGTCAATCTTGTTCCCCAAGTCTTGTTACCCACTAATATTATCACCAATTCCTAATTGATTTTCTCCCTCATATCATTTAGCCATTGATGAGCCCCAAAAATGGATATTTATATGGGCTCATTCAACCTCCTAATTTGACTTAATCCACTATTCTCATTAGTTTATTGCATGTTTTTGATTATATTTATGCTAATAGAGTGAATTGGGTTAGTCATTATGCCAACAAGTCTAATGTGTGCTTTGTGTAGTCTATTTGGTCAATTTGGAGACAAAATTGAAGGTTTTAATAAGCACTTGACAGCCAAATTCGTGGGAGAATAAGGGAGAGGATTTGTAGGAAGGTGTCCCCTTCATTTATGGGCCCTTACCTCGAATTCTCCACCATCAGCTCGGAGTTCAAGGGCCACCAAATCAATTAGCATAAGGGCAACCAAGCAAGTCAAGTAGGACTGCTGTTAACTACAAGTTTTGGGCAGCCGAGTCCCTAAAGTTTAGGAGGACTGTTGGGGTCCTCAATTTGTATAAATAAGAAGGCTTAGGGCCTCATTTTGGTTAGCCAGTAGTTAGTCATTTTGTATTTATTTTGTAGTCATTTTGTAGTTCGATTTTAGGCAGTAGATTAGCTTTTCTTTTAGCACATTTTCAAGTTTTCCTTGTGGACAGTTTTTGGAATGTAACATTTCTTTTGATCAATAAGGATGAATCCAGCTTTGCACCAGCTCTAAATCTCTCTTAGGAGGCTGTAGCTCTTGGGGTTGGGCCCATCTCAAGCACCCAATACCTCCTTTGTTTACTCTCATGTGTCTTTGCTGCATTCTTAGAATAAAATCTGCTATTTAGATTTAAATCTTGTTTTGTTATTTAGGTTGTTTTTGATGATTAAAATAGCTTTTCATGTTTAGGATAGATTGGTAGGATAATAACAGGAAAAAGGCTCCAAAAAAGGGTCAACAAACACTTTTGGTTTCACCTCTTCCTTATTAGATCAGGAGCCGGAATTGAAGTAACCGTGCCGTCCCAAACAAAAACACTAGTTTGCTTTACCCTGCAATCCTTAGTGTACTATTTTCATTTGTAGAATTTGGTTATGTGTTTAGATCTCTGAAATGGTTCATTGCATGATTGATGTACATGGTTTTCTTTCCAAATAAAGCTGCTGTTCTTTCGTTTTATTGACAGTTAGATTAGATTAGCTAGGACTTTGATTATTTGCAAGACTTTGTTGATTCGGTTAAATGTACACCGTGCAGGGCATCTCTACCACTCTCTCATCTGCCTAAGCTTCATCAGAGCCAGCTGTTCCATATCCTAGCTAGGTTCATCGTCTCACACCTGTCCTTTTGCCCACGTAACCCTACCTTCTTGCTCCATCATTGTCTTAGCCTTCTTTAAGCCAAGTCAGCCTTCTACACCCTCTCACCACTCCATCCACCAGTCCCTGGGTCACTTCAGACCCCTATCCTACCTCCATATCCATTCATGCATCTTCCCTCACTCACCCATCCTCCAAAATCCAATTTTTAAACATCTTGTAGAAATTTCTGAACATCCTGTAGAAATTCCTGAAACATCCTGTAGAACCCCTGCAGACTTCCTGTAGAAGCTCACGAATGAGGTTTCTTGATAGCCAAACTCTGTGAAACTCTCTGGAAGGGTGTTAGGGACCCCTTAGGCCCTCTCTGAACCTTCCCGACCTCTTCCAAGCATTTCCTCTCGCCAATCCACCTCTGCACAGTCAAAAACAGTTAAATTGTATGCATGATAATTGTGACAACTTATTCAAAAATACAAAAAGATGTTTTCTTCAGATAGTGATAACTTAGACACATGCATTTTACCTTCCTAGAAGTCAATGACATCTCTTTCAGTAGCTTGCATCCTCTTTTTCGCATCAGTAGGGCTAGCTGGTAAAATTAGGGTTTGTTAGGGTTTGCATTTCCTTTCCGCTTTCCAGTTTCTTTCTGCAAGTAAATTAGCCCCTTTGAGTTAGCTTTCATTCATCAGTTAAAAAGCTTCTTCTAAGAGCTCATAGAAGTTGGCTTAAGCTCCTAGCGGACTTGTGCCAGCTGACCAAGTGACAGCTGCGGCAAGAGCTAGTACTTGTGCATACAGCACCGTCGCTTCCAAGTTTGTTACGAACTACCGGGTTGATAAAATTAAAGAAGGGAGTTCCAGGAGTTGCAACATTATTGCTGCAATACTGGGGCCCACCATCTTTTTGGCGCCGTTGCCGGGGAAGCGTCAGAGTATTGGTGATTGTCGCTTTTCTTCTATTTTCCACTACAATCTTCTGCTAAGTAGTTTATTTCATTTCCATTATGCAATTTCATTTCCGCAAAAGTAGATTAGACATTTCCTGCTTTCATAGATTAGCATTTCAATTCCGCAATTTCAATTCTGCAAGCGTAGACTAGCATTTCATTCCTGCAATTTCATTTGAGCAAAATAGATTAGTCCTTTCCTGCTTTCATTTCAATTCCACATTTTCATTTTAGCAAGATAGTTAGCTGCAGTTCAATCTATTTTAGTTTTACAAGTAGAAGTAGAAAAAGAAAAAAACAACCAAAAAGATTTCCTTTCATGCCTTGTAGGAGTAGAGATAATTTAGAAAAATATTTGCACAACACCCCCCACTGCTTCACACAGCCAACCTTCTCTCTTCTTCGATGGCTGTGATTAAGAAGAAGCCCTAGGTGGACATCAAGGCATCTTTAAAGAACCTCTAGGGGAGAAGAAGAAGAAAACATTCCTCTGGAGCGAATGGCTACAAGCAGAAATGTTGGGAGCAGTACCTTATCCAAAAATGAATTTGCAAATCAGATCGAAGATTTCAAGAGTGATATGAGGTAGTTTCTTGCCATGCAACTGGATACCTTGCAGATCCAAAGGAAGCAAGAGGAAGCCAAGAGGGCTTTGGCCATCTTCTGTCCCAGGTGCACTAGAAAGCATCCTAGGAACGAATGTCCATTGCACTCCATAGAAGTGTGTTTTGTTTGTGAAAGAGACCATCCTACGAATCAGTGCCCTTCCTTGCCCGGAATCAAAGCTGCCTATCAAAGGGCTAAAGGAGCCACTGAACCACTCTATTATATGAACCAAAGGAGGCCACATGGACCTAGATCTTACCCTCAGGAACTGTAAGGGACATCCGAGACCTATTATGACTCCTATCAAGCCACTTTCATGCCTTCTTGGGGTCCCCCTACTCATCCTTCCTGGTTCACACCTCCTCCTTGTTCCTTCACAGATCCATATTATGCCCTACCAGTTGCTCATTCGTTTCACTCTTATGCTCAGCCACAGCCTCAGTGGAATGCACCTCATCAGGGGTGGAGGCCCCAATACAACACTCCTCCCACTTCTTTTCCTCCACCACTTGCTCGTCCACAACCATCGCCTCCTGCTCCACCAAGGCAACCCCAAATGCCTACCCAACCACAACCCCATCCACTTCCATCTCAAATCTACGCCCCCACTCAGCTACCCATACTACCATTCCCAAAACCATACAATGGAATAGCTCAATCCAATTGCAAAGCTGAGGCACAACATGTCCAAACGATTCCTCTTGAGCTCAAAGTTATTCACCATAGCTCAGGAAGAGTATTGGAGGAAAGAGATTATATTGACAGCACTGAAGGATCGCATCTAGCAAAAGAAGATTCAAAAGAGGAGATGAAAGAACCATGGGCTACACTTGATGAAGAGAAGACATCAGAAGCAGAGATCAAGAAAGCTCCCTCATGGTTACCATCAAATCTTCCATGTATTCAAG
This sequence comes from Pinus tabuliformis, assembly GCA_031772625.1. Lineage (NCBI taxonomy): Eukaryota > Viridiplantae > Streptophyta > Pinopsida > Pinales > Pinaceae > Pinus > Pinus tabuliformis. Next base: position 837,705,651 of record CM062818.1, read on the forward strand.
AGAAAGATCAGCAAAAAGAGGGAGATGAGAAAGTCATGATAGAAGGTGACATGAAGAATGATCCAGATCAACAAAAGGACCAAGGATATCAGAGCTATATTGAGATATGGTTTCAGACGGTCACTAAGTTGCAGCGGTACTATCTTCCTTAGCTATGTTTGATCCCTTCAAAGTTAGATCATTTGGTCTCTGAAATCCGGATACCTGTCAAAACATGCATTTTGAGCCTTCACATCATCTTGTCTCTAATCTCGATGTGCACATAGCTCCATTGGAAGTATTCTTATACTTGAAAATGATTTTGTTTTTCAAGTAGGGTAGGTAGAAAAAAAAAGAAAAAGAAAAAAAAATGAAAATAAGAGAAAAATAAAAATCTAAGGTGAAAACCTCCTCGGAGGCGCCTTAGATTGGCTCATTGATTGAAAACCTCCATGAGGCGGTCAATGGGTTGGGAAAAAAGAGAAAAGAGAATAAGATCTCTGGGTGAAAACCTCCCTTGGAGGCGCCCAGGGCATGCAATTAGGGTGAAAACCTCCATGAGGCGCCCTAGTTGTTTTTCAAAGCAAGGAGAAAAAGAAAAAAGAAAAATAAACCTAATTTGCATTGAATAATTGCAGGTCACAGCAAGGACGTTTCAGGTCAGGAGGATCACTCAAAACAAGGTCAAAGGAATTTTTGTGCCTTCTACAGGAAGTTCTTTATTTCTACAGGAAACATCCTGTAGAACCTTCATGCGAGCTAGATTTGATTTTGGAAGGGGATCTAAAGCTTGGAATCTATTGGTTATGCCTGCAAGCATCCATGTTTGCATTCCTCACCCTTTTCCATCATTTTTTCCACCTCATTGTGCTTCTTTTATGAAAACTGTGTTTTCTACAGGAAGTTCTATGTCTTCTACAGGAAGCTTACAAAAAAGCCAAATTGATCTCCGAAGAGGACCCGAAGGCTGGGAATATGTCCATGAGGCCTGCAAGCATCCATATTTCCATCCCCCACCCTTCTCCATCAATTTTTCCATGTCATTGTGCTTATTTCCTCAAAACTGTGTTTTCTACAGGAAGTTCCTGTAGAAACTACAAGAAGTTAAAAATGGATCGAAAAAAGTAGTTTGGCGAACATGGTAGCTTCCTCAAGGGTTCAGAAGTCCTCCTGCAATCTTAAAACTCCTCCTCCATCATCTCCATGCCTGCATCACAGCCCAAGCTCAGCTTTTCTTTCCATGCAAAAACTTGCAGAATGCTTTGAAGAAAAAATACATAGAACAGAATTTGTTTTTGCCCTAACTTGAAAACCATGCATCCATTTGAAAAACCGTTTTACAGGGAATTGTATAGGGATGATGGAAACATGCCCGAGAAGTTTCAGCCCATTCCGATGCACGGTTTCCAAGAAATCCACCTCCATCACCGTCAGCCATTTTTGCATTTTCTCCATATCCGTGCATCCATTTCAAAACCTGTTTCATGGGGAGATGCATATGGGTGATAGTAACCTACCCAAGCAGTTTCAGCAGTTTAATTCACCACCTTTCGAAATATCATGCATGGGAATGGTGTTTTCCAGCCTACCTCTCTTTAAGCTCCAAATTGGATGAAGAAAAACTCGGGCTTCTCTACTCTGGAAGGCTTTGTTGTACTTTCCTGTAGAACGTCTTTCTGTAGAATGCTGGCCGGCTTCTGTAGGATGTCTTAGCACCTCTGAACGATCTTGGTATGTGGGAGAATTTTGAACAGGCCGAAAAACTCAGTGGAGGACGATAGGTTAACCGATTGTGGGAGCAGAGGACGCATCCTTCAGCTAAGAATGTTGCAAGTGCAAATTAATCAGCGGGTGGTGAGAGTCAGCCGAGCATCATTTAATTGTGGCATGATTTGTGGTGGGGGAGTGAAGTTACAGCTGCAAGGACGATGATAAACTGGAAACAACAGCGGTGAGAGTTCGATCGGTTGTTTTATGGAGATTTCCGTTGATGGAGGGTGAGCTGGCCAACTGCACATTGGCCCCATGCAGACTGTTGGTCCCCTGTAGTGCTTAACTGTTTGTTCTCTGCCTGTAATCTCATCCATCAATCACGCTAAGGTTTAACTGGTCATCACTACCTGTTTTCCGATTTCCTCCTGAGATCGCTGAGCGCACGTGTCTTATTCACCCACTGAACGCTGTTGAACTAGATGAGGGTGGCCAGTTAGCTGGCCACTGATTTTTTTAATCCGAATAAGAATGTATGAAACAAGTCTGCATGTGAATCCAGAATAGTAGTTTTCCTGTGTGTTACACGGAATGTTTCAGTTGGTTCTGCGTCAAATTCTCTTCCACAGTTCCTGTTAAGAAATTCCTCTGCTAGAAACGATAAACCACTGTGAGGGTTAACCTATGCATGAAGAATGTGAATTTTATGTGATTGTATGCATGCTGAGGATGAAGCTCTGCACTCTGTCTGTGGGAGCCTGATTCCCTTTTGACAGTCGGGTTTGGGCAGCAAAAGCATTATAACCAGGGAATTGGTGCAAAGTTGAAATACAAACACCTGAGAAATCCTGTCTTGAGGATCAAAAGAGGAAAGCATAAAACAACAGTCCCTTTCTGCTCGGAGCATTGAAACAGGGCACTCTCACCAAACCAGACCAACCAGCTTACATCCTTTTTGGAGCAAGGTCAGCCTTCAGATTAGGAAATATATTACCTATGAGGGGCGATTCAGTATTGTATATGGTTATCGCTTCCATTTGTTAACTGAGCTCAGGCATAAGATGGATTTAACCACAACACAAGTCAAAGAGAAGGCACCCCCAGCCAAGCAAGCCAAATCAGGGAAAACTGCTTCTACAGGAAGCCAGAAAACGACCACTACAGGACTTTCTACAGGAAGTTTGGGGAAAGGGCAGCAGAAGGAGAAATTGGCCAAGATTTTAGCTAGGGAGGCAGCAGTTGTGCTGGCCACCCTAAGCACATCCCCCAAGCAGAAGGAAAAGTGAAAGAGAGAGCCTTCCATGTATTTTAAGGCGAGAAGGAGCACATGGATCAAAGTGGGCAGACCCAAACCATAGACAAAGGAGAAAATTGTCATTAAGGACACAAAAGCTAAATAGAAGGAGGAGCCTCCTTCAAGGATGTCCATCACCTATGAATGAGGAAGCCAAAAACCTTCACTTGGAGAGAGAGAATTCAGATAATGGACTCAAAGACAGTTCTACAGGAAGTTGAGAATTCTCTAGGAAAAGAAGCACAGGCAGTGGGAAGGAGTAGAGAGAAAAGCATGGTTTTATGACTGAGAAGAGGACATCACTTCAAAAGCTTGGCATGACAGGGAGGCCACCAGGACCATCAAAGACGAGGAGATAGATTGGTTGCTCAGAGGATGAGCAACACTTTCAGTAGGGGGGTGATGATGAGTCCCAAAAATGGATAATTATATGGGCTCATTCAACCTCCTAATTTGACTTAATCCACCATTCTCATTAGTTTATTGCATGTTTTTGATTATATTTATGCTAATAGAGTGAATTGGGTTAGTCATTATGCCAACAAGTCTAATGTGTGCTTTGTGTAGTCTTTTTGGTCAATTTGGAGACAAAATTGAAGGTTTTAATGAGCACTTGGCAGCCAAATTCATGGGAGAACAAGGGAGAGGATTTGTAGGAAGGTGTCCCCTTCATTTATGGGCCCTTACCTCGAATTCTCCACCATCAGCTCAGAGTTCAAGGGCCACCAAATCAATTAGCACAAGGGCAGCCAAACAAGTCAAGTAGGACTGCTGTTAACTACAAGTTTTGGGCAGCCGAGTCCCTAAAGTTTAGGAGGACTATTGGGGTCCTCAATTTGTATAAATAAGAAGGCTTAGGGCCTCATTTTGGTTAGCCAGTAGTTAGTCATTTTGTAGTTCGATTTTTAGGCAATAGATTAGCTTTGCTTTTAGCACATTTTCAAGTTCTCCTTGTGGAAAGTTTTTGGAATGTAACATTTCTTTTGATCAATAAAGATGAATCCAAATTTGCACCAGCTCTAAATCTCTCTTAGGAGGCTGTAGCTCTTGGGGTTGGGCCCATCTCAAGCGCCCAGTACCTCCTTTGTTTACTCTCATGTGTCTTTGCTGCATTCTTAGAATAAAATCTGCTATTTAGATTTAAATCTTGTTTTGTTATTTAGGTTGTTTTTGATGATTAAAATAGCTTTTCATGTTTAGGATAGATTGGTAGGATAATAACAGGAAAAAGGCTCCAAAAAAGGGTCAACAAACACTTTTGGTTTCACCTCTTCCTTATTGGATCAGGGGCTGGAATTGAAGTAACTGTGCTGTCCCAAACAAAAACACTAGTTTGCTTTACCATGCAATCCTTAGTGTACTGTTTTCATTTGCAGAAGTTGGTTATGTGTTCAGATCTCTGAAATGGTTCATTGCATGATTGATGTACATGGTTTTCTTTCCAAATAAAGCTGCTGTTCATTCATTTTATTGACAGTTAGATTAGATTAGCTAGGACTTTGATTATTTGCAATACTTTGTTGATTCGGTTAAATGTACACCGTGCAGGCATCTCTACCACTCTCTCATCTGCCTAAGCTTCATTAGAGCCAGCTGTTCCATATCCTAGCTAGGTTCCTCGTCTCACACCTGTCCTTTTGCCCACGTAACCCTACCTTCTTTCTCCATCATTGTCTTAGCCTTCTTTAAGCCAAGTCAGCCTTATACACCCTCTCACCACTCCATCCACCAGTCCCTGGGTCACTTCAGACCCCTATCCTACCTCCATATCCATTCATGCATCTTCCCTCACTCACCCATCCTCCAAAATCCAATTTTTAAACATCCTGTGGAAATTTCTGAACATCCTGTAGAAATTCCTGAAACATCTTGTAGAACCCCTGTAGACTTCCTGTAGAAGCTCACGAATGAGGTTTCTTGATAGCCAAACTTTGTGAAACTCTCTGGAAGGGTGTTAGGGACCAATTAGGCCCTCTCTAAACCTTCCTGACCTCTTCCAAGCATTTCCTCTCGCCAATCCACCTCTGCACAGTCAAAAATAGTTAAATTGTATGCATGATAATTGTGACAACTTATTCAAAAATACAAAAAGATGTTTTCTTCAGATAGTGATAACTTAGACACATGCATTTTACCTTCCTAGAAGTCAATGGCATCTCTTTCAGTAGCTTGCATCCTCTTTTTCGCATCAGTAGGGCTAGCTGGTAAAATTAGGGTTTGCTAAGGTTTGCATTTCCTTTCTGCTTTCCAGTTTCTTTCTGCAAGTAAATTAGCCCCTTTGAGTTAGCTTTCATTCATCAGTTAAAAAGCTTCTTTTAAGAGTTCATAGAAGTTGGCTTAAGCTCCTAGCGGACTTGTTCCAGTTGACCAAGTGACAACTGCGGCAAGAGCTAGTACTTGTGCATACAACACCGTTGCTTCCAAGTTTGTTACGAACTACCGGGTTGATAAAATTAAAGAAGGGAGTTCCAGGAGTTGCAACATTATTGCTGCAATACTGGGGCCCACCAGTCATCCCTTTGTGTTATCACTCTTCTTAGGGTTTGCAATGAATGGATATTAAAGGCTCTTTCACCAAATATATGAGCTCTCACCTTGAACCACACCACCTTGTTTCACCACATTGTCCATTGATGAATTACTGCTCTCATACCACGTATAAAAATTTATCGGAGAGGAAATAAAATATTTATCGAAATATTTAATAAGAAGAATAAAAGCAACAACACACATAAAACATTAAACACAATATTTACCTTGGGAAAACCCCAACTCTAGGGAAAAACGCATCCTAACGGAATTCCATAGATCCCTTGGCCAAAACCCTAGACAAGTTGGCCAAGTGAGCCTTCAACGCTCACATCCCTGGCCACATTACAATGAAGTCATCCCAACCTTTTAAAGGCTCCATCATATGCAATCCCATGGGAAGAAAACCACGGGTATGCTAAACCACATGCCCAAAACCATTGCCATTTTGACCTGATCAACTTTGAATCTTTCCTCGAGTCAAGTTTATCTAACACTTTGGATTGACTTTGGGGTGGAAACTACGAGAAATATTGTAGTGTAGCTAGCCTATGGTTGGGTGGAGAGTTGAATTCCCTCCTTCAGTTCTCAACCATCTTTAAATACACAGAGAAGCATAAATTTCTTATGTATTTTGTCTTATGTATTGTCATGACTCTTTTTATATTATTCATGGTGCAATCTCTTATGTGGTTATGAATGTAATGGATGCTTGAGTTGTGAGGCTCGATGGCAAGATTCATGACTAGAAGGATATGTGTATGTCATTGATTCTAATGCGTAATTGGATTATGTTATTCATTTTTATGTTGAGGCTGAATATGAGGTATGTTTAATTATGTAATTGTAACTATTGAAGTTGATTTCCAAACCTATGTGTTGACTATGCTGGAATTTCGTCAACCAAGGGGGTTTCCCTAATGAAAAGTCCAAATTAGACTTCACATTGTTTAGTGTGGGATCCATTCTGAAAATAAGGCATGACTGCCATATATCCTTAAAGATATGGCTTGGCTACAATGCTCAACACAAAATATTAATGCACATGTACTTTTGGGTGAAAAAGTGAGAATGCCTTATAGAATGTTAAGCTTCAGAATTGATCCACGGATCTTTTTCTTGTAGATGTATGAAAAGAATCACATGTGAAAATTGTAGCTTAACACAAGAATTTAATGTGCACACAAGAAAGAAGAAGGAACACATAAAGGCATGAAAAGAAGACAAAAAGACTTGATAACGGAGTTCGTCCAACTTGGACTAAGTCACCGGGCCCTACTTGATCAATGGGGAGGCCTTCATTCATTAAATGGAATGAAAAGAAGAGTACAATCATCAGTTACATAAAAGGAGTCTTATACCTCCATTCTGGAAAATAGATAAGAAATGGAGAACTCAGATGGAGAAATGGATAGCACCACTACGTCTGTGGCATCGAGAGGGGCAGAAACCATATAAAATTTTCCCAATTCAGACAAAATGAACTATCGGCCCTCCTGCGCTGCTCCTGCCTCAAACTGCATGCCAAAATCCTCTCCCCCGTACTTTCTGTGTTCATCGGGCTTTATAATCTTTCTAGGCGCACTTAAATCGGGGGTCATTTGTTCAGAATAGAATTCGTTTGAATAGAAGGATCAGTGGGTGCAACAAACCCTGAAAATATGCCTTTTTTGTTTATACACAAATACACGTGGAAACACTAAAAAGCTGAAAACCCCAAACTTCAAATTTTATCAAATCGGCCCTATTTGCATGTCAGGTCCGCACAAATCGCAAATCGCTTTGTCAATGGCCTTGTATATCGGGGGATCGCCGATCACCAATACGTTGATCGCCGATATGCCAATCGCTGATACGCTGATTTGATCCTGACCATTGATCTGTTTCTGATCCAACCGCTGAGATTGCATGTCGCCATTGGCATATCGCAACGCTACGACCCAGGGGTCCTGCCTTTGGCATTTGCCGACGCCGATCGCCGACGCCGATATCGGCAATTGCTATATTGCATGTCGCTGGTTCTAAAGTCTCGATATCGCACATAACATGCCCCCGACTCTGATTAATCGGAGATCGCTGTTTGGGGTTCCCGTCCGCTTGCCTTAAGTTTGCCCCTTTGGACCCTCCGATTGCAATTTTCCCTTTATAAGGCTCAAAACCCATTTTTATAAGAAATGCCTCATTTTTCAAATGAACTAAGGCAAACTCTTTTCGCAATAACTTCATCATCTGGACTCGGATTGGAGTGCCATTCACACCATTGGAATCAGGGCGATGAGCACTTCGATCTGATGTCAAGATACTTTATTTTCTGCCACTTTGAATTTTGAGCTTTTCCATGCCATTGTGTCTGAAGATCCACCTGGATCAATCCTCCCCTTTGAGGAGATTTTGGACTGCCAAAAGCTTTCATTAGTCAATTGGCAAGCGAGGGAATTGATCCCTCACCCTTTCCTTCTCTAGCCATTTTGTCTTGTTGGGGTGCATCCCCTTGAAACCAACTCAAAGGTATTCCACATCTCCTCACCGCGAAGTCCTGGTTCTTCTGTCAAGGTTGATGTCTTCAGTTAACTCTTCGAGATACTCTGGTGCAAACAAAGGAAAACCTCCTACAAAGTCCATCGACAAATTTTCCCATGGACGACTCGGAATAGGGAGTGGTGTCTAGAGCCAGAGTTTTCTATTAGAGGGCTTTGAAATAGAACACATCACACAACCCTTTACATAGCGAGTCATATGAGGCCAAAAAAAAAATCTTTGTACGTGACATAAAGTCTTTTCGACACCAAAGTGTCTAGACATAAGAGAGGTGTGGGCCTCTCGAATTACATGTACTCGTTCCCCTGTGGGAATACACAATTTGCCAAGGTGATACAATAGTTTCCCCTGCAAGTGATAGTTGTCCACCTATGAACCATGGGTTAGTTTTGCATAAATCTCCTTAAAGTCATCATCGTTAGCATATTGTTCAGCATAACTCTCAAAAGATAACGAAGCATTATGAAAAATAACAAAAGTAGAAATAGGAGGGCGACATAGCATATCAACCACTTTATTGCTAGTGCCCTTCTTATACTTTATTACTAGATGAAACTGTTGAAGAAAACCCATCCACCTAAAATGACGAGATTGCTGCAACTTGGTTTGTGACTGAAGGTACTGCAAGGGTTGATAATCTGTATGGATGATTGTCTCCTTGCCGATCAGGTAGTGTTTCCACTTTTTCACACTTTGCACCAAGGCATAAAGCTCTTTGTCATAGGTGGGATAGTTTATCACAGCCTGAGAAAACTTCTCAGAATGGTAACATATCAGCTTCTTTTGCTACATCAATACAACTCCCATGGCATAACCACTAGCATTGGTTTTGATCTCGAATGACTATTGGAGATCTGGTAAGGCTAAGACTGGTGCGGTGCTGATCTTTTCCTTCAATGTTTCGAAGGACTTCTGTTGTCTTCCTCCCCATTGGAAGACCTGTTTCACACTTGTCAATGTGTGCAGAGGTGCTGCAATAACAAAGAAATTGGCAATAAATCTCCTCCAGTACTGGACTGCACCTAAAAAGCTGCGGGCCTCGGTTACACTAGTAGGCTTAGGACAATTTACAATTGCTTCAACTTTAGAAGGATCAATCTTTAATTGACCATGACCAACAATATAACCTAGGTAACCCAAAGAGGTTTTTCTGAACTCACACTTTGACAACTTTACATAGAGTTTTTCTTTTTTTCAATACATCAAGCACTTTCTTCACATGACACACATGTTCATTCCAACTTTTACTAAAGTCAAGTACATCATCTAAATACACAAGAACAAATTCATCAATGAAAGGTCGAAAGAGATCATTCACGACCCTCATAAAAGTGGCTGGAGTGTTGCAAAGTCCGAATGGAATCACCATCCATTCAAACAACCCCTGTTTGGTCTTGAAGGTGGTTTTACACAAGTCCCGCTCTGCAATTTGGACCTAGTGATAGCCACTGCGCAAATCCAATTTGGTGAAATAAACAACATTCTTTAACTGATCTAATGAATCATTTATGCGTGGTAGAGGGTAATAATTTTCAATGTGATCTTGTTTAGTGTGCAATAATCCACACACATCCTCCATGTGTCGTCTTTCTTTGGGACTACGACAATCGGTGAACCACATGGAGAAGTGCTCGGCCTGATGACCCCTTGGTCCAGATTTTCCTGCACCTGCTTTTTGATTTCCTCCATCTCAATGGTTGACATCCCGTACATGCCAATATTTGGTAAAGGAGCGTCATGTTGCAAATGGATTTCATGTTGGATTTCCCTCTTCGGAGGTAATCCCTTCAGTTCCTGAAACAACTCATCATAATTAGAAATTAATTCACATAATTCTTGTTTATGTTCCTGATCACAACCCTGGAAAGCATCAGCTACTTCTGCATCTTTTCCCCTTACAACCATAAGCATGCAACCCTTACTAGAATTCACCAACCTCTTCATTTGTCCTGCACTTACAAGGCTGGCATTGATTTTATTTTGATGAGCCCTTACAATATATTCTACCCCATCTTTTGTGATTTGGTATTTGTTTTCATGATGGAAAAAGACTGCCTTTCTATCATATAGATACGGACTCCCTAACACCATGCCACAGATATCCAATGGTATCACATCAAGTTCTACTTCATCCACTAGCTTAGAAGCGATCACAAATTTTACTTTACATTGCTTGGTTACATTCAGTTTTGCTTTATCATGTATCCATCCAAGCGGGTAAGGTTTCAGATGTGGTTTTGTTTCTAAGCCGAGTTTCTTTACCAAGGATTCTGCAATTAAGTTTGCTTGGGATCCAGTATCAAACAGAGTTTCTACTTTAGTATGATTTATGACAACTCTGATATGAAATAGTTCAATTCTCTTTCGATCATTAGGAAGGGACTCATTTACAGAACTAGTGCCTTCATGCGATTCAGAATTAACATGAGGTGTAAGAGTACCTTTTGTTCTCGTGGCTATGATTAATGCTTCATCTCCAGAATCAGATCCAAGGTCTTGCTGCGTAGTTGCCACTGTCTTCTACTTGCCTTTTCCTCCATACTTCTTCGGTCTCTTTTCTGGGTGCTGTTTCCAATAGTGATCGTCATCGTGACCTTCCTTTTTGTAGTGATTGCAATACGACCTTTCTCCTTCTTTGGCTGCTTCCATCTTCTTCTCCTTTCCTTTCCATTTCGCTTTAGATTTTCCATTGGGAGGTTTGAACGGTGGTTTTTTGGAATGATCATCTCTTTCATTTTTGCCCCTGTTCTCAATATGAATTTCCTTTATGCTAGCTGAGTCAATAGTGGTTGGTTCAAATAACAATAATGAATGCCTAATGTAACTATGTAATGAGCCAATGTACTTAGTCACTACTTCAGGTGTATCAAGTGCAATACCCAAATTTAGTGCTTGCTTTCTAAACTCCTCTATAAAACTATGAACATCCTGACCTTTGTCTTTTCTTAAATACTGCCAATTCATTAAAGCTTTTTGCTTGTAACCCAAGGGATAAAACTGTTCCTTTAATGTAGAAATAAAATTGGGCCATGAGGAAAAGAGGTTACCCACATTCTTACTACTCTGCAATTTGCTCTCCCACCAAATGAGAGTGGTGTTGCTAAGGCATAGAGAGGTCAGCTGAATCTTTGCCTCATCCTCCACAATCTGCTGGATCCTGCAGTAGACCTCAATTTGCCTAATCCAATTATTAAGCTTCTCTGCGTTACTTTCACCATTAAACATGGGAAGATCAAATTTAACATCTAATTTAAATAAAGGCTTCTTAGATGCATCCCTTGAATTTCTACGATTATGGTAGTGAGAGGAAGAAGAACTTTCACTCGCGGAAGTAGAAGGAGGGGGTTCTTCTCCACCATTTCCATGTGCTGAACCTTGTTCTTTTGGGTTTCTCTCTTCTACTTTCTCCAGCCTTAAAACCAACTTACCAACATTCTCTGCCATTGAATAGAAGGTCTTGCGGAAATTGCGCTCCTCTTCAAGATGAGCTTCATCTTCTGCCATGTTTCTCCTTCGATGTGCACACCCTACTTCGGGATCGAAAGGTTCTAATTCCCCTGTGCCTCTTCAGAGCCTGTTTCTTGTTAGCATACAAACATGCAATTCACATCTAAAAATACCTGCTCTCACACCACTTGATCCGGGGATCTTTTGCTTATAGATGTATGAAAAGAATCACATGTGAAAATTGTAGCTTAACACAAGAATTTAATGTGCACACAAGAAAGAAGAAGGAACACATAAAGGCACAAAAAGAAGACAACAAGACTTGATAATGGAGTTCGTCCAACTCGGACTACGTCTTTGGGCCCTGCTCGATCAATGGGGAGGCCTTCATTCATTAAATGGCATGAAAAGAAGAGAATACAATCATCAGTTACATAAAAGGAGTCTTATACCTCCATTATGGAAAATGGCTGAGAAATGGAGAACTCAGATGGAGAAATGGATAGCACCACTGCGTCCGTGGCGTTGAGAGGGGTAGAAACCATATAAAATTTGCCCAATTTAGACAAAATGAACTATCGGCCCTCCTGCGCTGCTCCTGCCTCGAACTACGTGCCAAAATCCTCTCCCTCACACTTTCTGTGTTCATTGGGTTTTATAATCTTTCTAGGCGTGCTTAAATCAAGGGTCATTTGTTCATAATAGAAGTCGTTTTAATAGAAGGATTGGCAGGCGCAACAAACCCTAAAAATAGGCCTCTTTTGTTTATACACAAATACACGTGGAAACACTAAAAAACTGAAAACCTTGGACTTCAAATTTTATCAAATCAACCTTATTTTCCTATCGGGTCCACGCTGATTGCAAATTGCAAATCACTCTGTCAATGGCCCTATATATGGGGGGATCGCCGATCCGCCGATCACCGATACGCCGATTTGATCTTGACTATTGAACTGTTTTCGATCCGACGACTGAGATTGCATGTCACCATCAGCATATTACAACACTACGGCCCAGGGGTCCTGCCTTTGGCATCCGCTGACACCAATCACCGACGCCAATATCGGCAATCACTATATCGCATGTCACTGGTTCTAAATTGTCGATATCGCACATAGCATGCCCTCGACTCCGATTAATCGGAGATCACTGATCGAGGTTCCCATCCGCCTACCTTAAGTCCGTCCCTTTGGACCCTCTGATTGTGATTTCCCCTTTATAAGGCTTAAAACCCATTTTTATAAGAAATGCCTCCTTTTTCAGAGGAACTAAGGCAAACTCTTTTTGCGATAACTTCATCATCCAGACTCAGATTGGAATGTTGTTCACACCATTGGAATTAGGGTGACGAGCACTTCGATCTAATGTCAAGATACTTGCTTTTCTGCTACTTTGAATTTTGAGCTTTTCCATGCCATTGTGTCTGAAGATCCACCTGGATCAAGAATGTATCAAGGTTCTTTTACCGAAAGGGAGAGGAAAAGTGAGCCTTTAAAATATGAGTAATAGTATTGATCTAATAAAGACACACAAGCATATACATAAGAATGAATCATTGATCAACCAATGAAATAGTTCACACAAAAGAAATGATTGTTAAAAAAAATACAACACACATTCAACAAGATAAGTACCAAAGCCACTGGAATAGTTCAATTTCATTATTGCATATGAAAAAAATATACATCACAAAAATTCAAAGAATAATCTTACAATATTTACGACATACACATGAAAGTGTGTTGGCTCAATGAAATTCTTAATAAGAAAAAGTTCCAAGATACATCAGTACAAAAAACACCACTAGCTCCAATAGTGGAGCATTAGAGCAACCACTTTCTCCTCCAAAAGAACTATCTTTCTCTCTTATGCCTGGTAGGAGGAGCCAAGGTGAAAAGTCCTTTACATGAGTGATGAGGGTGTATATATAACAAATGGGGTGATCATTCACCTCCCTTGTGACTCTTGGACTACCCTCATGACTATTTGACTTTTCTATGACCTTTCGACTCCTACATGACTTTTCACATTCTATAAGGCTTCATATGTAAGAATCTTGTTTGAATTGTGGTAACTTTTATTATAGGCAAACCCTACCAATGATAAGTACCTTTCCCACTGAGTATGGAAATCTATGACGTATATTCTAAGCATATATTCCATAACCTAATTTACTCTTTCAGTATTCCCATCTATTTATGGATGATATGCAGTGCTAAAGTTCAACTGAGTCCCTAACAGTGACTGCAGACTTGTCCAAAATCTAGATGTAAATCAAGAGTCTCTTTTAGAAATAATTTTTGTGGGAAACCCATATAACTGATAACTTATCTTATAAAAACTCATTCCACATTAGTAACATCACAAGTATCTCTCATTGAGATAAAATGGGCACTTTTGGTCAATTTATCAAGTACAACCAATATGGCATTATGCCTTTGTGAAGTGAGTGGAAAATCCATAGAAATGATCTCCCATTTAGAGACAAGAATGTCATGCATTGTAAGAGTTTTGCAGGGTGGCCATGATCAACCTTCACTCGTTGGCATTCAAGACACTTAGCAACAAACTAGAATACATCATGCTTCATGCTTACCCAAAAGAAGAATTTATGTGTGCATACATCTTCACACTAGGATGTGCATAATAGAGTGCTCTATGTGACTCATTTGTATACCCCCTTCCTTAGGGATGTACATTCTCCCTTAAAATCTCAATAATTCATCTGGTTCAAGGACATAGCCCTCAAACTTTGGTTCTATTTGCTTGCCACTTTGGAGCATTGATGTAACCTTCAGATACCAACTATCTTCAAAGAGTTTCTCCACCACATGCTTACTCAAATTGACCCTCAATGGTAACAGGGAGAAGATCCACGAACTCTTGCTTAGTGCATTGACCACCACATTCTCCTTTCCCTTGATGTACGAAATCCCAAAATCATACTCAGTCATGAATTCACTATGCTACCTTTGCCTAACATTTAGATCCCTTTGAGTGAAGAGGTACTTTAGGCTCTCATGGTCAGTTCTGAGCTCAAAGCTTCTCCTGTCAAGGTAGTGTCTCCACAGTTTCAAGGTTAACATCACTACTGCTAATTCTAAGTCATGGGTAGCATGCAACTCTTCATAATTTTTCAACTTCTTGGATGCATATTTTATTACTTGGCCTTCTTGCATCATCACTACTCCCAATCCTTACTTCGAAGCATTTGTAAAAACTATGAAATCATTTTCCATGTCAAGAACTCGAAGGATTAGTGCACTCATTAGTAATCTCTTTAGTTCGGTGAATCCAATGGCACATTCATATGTCCATTCATACCTAACACCCTTCCTCTATAATGTGGTGATGGGTTTTACAATCTTCAAAAACCCTTACATGAACCTTCGATAATAACTCGCTAGCCCCACAAAGTTATGCACCTCATGAGCATTTTTTTGGGTATTGGCCAATCGATTATGGCCTTTACCTTTTTCGAGTCAACTAAAATCCATTCTCCCAATATGATGTTCCGAAGGTAATGCATTTTCTTTTGAAAGAAAGAAGATTTCGACAATTTCTCATATATATGATTTTCGCTTATGCATGTCAACGCAACCCTTAAGTGCCCTTCATGCTCTTTTTCATTCTTGGAATACATGTCGTTCACGAGGCTCATGAGCATTGTTGGTGCATTGGTCAAACCAAATGACACTACTACGAACTTATAGTGTCCAAATTGAGTTTGAAAGGAAATTTTTGGGATGTCACCTTCCTTAATCCTCAATAGGTGGTATCCAGATCACACATTGATTTTTGGGAAAATTGTTGCTCCTGTCATTTGGTCAAAGAGGTCATCTATTTTTGGTATTGGGTATCTATTCTCTATGTGGCTTGGTTCAAGTCCCTATAATGTATGCATAATCTTAAGGAACCATCCTTTTTCTTGATGAAAATCAATGGTGCACCCCAACGTGAAACAATAGGTATAATAAATCCCAAATCTAACAACTCTTTTAGCTACATTTGCAACTCACAAAGTTCCGGTACCGTCATCCTATAGGGTGTCTTGTATATTGGCTCCAAAATAGGTTTTAGGTTGATTATGAAATTGATCTCCCTTACAAGGGGTAACCCAACATGTCTTTAGGGAAAACATCCTGAATTTTTGAAAAAACTAAGTGTTGATCTAGGGAGGGTCCCTTCTTATCCCTTACAACCTCAACCACATATATTTTACATCCTTGCTAGAGACAACATTTTACCTTCATTGTGGAGATGAATTGTAGGGAAAATCCTCTCTTGGTACCACAAATCTCAATTGACTACCTTCACTATCTAAATAATTCACTTTCTTTTTTAAATGATCTCTTGAATTATGTTGCCATTGATGCCAACATTAGTTCTTGAAAGCTCTTAATATTTGTATGGATTGCATTGATTGTATCTCAAACAATCAAGAAGCCTTGGGAATCCCCTGATGCCCTGCAATTAATGAGGAAATTAGGTACAAAGATTAGTCTGTTTGGGCTCTAGATAATCATCGACCGGTTCTTCTCATCATACTGATTCTAATGGTAGGTGGCACGTCACGTGGGTCTTCTAGGTTGAGGAGATATGGCTTCTTAAATTAGAAACCCCATTTGTTGGTCAAGGAACCCCAAAGGAGATGTTAAGTTTATATTATATAATGCAATTAAAATTAAAATGGATTATACTAGTCAAAGTAAAAAATGAGAGGCTTTTTTATCAGAAATTAAATTGAAGTAGGCCTCTAAAAATAAATCTACTTTTGGCTTCAAAAATCAAATTTTCGACCTTTGAAGGATGGTGAATTTTTGGCTCCAAAAATATTAATATTTGAAAATTCAAATTCAAATTGTGTTGGTCAACTCCCTCCAAATTGCAAGTCGAATCCTCTAGAAAGACCTCCATCCACTATATATAGATGATGTTTTAGCCCGCTTTGAAGATAAGGTAGATCAAGCACATTCTTGAGATATATTCTGTGACCCTTAAGCATGGACACATATCTTTTGTGGGAGGCCTAGTTTTTGAGCAACACTTTCTTTTATACTTGGGTTCATTTAAGAATTTAAGGCATCCAAAGGCATAGATATGTGGTACAAATCAAGGCAAAATTCAATGTTGTAACTCTGATATCACATTGGAAGTTTTATGTCTATCTGAAGTTGATTTGTGGCTCCTTTTGTTGGATCAACTAAAGTTTCTTAAGGCCATTCATCCCTATGACGTCAGACAACTCTAAGATTTGTTCTTGGTATTGAATTCTTGAAGTTTTCTTGTGTTATTTTATTTGTTTGTTTTAATCAAAGGGATTCACTAGATGTATGGGGTTATTCAGTCTCATATTAAAAATATTCTGAGAATTGAGGTTAAATTTGCACTTGAACTGAGGCACCTCAAAGACCGAACTTCAGCCCCCTATGAGGCCGAGCTTTCAAGAGTCATTCTGAGGCATATATGTTGGTTGATGTACAAGTCCTTCTGAGGTTACATGTACAGTTTTGAGGCTCGATATTATAGCACCTTTTAGGTCCTATTTGAATTAGTTCGATAGAACCACAGAAGAAGTGTTGGCATGGAAAAGATGCTAACTTGGATCAACCCATGACAACTTGATTTGAGGCATAGTTCAAGGATTGATTAAATTGAAATATTTGCATATAAGGAGTGAAATCATCCTATTTCACTGAGGAAAACCTATAAGTGTCTACTAGAGTAGGCCTATGGTAGTTTTACAATATTATGAGCCTACACCAAATCAGTGCCCTAACTAGAGGAGCATTTTGAATCCTATATGATATTTGCATTAGTATCTTCTAGTGGCTTGATTTGATGAGTATTTTAACTAATCCTAAACCTAGTAATGGTAGATTTGATGTGATCTTCATCTTAATATTGAAAGGTCATCTATGGAGTATTTGTTGAGAAGTATTTTGAAGTCTAGTATGTACACATTTGAGAAGTATATCCAAGACATCTACAACCTTGGATTTGAAGGAGACTATACCAGATATGTTACATTTCAAAATTAAAGAGTGTATTAAGGGTTTGTAATGCCTAAAATTTGTAAGGATATAAAGGTAGAATCACGAGGCACTTCAATGGAGTATTACTTCAGTGATACAACACATGGTTGACTAGGGCATATGCACTCAAGGATCCACAAGTGTTGTCTATGCATCAATGTCTTGAAAGGATGAAGACATACATTATGATTCTACATAAATGATCAAAGGCACATCAAGTCACATTCAAGGCTAATATACATGTGAGGACTATTGTAGATATGAGCAATGAATTATTTTTTGATTGACTATATATGGTGATATTGTCACTATTGACAACTTGATGAGTAATTTAATAGTATTGTCGACAAAGAGTAGAGAGAAGGCAAAGTTGTTGGGCCCTAGTACATTGTCCAACTAAGGTTTGGTGTAGAAGCATATTTGATTGAAGCCAGGGTTTGACATACAGATTCTGTAGAAGGATATTTGATTGAAGTTAGGGTT
Source organism: Pinus tabuliformis (assembly GCA_031772625.1). Lineage (NCBI taxonomy): Eukaryota > Viridiplantae > Streptophyta > Pinopsida > Pinales > Pinaceae > Pinus > Pinus tabuliformis. Next base: position 837,723,669 of record CM062818.1, read on the forward strand.
TGATGTTCAAAGTAAACATAAGCATAATTGATTGACATGTGATTGTATTGTAGTGGTTTTGTATTTTTTGTAGCACAAGTGGATCTAGTATGAAACTTTTGAAATATGGTCCACTTGTTGAAAGGGTGGAAAGGTGGTGCAAGGCAAGAGAGTGGAGAATCCTTCAGGTTGGAGCCTAAGAAAAATTCAGGGTGATAGGGTGGTGCTAGGGTAGGTTGGAGCCTGTATAGGGCGTTGGAGAATCATTCCCATTGCAGTTGGCAAACAGGGTGTTGGAGCATCCTTCAGGTTAGATCCTGTAAACTAGGGTGTTGGAGCGTCCTTTCAGTTGGAGATGGTAAACCGGGGCATGCAAACATCCTTCATGTTGGAGCTTGTAAACTAGGGGGTTGGAGCCTCCATTAGTTGGAGTTGAAAATTTTGGAAGTTGGAACTTCCTAATTGATGTCAATTATTGAAGACAAATATTAAGAAGCGTCCAATGGTTTTTTTTTTCTCCTGGAAGGGTTTCCACCTAAAAATATATGGTGCACTATCTGTATTGTTGTGCATTGTTGAATGGTATTGATGATTTCCTTATGCTTATCTGATGCTAATAACAATTAATTCTTTGAAAGTTAAAAATATACTAATTGAAGAGAAATATCAATTCACCCACTCTCAGTATTTCCAACATAATCTACCAAAGCTTGATGAGATTCTAGGTAGTCCATTATGATGATTACATCATATGTTCCCAAGGCAGTGACCTATACCTTCAAATTTGTTGTACACACTCTGAGGTTCACGAAACATTGGCCTGCACTAGATCTTATTGCTTGTTTTATCCTAGAAATCCATATCAATTTGTTTAAAGTCATCGTGCTCATAGGATGCCAACTCACATTTTTCTAATGCAAATAATGAAATGAAACTATGGATAACACCAAAATCAAACAAAAAATTAAAATTGACATGATTTATCGTACTTGGGGTTTCCACCACAGTGGATTGGTGTTCATCTTGGTGGTTATCAACCACCACGTAGATTTAATGGTGGATTCCTGTTTTTCCCATTGGTGCTTTTCCTTTTCTATGAGTGTTACCACATTGTGATTCAAGGCAGTCATGCTAGTAGTGTGGTCCCCAACATCCCAACAAGTGATACAAGGTGGATTTCGAGTAGAGTTCTATTGAGGCCTTTGAAATAAACTCCCCCTAGAAAATTTTCCCTTGCTAGCAGTTCTGCATGGTTGTATTAGACTCATATGAGTCCCTAAGATGTAGGTGAAGCTACACTGACATCTATTCAAATACCTACTACTAACGTTCTAGGTCCAACTTTGTTTCCATATGGTGGTGGCCTAGAACTTCCTCCCCTCGAGAAGGTCGTCTTCCCCACAAATCTTGGTTGAAGTGGAAAACAACCATTGTCCCCCTTTCAATAATATTAGTTCATACTATAAAATACTTGTATTAACCTTATAATATTACAGAATTAAGGCTTCTGTGATCCATATCAAATTTATAGAGAAGATTTTTCGATAAAAATCACATCTAATTTCATTTTGTCGACGCGTTTCAAACCAACGCGTCAACAAAAATTATAATATTAATTAAATCTCTAATTTAATTAGAATTAATTACCCTTCATTGTAATTAATTAACTCTTATTAATGTTTGAGAATGGAGATATCCACAATTATTTATATTGTCTACAAATTTCAGATATAAATTGTGAAGAAGTTTTCCTTGTCCGATGTTTCGGGTTGAAACTCCACCCATCTTTAGGGACTAGAAAGAAGATAGATGGTAAGTGTGCGAGTTGATCAACCCTATAAGTAATGAGAGCACAAAGACTCGAATAACGATCACAATTTAAAATAAATAAATAAATTATGAATGGTTAAAAGATGAGGGTTCAAAAATTATAATTAAAGGAAATGGTTGAGATGAATAGTCAAAGAAAGACATAACGAGGTTAAAATGCAATGAGAAATTAGTTGAAATAGAATATTTGTTAATTATTATTAAATAGTAAAATATTTAGAAACTTGATCATTATTATAACACAGAAATGGTTTAGAAATTTTAATTTTTGAGAAATAAAATCAAAGCTTAAAAATGGGACAATATTATTTTTTTATTTTTTATATAAATAAAAGAATTTCTATTTGTAAAATATTATTATATGGTTAATAGCTTATAATTTATGTAGACAAATTATTATAAATAGTCTGAATGATAGGGAATTAATAAGAGGGTTTTATTTTTATATTTAATATAAATAGATATATTTATAGTTAAATCAAATTTATTTATTTATGGGTTGAACGTGATGTGGTTAATAAAGTAAATTATTTTGATTAATAGCATAAATGATTATTGGAGTAATGTTACATTATGTTATTCTTTATTATTGTAATATATTTATTTGATAATGGAATAAAGTATGATGGTTATATATATATATATATATATATATCGATATATATATATATATATATATATATATATATATATATATATATATATATATATATATATATATATATATATATATATATATATATATATATATATATATATAATTGAAAGAGCGAGGGAAAGAAACTTTGAAAAAAAAAAAGAGGGGTGAGGTGGGGATAGGGGAAGAACAAAATTTGAATAAAGGGAGAAAGGGCCATATGGGTGAAGGGCGGAGGGTTAAAAAGTAAGGTGGTGGATTATAGGCTTTCAGGAGTGGCTAATATTATAGCCATCTTCCCTATTGAAATTATTGTGATGCTTTTCAATTTCTAAAGCTTCCCTGATGACACTAGAGTTATGAAAAGGGATAAAAGCTAAGGTATGAGATTGATCAAAGAAAATTAAGTGATTGCTATTATAAGAGCACTAAGCTATTGCAAACTTAGTCACCCTATGATGATTGTTGTCTGCTATGTGCTCCTTAAGGTGGACAATGATTGCGCGGCCAATTTGGCCAATGCCTGACTTACCACACGAACAAGGAATTTGGTAGACACTTGATCCTTGCATGGGGTTTGAATTATCTTTAGCTAACTGAAATAACTGTCAGAGGGTTCTATGGGGTTTGAAGACGATCATAATGTTATTTTTGGATAGAATCTTGGCAATGACATCAATGGTTCCTTTTATGTAAGGGAGAGAGACTTGTCTTATGGGCAGGGAGGGGGTAGAGGGGTTGGATTTAGGGTGAGAAGTAGCTTGGAAATATTTATGAATTTGAGAAGCCGAGTAGCCATTAGCTTTAAATGATTAGATTAGGTGGGATTTTTTTGAGGGAAGGAACTGGGGACCAAATATTTTAAGGGCATAAGAGATAAGGGTCTTAAGGAAACCTGATTTTTGGGAAGGGTGGTGGTGAGAATGGGCATGAAGATAATGATCAATATGGGTATTCTTTCGATAAAATTGGTGGGAAAGGATGCCATCAAGCAGGCAGGAGACGAGAATATCAAGAAAAGGATGAGAATTATTGGATTCTATTTCCATAGTGGATTGAATATGGGGTGAAATGCTATTGAGATGGTCGAGAAAGGCATGAAGGGATTGATGACCATGTTGCCAAATAATGAAGGTGTCATCAACAAATACAAACAGACATTTTGGCTTGTGATTCCACGAGTTTAGGGCTCCGGATCCAAAATGTTCCATAAAGATATTAGACACAACTAAGGATAGGGAAGAACCCATAATTGTCCCTTTGGTTTGCTCATAGATGATGCCTTTGTAAGAAAAGAAGGTGGAAGAGAGACATATATTGATAAGTTTAAGGGTTTCATAGTCTACCAGATTAATGAAAATCCCATACGATTAATTAATTACTAATACATTATTTAACCTCCAGCGTTATTGAATTATCATTAATTGTTATTGCGTCGAGAGGCGCTCTCCAACCCAATATGGAAGAGATGTTGTAAGGTTATGTTATGTGATGTGATGTTATGTAAAGATTTTGACTTGATCAAATTAGATAACAATAAAAATAAACAAATACAATTAAAGTAAATAAATAAAATATAAAAACAAAATTATTAATTAAAATATTTTGACTAGGTCAAATTGCATAAAAATAAACATAAAAATAATATAAAATTAATAATTATAATGATCAATTATTAATCGAGTAATATTTATGTGCGACTTTTTAGAAAGTTTTCTGGTTTATTTTCCAATCTAATTTGTTTAGAATTTGTGAGGGATTCATTGAAATCACAGGTTTGACAGGTGAAATCTTCACAATCGAAGTGCCCCAGGGTTTTTGAGGGTGTTGAATCCATATATGCAGTAAAACATCTAGTTTAAACAACAAAAATCAAAATTTAGCCACATTTTTTTTTCACTGTATTCAAACTAAAAATCAACTGGAAACTCCAAAAGGTCACACTTAATGACTACTCCATTATTATTAATTAAAACAACCTAGATCCATCTTAACTCTAGATCTAGAAAGCACCGACAGGGATCAAATATCTTGAGGCACAAACTTCTTTTAGAGTGAAAACAAATTTGATCCCTCTCTGCACTTGGTATATTCGGAGTTAAGATGGATCCAGGTTGGTTATTTTTTAATTGCACCAAGAGGAACTCTCTAGCAGAGTATGATAGAGATGTTGCCTTGTCCTATCCTATCCTGTTATGTTATATAAACATTTTGACTCGATCAAATTACACAAAAATAAAAATAAAAAATTAATTAAATTAAAATATAATCCGAAAATGCTTGAACATAATTACTCTTTTAAAAAAAAGCCTCAAATAGGAAAACGAATAATAATAATAATTATAATTATTAATTAAAACATTTTGACCCTATCAAATTAAAAAAGTTTTGCACCTTAAGAGGTTTGATCGCTCTAGGCACTTGGTAGATTCAAGTTATGATGAATCTAGGCTAGTATAATTATCATTATATATATTAGACCTATATAAACATCTATATTTTAAATAATTTATTTTATTTAAAGAAATACATAAAATTATTTTATTTCATTGTGTTGAGAGGTGCTCTCCAGCCTAATATGGAATAGATGTTATGTTATGTAAGCAAAAATAATAAAATAATAAAAATAAAACTAACTCTATATTAAAATAAAAATAACTTCAAACTAAAATAAGAAAAATAAAACTTCAATGTTATAATTATTATTTTTATTAACTTTGTTTTTGATATTTAAGATAAAATTGACTTAGTGATTGATGGTTTTTGATCTCCAAATTTATTAGAAGCAATATTATTAACCCATTTGATGGTTTTTGAACTTCAATCTTATTAGAACACATAGCATTGACCCATCATATATGAACTATTTAAACATTTCTTTCCAAATTGCTCTCATTTCCCAACTAAACAGTTAAGTCAAAATAGCATGGAAAACAAATCGACTGCAATGGTTGGACATTTTTAATCTTGTAAACCTCCTGAACATGTTACGACTGATAAAATGTAGAAATTTTCTTATGTCACAAGGATTATAAGTTGAAAATCTACACTAGGACAAAGTAGTTTGTAGTCCTACCAAATCTGTCTGAAGAAAATAATTACTCTCCAGGCTTGAGATTCAAAGTATAAAAACCATTCTCAAATCAATTTTACATGTGCATTCTTCTTAATCTATAGTAAAATTACAATTAGAAATTAGTTTTGAAATCAATTTAATTTTTAAAAATGTTAAAATACTTCACATCAACTAATGGGCAAAAATACTAGACTTCGTCCAACTTTATCCAAAAGAAAAATGTGGTATAAAAAACCCACAAATTAGCCTGGTTTTCCACTATCAAACTTTAGGATTTTGGGTGCCCCAGGGTTCTTGATGGCACTGAATCCATTTACACCATAAAAAATGATTCAAACACTCAACATTATGATTTTTTGATTTGTTTTTACTGGATTCTGGCAAGAAAACTGTTGTTCGGGAGAATTTGTGGAAATATAATATACATACTCTCCACTTTCTAGAGTGTCTCCCTTGGCATGGAAGAAATTTAACTTGGGTTCCCATGATCCATTTTATTCTGGATCTCCTTCCACGGTATTCCATTTTATTTCTTCCTGTCTTTGACTCTTCATCTTCTTCTTATTTAACCACATAGCCCTCCCATTTCTCACTTTGCGGCCCAATCATTCCTCTTCTTGTTTCCCCTGTGAAGATTGGGGATTCCTTTAATTACATTCTTCTTTTCACCTCCACATAGATCAAAGTTGTTGATCAACTAGTTCATTGCATTCATTGTAGCCTCGAATTTGTAGGGTAAAACTCTAGCACAGTTGACTACAATTTTTTTTACTTTGACCTTCATGGCTACCATAGTTGGAGGGAAGTCTCAGGATTGCTTGTCCCTTGTTGCAACTCCCATAAGCAACGGTAAGTGAAAACACTAATGGACCCCATAGGGGTATATCAAGCACCTTCTATGTTCATGTGCCACTTAGCTTATCATCACTTGTTGAAATTAATATCAATGGGGTAAGTTAACAGGTCGACGAAACACCCTTCGTGTTTGGTGCCTGCTCGCCACTGATGAGGACCTTTCGACAACACCCTCCATGATGTGGGTCCCTTGGATCCCTTTCGTCTCCAAACACAAACTTCCAAACTTCTCCATATCTAAATTCTCCATCTCCCTCTCCGTTCGGGTCACCGTTTTCATTACTGTAATGCCAACGACCATTTGTTAACTCGTTTGGTACCAGCTCGTCAAAGTGACACCTCTAAGAGTTCATCAATGGCCACCCACTAAATGTTTACGGAATAAGGGAGATGTTTACAAGTGGATGTGTAAATTTTAAATTAGAATACCTCTGTACATTCAACGATTGGGAAAATCTACTGCATGTGGGAGGACATGGCACCTCTCAGAGTTTTTTCCGCCGAGATTTTCTCTAGAAGCCAAATTCATTCCTTCAAGAACCCATCAAAAGAGCCTTTTAATTCAGAGAATCCATTCTCCATTTTCAGGAACTCGCCCGCAATTTCCATCTATAATCGAAGCTGCCATTTTCACAAACCATGTGTGGATTCTTGCCGCAAACCCCATCTACAATCGAAGCTACCATTTTTAGAGAGGAAACCATACATGGATTCTTTCCACAATTCCATCTACAATCAGAGCTACCATTTTCAAAGAGGAAACCACGCGTGGATTCTTTCCCCAGAAGCTCCGTTTCATTATGTTCAGCTTTTGCCTATTGTTTACAAAGATTCGTCGAGTGAATTTCTCCTATGACAAGAGAGACAGAGAAAATTCTCTCTGAATTTGGCAGAGTAGGATCAATTGATGCTACGGTTACCATTTTGCAGAGAGGGTTACCTTTTGCAAAGGTAAATTTACTATTTTTTTACAAATTATCTACATTATTTTTGCTCCTGCGAACAAATTTGTGAGATGCTGTTCCAGGGATTTGCCGCAACACTGACAAGCAAGTTGCTGCAATGGTGATCAATGAGTTTCCACAATGACACTTATCTGGGTTGCCATTGCAACAACTCATTGGTCACTGTTGCAACAACTCATTTGTCACCGTTTTTTGTCATTTTTTGGAAATTTTTGTTTGTGATTAATTATTAAACACAAAATTACAATACAACAAATTGAATTCGAAATCATATAGGTATTTTTTATTTATTTATGTTAATTGAGCCATTCAAATGTTTTCAATCACACACTTACACGATTGCAACATTTCCCCCATACTAGGTAGCACACCTTGACTAAATTATTATTAGCTTTTAATTAAATTTTATAATTACAATAACTTAGTAGTCATAACTTTATCAAATGAGGTGTCACAAGCCCCAAACTAAACAAGATGACATGTCCATGTGGACTGCATCATGCAATAAATAAGGTTTTGGATGGTGTTTAGAATGGGATATTTTGTTGCATATGCCTTCCATTTGATTCTTAGATGGTATGATTTGACCATTAATCCCATCACATGAACCATCATGCCTAAAAAAGTGGCATATGTTTAAATAGTTCATTCATCAAGAAAAAAATTATGCACAGGAGAATAAAGAATGGTGGGCTTCATGAATTATTTGGTATTTCTTCCAAGTTTGTTTCATCTAGTTTAATTTAACTTTTTATTGTTGGTTTATTCCTTTTCATTGTCTTGTCATCTAGTTTGGCTCAACATGAAACTTGGGTAGGAAAATCCAAACTACAATTAGGGAAATTCATGTGTCAATCCAGGAGGCCTCTTTCAATTTTTTCTCTCCAACTGGGTGGCTATCATCTTGGATCCACACCATCCCGCAATCATTTTGTTTGTCCCTCATTATCACCTCACATCTATAGTTCTTATCTAATATCCTCAAATTGAAATATTGAACTCTAGCAATGAACTATGATCCCAAGAAATGCAAGCTCAAACAAGTGACCAAAAAATATCCCAATGATCCCCTACACTAGAATATGTTGGCATTATGATACAAGTGTTGTCCTTGATGGAAACTCACTCACAGGTCAGCTCAGATTTGATAAAAAGCAACTCACAGTGTAACAGGTCAATTGAGAGGTAACATGGCATTGGTACAAAATAATAGGATGTTGGAACAAAGATATACTGATCAAATTCAAGAAGTTGAAGGAAAATGATGTTTTCAGATAGTTTAAGCTGTATACGTAGGTTCAGCTTGACAAAGATGCATATACACGCAGGTTCACAGAACAAAAAGCGCATATACGTATGCACACATTTTCACAAGAGGAAAAGCATGTATGGGTTGGAAAATCAAGAAAATTGAAGAGTAAAGAATACCAAGGGTCAATGCCATGATATTAGCCCAAAATTTTGAGTGGAGTAATGACTATTTGATCACGTATAAGAATACTACAGGCTCTAAGTGTTGTTTTGGTCCGAGGGATTGAGGAAGGCCAAAACTATATAAGGAGGAGAAGATCAATGGGCCAGGTGTGCAAGTGAAAGGGTTTCTCAAGAATACTTCTATCTGGAGTATATTTTATGTTGCAGGGGCTATGATTGTGATATGATCTGAAATATTTTGTGCATCTTGAATTCAATGTTGGATCAGGATCATGGGAGCTGAAATGACTTCTCATTGAATGATCTAATATTGGTTGGGCTAGATCTAGTTGTTTACACATGTTTTATTCTTTAAATGTCATGACATGGGTATGTCTAAAGTCTGGAATAGTAGGGAAGTTGTCAGTTAATATTTGTAGATATGTACACTGGTTCACCTTGGTAAAGGCACGTATACACGCAGGTTCGACTCTTCTAGGTAGCGTATGCAAAGAAAATCCTATTCTTCAGAAATGACTGATCTATCTGATCAGTACTGCTATTTCACTACTGTCTGTCAATGAAGTCTTCTTAGATTTGAATGTAAAACTTAATGCATAAGGAGTTTTGTGTCTGATTGATTGATTATATAAGTGAGAAGAGTTATCTTTGCTACTAACTGTCTAGAGCTCTGTAAATTGACAGTAGATGTTCAGAATATTGTTGGTTGGTACAAACTTGATTCAGAAGTTTTATGTTTCAGTAGTTTTGAAGGTATACACAGGTTTGGTTAAAGGAAGTAACGTATACACGCAGGTTGGGTTCAGTAAAGTAGCGTATACATTCTGATACATGATTTAAACTGGTTCTAAATGATGATGCAGGTTTTTGGGTTCAGCAAAGTGTTCTGGTGATAGTGATCTAACTATTTAGATTAAGTCAAGTTGGTTGATTCAATTTGAGTTTCAAAGTTCTGATGGGTCCAATGTGAAAATTTGATGAAACGAGGCCCTCATATTGTGTTGTTGTGTACCAGGAGCATCCAGTCTGAAAATTAATGAAACGTGGTCCCTGGAAGAATAGAGAAGGTCGTAGCCTTTTGTAGGTTGGCACCTACGTACTAGTAAACACATCGGCTAGTACAAGAGCTAGGGGGTTGTAGCTCCCTTCCAGTAGAAGCTGGAAAACAAGAGAAGGTTGTAGCCTTCTGCAGGTGGGTGCCTGTGTATTGGTATGAGTCTGCAACAGTAGAAGATTGCAAATAATTTTTCTTTATATTAAAAGAAGACAGAGACGACGACAAAAGGTGGTTTTTCTGCCGCATTGGGTTTCCACCTTAAATATTGGTGTTCATGTGTGTTGTTTATGTGTCATGGTTTATTATGTTATTACTACACATAGTTACTGTATAATAAGATATTGATGCACTGATTAAAGATCAACACATGATAATTTGACTAAATCATGAGTTATCTGGGTATATGCTAGTTTCCTTAATCACAGTTGCGTACACATGCAAGTTCACTTCACGGAAGTAGCGTATATAAATCTGATTAGGAATTGAAAAGTTATTGAATTGCAAATACTGATTCACCCCCTTAACAGTATTATTTCCAATAATTGGTATCAGAGCAGGTCCTTCAGAAGAAGCTTGATCGCTTGAAGGGAGATCTTTCAAGATGAACAATCACAAAGGCATGGGATCTATCAGACCTCCAATCTTCAATGGGAACAACTTGGTATATTGGAAAATTAGAACCAGAGCCTATCTTCAGTTGCTTAGAGCCAATGTTTGGGAAATTGTGGAAGGAGGATATCAATTTCCAATAGCAATACCTATAGATTCAGCAGGTAAGAATTTATATGAAACCAATGCCAAAGTAGCCAATACTTTATTGGGAAGTATTTCAGAATCAAAATTTGTCAAAGTCATGCAACTCAATATAGACAAAGAGATGTGGGACAAAATCATTCAGAGCTACGAAGGAGACTCTCAGGTAAAATGTGCTAAGCTCCAAACTCTCAAAATTTAGTATGAAACTCTTAATATTCATAGTGATGAAAGTATTTCTAGTTACTTTCTATGTGTAGATGAGATTGTTAATTGTACAAAGAATCTGGGCGAAGAAATAAAGGAGGCTACTTTAGTAGAGAAAATTTTAAGATCTTTGTCTTCTAAATTTGAGTCAAAAGTATATGCCATGCAGGATATTCAATCTATTACTATGGTTCAACTTCATGGAATTCTAACTGCCTTTGAAATGAGGAAAGGAGGTCCATCAGATATGAGAGAAGCCGCTTTCAAAGCTTTAGCCAAGGGAAAAGAAAAGGAAGAGCACAATGAATCAGGATATATTTCAGAAGAAGAAGATGAGGCAAACTTTGTTAAGAAGCTTCAACAGTGTTCCAAAAGATTAAGAGGTAAGCTACCATTCAAATAATTTGCTTGTGGTAGAGTCGGCTATTATGCTGCCAAATTTCCTCATAAAGATAAATATGAAAAGGGAAAGGAATATGCAAAAAGCAATAGAAAACAGGTTGTTAATAGAAGAAGTTACTATACCCATGAAGATAATGATGGATTATCTAATAGTAATGAAGATGAAATTGAACAATATTATAAACTACTCATGACTTAAGACAATGATGATTTTTTGGATGCCTTAGAAGAGGAAGACTTTCTTGAAGAAATCACAAAACTCAATATAAAAAAGAATATGATCATAGACAAATTGACACGTCAACTCACTAAAAGAGAAAAGCACAATGAAAAACTAGAATGTGAAGTTGTGGGTCTAAGAAAAGAACTTTGGAAGACAAAATATCTTAATCTTAGATTTGCTAAAGGATCAAAAACTTTAAATGAAATCATCAAAGTCCAACGTTCTCCTCTAGGTCTTGGATATACTGAAGAATCATCCCAATCACAAAAGTTGTCAGCCTCCACCAGAAGCTATCTTGATGTAGCAAAGACCAATGAACAATATGTCAATCGTCAACAAAAGCCTAAAATTACTCATCAGGTAAATCATGCTCAATTTACTCCAAGGATGAACATCAACAAAAGAATCAACCAACAGGTAAACAATGCCAAAAGATTCTATAATCGCAGAAACTTCTTTAATGGACAATGCTTTTCATGCCATAACTTTGGGCATAAGGCTACTCAATGTGTTGCTTACAAAACCATCATGACTAGAGAAGCATGAAATCAAAGGAGCGTAATAGGAATCAAGAAAAGTTCCTATAATAACTTTTCTCCTCTTGAAGATGAAATTGAATGTTCATTTTGTAATAACTTTGGTCATGAAGAATTTGAATGCAGGAGCAAATTTTGGGCAACTCTTCAAAAGGAGCAAACCTCCTCAAATTCCAAGAAATGGAAAAAGAAAGAATTTCAATAAAAAAGATGTGGCATAACTCTGTTTTCAGAAGGACAAGAGAATCAGTGGTACATCAACAACGGATGCTCCAAACACATGACAGGTGATAAAGAGAAAATTAATTCATATAATGCTTTAGAAAAGGAAAAGAATGTCTCATGTGGAAATGACACACCAGCTATCATTAAAGGTAAAGTTTCTGTTTATTTGAAAGAAAAGGTTAAAGCTAGAAATGTCATGTATGTTGATGGTTTAAAACATAACTTGTTGAGTGTCAGTCAAATGTGTGATCAAGGAAATGAAGTTGTGTTTCGATCAAACATATGTGTGGTTCGTGAGCTTGATATAGGAAAGACTGTAATCAAAGGTACAAGAACTCCAAACAATCTATACATACTGAAAGGAGGACAAAAACAATGCTATCTAAGCAAAATAGATGAAAACTGGTTATGGCACAGGAGATTGGAGCATCTAAGTTTTTCTCAAATAAGAAAATCATGCAGACTCAACGTGGTTCATGATCTTCCAGATATCAACATCCCAGAAAATACCATTTGCAAACCATTTCAAGTCAGTAAGCAAACCAGAGTTCATTTCAATGAAAAAGAAGGGTCAGCTAGTAAGCCTCTTGAACTCATCCATACTAATTTGTGTGGACCAACAAGGAAAAAGTCACCTCGTGGAGAAGAATACTTTATTTTATTCATTGATGATTTTTCCAGAATGTGCTGGATAGGTCTACTAAAGCATAAAGATGAAGCATTTGAAAAGTTTAAAGCCTTCAAAGCTTTAGTTGAAAATGAATCAGATCGAAAAATCAAATGTCTTAGATCTAATTGAGGGGGAGAATTCATATCAGATGAATTCTTTGATTTTTGTGAACAACATGGAATAAAAATGCAGTTCTCTATTGCCATAACTCCTCAACAAATGGCATAGTAGAAATAATGAACAGAACAGTTCAACAAATGGCATAGTAGAAATAATGCACAGAACAGTTCAACAAATGGCTTGAGCTATGCTTGATGAATCTGGAACTCCTACCACCTTCTGGGGTGAAGATGCATTTGTTGTCGTGACTATTCTCAACAAAGCTCATGTTCAAGTAAATAATGATTAAAATCCATATGAAGTTTGGTATGGTAATCCCCCTACTGTAAACCACTTTAGAGTTTTTGGAAGCAAATGTTTCATCAAAAGGACTGATGAAAAACTTGGTAAGTTTGAACCCAGAGCAGATGAAGGTATTCTTCTTGGTTATTCATCCAAAAGTAAAGGATACAAATGTTATAATAAAATACTTCAGAAAATTGTTGAATGCATTGATGTAGTAATTGATGAAGCATGCAAAAATCCGGAACAAATGAAATCAACAGAGGAATATGACAATGAGGAAGACGGTGAATGCTTTCCCGTATCAAATCAAAATGATATAGAGGAAGAAACCAATGAAGCACTAGAAGAAGATACAACAGACAGGGAAAAGACTCCATCCAAGTATGTTCAAAAGAATCATCCAAAATCTCAAATTCTAGGAGAAAAAGGGTCTGGAGTACAGACAAGAAGAACTCTTATAGGAACCTCAAGTTATCTAGCATTACTATCCTCCATAGAACCACATAATGTAAATGAAGCTAGCAAAGATGAATGTTGGGTTAAGGCCATGGATGAAGAACTTGACCAAATTGAAAAGAATGATACTTGGGAATTAGTTCCTAGACCTCATGATAAAAATGTTATAGGAACAAAATGGATATTTAAGAATAAGTTGAATGAAAATGGAGAGGTTATTAGAAACAAAGCAAGACTTGTTTGTAAAGGGTATGCTCAACAAGAAGGTATAGAATTTGAAGAAACTTTTGCACCTGTTGCTAGACTTGAAGCCATAAGAATGTTTCTTGCTCTTTCAAGTTTTCGAAAATTCAAAGTATATCAAATGGATGTAAAATCAACTTTTCTTAATGGATATTTAGAAGAATAAGTTTATATTGAGAAAATAGAAGGATTCGTTCTACAAAATGATGCAAAACTTGTATTCAAGCTCAAAAAGGCTCTTTATGGATTGAAACAAGCTCCAAGGGCTTGGTATTATTGCCTTGAAAAATATCTACAACATGGGTTCACAAAGGATCTATAGACAACAACTTATACACCAAGATCGAGAATGATAAACTACTAATTATTGTTGTTTATGTTGATGATATCATCTTTGGTAGTAATGAAGAATCTATGAGTCAGAACTTCACTTCGCTTATGCAACAAGAATTTGAAATGACCTTACTTGGTGAACTTACATATTTTCTTGGTCTGCAAGTTCAGCAAACAAAAGATGGTATTTTCTTTCACAAATAAATATCTCAAGCAGATTCTGAAGAAGTATGGAATGGAAGATTCTAAACTAGTATGTATTCCAATGGTAACAGGATGCAGTCTCAGTTCTGACGATGAATCACCTGTAGTGAACCAACTAGCATACAAATCTATGATTGGAAGTTTGCTTTATCTAACAGGGACCAGATCTGATATCATGCATGCAGTAGGAATTGTTGGAAGGTTCCAAGCAAATCCAAAGGAATCACATCTTTAGGCTGTAAAAAGAATATTCAAATATCTTCAAGGAGCCCAAGACTTCGGTCTATGGTATCCTAAAGATACAAATCTAACTCTTCATGCATATACAGGTGCAGATTGGGAAGGAAATGTTTATGATCGAAAAAGAACTAGTGGAGGTTGTTATAGACATATTTGGGCACTGCAACCCAAAACTCATATGTCCATAAATTAAGGGCTCCTTAAGTCCCTAAAAGTGTTGTTTCACACCCTAAAGGATCATGGTCAGCTGATTACATCATTTCCCAGAAGTTCCACCTGAAAAACTACTCAGAACTGGCCAAAACTGGACCATACAAATTGCTCCATGGGCAAGATGCGATGCATACTGGCTGCCTAACTGGCCAAGTGCGATGCATACTGAAATGGCCTTCTATGGGGTGTGATGAGCGAGAATAGACAAATGGCAGAGACAATTTGCAAGGTGGATGATCATGGAATCTTCCAGAAACTTCTCCTATGACACTCGCCTCTCTAAATTCGCCTAGGGATGAGTAAGAGATCATGAAATCTACAAGTGGAACCAAGAACTATCAGTGAAATGACACTAATAAAAAAACTAGAGCTAACTCACACCCTTGCAAGACATCTATAAATGGATCCATTATTTGAGAGATCTGGAGGCTAGAATTTTGTATTTTGTAAGGAAGTACTGTTGGTTTGTTGGTGAGAAGAGACATTGCATTGTTGGGTGATTTGCTTGTTCATGAGGTGAAGAAGGCTTCTACAACTAGGAGGATGATGCTGGATCAGACAGTTGGGTTGTAATCCTCTCTTACATTACTATTAATAAAGTTCTTTGATTTTTCCTCCATATGATCTCATATTTGTGAATCTTATTGTTTATAAATGAAATTGTATGGTCAATGTGTTTCTGATTCTGCATTTTTTATGATGTTTTAGATAGATATGCTTTGATAGTTTGTTGTTACTTTGACTCTACAGGTACTCTTTGAAGTGGGACAAGTAGGAGAGTAGTGGAAAATTCTATCAAGGAAAGGAGAAATCAAGCTAGGACCAAAGTGGAAGATCCAGGTTGGTCCTCTTTTCTTCTCTTCCATCTATCACACTTAAAGGAACTCTTGAAAAGCTTTCATTATTTGTTTCTAAGATAGCTACCCGTCTTAGTGGGACTAGCAGTTCGAATCGACACTAGTTTTCCCTGAAACAAAATGGCGACTCCACTGGGGAACGAATAGCTTGTTTTGTATGTTTATTGTTTGCTTTATAAACTACAGACGGAGCCTGAAGTTAGCCAGCTAGTGTTCGAAACGCCTTTGCTATGTAATTGCAAAGTAGATAAACGCTGCTTCAGTCAATCTCCGAGTTGGTTTATGAACTGAACATCTTACTTACAAAGCATCCTAAGTGCCCTTATGGTAGCTCAGAACCTCATAAGATCCTACCCTTATGATTTGTGTTTACTGTCCATCATTACTCAACCTAAATCACTAAACGTAGCTGCAAGTTTTGAGCAAAAACCAAGCTCAGTTTCACTCCCTGGCCCAACGCATTGTCTGTAACTGTGCAACCTGGATGCATCGCACCTCCCGTGTGTTGCAGGTGAGATGCATCCCTATTTCCCTGTGTTACAGGTGCGATGATTGAGTGAACTATTTTTCTTCTCTAAAATTTGGTTTTTTCTCTTTGTTTTTAACTTTATTCAGTAGTTTTGCTGTTCATTATCAGTACCTTCTTGCTGTAACCATCTTCCTTCACATTATTTCAGCCTCCATCAGTTAGGAATTGTAAATGTTTTTGTGTGTTTGTCAATCATTTACAATCTTCCTTTGTCGAAAGTAGCCTAATCGAACTGTCATTTTTGATGCAAGTGTCGTAATTGTCATTTTGAATCAAATGAAGAGTGTCGTAAAGTCTTCGTCTTCTAGATAGTTGATTGTAATTTTGTTGTTGTACTTGATTTTGAAATTATTAGTATTTCAGGTGTCGAAAACAGTTTTCAATTCGAAATCGAAAAGTGTCGTCTTAGTCTTCCTTTCTTTTTGAAAAGAAAAATTGTTAATACCGTCGCTTTGAAAGAAGATAGTTCAGATCTGTACTTAGCTTTATTTTTGTCATTCACACATTAAGAAAGCGGAAAAAAAATACATGCATGTGCATCTGCATTTTGACTGCTTGCAAAATCTAATTTAGGAAAGTGCATTTATTGTGTGCTCTATGCTCTCTGCTGAAAGAAAATCATTATCTTCTTTCCTTTGTAGCTAGGATTTTCATTGCTAAAAGAACATAAACGACTGTTTATCATTTTAGATTGCATATTTAGGAATTTCACATCTACATCACGCGGTGAACCTTGAAAGACAAACTTCTAAGCAAGATAAACTCTAAAATAAACCTCTTTAAACATAAAAACACTTTGGAATCTAACGTCGTAAAACCTGGTAACTATCGTTTTCATCGAAAGTTGGGTGATTCCTCCTCTTTGATACGACAAGTGCCAGTATGGACTTTTGCTCCCTGTACCGTCGAGTATATATTGGGATACCACAATAGGCTGATATCCTTTATCCTTAAGAAGCCGTGTCTACCGCCCTATCGATTGTAATGCACTAAACACAACATTCGGGAAGATTGACTGCCGTACATAAGTCCTTGGTAATTTCTCTATCATTTATCACCAAGGTGTATTTTGCAGTTTTATGATCGATTTGGTAAACCCTCTGTCTAGACTTCCAGAGCAGTCACTTTCGTTCCTTTTCGACTCCTTATAAGAAAAGGTCCATCTGAGCATTTGTCACTTGAGGTTCATTAAAAATTGAAGGCGACTAGAGTCACCTTTAGCTTTTTCTCGACTCTTAAAAATTGAAAAAGCAAGTTGCATCAAAGCGTCTTGAAATTTATTTTAAACGGAATAACATCCTTGTTCCTGAGTTGATCTGAGGTTGAGATAATGGAGTCTACGAATCAAGGAATCCCCCTTGGAGGGAATCCTAGTCCTTTCTCCTCTTGGGGAGATATTGGTTCTCCATATATGGCTACATTGTCCCTTCCGGGAATCACAATCGGCCTGCCGGTATGGCTTTTTTCGACCTCTGTCGTTCAAAACACCTCATTTCCTCAATAATATAATCAAAAACCAGATGATACTAAGGTTTCTCCTTCCCCTTCTTCCTCTTTGCTTGGTGAAACTAGTGACACTAAAAACCAAATAGATGAGAAGAAAAAGAAAGGGAAGGAAAAGAAGAAGAAGCCAGATAAACAAGGGAACACCAATGCATCATTTGGTGAAAATCTGCACACTAAAGTTTCTAAACCAAAAACTCCATGCGCAATTTGCAAGGAGAACCATTACCATCGAGATTGCCCTTGCATTCCGCAGATCTTGAGAGAATGGTCTCCCCGGTTGCACCATTCGGTGTCATCAACCCCTGACAGTTAGGTTGATAGCGCACCATCAACTAGTGAAAACGAAGTCAATCGACAGAAAGGAAAAGCTAGAGTTCCATGTAGGTTATGTGAGGGTGATCATACTCTTCACCGTTTTCCTTTTCTGGACGAAGCCAAAAGCATTTTGGATAACCATCCTACTTCACCACATCAGCTTCCACTTGGATACAAGAGACTCTTACCAAGTCCTTCGCTAGTTGAAAACCCGATTGACATAACTCAATTGTCGATCGAATCACCTATCATTGAAAGTGAACCTTCTGAGTCCATACCGGATCAAAGTCAACTGGTCGAGATGGTAGTCGACCCAGTCTTGCCTTCAGAAAATCCACCTTCAGATGATATAGTTTCCAAAGAGGATGAGAACGACACCGTTCAAATTCTTTTTGTTGATATAGAGTCTAATGAACTTGGGGGCAATCCGCCCATTCCTTCACAACAGGAAGAGACCCCCCCAGTTCATGAAACTTATCCGGACATTTATCTGGTACCTCCTCCGAGCAGTCTAGTCATTTTCTTTGATTGGAATCAACTAGCGAAACCTTGCCTTCCATCTAATGTACCATTCCGAATCATAGTACAAGTTTACAAAATGATCGTGTCTGGCACAATCATAGATGAAGGGGCTTCGGTGAGTATCCTTTCCTCAACTGCTTGGAAAGCGCTTGGTTTGCCATTGCTTTTGCCTGAAAAACAAAATTTGTCGGGCTTCAACAAAGGAACCAGTCGACCATTAGGGATCCTTCCAAAGTTACCGATAACTTTGAGAAAGAAAACCGTTTATTTGAACATGATGGTAGTCCAAGGTCCACTAGATTACAATCTACTCCTTGGACGTGATTATATATATAGCATGGAAGCCATTGTTTCCACATTCTTTCGAGTGATGTGTTTTCCACATGAAGGCAGATTGGTGCAACTTGTCAACCAACTTTCATTTCCTGGTTCAAACACAACTATAAATCAACCATCATCCCTAAATGGCCTCTTCGCATCAACAATGTCTCTTCCATCTTCATCCCATCCACCTAATTACCGTGAGTAGTTCGGTGAGTGTGATGAAGAGTAGGGGGCATGCACCCTAGTCTTCTTCAGCAGGCGAACCCAGAGGAAAAGAGAGATTTTCTTGAAAGGTCATAATACTTGGACCAAATAACATTCCCGTATAGGTTATGTGATCAGTTTGACGCGATTATTTCCTTTGTATGATTGTGAAGCTTACAGCATTCATCTTCGTACGTTATGTGATTGGGGCTCACAACAATCACCTTCGTCCATTTCGATGGGAAAATCAAAGGAAGAGTTTTTGTCGGTCGACAGAAACAATCCTGCCTAACCGCAGGAACTTCCATTTGGTAACCTAGAAACTCTCCTTTTATTGAAAGACCTAGGGGCATGTAAACCTTTGCATGCAAGTGAAAAGCGACCTTTGATTTTCTTAGTTTGTAGGTTCTTAACCCTTTAACCTCGTAGCTCGGTTGTTTCTAGCCTACATAAAAAGGTCATGAGCACATGTTATAGTAGTGATCAAGCTCATTAAAAAATAAATCTACCAAGAGACATTATCAAAAGACTGGTAAGAGCAATGTTCCCACAAGGTTCAAGCTTGTTAAAAAATCAACCTGCACTGAGCACATGTTGGCACAAGGTTCAAGCTCATTAAAAAATAAACCCGCCTTTGGTAAATAACCTTTGTGATCGCTTTGCTATCTGCCTTTTGTGAACTTTGGTTGTGTTCCTTCCGTCACCTCCATTTCATTCGATCGACCATACGCTTCCACTTGATTGTTTACCCTTTTGAGGAACATCTACGACGAGTGATTATGATTGCCACCCTCTTCACACTGCCATGTTTTGAGAAGTTCCAAACTTACCTGGAACCAGCTGCTACCCAGAAATATCACTTGTTCCTAAAAAAAAAAGCCTCTTTTAAACTATTTTTAGACTTGTCAAATATAAAAAGATTTTCGAGCTATTGGTCTTCCCAGATCATTAAAGTAAGGGGAACGCTATCCCTCTCATATATTTTAATCTTTTTGGACTTGAGGGATTATTAAACAAAAAGATCGAGCGCTTGTCTTTGTTGACTCATTAAAACCATCAAAAAGTCATCCCTTTCATATTATTTTACACTTTTTCAGACTTAAGGGATTATGCCACAAAAAAGGATTGTTGGAGTCTCCTTTTCATCCATTTTCAGACTCTCTAAACAAGAAAAGGACCGAGTTATCTTTGTCATTAAACTCATTAAAACAATAGCGAAAAACTTGTCCACCCAGACAAGAACGAGTCTCACTGACACTAGGCTCGCTAAACAAAAAGCGATAGGTTTACGTAAAGGGCAAATTATAGACCAAGCATATGTTATCCTCCTCAAGCTTGTAAAAAATAAAGAGGTACTGGTCAAGAATGACTGGGGAAAAATGGGAAGAAAACTTGAAGAACTTTATTGGTAGCAGGTCACTCTTGAACATGACACTTTCACTCCATCACCATGGTTGAGTTGGGTTGGGTTTTTCCGTTCACCATCACCATTGGTCCACCGTGCCATCGATGGGGTTAATGCTACCAAGTCCATATCAGTGTCACCAATATGTTCAAGAGAAGTCATTCAAAGAATTCACCATCCAACAAACTCCTCATCCACTGCATTACATCCACTCTTCATTTTTCATGGCCGCCATTCCTGAACCTTATATCATCAGATCATTTTCACCTCCACAAAAATAATTTGCTCCATTTCGCGTTGTAGATGTGGGATACATCAAGGCCCTCCTACAACAGGTCACTTCTTTTCGACATCAACTCATTATCCAAGAAGTTGACTTAGAAACAACCCTTTCAGTACTTTGAAGCTTGCATGCCTCAATGGCAAGTTTCTGATTTCCGACGTTAGGTTTACATCAATGACCTTCGACCGAAAGACTTTGCGTGGTGTTCGACATCAGCTCATATATTCACACCATGTGAATTGTATTGTAATACCTTGAGGGTCATCATCATTATCAGTGATTCCTCTCACGTCTGTTAACAACTTACATCATTGGCTGGTAATTAGATGATGTCTTTCCATGTTCGACTTCAAAACATCTTTTTACATGGATTGACTTGTACATCGGGCAAAGATTGGACGAGCTTTGAAGACCCCAGATCTAGTTTCGTCCATCCGGGCTGTGATATATTCAGGAAAATAAATACATCAATTTTACACAGAAGCTGCATAGATAGTCATCTAAGCCAGGGAAGATGACTCTTCATGCGAAGAATCACCAGTCTGCAACAACAGACGATTGTCTGTCCTATGTACATGAAAATGAATTTATAAAGATGAGCATGGGAATGCCCGCCTTAGCTCGATCATGAAAATAATATGATGATGATGTATTTTATTGTATCTTATACAGGTCACCTTCCAGTTCAAATACCTTGGATCCTCATGAATAAAGCATTTCACCCGACATCAGAAGATTTACGACCTCATGCTTTAGGGGGCAGCTGTTATAGACATATTTGGGCACTGCAACCCCAAACTCATATGTCCATAAAATAAGGGCTCCTTAAGTCCCTAAAAGTGTTGTTTCACACCCTAAAGGATCATGGTCAGTTGATTACATCATTTCCCAGAAGTTCCACCTGAAAAACTACTCAGAACTGGCCAAAACTGGACCATATAGACTGCTCCATGGGCAAGGTGCGATGCATACTGACTGCCTAACTGGCCAAATGCAATGCATACTAAAATGGGCTTCCGTGGGGTGTGATGAGCGAGAATAGACAAATGGCAGAGATAGTTTGCAAGGTGGATGATCATGGAATCTTCCAGAAACTTCTCTTGTGACACTTGCCTCTCTAAATTCGCCCAGGGATGAGTAAGAGATCATGAAATCTCCAAGTGAAACCAGGAACTATCAGTGAAATGACACTAATCAAAAACCCAGAGCTGACTCACACCCTTGCAAGACATCTATAAATGGATCCCTCATCTGAGAGATCTAGAGGCTGGAATTTTGTATTTTGTAAGGAAGTGCTGTTGGTTTGTTGGTGAGAAGAGACATTGCATTGTTGGGTGATTTTCTTGTTCATGAGGTGAAGAGGGCTTCTACAACTGGGAGGATGATGCTGGATCAGACAACTGGGTTGTAATCCTCTCTTACATTACTATTAATAAAGTTCTTTGAGTTTTCCTCCATATGATCTTGTATTTGTGAATCTTATTGTTTATAAATGCAATTGTATGGTCAATGTGTTTCTGATTCCGCATTGTTTATGATGTTTTAGATAGAGATGCTTTGATAGTTTGCTGTTACTTTGACTCTACAGGTACTCTTTGAAGCGGGACAAGTAGGAGAGGAGTGGCAAATTCTATCAAGGAAAGGAGAAATCAAGCTAGGATCAAAGTGGAAGATCCAGGTTGGTCCTCTTTTCTTCTCTTCCATCTATCACACTTAAAGGAACTCTTGAAAAGCTTTCATTGTTTGTTTCTAAGATAGCTACCCATCTTAGTGGGACTAGCAGTTCGAATCGACACTAGTTTTCCCTGAAATAGAGGTGCATTCTACATGGGAACACGGTTAGTGTCTTGGTTTAGCAAGAAACAAAGTTCGATTGCCTTATCTAAAGCTAAAGCAGAATATGTGGTTGCTGCATCTTGCTGCACACAACTACTTTGGATGATGCAAACATTGCAAGATATTCAAATCACATGTACTCCACCCATCTCCATTCTATGTGATAATACAAGTGCCATTAGCATTTCAAAAAATCTAGTCATGCACTCCAAGACCAAGCACATACCCATTAAGTACCATTTTCTATGAGAACAAGTGCTTGAACAAAAGGTTAAATTGGAGTATGTTCCCTCCAAAGAACAGGTTGTTGATATATTCACCAAACCAATTCCTATAGAAACATTTGAATATCTCAGACAAAAGCTGGGAGTATTTTATGCATCATCTTGTTGTTAAACCCAGTATTTTCAGAGGAAGGTTCCTATACGTGGGTTTCTTGAAGGATAGTTGTGTATATAAATGAGTTTCTGTGGCTACATGAGCATATATGTTTTTTTGATAAAAGAAACAGTGGGTCAGACTCTGATATGGGTGCTCAGTCTAATATTGATGATTACAGTCTGCTGATATGCTTTTTTCATTGAATTTCATCTAACTGATGAAGATGCCTTGATAAATGAGTTGTTGACAATGCACAGGTAGCACAGGTTCAGGGGGAGCATAATTCTTCACAAAATTTCTGCATTGTTGGTATTATGGTTGCTGACTTCAACTATGGTTTTAAATATTCATATCCATTATTACATAGGTCATGTAAAAGATCTAGGGTGTAATATCTCTCCTTTTATCATAGTCTATTTTTGAATGAGTCCTACTAGACATATGATGTAATTTTGTATCCCCACTATGCATGGGAAGGATGATGTAATAATTTCTATATTTCAGTCATGTATCAACAATTGGTATATCCCCACTTGGTTGGGTGGATGAGTCAAATTTGGTGTATCCCCTCTTGGTTGGGTGATTGATGTATGTATGAGTCATTGGTCTTAGGGAGGTCATACTCACTTGTTGAATTATAGAGTCATGTTATTCTTTTGAAAATTATCTTTGCAGGCTCTCCATGTACTCAGAGGGAGAATGGAAAACATAGTGTATCTCAAAGGGGGAGAATATCTTAGTCCTCCCTTTTCCCTTGATGTAAAAGGGGGAGAGTATTTTGGTGTTGCTTGATATCTCTAACAGTTTCTATAGCTTGCAATAATCAACACCAATATGGTTGTCATCAAGTCCAAAGGGGGAGATTGTTGGCATTATGATACAAGTGTTGTCCTTGATGGCAACTCACTCACAGGTCAACTCAGATTTGATAAAAGGAAACTCACAGTGTAACAGGTCAATTCAGAGGTAACAGGGAATTGGTATAGAAGAACAGGAAGTTGGAACAAAGGTGTACTAATCAGATTCAAGAAGTTGAAGGAAAATGATGTTTTTAGATAGTTTAAGCTGTATATGCAGGTTCATCTTGACAAAGCGGCATATACACGTAGGTTCACAGAACAAAAAGAGCGTATACATATGCACGCACTTTCATAAGAGGAAAAGCGTGTATGGGTTGGAAAATCAAGAAAATTCAAGAGTAAAGAATACCAAGGGTCAATACCATGGTATTAGCCCACAATTTTGAGTGGAGTAACGACTATTTGATCCCGTCCAAGAATACCACAGGCTCTAAGTGTTGTTTTGGTCTGAGGTATTGAGGAAGGCCAAAACTATATAAGGAGGAGAAGATCAAAGGGCTAGCTATGCAAGTGAAAGGGTTTCTCAGGAATACTTCTATTGGAAATATATTTTATGTTGCAGGGGCTATGATTGTGACATGATCTGAAATATTTTGTGCACCTTAAATTCAATGTTGGATTAGGATCATGAGACCTGAAATGACTTGTCATTGAATGATATGATATTGGTTGGGCTAGATCTGATTGCTTACACATGTTTTATTCTTTAAATGTCATGATCTAGGTATGTTGGAAGTTTGGAATAACAACGGAGTTGTGAGTTAATGTTAGCAGATCTATATGCTCGTTTGCCTCGGTAAAGGCCCATATACATGAAAGTTTGACTCTTCCAAGTAGCATATGCAAAGAAAAGCCTATTCTTTAGAAATGTCTGATCTATCTGATCAATGCTGCTGTTTACTGCTGTCTGTCAATGAAGTCTTCTGAGATCTGAATGTAAAACTGAATGCATAAGGAGTTTTGTGTTTGATTGATTGATTGTTTAAGTGAGAAGGGTTATCTCTACTGCTAACTGTCTAGAGCTCTATAAATTGACAGTAGATGTTCAAAATATTGCTGGTTGGTACAAACTTGATTAAAAAGTTTTACGTTTCAGTAGTTTTGAAGGTATACGTAGGTTTGGTTAAAGGAAGTAGCGTATACACACAAGTTGGATTCATTGAAGTAACATATACATTTTGATGTATGATTTAAGTTGGTTCTGAATGATGATGCATGTTTCTGGGTCCAACATAGTGTTCTGGTGACAGTGATATGAATGTTTAGATTAAATAAAGTTGGTTGATGCAATTTGAGTTTCAAAGTTTTGATGGGTCCAGTGTGAAAATTTGATGAAACGAGGCCTTCATATTGTGTTGTTGTGTACCAGCAGCATCTAGTCTGAAAATTAATGAAATGTGGTCCCTGGAAGAAGAGATAAGGTCATAGCCCTCTATAGGCCGGCGCCTACGTACTAGCAAACACATTGGCTAGTACAAGAGCTAGGGGGTTGTAGCTCCCTTCCAGTAGAAGGTGGAAAAAGAGAGAAGGTTGTAGCCTTCTGCAGGTGGGTTCCTGCATACTGGTATGAGTCTACACTAGTACATGATTGTAAACAAATTTTCTTTATATTAAAAGAAGATAGAGACGACAACATCAGGTGGTTTTTATCCTACATTGGGTTTCCACCTTAAATGTTGGTGTTCATGTGTGTTGTTTATGTGTAATGGTTTATTATGTTATTACTGCACATAGTTACTGTATAATAAGATATTGAGGCACTGATTAAAGATCAACACATGATAAATTGACTAAATCAAGAGTTCTTTGGGTATACGATGGTTTCCTTAATCACAGTTGCGTACACACGCAAGTTCACTACACTGAAGTAGCGTATATAAATATGGTTGAGAATTGAAAAGTTATTGAATTGTAAATATTGATTCACCTCCCCCCTCTCAGTATTATTTCCAATAGAATATCCCTCGTTGCATCATCTATGCTTGTGATGCCATGAATGCGACATCTAATTGACATTATTATTTCTATATTGCTATCAAGGAGGGCATTTCCCATATTGAAAACTCGGTTAGGTATAAAATGACTAATTTATCGAATCAACATGTTGAAGTAGGAATGGGGGACTTGATTTTGAACATCAGGTTCCCTCAATCCAAGGTCACTATTATTTCTATACTGTTATCAAGGAAGATATTTCCCATATTGAAAACTCGGTTAGGTGTAAAATGAGTAATTTCTCCAATCAACATGTTGAAGTAGAATTGGGGGACTCAATTTTGAACATCGGGTACCTTCAATCCAAGATTACCAAAATTTTCAATCTCAAAAAGCTTTTTTGTTGAACAAATTGTCCATAGCACATACTATGGAGGAAATGGATCATCAATAATGAGAAATTATTCATAAATTTTTTCTAATGGATAAAAAGTTTGTATATTAGTTTATAAAATTAATATTTTAGTGAAAACCCAATGGATATTAAGCATAACTCAATGTAAAAAATAATACTTTCTCATGTGTCTAAAGATACCCCCCAAACCCATCTTCAATGATGAAGATCTTAAGGAATATAAGGATTCCAAAAAATGGTAAAAATAAAACATGTCTACTTGCATTGAGAATAAATGTTTTCATTTGGCCAATTTTATAGAGGGGAATTATGATTCCCCTTTTTGTTATGTCAATTATATTTTATGTTTTTTTTTTAAATATATATACACAACATTACTATAAGGCTATAGAAGTAAAGGACACTACCTGGTAATCATGCAACATAAACACTACTTTTTTACTCGTTTTTATTGTTGTTTCCCTCAAGGAAGGTCATACTTCATATTCATTATATTCTACTTTAACAATATAAATATCATCAAGCTTAGAATGAAAAAAAATGAGGTGGTAATTTTTTTAAATATTTGGTTTATTTATAAAGTGATAGTGGTGTTGTTCTATTACTCACTGTTACACTGGCTGCAAATTCACTGTTACAGTGGCAACAACTCATTGTTACGGTGGCAGAAACTCCCTATTACAATGGACACAACTCCTTGTGAGTTGTCGCCGCTGTAACAGGGAGTTGCCGCAACTGTAACAGGGACTTTCCACAACTATAACAATGAGTTGCAACCACTGTAACAATGAGTTTCCACCACTACAACAGTGAGTTGCTGCAACCTTATTTGAAAAAGATCTAACAATATTTCATTAAATTGTTTTTTTCATTTAATTTTTTTCTTGCTTTGCATATGGTGTAAAAGTGGACATTGATCATTCAGTTTTGGTGCCATCCAAACCTAGGTTAGGCACAAACTAGATTTGTGCTTCACAATGAAGCACTAAGTCAAGTCTATCAAAATAGTAGAGAAATTCTGGGGACAACCACCAATAGTGAAGCCTATTATCTTGCCCTAGTTCATGGGCTAAGAGCAACAAGGAATGATGGTGCAAGTGACATTGTCACTTACACCAATTTAGAATTGATAACCAGTCAAATGATTGGAATTTACCAAATCATAAAACAAAATTTGAAACCCCTCCACAAACAAGAAAAAACGCTGCTTCATAATTTCAAAGCTTTAACATAACAAACCAATCGTATGTCTAAAGGGTTGTTGATGATATACTCATTGAAGCAATATCCAATGGATGTGAATGTGCAAGATATGTGGAGGAGTCAACATGTGCTCCACCAATTGTCATTGACAGACATCCATATATGCGACCTATTAATGAATGCATTGTTCTTATGATTGCTATTGGGGTTATTATGGTGGGAGCCTTATTATGGTGTTCTTATTTCTTGTGATATATTGTAGCAACATAAACAACCATTATGTCCATCATTTTTGATGTATTTATACGAGATTTGTTTTTTATAGACATGATCACTTTATTTTTTGGTACCTTTTTTATATCTCTACAGAATGTGTATGTAAGGAATGTATTTTTCAGTTAATGCTATTAATGAAATTACATTGTGATTACAATTCAAATGTGTCATTTTGATTACAATTTAGTTGTGTCTAATAGTTCATTTCAGTTCAGTTGTGTCATTTTGATTATAGTTTAGTTTTGTCTTTCTATAGAAAATACTGAGAGGGGTGGGGGTGAATCAATATTTCCTTTTACAAATGTTATTTTACTAGTTAAGATCACTTTAAACAGAACCCAAAAATGAATAGCAACATAAATATGTTTATTAACAAAAAGTGAGGATTCCAAAAGATGTTACAAAACGAGACCAAAAAATGCCTTCAATACTTCTTCACACTTCTAATTAAGGTTTCCAACAATTCACTGCTCTAGAGGTTATATCTATCATAAAATTTCCAACGCCCGTAATTCCACATATCTAAGGGTACACGGGTTTATTTTTGGACAGGTTCGAAGTGTGTTGAGATGGCCCTGGTTGCAAAAAGATACTACAGTCTAAAAATTTAGAGACGAAGGTCGAAATTCTAGAAGATTAATACAATCCAAAATTCAATGGCTTTTTAGATGTCTTATTTTCAAGCTAGATGGAGGTATCCAACAACTCTCCTATAGAACATAGTACTCTCTTTCTCTCTCAGAATGTTCTAGTTCACAAGTTGTGAATAATTCCGCTCCTAGCTCCTATGTCTTTTTATTTTTATTTTTTATCTGTGGTTTGATATTGCATAAAAGAAAATATCCCTTACTAAAGTATAACCACTATAATATTCCACCAAGAACCTTTACTCTCTTTTTCTCTCAGGCTTTTCTAATTCATGAGATGTGAAGAATTCTAGGGGTATCATCTTTAACAATGCAAGGGTTTGAACCTAGGGTTTTGCACTCAAGGTTTTCTACTTTAAATGCATCTAGGCTTTTGCACTTAGGGTTTTCTTATAGACAATGCACCATGGGGTTTACACCTAGGGTTTTTCACTTAGGGTTTTCTGTAGACAATGCACCATGGGGTTTTCACCTAGGGTTTTTCACTTAAGGTTTTCTTGTAGACAATGCACCATGGGGTTTACACCTAGGGTTTTTCATTTAGGGTTATGAACTTGTTGTTAGGGTTCAGAACTTCACAACAACAACTTCAGAAAAAGTCCCACTGTCACCATAGACAGCTTCACAGCTAGTCTAGGAATTTATACTTAGAGGGAATAAATGAAGTTTTGAGTATGAAATTTGTAAAACAAATTCTAGGAATATTCATTCATTCATTATCCATGAGTAGCACATGAAAAATTTATACAAGTCTGTAATAAAAGTCTAATGAGGTCGAATTATTAAAGAAGCCCCTAACATGACAAATTATTTGAGATACCCTTGTTTACAAGCCAACCAAGATAACTTATAGATCAATCATCATTATTTAATTTGTCCTTTACACATGGTTATATGCAAAATGCACTTGTGATATGTTGCATTTTTCCAATTCATAGATCCAACATCATTTAAGGGACAAAATTGTATAAATATAAAAAGAAACCATTCAATTGTTGTGAACTTATCCATTATCGACATCTTCAGCCACAAGATCAGGTGATTTGAATTGAAGCACATTCTGACATACATGACAACAACAACAACTAAGCCTGCAAAACAATGAAAATAATATGAAAAAATTGCAAATAAATGAAGTTAACTTGATAATCATGCAAAATTATCATATGCATTCAAGAATAACTAATAAATTGTAACCAATAATTTTTAAGGCAAGCAATTTAAGGAGTGAGTGTAATGGTGCATGGGCCCACAAAGTTTCACGTAAATAAACTTTAAATTATTATGATGGAAAATCAGGGTTGCCCCAAATCAATTGCATCGGTTGCGGCAACTCGCCCTCCCATTCCAATGGTTACTGTTGGATCAACTCATGACTGTGTACAAGGGGAATATCCAGTGATCATGACAAAAAGAAATGGTTGATGTTTAATGGCCATCAAATTTCCCTCCCATTCCGATGGTCACCATTACGGAAACCTCTCATTGCGTACAATGGAAATCTACCGTGATCATAACAACAATGAAAGGTTAGTGCCAAATGGCTAGCAACTTTCCCTCCCATTCCATTGGGCATCGTTGCGAAAACACCTGACTACGTACAAGGGGAATCTCCCTTGTTCATGATAGCAATGAACAATTGATGCCAAATGGACGCTGTAATAGACACTGCCACGTGATTACATTATTATTGGATTGATTATTACTTGTTTACCCTCAACTCTTCCATTTCTTGTCATTCTTTGACGTTCAAATTGTTGCACTTTACAAACACATCCATAACCACTATGAACTCTGACTAAATATGGGAGGCCCAAGAGTTTGTAGAGAACTAGCCGAAGAATTTCTAAACAAATTTACAGGCGTTAGACCATTTTTTGAAGAGGCCGACTGGATGGAGTATATTCACAGGTTGTAGGGGTACAATGACATACCTCTAGAATTTTCCATGCATTACAGGGAGGGTAGATTTGAGGTAGCAGGGACAATGGTGCATGGGACAAAAGAAGCAATTGTCGAAGCAATAGGGTTACCCCAGATAGGAGAACAATGATTTTCACCCCAAAATCCCCAATCTAATGTTCTGCGGCAATTCCTTAAGGCATGCAAACAAATGATGAAGATAAGTACAAGATTTGACAGGAGTTACCACAACCCTCAAAAGATGTTTCATTCCTTGTCGAGCAATATTTCATGTGTGAAGGAAGGTACGTCGTTATTTATTACCAACACCTCTAGTTGTTAGACCACTTGCGTCATGGCAGGTTGGTTAACATTCCTTTATTTCTTGCAAAAACTATGGAGCATATGGCCTGATCGGTGCAAAAATCAAAGCGGCCATTCAAAATACTGTCCCACAATAGCCTCATTAAACTTTTGGTGGTTAGTGTGCTTCAAAGGGAAGGGAGAACTTGGGATACTAGTTAGAAGGCCATTGCATGTTGAAGCTGCTATGCCACCAAAGGATGCCCTGGTAGCTGCAATTCTGCTGCATGACCTCCCAGCTACAGAAATTCCCACAGAACCTTTCCATATTGCAGCTGAACTGCCTAATGCTCAAACTAAAAGGGTTTATAAGAATTTTGCTGCTAAATCCCCACAAAAAGGAGACGAACAAGATGATGATGATGAAGTAGAAATATTGGGGAGTAAAACTGGCACCATAATATTGAGGGGATACAGGAAGCGCCCGACAATGGTGCCAAAATCCAAGAAGAATAGGACAAAGTGAGTTCATGTTGCTCTAACTCCTGAAACCCTCCTCATTGTTACAAAAGAAACAATAGAAGAGAAAGAGAATCCATAGGATGCATTGATGGAAGGAGGAGTCATGGAGCAAGGATGAATGCAACAAGGATTAATGGAACAAGGATTAGGCCACCTTTTTGACACAAAATAACAAGTTGATAAGGTTCCCTCTCCTGATTCTGACTATGAGTACATACAAGGAGTAGTTGAATGGTACATAACATATTCCCTTGCCTAAATTTCAATTTTGTATGGGGATGATGAGGAGGACCAAGAAATTGCACCACCATAAGTGACAAAGAAGAGTGTTGAAACAATAATTACACCTTCAAATATTCCTCTATATATTTCATTGTTAAGGAAGAATAGGATTCTCCAAATGAAAAATAGACAACTACAAAACAAAGTTAAAACCCTAACAAATGAGCTCAGACAAAAATAAATTTTTGAAAGATTAAATTGCTTGGCCCAAGTGGTAGAGTACCTACCCATTAGTGTCATAGATATACCTTATCCAGGGGTCCAAGAAAGTATATCTCTTGGAAAAAAGCACACTGATGAAATTGTTGTGCAAACAGAGGACCATAAACCAGAGATGAAATTGAACAAAGGCATAATTGTGAAAACAGAGGAACGCGAACCAAAGATGAAACTAATAAAAGAAGAATCTGTAAAAACAGAGGATTAGGAACTAGAGATGAAACTAACCATAGACATTTCTATTCAAATAAAGGATCAGGAACCAGAGATCAAACTGACCAAAGACACTGTTGTGCAAACATAGGATGAGGAACCAAATGATAAATTAGCCCTATGTATGCCCTCTTATAAGGGACAACTAATATCTTTCCATTTGTGTGAAAAATAAATCTGTGGCCTTTGTAAGACATGGGAAGAATATATGAACAAAGTTGAAAGAAAACATAAAAACATAGTGGTTGAGATGCAAACGAAGGTGACCAAGATGGAGAATGATAAGAAACAACTCAGTGGATGGTGTGCTTATTTGCAAGGCTCCTTCAACCAATTACAACACGTAATTGGCAGAAATATTTCTGATGTTTAAAAATAATGTTATCATCAACAATAAGCCTTTCCAGGTTGAATACATAAATGGTTTCATAGAAGCATACAGGGCCTGCACGAATCTAGAAAAGAAATTGCTCTATGAACTGTACAACCATAATTTTCTATTGTCACTTGAGAAAATATGGAATCCCAACCCTTATGCAGGGGATGTCCAATTGAGAGCCTTTGTATTGTATTTGAGAAATTAGGCCAGTTGGGTGGAAGCTCTTAAAATTTGTAAACATAATTTTGAAAGAATTATATGGGTTAGAGGAGAATATGAAATACCTATGAAGGTGATAGAATAACAACAACAATTGGCCAATTTGTGAGATGTAGAAAAAAATATCGCCAGGAACAGGCAATAAACCATTTCATATTGCACAACCTAGATTCAAATATTGGAGACTATCGCACAAGAAGGATGTAAAGCAAGGTGGGATGCCTTAGGAAAACAAACCTGAAATAAATATCCATTTAACTACCTAAACTTAAAGATATCCTTAACAAGGGTTTCTCAGTGTATCATTTCCATGGAATAGTATGGGAATAACTGGATCGGTTTAGATTTCACTATCCAATGATATGGATGCCAACACGGATATATAAAAATATTATACCATGAAAAAAAAGAAAAAAGAAAGAAAGAAAGAAGAAGGTTTGAATGTTGGAATCAAATTATGGAAACAACAGGGTATCTTTGTCCTAGTGAAGTAGGACACCATGATTATTGTATCAACAATATTCATGAAAATCCCCCTACATTCTTAGATTCAAAGTGACCCCTGTGTTCTTGCTGATATTCACTCCCTCACTATTGCTGACACACAAGCTCACCATTGTTGACACACTGGCTCACCGTTGCTAACGCTTATTGCCATTGGTGCGACAACTCATAGTGAACAAACACATACTAAGTTATGTTGTAATATATATTATTCTCCAATAATATTTCATCATTAGCATTGAGAAGTTATAAAGAACTGGTAAAATTTTGTTTTACATGTTTTGTTACAATTTCATTGCATTTCTACTACAAATTTTGTTACAATTTCATTGCATTTCTGCTACAATTTTTGCTACATTTCCATTGCTTTATTCCAATTTATATATTAGATTCATGATTAGACACCAATGTATATACGCATAATGCAAGTATGGAAAAACCCCATAAAATTTATCTTCCATAACATAAAATTAATCAATGTATTGAAAGACTGAGTGTAAAAGCATGGACTTATTCACTGACCTTAAATGACAATTCAGAAAAATTTCCCAAATCAACAAACATATCCTCACTGTTACAGGGAAAAGTGTCTATTTAGAACTGCTCTATCCCACTAAGGTGTGACAACTGCCTTAGAAACAAACAGAGAAAAACTACTTTTGTATTTCCTTTATGAATTATAGACAGAGAGGAATAGAAAGAACCAACCTGTGTCTTGCGCTAATCCTTTTATCCAATCCCTCTCTTCTTTGATAGTCTCCAACTACTTGCTCCCTTGCATGCCCAGCTTCACAGAATACCTGTAAGATCACAAAAGAAGAGCACTATACAAAGACATGGATCTATATTCATAAATAACTTAGGATCAGATTTAAGTTAACCATACAAATGTGACAAGCATCAATGATACAAAAGCATGGAGGAGAACTCAAATAGTTTTTATTGATAAACAAGAAAAGATCCAGGAGGAGTTACAACCAGTGGTTCCGACCCAGCATCAACCTCCCAGCAAAGAAGCCCCTCTTCACCTCAAACAAAGCATAAATCACCCAAAAATCTGATGTTTGTCTCTAGAAACCAACAACAATTCCTTACAATATGCAAAATTCCAGCCTCCGGATCTCTGGGATGAGGGATCCATATATAGATATGTGTAAGGAGGATGAGTCAGCTTGTGATTTGATCAGTGTCTTCTCTCTGTCAGTTCTTGCTTCCACTTAGAGACTGAGGGCCTCTTACTCATCTTTGGTCGAATTCAGTGAGGCAAGTGTCATAGGAGAAGATTCTGGAAGCTTCCATTGCCTCTCCACCTCGCAGAATGACATTGCCATTTGTCATTTCCCGCCCATCACACCCTACAGAAGGGAGTTTTGAAATGCAACGCACCCTCACAGTGTATTTAGGTGCAATGCAACGCACTTAGCCAGTGGAGCAGCTGAAATGATCCTGTTTTGACCAATTCTGAGTAGTTTCTGGTGGAAAAATTCTGGGAGAAGCTGTAATCTGTTGACCTTGTTCCTTTAGGGGTTAGAACAACACTTTTAGGGACTTAGGAGCCCTTGGTTTATGGACATTTCATGCTTGGAGTTGTAAGGCACAAAAATGTCTATAACAGTTGCCCCCTAAAGTATGAGGCCGCTAACCTTTTGGTGTCAGGTGAAATGCTTTATTATGAGGATCCGAAGTTCTTTCAATGCTGGGAGGAGACCTGTAATAAGATACAATACAATACATTATCTTCATACTGTTTTCATGATCTAGCTGAGGCGGGAATTCCCATGCTCAGCTTTATAAATTCATTTTCATGTACATAGGACAGACAATCGTCTGAGTGTAGACTGATGATTCTGATAGAGCCATCATCCTTTTGGTAGGATGATTATCTGTGCTGCAATGCTGTACATTTGATGTCTTTATTTCCCCGAATATATATCGCAGCCCGGATGGATGAAACTAGATCTGGGGTCTTCAATCTCCTCCGATCTTCACTCGAAGTACAAGTCGATCCATGTGAGAAATGTTTTGAAGTCGAACATGGAAAGACATCGCTTGATTACCAATCAATGATGTAAACTGTTAACAAGCGGGAGAGGAATCATCGATAATGATAATGATCCTCAAGGTACTGCAGTACAATTCACGTGGTGTGAATAAAGGACTTGGCGTCGAACACCACGCAAAATCTTTTGGTCGAAGGCCATTGATGTAAACCTGTCGTCGGAAGTGAGAAACTTGCCATTGAGGCATGCAAGCTTCAAAGTACTGAATGGGGTGTTCCTAGATCAACTTCTTGGATAATGAGCTGATGTCGACAAGAAGTGATCCGTCACAGGAGGACCTTAATGAATCCCACATCAATGACACGGAACGGAGCAAATGATTTTGATGGAGGTGAAAACGATATGATGATATAAGGTTCAGGGTGGCGGTCATGAAAGAATGGAGTATAATGTATGGTTGTGGGTGAGACACAGGTGACTTCTCTGGATGACTTCTCTTGAACATATCGGCGACAATGATGTGATGGATTGGTAGCATTAACCCCAAATGTGGATGGTATGGCGTGACCATGGTGATGTGACCGGTGAATGAAACAACCCAACCCGACTCGGACACGGAGTGGAAGTGTCATGTTCAAGAGCGACTTGCTACCAACAAAGTTTCTTTGAGTTTTCTTCCCAATTTTTCCCCAGTCATTGCTGACCAATACCTCTTTATTTTTGTCAAGCTTGAGGAGGATAACATATGCTTGTTCTATAATTTGCCCTTCGGGCAAACCCATTGCTATGTTTTAACGAGCCTAGCGATAGTGAAACTCGTTCTCGTCTAAAGACAAGTTTGTCGCTATTAATCTTTTTAACGAGTTTAACGACAAAGATAACTCGGTCATTTTCAATTTTAGAGAGTCTGAAAAGGAACGTAAAGGTAACTCCAAAATTCCTTTTTCGTCATCTAATCCCTTAAGTCCGAAAAAGTATAAAACAATATAGAAGGGATGAATCTTCGATAGTTTTATCGAGCCGAACAAAACAAGCGCTCGATCTTTTTGTGTAATAATCCCTCAGGTCCAAAAAGATTAAAATCTAGAGGAGGGATAACACTTCCTGTCCCTTTAACGAGCTGGAGAGGCCAATGGCTCGGCAATCTTTTCATATTTTACGAGTTAGTTGAAAAGAGCTTAAAGGAGACCCGTCTTTTGAGGAACGAGTGATAAAACGGGTAGCAGCTGATTCTAGGTAAGGTTTGGAATTTTCCAATCACGGCAGTGTCACAATGATGGCTAGTGAGATCACTCTTCGCAGCTGTTCCTCAAAATGGGTAAACAATCAAATGGGGGTGAATGATCGGCCACTGAAAAGTGGAGGTGACGGTGCAAACACGACCAAGGCTTTAAGGACTGAAGTACTACATTCACGATGGTTATTTACCGGGGAATAGTTCATTTTTTAATGAGCTTAAACGTGGGTGGAAACATTTGCTCATGTCTTATGTTTATTTTTTAACGAGCTTGAACTATGTGCTAAAACTGCTCGATTAATCCAGTCTTGTGATAAGAATGTCCCATATAAAAACGACAACTTTTAGAGTTTTGCCCCACATCCTTTCTTTATGCAAGTTAGGAAACGACCAATCCTACGAGTTTAAAGGGTTAGAGGTCCTAAAAATTTAAAAAATAAATAGTCGCTCTTCGCTTGCACTCCAAAAGGTTTGCATGCCCCCAGGTATAAAATAGAGTTTCAAGGTTACCCCTACTTCTTTCCGATAAAACATTTGTTTTAGCGAGAGAGGCCTACCTCTTACAGGTTACCAAAGATAGTTCTATTTACGGCGTAAACAAAACACTTCTCTGGTGATGTCTACCGAAATAAACAAAGGTGAGCGACGATGCCCGCCAACTCACATAACTTTGACAAGAGAATCTTGTTCTAGAATAACCCCCTCTTCCAATCACGGACGGGGGTACAGACTAGTCATATTCTCCCGCGGAAACCTACCCTATACCCGAAGTTTTCCTGCTGAAGCAGGCCAGGGTGCATGCCCCTTGGGTTTCAGTCATGTCCCTCCGAATCACTCGCGCTCATCGGGAGGACGGATTGGAGATTGAGACATTTCTTGCGTGAAAAGACCATTCAGGGATGGTATATGACTATTTGCTATGCGTGATCCGGGAAATGAAAGCTGGCCCACGAGCTTGACCACTCTTCCTTCGTGCGGAAAACACATCACTCTAAAGAGTGATGAGACAATGGCTCTCATTCAATAAATATAGTCTTGTCCAAGGAGTAGATTGTAATCTAGAGGTCCTTGAACTACCATTACATTCATGTGAACGGTTTTCCCTCTCAATGTTATGGGCACATCGGGAAGGATCCCTAACGGTCGACTGGTTCCTTTATCAAAGCCTGTCAGATTTCTCATCTCAGGCAAAAGCGGTGGCGAACCAAGCGCTTTCCAAGCAGTTGAGGAAAGGATACTCACAGAAGCCCCCTCATCTATGATGGTACCAGCCATAACCATTCTATATATCTGAACAATAATTCGGAATGGTACACTAGCTGGTAAACGAGGTCTGCCTAGTTGATTCCAGTCGAAGGAGACAACTAGGTTGCTTGGAGGTGGGACCGAATAGACGGCCGGGTACAACTCTGACGAACTTCCTTCCTGCGGTAAAGGAACGGGTAAATTGCCCCCATGTTCGTTGGAGTCTGTGCTTATGAAAAGAATTTGGACGGTGTCATCCTTGTTCTCTTCATTGATTGTATCATCTGAAGATGGAACCTCTGAAGGCAAGACCGGGTCAACTGCCACCTCGACCTTTTGAATTTCGTCTGGTATGGATTCAGATGGTTCATCTTCAATGACAGATGCTTCGGCCGACCACTTGAGCGGGTCAGCCAGATTTTCGACTAGTGACGGACTCGACAAGAGTTTTTTATATCCAGAGGAAGTCGTAACGGTGAAACCGGACGATCATCCAAAACTCTTTTAGCTTCGTCTAAGAACGGACAACGGTGGACGGCATGATCGCCTTCACACAGTTTACAAGGAAATCTATATTTTCCTTTTTGTCCTGGGGCTTCACTTTCACTAGTTGACGGTGTGTTTTCAACATGATCATCAGAGGTTGATGACATCGGGTTG
The DNA here is from genome assembly GCA_031772625.1 of Pinus tabuliformis. Taxonomy (NCBI): domain Eukaryota; kingdom Viridiplantae; phylum Streptophyta; class Pinopsida; order Pinales; family Pinaceae; genus Pinus; species Pinus tabuliformis. The sequence continues at coordinate 837,761,795 of CM062818.1, forward strand.
TGCAAACGAGGAGACCAGTCCCTTAAGATCCGAGGGATGCAGGGACAATCTCTGTGAAAATGGTCTCCTTTGCAAATGACACATGGCGATTTAGGCCTGGTCGGTGCAGTGTGTGGATTTTCGTTAGACGACACTTGTTTGCCCCCATTCGCTTTTGGCTCCTTCTTCTTCTTCTCTTTCTTCTTCTTTTCCTTCTTCTCCTTAGGAACTTGACTTTTGGCTTTACCAGCCCCATCAAGCGAAGAGGAAGGAGGAGAGGAAGAATTAGAGGAAGTAGAAGGTTGGTGGGTAACTCTGGACTCGTCTAATTGCTGATTTGATTGTTCAGGAATAATGGTGTTCTGAACGACAGAGGTTGAGAAGAGCCATATAGGCAAACCAATCGTCAGTCCTGGAAGCGACAATGTGGCCATATGGGGTGCACCAACATCTCCCCAAGAGGAGAAGGGACTAGGATTTCCTCCAAGGGGAATTCCTTGGTTGGTGGACTCCATTTTCTCAACCCAAGATCAACGTAGGAAAGGGGTAATGAATATTCTGTTTAAAATAAATTTTTAGACGCTTTGATACAACTTGTTTTTTCAGTTTTTAAGAGTCAAGAAAAAACAAAAGATGACTCTAGTCGCCTTCGATTTTTAATGAGCCTGAAGTGATAGGTGCTCAGATGGACCTTTTCCGTTAAGGAGTCTGAAAAGGAACGAAAGGGACTACTCTGGAGATCTAGGTAGAGGGAGTACCAAACCAATCGCAAAACTGCAGAATACTTTTTACGGTACGGCAGTCAATCTTCCCGAATGCTGTGTTCAGTGCATTGTGATCGATAGGGCGGCAGACACGACTTCCTAAGGATAAAGGATTTAAGCCTATAGGGGTCTCCCAAAATATACTTGACGGTACGTGGGAGCACAAGTCCGTACTGGCACTTATCGTCTCAAAGTGGAGGAATCACCCAACCATCAGTGAGGACAACAGTTACCAGGCTTTACGACGCCGGAATACGTCTCTAGCCTAGACCTCTAAATGTTGTGCGTTAAGTTCCAAAGCGTTGTTAGATTCATTGAATTTATTTTAAGTTGATCTTGTTTATGAAGTTTGCCTTTCGGGTTCACCACGAGATGTAGATGTAATTCCTAAAATGCAATCTAAAGATGATAAACAAACTTTTATCTCTTTTGTGCAATGAAAATCCTAGCTACTAGGGGAAAAGAAAGACACAATCTTTTCACAAAGAGCAAAGAGCACACTGTAAATGCACTTTCCTAAATCAAGCCAAACAGACTGTCTATATGAAAATGCACATGCATGTATTTGTTTTCAACTTTCTTAGTATTGATGCTAAAAAGAAAGTTGATGTACAAATCTGAATTTCTTTTCAAGCGACAAATATAAACAAGCTCTTTTTCGAAATCAAAAAACAGAGATGATTACGACACCTTACGATTTTGAAATGAACACTTGTTCTTGACACTAGAAAATCACAAATTCAGACCAAAGGCAATAGTAACAGTATAATCGACCATCAACAGCAACCAAACTTTCTCCTATGATCGAAATTGACACTTGCGACAGATTCAAATCAAAGGACGACAGTACGACTATTCTACTTTTGCAATGGAAATCTATAAACGACTCAACAAACACACAAAAACATCTACAGTTCTTTTGTACAAAGGAGGCGGAATAACAGCAAGGAAAAGAGGCTTCAAACAGACATATACTGATCACAGGCAGCAAAATTCAGGGATAGAACTGGAAAGAATGAAGCACAGGAACCACAGCTGCACAGAGCTAGTCTGATCAGCGCACCTGTAACACAGAGAATCTGAAATGCAGTGCAGGTTGCCCCTTCGGGAAGTGCGCTGAAATTTAGGATCTCTGAACAGTACCTGCGCTGGGCCAGAAACGAGACTCTGTCCGGGTTCTGGGTCACAGTTTGCAGTTCAGTCCTTGGTTTTTGGCCGAGTAAAAAGCAATCAGTAATGCAACAATCAGGGGTAGAACTAAGGAGGATCTAAGAGCTATCACAAGGGCAATCAGATAGTCTGTGAATCAGATGTTTAAATCATAAACAAATCTAGTGAATGGATTGAAGTAGCAGTTATCTACTTTGCATTTGTTATGGCAAATGCAGTTCGAAAGCTACTTATAAGTTTATGAAACAAACAACAAAGAATGACACACAAACAAACTAATTAGACTTTCCCCAGCGGAGTCACCATTTTGTTACAGGGAAAAGTGTCTATTTAGAACTGCTCTATCCCACTAAGGTGTGACAGCTGGCTTAGAAACAAACAGAGAAAAACTACTTTTGTATTTCCTTTATGAATTATAGACAGAGAGGAATAGAAAGAACCAACCTGTGTCTTGCACTAATCCTTTTATCCAATCCCTCTCTTCTTTGATAGTCTCCAACTACCTGCTCCCTTGCATGCCTAGCTTCATAGAATACCTGTAAGATCACAGAAGAAGAGCACTATACAAAGACATGGATCTATATTCATAAATAACTTAGGATCAGATTTAAGTTAACCATACAAATGTCACAAGCATCAATGATACAAAAGCATGGAGGAGAACTCAAATAGTTTTTATTGATAAAAAAGAAAAGATCCAGGAGGAGTTACAACCAGTGGTTCCGACCCAGCATCAACCTTCCAGCAAAGAAGCCCCTCTTCACCTCAAACAAAGCATAAATCACCCAACAATCTGATGTTTGTCTCTAGAAACCAACAACAATTCCTTACAATATGCAAAATTCCAGCCTCCGGATCTCTGGGATGAGGGATCCATATATAGATATGTGTAAGGAGGATGAGTCAACTTGTGATTTTATTAGTGTCTTCTCTCTGTCAGTTCTTGCTTCCACTTGGAGATTGAGGGCCTCTTACTCATCTTTGGTCGAATTCAGTGAGGCAAGTGTCACAGGAGAAGATTTTGGAAGCTTCCATTGCCTCTCCACCTCGCGAAATGACACTGCCATTTGTCATTTCTCGCCCATCGCACCCTACAGAAGGGAGTTTTGAAATGAAATGCACCCTCACAGTGTATTTAGGTGCAATGCAACACACTTAGCTAGTGGAGCAGCTGAAATGATCCTGTTTTGACCAATTCTGAGTAGTTTCTGGTGGAGAACTTCTGGGAGAAGTTGTAATATGTTGACCTTGTTCCTTTAGGGGTTAGAACAACACTTTTAGGGACTTAGGAGCCCTTGGTTTATGGACATTTCATGCTTGGAGTTGTAAGGCACAAAAATGTCTATAACACTCACCACCCATCAAACATACATGAATATATTCAACAAAAAAATAATGCATTAAACACATGTAATACACTAATAAATATTAAAATCAAATTGAAAATAAATGTATCACAACAAACCTGGAAAACCATGCATTGTTGGAGCGAGGGAAAATCGCTTGTCGAGTTGTTCAAACTCAAATGGTTCATCTTCATCTGCAACGATATTCAAGTCAATTTCCAATCTTGCATTTTTTTTTCTTGTTTTTCTTCTCTTTTCGGGGCTCATGAAACCCTTCTTCCTCTTCAAAGATGATTCGAAAGCACCCAACCCACATGTGAATTCATAATCCATAATATGAATATTGTTGGCGTCATCCAACATTTTTTTAACCAAAGCAATCAATTGTTCAGTCTTGGTCAAAGTAGCAGGAGGACTGTTTCGAACTAGGTCTATGTAGCCAAATAAATCCTCTTTGGCCAACTCAAGTCCTTCAACATTTACATCAACATTGTGACTATCCATGGAAAATGTGTTTGCATCTTCACCAAGATCCGATATTGCCTCTATATTTATCTCAGGAGGGTCATTGTATGAATCAATTGTGCTTTGATGATTTAGTAATTGGTTTGAAGCCATTGAACGGGAAGACAACCAACCCACCTTTATGGCATGCTTGCAAATGTTGCCACGAATAGACCATGGGCAATCACAAGTTAAAAAAATTGTACGATGGCAAGTGACAAGATATTTCTTATTAGGTTTAGATTGACTCCTCACCAAAAAAGCATGAGACATTTTCTCATGAGGGTTGCAATCACTATCTAGAATTATTTTTTCTTTTTCCATTGATGATTCAAACTATTTCTCTTTCCTGTAATTATTCAAAAATCCTTCCTTTTTTAGAATTTCCTTAAACCAATAACATGGTTCAACATTTTTAGAAGAACATATATCAACCAATCCATCATATGAGCACATTTATTTCTTCTATCAGATATAAAGTTTGTCTTTAGGTAACAATGATATGACTCCACAACATTGTTTGTCTCCTGATTTGCATGGGAAAAATCCCGACAACCTTTTACCCACATCCCTAATTGTAGAAAATTTGGGTTGATGAACATATTTTATCCGTATGAAAACCAAAAATAGAAATGTAAGAAAGAGTTTGTCAACTTACAAATCTTGTCACCAACAACCCAATTCTTGTGGAAATAGTCTAGGAACTTCTCCTCATTAGAAAATTTGTTGAAGAAAGCATTAATTGCATTGCTCACTTCAACACTAGAACAATAATTCATAATTAAACCCAAATCACTAAACATCTCTTTTGCTATTTATGGACTACTAGCCAATCGATTCACATTTTTTAGCCATGCTCGACATATGTGCCAAACACACAAGATAACATTGCACCTTGTGATTCTCCTGCCACATTCAATTCATTTCAAGCATGTTCTTTTTGTAATAAATACAAGTTGTACTATAAAACAAGAAGATTGAAGTTACCTTAAAGCACCAATTTCATCCAATGCATCATCAACCATGAAGGCATTAACTTTCCAACTATGATCAACTTGGTGACACCTATGCAAGAGCGAGGGAAATAAACTTTGAAAAAAGAGAGGGGGAGAGGTGGGGATAATGGAAGAAAAAAATTTAAATAAAGGGAGAAGGGGGCAGAGGGGTGAAGGGCGGGGTGTTAAGAAGTAAGGTGATGGATTATAGGCTTTCAAGAGTAGCTAAGCTTATAGCAATATTCCCCAATGAAATTATTAGGATTCTTTCAAATTTCTTAGGCTTCCGTAATGACATGAGAGTTATGAAGAGGGATACAAGCTAAGGTATGAGCTTGGTTAAAGAAAATAAGGTGATTTCTATTATAAGAGTGCTAAGATATTGCAAATTTAGTCACTCTGAGATGATTTTTGTCTGCTATGTGCTCCTTAAGGCATACAATGATTACACGACCAATTTTGCCAATGCATGACTTACCACATGGACAAGGAATTTGGTAGACACCTGATTCTTGCATGGGCTTTGAATTATCTTTGGTTGACTGAAATAACTGTTTGAGGGTTCTATGGGGTTTGAAGAAAGTCATAATTTTATTTTTGGATAGAATCTTGCCAATGACATCAATGGTTCCTTTTATGTAAGGGAGAGAGTCTTCGTTTACGGGTAGGGAGGGGATAGAGGGGTTGGATTTAGGGTGAGAAGTAGCTTGGAAATCTTTATGAATTTGAGAGGCTGAGTAGCCATTAGCTTTAAAAGATTGGATTAGGTAGGATTTTTTTGAAGGAAGGAACTGGGGAGCAAAGATTTTAAGGGCATATGAGATAAGGGTCTTAAGGACACTTGATTTTTGGGAAGGGTGGTGGTGAGAATGGGCATGAAGATAACGATCAATATGGCTCTTATTTCGATAAACATGGTGGGAAGGGGTGCTATCAAGCAGTCAAGAGACAATAACATCAAGAAAAGGAAGAAAATAATTGGATTCTATTTCCATAGTGGACTGAATATGGGGTGAAATGCTATTGAGATGGGCGAGAAAGGCATGGAGGGATTGATGACCATGTTGCCAAATCACGAAGGTGTCATCAAAAAATCTAAACTGACATTTGGGCTTGTGATGCCACGAGTTTAGGGATCTAGATCCAAAATGTTCCATAAAGATAATAGACACAACTAAGGATAGGGAAGAACCAATAATTGTCCCTTCAATTTTCTCATAGATGATGCCTTTATAAGAAAAGAAGGTGGGCGAGAGACATATATTGATATGGCTAAGGGTTACACCGTCTACCAGATTAACGAAAATCCCATACGATTAATTAATTACTAATACACTATTTAACCTCCAATGTTATTTAATTATCATTAATTGTTATTATGTCGAGATGCGCTCTCCAACCCAATATGGATGATATGTTGTAAGGTTATGTTATGTGGTATTATGTCATGTAAACATTTTGACTTGATCAAATTAGATAACAATAACAATAAAAAAATACAATTAAAGTAAATAAATAAAATATAAAAATAAAAATAATAATTATAATTATTAATTAAAATATTTTGACTACGTCAAATTACATAAAAATAAAATAAAATAAAATAAAATAAATTAAATTAATTAAATTAATAATTATAATGATCAATTATTAATCATCTGCTTGGGATAACTCAATGGCAATGGCCGTGGAAATGAAGTCTCACCGAACTAGAAGGCTTCGGTTCAAACCTTGTGTTATATCCCCGATCAGGGTGAGAAGATGGATATGATGAAGATGTAGTCCTACCAAGCTTACAAAAAATAATGATCAATTATTAATCGAGTAATATTTAAGTGCGACTTTTAAAATTTTTTCTAGTTTATTTTCCAATCGAATTTGTTTAGAATTCGTGAGGGATTCATTGAAATCACAAGTTCGACAGGTGAAATCTTCACAATCGAAGTGCCCCAGGGTTTTTTGAGGGTGTTGAATCCATTTATGCAATAAAAAAAAAAACTAATTTAAACAACACAAATCAAAATTTGGCCACAAATATTTTCATTGGATTCCAACTAGAAATCCACTGGAAACTCCAAAAAGTCACACTTAAAGACTACTCTATTATTATTAATTAAACCAACCTATATCCATCTTAACTTTGTATGTAGCGTGATGATAGGGATCAAATTTCTTGAGGTGCAAACTTCTTTTAGAGTGAAAATAGATTTGAACCCTCTCTACGCTTGGTAGATCTAGAGTTAAGATGGATCTAGGCTGGTTATTTTTTTAATTGCACCAAGAGGAACTCTCTAGAAGAGTATGGAAGAGATGTTGTCTTGTCCTATCCTGTCCTGTTATGTTATGTAAAAATTTTGACTCGATCAAACTACAAAAAAATAAAAATAAAAATTAAAATAAATTAAAATTTAATCCAGAAATATTTGAACATAATTACTCCTCACAAAAAGTCTCAAATAGGAAAATAAATAATAATTATAATTATAATTATTAATTAAAACATTTTGACTCTCAAATTAAAAAAGTTTTGCACATCAAGAGATTTGATCCCTCTAGGAACTTCGTAGATTGAAATTAAGATGGATCTAGGCTAGTATAATTATCAATATATATATTAGATCTATATAAACATCTATATTTTGAATAATTATTTTATTTAAATAAATACACAAAATTATTTTATTTCATTGTGTTGAGAGGTGATCTCCAGCCTAATATGGAAGAGATGTTATGTTATGTAAACAAAAATAATAAAAATAAAACTAACACTATATTAAAATAACTAAAACTTCAATCTAAAATAATAAAAATAAAACTTCAATGTTATAAATATTATTTTTATTAAATTTTTGTTTGATAGTTAAGTTAAACTTGACTTAGCGATTGATGGTTTTTGAACACCAACTTTATTAGAAGCAATAGTATTAACCCATTTGATGTTTTTTGAACTCCAATTTTAATAGAACCCATAGTATTGACCCATCTTATATGAACTATTTAAACATTTGTTTCCAAATTGCTTTCATTTTCCAACTAAAAAGTTAAGTGAAAATAACATGATAGAGAAATGACTGCAATGGTTGGACATTTTTAATCTTGTAAACCTCCCAAACATGTTACGACTGATAAAATGTAGAAATTTTCTTATGTCACAAGGATTATAAGTTGAAAATCTACGCTAGTACAAAGCAGTTTGTAGTCCTACAAAAAATTCACCTAAAGAAAATAATTACTGTCCAGGATTGAGATTCAAAATATAAAAACCATTCTCAAATCAATTTTACATGTGCATTCTTCTTAATCTATAGTAAAATAACAATTAGAAATTAGTTTTGAAATCAATTTAATTTATAAAAATATTAAAATACTTCACATCAACTAATGGGCAAAAATACCAGACTTCATCCAACTTATCCAAAAGAAAAATGTAATGTAAAAAAACCCATAAATTAGCCTAGTTTACCACTGTAAAACTTTAGGATTTTGGGTGCCCAAGGTTCTTGATGGCACTGAATCCGTTTCCACCATAAAAAAAAGATTCAAATTCTCAACATTTTGATTTTTTGATTTTTTTTTTTATTGGATTCCAACAAGAAAATTGTCATTCGGGTGAATTAGTGGAATGATACAATACGTACTCTCCACTTTCTAGAGTGTCTCCTTTGGCATGGAAGAAAGTTCTCCTAGGTTCCCACGGTCCATTTTGTTTCGGCTCTCCTTCCACGCTATTCCATTTTATTTATTCCTTTCTTTGACTCTTTGTCTTCTTCTTATTAAACCACAGAGCCCTCCCATTTCTCACTTGCGGCCCAAGAATTGCTCTTCTTGTTTCCCTTATGCAGATTGGGGATTCCTTTAATTACATTCTTGTTTTCATATCCACATAGATCAGAGACACTGCTCAAGTAGTTCATTGCATTCATTGTAGCCTCAAATTTGTAGTGTACAACTCTAGCATGGTTAATTATAGTTATTTTCACTTTGATCTTCATGGCCGCAATAGTTGGAGGGAAGGCTCAGGATAACTTGTCCCCTGCTATAGATCCCATCAACAAAGGTAAGTGAAAACACTAATGGCCTCCATAGGGGTATATCAAGCACCGTTTTCATTATCGTAATGCCAACAACCATTTTCTAGCCTATTCGGTGCCAGCTTGTCGAACTGATAGCACCTAGATTTCATTAATGACCACCCGCCGAATGTTTACGGAGTAAGGGAGATGTTTATAGGTGGAGGCATAAATATGAAATTTGAATACCTCTGTATAGTTGACAATTTGGAAAAAGATATTGCACATGGGAGGACATGGCACCTTGCAAAGCTTTTTCCACCGAGCTTTTCTTCTGAAGCCTCATTCATTCCGTCAAGTGCCCAATGAAAGACCCATTTCATTTAGAGATACCATTCTCCATTTTCATTCAGAGATACCATTCTCCATTTTCAGGAACTCGCCCAGAAATTTCCATCTACAATCGAAGCTTCCATTTTTAGAAATCACACGTGGATTCTTGCCACAAACCCCATATACAATCAGAGCTGCCATTTTTAGAGAGGAAACCATTAGGTGATTGTTTTCGCAATTTCCATATACAATCAAAGTTGCCATTTTTAGAGACGAAACCACATATGGATTCTTGCCCTGGAAGCCCCATTTCATTATGTCGAGCTTTTGCCTATTGTTTTTAGAAATTCATCGAGTGCATTTCTCCTCTGCCAAGAAAGACAAAGAAAATTATCTCTGAATTTGGAAGAGTAGGTTGAATTAAAGATAGGGTTACCATTTTGCAGAGAGTGTTACCATTTGCAAAGTTAAATTTACTATTTTTTACAAATTATCTGCATTATTTTTGCTCCTGCTAACAAATTTGCAGGATGTTGTTCCAGGGAGTTTTCGAAATGACACTTATCTGGGTCCCTGTTGCGACAACTCATTGGTCACCATTGTGGCAAATTGTTTGTTACCTTTGTTTGTAATTTGTTGGAAAAAATTGTTTGTGATTTTATATTAAACAAAAAATTACAATACAACAAATTGAATTCGATATCATATAGGTAATTTTTTTTTTATTTATGTTAATTGAGCCATGTAAATGTTTGCAAACACACACACAATTGCAACATTGCCCCCATACTAGGAAACACACCTTAACTCAATTATTATTAGGTTTTAACTTAAATTTTATAATTACAATAACGTAGTAGTCATAACTTTATCAAATGAGGTGTCAGAAGCCCCAAACTAAACAAGACATGTCCATGTGGACTGCATCATGTAATAAATAGGGTTTTAATGGTGTTTAGACTGGGATATTTTGTTGCATATGTCTTCCATTTGATTCTTTGATGGTATGATTTGACCATTAATCCCATCACATGATCCATCGTGCCTCAAAAAGTGGCATATGTTTAAATAGGTCATTCATCAAGCAAAAAATTATGCATAGAGGAATAAAGAATGGTGAGCTTCATGAATTATTTGGTAATGCTCCAAGTTTGTTTCATCTAGTTTAATTTTACTTTATTGTTGGTTTATTCCTTTTCATGGTCTTTTCATCTAGTTTGGCTCAACATCAAACTTGGGTAGGAAAATCCAAACTACAATTAGGGAAATTCATGTGTCAATATAGGAGGCCTCTTTCAATTTTTTTCTTGCTAAGTGGGTAGCTATCATCTTGGATCCACACTATCCCCGAACTATTATGTTTGTCCCTCATTATCACCTCCCCTTTGTACTCTTATCTAATGTCCTCAAATTGAAATGTTGAACTCTAGCAATGAACTATGATCCCAACAAATGCAAGCTCAAACAAGTGACCAAAAAAGCTCCCAACGATCCCCTACACTAGAATATCCCTCATTGCATCATCTATGCTTGTGATGCCATGAATGTGACATCTAATTAACACTATTATTTATAAACTGCTATCAAGGAAGACATTTCCCATACTAAAAACCCAGTTAGGTATAAAATGAGTAATTTCTCTAGTCAACATGTTGAAGTAGAAATGGGGGACTCGATTTTGAACATCGGGTTCCCTCAATCCAAGGTTACTATTATTTCTATATTGTTATCAAGGAAGACATTTCCCATACTGAAAACTTGGTTAGGTATAAAATGAGTAATTTCTCCAGTCAACATGTTGAAGTAGAATTGGGGGACTCGATTTTGAACATTGGTTCCTTCAATCCAAGGTTACCAAAATTTTCAATCTCACAAAGCTTTTTTGTTGAAAAAATTGTTCATAACACATACTATGGAGGAAATGGATCATCAATAACGATATTTTTTTCATAAATTGTTTCTAATGGATAAAAAGTTTGAAATAGTTTGTATAGTAGTATTTAACATTAATATTTTAGTGAAAGCCCGAAAGGATATTAAGTATAACTCAATGTAAAAAATAATACTTCCTCATGTGTCTAAAGATACCACCCAACCCCATTTCCAATGACAAAGACCTTAAGGAATATAAGTATTCCCAACAATGGTAAAAATAAGAACATGTCTAGTTGCGTTCGGAATAAATGCTTTCATTTGGCCAGTTTTATAGTGGGGAATTATGATTCCCCTTTTTGTTATGTCAATTATATTTTATGTTTCTTTTAAAAATATATATTCACAATATTACTAATAAGGTTATAGATGTAAATGGCACTACCTGGTAATCATGCAATATAAACATTACTTTTTTACTCGTTTTGGTCTTTGTTTCCCTTAAGGAAGGTGACACTTCATCTTCACTATATTTTACTTTAACAATATAAATATAATCAAGCTTAGAATGAAAAAAAATGAGGTGGTTCTTTTTTTAGCTTTGGTTTATTGATAAAGTGATAGTCATGTTGTTCTATTATATAACACCCCCCACCTACATCTACCCAAGTAACCGGCCAACCAGGGTAAACATGTGATGAGAAGTTACTATGATATGATTCGACTCCCTATGTGTCAGTTAAGGAAGTGGAACTAACAAAACACATCACACATACCTTCCACATCAACAACAACCACTCAGGTAACCATACCCTGAGACCAACTGAAATTTTAATGCATCAAACCCTTGGACGCTCCCTTTATATTGAGCAGGGTGCATGTATGAGGCTCCAGACACTCCCACAAAAAGGGAAAGGGAGCGTCTGGGGACTTTTTTCCCCAATGTTGTGCCCGTGACTTCGAGATTTGTGCCACTTTTTTAGGCCCAAAGCCTAGGTCACTGCCCATAACTCAATGACACCTTCAGAAATAAAATTTCACAGTGGAACAAAGATACGTTTGCAAAAACATCAACAAGGACTAGACTGGACCCTGACTAGACATGGCAGATATTTACATGTCACAAACATGAAAGCTACAGGTATTAACAACAAAAATGAGCATAGGGGTCTCTCACAAACATGAAAGCTACAGGTATTAACAACAAAAATGAGCATAGGGGTCTCATACTTATTTGAGAATCGCTAAGAAGAATTGATGCCTCAACACAATAACTGCATTACCATCTATTAATCCTATATCCATTGTACATTCAGTGATTAACTAAAACATGATGAGAGCCATACATTTCCCTTGTCATAAAACTCATTCATAACCAACATATAATCAACAAAATATCAAGGATATAACATCGATATAAACCACATATAAACAAGTATATTTATTCATAATAAAGCAGGGAGAAAGAGAGCTCTTATTGATCATTGCATAGGTCGACAAGTGATTCAAGTGGATATTGGTGGCCACTCACCTATTCCACGTGGATCCCCACCATTGTTTCTTTTAGTTTTTCAATTTCCTTAATTGTAGCACAGTTTACTATTTTTGGTAGTTTTTGGGTCCTGAACTTCCGGATCCGTTTTGAGGCCCTAAACGATGTTTTTTTTGGCAATATTCCCCCAAGTAATTTTTTGCAATCGCATTTTGAGTTGTAGTCCTCAGAGAGATATTTCTAACGAGGTATCATGCACGTCAAACGAAGATAATATGACCAAGTTACGACCCTGGGAAGTTGGCTGCCCAACTAACCCCAACGAGGCCCATAAACTCTTGGAGTTACATCTCCTTGGGTTAGGGTTTTGGTTGCTTAAGGTTTTCTCTCATTGTTCAATAATAAAAATGCCCTTGAGCCTCATTATAACTCAGTTTAGAGGCATGTAGCTGCCACATCTCTTCTCAGAGATAAGTTACCATTTCCCGAGCTAATCTCATTTCCATTCTGTTTGTAAGAAAATTTCATTAATTGATATTAATGAAAGATAGTGTTAATTCTACTGCATCTCTGTATTTATGGTTATATTTGTAATTTTTTGCATTCCTATTTAAATTCAGATCAGTGGTATCATAAGGGTATGCTCTTTCTTTGTTTTTCTTTGCATGTCCCCAACGAGGTCGAGATATAAGGAGTTAGGGCTCGAACTGGTCGAACCTTTGCAAGACCAGCCTCAGAAATCCCAACAGCCTCCCATGGGGGAAGAAAAGAAAGACGAGGGAGCAGGAGATCCTATCAAAATATTGCTCGAGGAGGCCCTCGAGAAACAAAGGAACACGATGATGGATAACTTTGCCCAGATCCTTCAATGGTTTCCCACCGGTGGTGCATCCACATCCAACAACCACTCTGGAGGCTCCACACCTTTTAAGGTACAAGTAAAATTTGACATTCCCATATTTGAGGGCCAAATAGATGCAGATGCAGTAGATAAATGGTTGAATCTACTAGAAGGATATTTTTCTATTCATGATTTTTCTAGCTGAGAAAAGATTAATTTTTCTCTTCTTAAAGCCGCCCCCCACTTCAAGGACTGGTGGGAAACCTATTGTGAGAAAAAGGATGAAAGTATTACCTCATTGTTTTCAGCCGCTCCCACTTGGAATTCATTCCACGACACCATCAAGGAGCAGTACTACCCTTTTGGGAGCTATGAGGAAAAATACATAAAGTAGATCATGCTGCGGCAGGGAAGGGACTAAGATGTGTCAAAGTTTACCAATGTTTTTCATACCCTTCACATGAAGTTCGGTATCAAGGATTCTGAGAAACATTTGGTACTCAAGTATTGTGGCTGCCTACATAGATACATCCAGGATGAGATGGAGTTCCTGGGCATCTCCTCTCTCGGTGTACCGATATGCTGTCAAGATCGAGCAGAAGTTTAAACATAAAAAGCGAGACTTTCAATATGCAAATCCAAAGCAAGGGAAAGGTACCCCCAAACTGTAGAACAAAGGACAAAGCCAAGGCGGGATGGTCCAAGACAACCCACCAAGGCCACAAGCAAAGGACAACACTGCGAAGATGAAGAAGGACATAGGAAAGTGGTGTGAGTTCCATACCCACAACACAAGTGAGTGCCAGGCCAAGCAGTCACTGGTAGTCAAACTGAAGGCTTCAGAATTAGATGCATGTTCTGACTTTGAGTCAGAACCTGACAAGGGGAATGACAAAGGGAAGAAGATTATTGATGCGGAGGGCAATGCCACCGTTGCCACCACAAAGATCCAGAAGGAGGAACTCGAAGATCCAAAGGAGGAGGAGTGTCTCTTCCACTCCCATATGTGGGTAAAGGGTTCCCCGCTACAGTTCATTATCAACAGCGGGAGCCAAAAGAACCTCATTGCAAGAACAATCATGAAGTGGCTAGGATTACCGACCACAACACATCCATAACCATACACCATCTGCTGGCTTCACCAAGGACGAGATCTACGCGTGAGCCAACAATGTCACCTTCCATACATAATCAAGCCCTTCACGGATGAGGTATTATGTGATGTTTCTCCCCTTGACGTTTGTGATATATTATTGCGCCAACCATACTTGTGGAAGCAACATGCTGCGTATGAGTCAAGCCCTCGTGCTGTTATTGTTACATTGGGAAATAAGTTGTACAGGATACCAAAGGTAGAACCGCCTATCGCCATCTCTCTGGTTACTGCAAAAAAATGCAGTAAGTTCATTTCAAAACCAAGAATTTTTTTCCTCATAATATGCCCTCAAGGAAAGAAGAAGACGGTGGCCACGACCTCTAGATAGGGCCCCTTTGAATGAAAACAACAGATGGACAAGGTCATGGAGGATTGTGATGACATCTTCACCTCCCCCGCAGGGGTGCCTATGCATTGTCAGGTCAAGAACTCCATTGATTTGACCCCAAGTCCGTCGTTACCCAATGGACCAATCTATTGGCGCTCTATTCTGGAGAACAATGAAATCAAGAGGAAAATTCATGAGCTACTACAGAAAGGTCACATTCGGCTGAGTCCATCACCCTGTGGGAGCCTAATCATGTTGGTACATAAGAAGGAGGACTTGGAGACTCTGTAACGACTATCGGGCGCTGAATAAGATCATTGTCCGGAATAGGTACCCAATCGCATGGATTTATGACCTTCTGGACCAACTCAAGGGGGAAAAATATTTCAGCAAGATTGACTTGAATTCTGGATATCACCAGGTACCAATCGAACCCTTTGATGTGTGGAAGACTGCCTTCAAAGCCAAGGAGGGCCTTTTCGAATGGTTGGTTATGGCTTTCGGGTTGACGAATGCTCCTGAAACCTTCATGAGGCTTATGGATGACATCTTGTGGCCATTCACCAACTCATTTGTAGTGATATACTTGGATGACATCCTTATCTTAAGCTAGAGTTGGGAAGAGAACCTCCACCACATCCGATAGGTTCTCCAAATTGCGGCAACACAAGATGTGTGCCAATTTGGAAAAATGCACTTTTGGCATGACCCAGGTTTAGCCAAGATCCAAGTCATTCGGGATTGGCCAGCTCCATCCACTCTAACGGAGCTCCGTAGCTTTCTGGGTCTTGCTAATTTCTATCGCAGGTTCATGTTGGGGTTCTCTCATATCACTTGGCTCCTGAGTCAAGTCACCAAAGGAGGAGTGAAATAAAATTTCTTTTGGTTTGAATCTCAACAGAAGGCATTCGCAGAGTTGAAACATCACCTCTTCTCTACACTAGTGCTCACATTACCAGACTTGCAACAACCATTTGAGATCGAGACATATGCCTCTAACTATGATATTGGAGAAGTCCTGGAAGCATTACATTTTGGGGAAGGAAATGGTCATCCACACAGACCACCGACCCCTACAGTTCATACAGATGCAAGGGAAGTTGCAGAATGATAACCATTAGAAGTGGTCCACATACCTGCAACAATTCCATTTGAATATCAGGTACAAGAAGGGCAACACAAATAATGTTGTAGACTACCTCAACCGACCATCGATCATGGCGTTAACCACCATGCTCAACTCTTGTGGGCACGAGACTTCTGATTGGCCACTTCTCTACAAAAGCAACCCAAAATTCAGCCACACATACCATATGCTCTTGGAGGGTCAGCAAGTTCTAGATTTTCACCTCCATGATGCTCTGTTATGCCACCTGGGACACCTTTGTGTTCCTTCAAGTGAGCATGCAAAGATGGTGTCGGAAGCGCACTATAGTCGGGCCGTTGGGCATTTCGAGGTCGAGAAAATGGTGGTAGTACTGCAGAAGTATTTATTTTGGCTGAATATTCAACAGGATGTCAGGAAGTACATCAGATCTTGCACTGCCTGTACCATTTCCAAACCGACCATCAAGAGTAAGGTCTCTATACTCCACTGCCTACCCCTTGTCGACCTTGGGAATCCATCTCCATGGATTACATGTCAGACCTTCCTTATACTAAGCATGGCAACAATTGTGTTTTTTTGGTCATCGATAGATTCTCAAAGATAGTCATTATGGCAGCCTGTAAGAAGAGTATCACAGCAGAGGCCACTGCTAAAATCTTCTTTGAACAAGTATGGGTACACTTTGGGATCCCACAATCTATCATCTCAGATCAGGACAATAGTTCCTCAATACATTTTGGTCTAGTCTCTGGTCGATGCTAGACACCAAGCTGACTAAGTCCACAACTTTCCATCCCCAAACTGATGGCCAGATAGAGGTCATTAACATGATGATTGTACACATTCTGTGGATGTACAACTCAAAGCATCCATGCACATGGGATGAGAGCCTCCCCTATGTCTAGCACAGTTGCAACTAGGCTCTCCATAGCTCGACTAGCCACAACCATTTTCAAGTGGGCTTGGGATTCAATTCACTATGTCCCATTGATGTGGCCATACCATTTGCAACGACTCAGGTAGATTTGGCTCATGTTCAGTTCAAGCCGACAAGGCAAATAGATTCATTGAGCAAATTCAACACATCCGCCAACAGGTCCATGACATATTGGACAAAGCCAATGCTAAGTACCAGTAGCAACATGATCAACATCGGGTGCCACACAAGTTCTAGGTGGGCGACAAGGTTTGGTTACATTTGCAGAAGAAGCGCCTCGCTGGGCCCCACTGCAAGATTCTCTGCTTCTATATGGGCCATACACCATCACCAAGGTTGTGGGAGATAATGATTTTGAGCTCAACATTCCTCCATTCCTTGGCCTGCACCCAGTGTTCAATGTGGATCGCCTTCGGCCATACTTTCCACCATTACTGGACACATCCGACATTGCAAAATAGCTCACACCAACATAGTTAAATCCAAACTACATGGAACAAGATGCAACTGATTGGATCATGGACACATAGATCAAGAAGACTCACCAGCAGAAGATCCAACTATATTGAGTTGTCAAAGCCAACCAACTCTTGCACCAAGGAAAATGGCTCACTAGGGACCAAGTTCAGTAGAAGTTTCCTCATCTCATGGAGGAACTCAACATAATGGAGACCATTGCTTCCTAAGGGGGGAGGAATGATCTAGGTGGATATTGGTGGCCAACCGCCTATTCCACATGGACCCCCACCATTGTTTCTTTTATTTTTTTTAGTTTCCTTAATTGTAGCACAATTTACCGTTTTTGGTAGTTTTTCGGATCCTGAACTTCCAGAGCCATTTTGAGGCCCTAAACAACGTTTTTTTGGCAATATTCCCACAAGTGATGTCATTGAAATCACATTTTCAGTTGTATTCCTCAGATATATCTTTCCAACGAGGTATCATGTGTGTCAAACGAAGATAATATGACCAAGTTACAACCCCAGGAAGTTGGTTGCCCAACTAACCCCAACGGGGCCCATAAACTCTTGGTGTTACATCTCCTCGGGTTAGGGTTTTGGTTGTTTAGGGTTTTATCTTATTGTTCAATAATAAAAAGGCCCTTGAGCTTCATTGTAACTTAGTTCAAAGGCATGTAGCCACCACATCTCTTCTCAGAGATAAGCTACCATCGCCCGAGCTAGTCTCATTTCCATTCTGTTTGTAAGCATATTTCATTATTTGATATTAATGAAAGATAGTATTATTTCTGCTGCATCTTTGTATTAATGGTTATATATGTAATTTGTTGTGTTCCTGTTTAAATTCAGATTAACAAGGTATGGGACTTCCACGAACCACTCGACCGTAGACTAGGTTGAACCAAATATTTATTTCAGCCAATCACCCCCGTGCCATATTCCAAGCATGAATGTCAGATATCATGAAACAAATCCATCAAAACCAAACTAGGGCTTCTAGAGGACAAAAAACCTCAACCCTCAACCAATTATTCTACCTTACTGTCAAACATCACTAATCATCACCAGATCTGTCTCTACCCAAGTTATCCAGGGCTCTAGAGTGTTTGTTACAACCTGACTTCCAGGACTAGTAACTCAACCCACAACTGTCATTAGGCTTTCAGAGCGTTTTTCTAACCAAGGATTTCAGGACTAGTAACTCAACCCATAGCTACTGTCGGGCTTCTAGAGCATTTGTCCAACCAAGGTTTCTAGGACTAGTAACTCAACCCACTAAGGGTTTCCAAAGCGTTTGTACAACCAAGGATTCTAGGACTAGTAACTCAACCCAAGCTATTACAGGGCTTCCAAAGAATTTGTCCAACCAAGACTTACAATAATAGTAACTCAATCGAAGTTGTTACAGGGCTTCCAGAGCGTTTGTCTAACCAAGTCTTCCAGGAACTAATAACTCAACCCATAGCAAAAGGCACAAGAAAACCAACCAGAAAACAAAAGTAATACCCACAACACCATGGCTATCGAAGAAATGCAAAGGCTAGGAAAATCCACTGTCAATCTACGCAATTGTCCATGCCAATGAAAGATCATGACCAATAAACCACATGCATATGCTACGCATGCCAAAAATATTGAGGAAAACATACATGTAACTCGATACCTAGAAGAAAAACCTATTGTAGCTGTTGATACCGATGTCCTCTTGCACTTTCCTTATCTTCCTTTTCCTTCTTTCTCCAAGAATCCAAGTATGCCACACTCTCCAAGAGTGCTCCAAGAAAACTCTAAGTGTCCAAGAGTATGAGAGAGAGAGAATAGAATGAGAGCTCCAAAACTGAACTGAAAAAAGGTTACATTGACCAAGCTTGAGCAAAAGCTTGCCAACTGATCCTCAAAAGCCTTTTTATCAATGAGGCCTCTATTTTCTTCATTTTCCATTATTTTCCTTCATTTTCCTCCTCACATGCAACCTGTGACCTTTCACCTTCCTTTTCTTCTATTTTCCATTATTTTCATAAATAAGTGTTAAATAATGCCGTATGCTTTTCCAAAGCCTTTGCCAATTTTCTTAGCCATAATAAACCAATGACCACCCACACTAGGATGCCTTTTCCCACCATTTAGCTTGGAATACGTGTCCCATGACCATGGTCTTATAAAAAAATTTTACATGGATTTTTAACCAAGGTTGTTACAAAAGCCTCCCCCTCGGGGGAACACTGTCCTTCGTGTTCAATGACACCTGTAACCAACATGACCACTGAAAACAAAACATACTGCCCATGGAGCTTTATAACATAGATCATTATAGTATTTACAATGACCATATGCTAAAACATGACAAACATACCGTTTGCGAGAGATTTATAACACAACTCATTACGATATTTATAATAATCACCACATATACACACATACACATTTGCTTCTCCCAAAAAATTATTATATTGTCTATGGATCTTTATAAATCCATATCAAAACAATATTTACAATAATACACACATATGCACATTTTCTCAACCAACATATAAAAGGATACGATGCCTACATCCGCCACAAGGAAATCCATAGGCTCACACCTCCAACTTCAAAGTAATACTAGGAGTCACCTCCTTCCTAGGAGGTCCATAATCCATTGCAAGGTCAAATATGCATCTAATATCCAACGCTATAATCCTGTGCCACTCGTCCTCTCATTGAACGGTTATCGACTCATTGCTCCAGGGCACACCCCCAATGTGCATTTTATTCCATTTGGCAATGCTAATGACCAAAACAAATATATCCCCGAACTTCCCTTCTCTGCTACACAATCCCTCAGGCAATCCGGTCACCCCCTTCCATGTTGCCACACATCTTCCAAGTTCCACTGGCACCCCCATCCTGAGAAGTCCATCCCTTGGCAAGGTTTCCTCGCATTGGAAGGTCCAAAAACCAAGGCATATACCTACCTCAAAACCATCATACTGGTCATAGCATGCCCATGGAAATCAATGGACACTATTGCGTTCCAGTGTCCCACAGTGGCCTTGCTTCTGAATGTTGTACCAACATATTGCTTCCTATTCCAATTCCTTTCACTACTGCTACTAATTCTTGCAGTCAATTTCAACCACCCAACTCGGGAATTTCCCATGCTTTCCGGTACAAATCATATAAGTACCATTAGATTTAAGATAAATTGAAATAACTTCAAATCACACCTCATTGGTGGCTTATCAACAAGGTACACTTAAAATTATGTTCGCTTCCTATCAAAACAAGTCAAACTAGCATCTTTTACCAAATCATCATGTATAAACATATCACATCAAGTTAGCTCAAAACACAACCATCATTGATCAAAATCATAAATCACATGTAACCATCATAAACCAGAATCATAGATCACATGTAATCATCATAGACCAAAATCATAAATCACATGCATAATAAAACTGAAATAAAATACTAATACTTATCCTTTAATCAATTTTTAATTTCTACCTTTCTCCTTATTTCGTATGCACACCGGATCAGTTTCCACACTTGACAAACACCCAATTCCTTCTCCTCAACCATGTGCACATATGCATAGTGTGTATCACACACATACAACCACACACGACATACAACACCATACAATACATGCAATTACACCTGACATACCACACATACACCTACACCGAGTGTACAACACAACACAATACGACTCCTAGATCTGGTGTACATCACAACACAATACATACACCTATGTTCGATGTACAACACAATACATATACGTACACATAGTACAACACAATGAATACATATGTCATGATACCACGACTACACAATGCACATACATAATATGCATGCCTGCAACACAACATGTATGACATGCACATATACCACATGTACACCAGTACCATATGTTCGACATGTACACAGTACCACCTCTACACAACACCATCTGCACAACATCACATGTACATGACACCACCTGCATAATGCGTACACAGTGCCACATGTACACTGCACCACTTGTACAACATGTACACAGTACCACACGCACGACATGTACATGATACCACATGTAAACAACATCACATGCACGACATGTACACAACACTCCCATGCACACATCACCAGATGTACAACATGTACACAACACCATATGTACATAGTACCACTTGTACAACATGAACATAACACCGTATTTATATAGCACTGCATATACAACATGTACATAGCATCATATGTACACAACACTGCATATCCAACGTGCACACAACACCTCATATCCATCATGCACACAGTATGATATGTACACAACACTGCATTTTCAACAAGTACGTAGCACCATATATACCCAACACCGCATATGAAATATGCACACAACACCATAGGTACAATCACTGAATATAAAATATACACAATAATAGCAATGCACATCCAAGACCACACTGCCTTTACCAAGAAACCTTGCTTTTAGTGTCTCTCCGACATCCATGCTTATCCTAACATGTCGCGGATCATGATGTTTTCATTCCGCTGATATATATATAACAATTAGCTTGTCCATAACATAAACATAGACACAATATAATCAAATAATATCAATTCATATCCACATGATACTGACTTCAGAGATATGTCAGGCTACTCTTCCCACTTGATTCCTCATGAACCAGGAATCTCTTCATGCCATTCACCTGCACAAGCAATCATTTCTCCACAAGAACGATTCCTGATGACCTTGTTAGATAGTGACATATATACATAGATACACACATATATATAAACATTAGCATAAACAATCATGATCCTATTAGACAACGACATACATATATACATACATGTACACATATATAGACAAGCACAATCATGATCACAACATAATTAACAAATATCATAAGGTATGGCTTAAAATAACTCCCTTTACCTATTCACAACACGCATAACATTGAGAACAATGATTCCCAACATAGCTAAGGCATATGACACCTCAAATCCATTTACTTTCCCTTTCTGGTTACCTTTCTCATGTCTATACTACCACCGACCATTTACCACACTGGACCCAACCAATACAACCATCTGTCTTATTCTTACCTTCAACTGCCCTTATACATGCACCAAGATTCATCCGAGCCTTACATCACCTGTGGGGTTTCATTCAGCTCTTCTCGAGCTCCATTTAATTCCTCCTTCCCCAACCAAATCCCAAGAACCTAAAAACATAAAGAGACAAGAACCAAAAGAAACCAAGAATAAAACCACGAAAAACCAATAACAATACATCACAAACAAAGTGGCAAGGCCTTGCACAAGATGCAATCAAAACCCATATATAAAGCTCAAACAAATCACAAAATACCAAAAGCATAAGACTAAGAACAAACACCATGACTCAATCCCCATGGCTCCCAATGCTTCCAAAGGAAAGCTCAACCTGATCCTTCTCCAAGATTTCACGACAGTCTCTTTTTCCATGCAATTCCCTACATCATATTGCCATACACACATAACTGTCAGCACCTAAATAAATATATAATATATCAGTTACCTTACCTTATTGTGCCAAGCACACTGCCCTATAACTGAACACGTACACTTCTCAAGGAACTCCAATTCCTTGACGAAACCAACTATAATTGGAAGCCAACTGTTATATCTGTCAAATCCATGTCCACAAATATAGCACATATCCAAATAATGTTAGACAAAATCAAGGTTAAGAATAATTCCTATATGAAAACCACTCATTTATTTGGAATTGCGGTTTCCAAAAATAGCTAAAGGAATTCTCACCCAATTCCTTTATTTTACCTTTTACCTTGTTGCAATTGAGTCTATGTATTGTCACATCACCTAACTGTTAGTTATATAAACATTTCAACTATTACCTTGTCATGCTAATACCAAACACATTTCCCTACAGCCGTTCACACATGTTGATCACATGTTCCAAAGATCAAGACAACATATCTATTAATCTAAAATCAACCTTTACCAAGTCTAACAACCATGTCATAATCAACAATCAACTCACATTCATCAGTCATAATACATAATGCTACAACTATCACCTACTTACACTCAAGTACATATCAGTTGTCTCAACACATATGTATTAGTACAACCATCTTAAAACAATATCATTTATTCATGCAATCTTATAGACACATACTCATATCATGCAATTAATCAAACATTCAAACAACAGGTAGATGACATAATAGACACCAAACACTCAAACACCAAATAGACGACATAATCAAACATTCAAACACCAAGTAGACGACATAAGAAAACTCATACCTTAATATATCTCAGGGGAGGTTATCTTGTATGCACAATTAGGCTAGATTAGCACAATATAAATTCACAACATATCAACTCAACCATAAATAAAGTCATGATATCCATAATAGTCACTAGATAACATGTTCACATCATAAAATTATAAACAATTATCATTCATGTATAATAATCACATATGCACAATCAGTCTAGATTAGTATGGCATAATATCACAACATATTAACTCATACCTGAATGTCATAACCCTAACCATTTGCATAGACCAATCCAACTTAGTATGATACATATAACATCAAGATCTTAATGTAATAACCCTAATCATCAAGTTACTAGCATATAACAAAAATAAGTTATATATCATGCTCATCAACAACATATAACCTAATCATCAAGCTAACTATCATATAACAACAACAAGTTAACCTATAACATACTCATCAACAACATATAACATAATCATCAAGTTATCTAACCTAAAACAACAATATCAATGCATACAACCACATGTTACTATCATTCATGACTATTCGACATTGTGTGCATATGACTACACTAATCAACTAACATCTATCATGTATGTAACATTAACATCAATAGAATGAAAGAAACACACATAACCATAATGCATATAATAATCCTTAACCTACATACCTGCATGCCCAACATACAAACCTATATGACGACATGCTCTTGCCTCGAGGTCCAATGCTGCAACTTCACTTTGATGGTCTGCATCTCCTACTCTATCTCAGTCAACACATTAGAATCATAACATAACAACTACATCATGATGACATAACTACATCCAATGACCTCACAATGCATATCTAACCTATTATGCATGCATAACCATAACCATAACAATGCATGCACAACAACCTATAGACACTAACATGCATAACAAATTCATATACAACCATACACTCATGATGACACATTCCACAACAACACCATCAACCTTCACATGGAGGCCTCACTACAACCATGATAAACACCATGAAAATGCAACAAGTAAATGGACTACAAGCACAAGGAACAAATATGAAACTAACATGAATGCATGACCAACACACCGCCCATCCAGTCCGAGGGGTGAACCATTCTCTGATACCACTCTATAACACCCTCCTCCCACATCTACCCAAGTAATGTGATCTAGATCTAGTGGGGAGGCCCCCAAGATCTAAAAAAAATGAAATGGATCTTGGGGGGGGGGGGGGAGGGGAGGACCCCAAGATATGAAAAATTGAAGTTCCAGAAGAAACGTGGAGAACATTGAGTAAAAAAAAACACAAAAAAACTTTTTTATTAAAACATAGAATAATTGTAAAAGCTACATTGTGGTGGACAATCTATCCTTTTACAAAATGTGACTTGTTACTTATAGTATTTTTTTAGTTATAATACCACAGGTAAATTCCATGGGTGGGTAGATACCATGGGTGATTGAATACCATGGGTGGATGCCACTTACAATACCATGGGTAAATTCCATGGGTGGATAAATACCTTGGGTGGATGAATACCATGGGTGGATGCCACTTACAATACCATGGGTATATTCCATGAGTGGATAAATACCATGGGTCGATGAATACCATGGGTGGATGCCAATTTCCATTTGGATCATTCCTCCCTCCTTAAGAAGAAATGGTCCCCATTGCGTGAAGTTCCCTCCTAAGAATCCTTTGTTGAATATGAAGAGCCATTGAAGAGAAGGGTTTTGTGTGGTTAACCCATAACTGTGATGAACGAAGGTTTGAGGATATAGATACCTTGTAATGCTTGTGAGCAACAATGATACTGACAATGTGCAACCTAGCAAATGGACTTCAATGAAGTGTGGGTTTATGGATGACCCATAACCATGACAAATGAAGATATAAGGACCCTGTAATGCTTGTGACCAACTGTGATACTCGTTTGACCCATAATCATGCTGTTGACTGTTGATGAAGTAGCAGGTGCCTACATAGCCTGGGGTGGGAGGGAATGTCTCCAAAGAACCTAAGCCAGATGTTGATATTCTGAAACTGATGAATGTGAAGCAAGTGCCTACTAAAGCGGGGTGGTAGGGCATGTCTCCAAAGGGAACCCACTCTGAATGCTACACCATATATAAAAACTAATTTAAAATGGGCATAACTTAGTCAATATAACTCAAAATCTTTATTATAGCATGTTTTTGGAAATAGAATGACCATTATGCACTTCCTATGTAATTGAAATCCCTATCTCGACACTCCGGAAACTCAGATTCACGTTGCAACTGTCCCATCGTCACAAAAGTTTTGAAAAAATAACTGATTTTAAATTAGCGATATCTCCCTCATCTGAACTTTGATGCAACCATTTTTTTTTGAAATTGGGTAATTTTTTAAGAGGAGCTCAGATCTGCAATCATGTTTATGAAATTCTGCATCGAAACTACAAAAAATGATAGGAGAGTCATCGTCCACGAATTGTCATCAGAACGATTTCTACAACACAACTGATTTTAAATCAACAATATCTTCCTCATTCGGACTCCGATTCAGTCAATTTGTTTTTTTTTTTTTTTGGGCATGTTTTCGCAAGGAATCCAGATCTATTATTTAATTTTTTTAAATTTTGCACCAAAAATTTTAGATATGATTTGAAAACTCTCTACCCAAAAAGTTCTTGCAAAAAATGAAAAAACAAATCTTCCCGCTTTGCCCAAGAAAGTGCTATGTGGAGGTTGTAGCACGTGAATGTAGTTTTTTGAAGATTGATGCAAAAATTTGAAACTGAAATATGTGTCAAACCCTCATTCCCATGGAGTTGTAACCTGACTCTTATACCATTGATCTGGATCTTGGGGGGAGACTTCCAAGATCTAAAAAATTGAAATGGATCTTGGGTGGGGGGGGGAAGGCCCCCAAGATTTGAAAAATTGAAATTCCAGAAGAAAAGTGGACAAAGAATAACTCTAAAAGCTACATTGTGGTGGAAAATCTATCTCTTTACAAAATGCGACTTGTTACATATAGTTTTTTTCTAGTTATAATACCACGGGTAAATTCCATGGGAGGGTAGATTCCATGGGTGGATCTCACTTACAATACCATGGGTAGATTCCACTTACAATACCATGGGTGGATCTCACTTACAATACCATGGGTGAATGAATACCATGGGTAAATTCCATGGGTGGATGTCACTTACAATACCATGGGTGAATGAATACCATGAGTGGATACCACTTACAATACCATGGGTAAATTCCATGGGTGGATAAATACCTTGGGTGGATGAATACCATGGGTGGATGCCACTTACAATACCATGGGTATATTCCATGAGTGGATAAATAACATGGGTAAATGAATACCATGGGTGGATGCCAATTTCCAGTCAAATCATAGCTGGCCAACTAGGGTAAACATGCGACGAGAAGTTACTATGATATGATTTGACTCCCTATGTGTCAGTTAAGGGAGTGGAACTTGCATAACACATCCCAAAAACCTTCCACATCAACAAAAAACTCCTAGGAGCCATCCCGACCACTCAGGTAACCATCCTTTGAGACCAATTGAAGTTTTAATGCATCAAACCCTTGGATGCTCCCTTGATATGGACCAGGGTGCATCTAGGAGGATCTCGATGCTCCCACAACAAGGGAAAGGGAGCATATGGGAATTTTTCCATAGTGCTATGCCTCCAACTCCGGGATTTGTGCCATATTTTCAGGCCCAGAGCCCAAGTCACTGCCCATAAGTCAAAGACACCTTCAGAAATGAAATTTCACAATGAACAAAGATAGGTTTGAAAAAAGATAAATAAGGACTAGACTGGACCCCTACTAGCCATGATAGGAATTTTTTCAAACATATCATAAAGATGAAAGCTATAGGTCTTAACAATAGAATTGAGCATAGGGGTCTCATACCTACCCGAGAATCGCTAAGAAGCATTTATGCCTCATCACAATAACTACATTACCATCTATTAAGCCATATATTCATTGTACATTCATTGATTAACCAAAACATGATGAGAGCCATACATTTCCATTGTCATAAAACTCATTCATAACCATCATATAATCAAAAAAATATCGAGGATATAATAACCATATAAACCACATATAAACAAGTATATTTACTCATAACATACCAAGGAGAAAGAGAGCTCTTATTGATGATTGCATAGGTTGACCAAGTATGGGACTTCCATAAACCACCTGATCGTAGACCAAGATGAACTAGAACTTTCTTTCATCCAGTCACCCCCATGCCATATTCCAAGCATGAATGTCGGATATCATGAAACAAATCGATCAAAATCAAACCAGGGCTTCCATAGGACAAACCACCTCAACACCCAACTAGTTATTCCACTTCACGGTCGGACATCACTAACCATCACCAGATCGGTCTCTACCCAAGTTGTCTAGGGATCTAGAGCGTTTTTTCCAACCCAGATTCCAGGACTAGTAACTCAACCCATAACTATCATCAGGCTTCAAGAGTGTTTGTCCAACCAAGGCTTCTAGGACTAGTAACTCAAACCACCAAGGGCTTCAAGAGTGTTTGTCCAACCAAGGCTTCTAGGACTAGTAACTCAACCCACAAAGGGCTTCCAGAGCGTTTGTCCAACCAAGGTTTCCAGGACTAGTAACTCAACCCAAGCTGTTACAGGGCTTCTAGAGTGTTTGTCTAACCAAGGCTTCCAGGACTAGTAACTCAACCCAAGATGTTACAAGGTTTCTAGAGCTTTTCTCCAACCAAGACTTCCAGGAATTAATAACTCAACCCATAGCCAAAGGCACAAGAAAACAACTAGAAAACAAAAGTAAAACCCACAATACCATGACTATCCAAGAAATGGAAAGGCTAGGAAAATCCATTGTCAATCCATGCAATCCTCAATGCTACTGACAAATCATGACCAATAAACCACATGCATATGCCATGCATGCCAAAACTAGTGAGGAAAACATACATGCAACTCAATACCTACAAGCAAAACCCGTTGCTCTTCCTTTGCCTTCTTGCTCCAAACATGCAAGTATGCCACACTCTCGAAGAGTGCTCCAAGAAAACTCTCAGTGTCCAAGAGTATGAGAGAGATGTTGGGTTGTGTTATATTCTTTCCACATAGTTAACAGGGGGTTTGAAGGGCACCCGTAACCCCACTTTATGGGGTCCGAGGCAACGCCTTGGAAAATTTTGGTTTTGGACCCTATGTTAGGTTGGGCGGACCCACCTATGGTTTTGTGCATGATTTTCGCACATTTTTTTGGACGTGATGGTTTTCGGTCCATGGTATTGGACGTGATGGTTTTCGGTCCATGGTATTGGATGCTTCGGCATGTATAAATATGTATTGTAACATTGAAAGGAACATAATGAAAAATCATGCTGGTAGTCCCGGTTTTGGGATCCAGGGGAAAATCTCTGTGTAGATGTGTTTTATGTGTTATGATCTCACATTTTTTATTTTTTGTGTTTCAGAATTCATATGCAGGTAATTTCTGTATGGGGTTAAAACCTACATTTGATATCGGAGCTGTTTTGGCTTCAAGGGGACGCCTTTATTGCTGAGGGGTTCCGCTCGGGCCTGTGGTAGACCCTGTTCAGTGGGAGATCTGTGAGATCGATTCTGGTAGTGAAAGAAGATGGTGAGCAGTGGAAACATAGAGATCGAGAAATTTAATGGTCAAAGTTTTGAGTTGTGGAAACTAAAGATGGAGGATCTATTGGTGGATAAAGACTAGTGGATCGCGGTAGATACGGGTACTAAACCAACGGGAGTGTCTGATGAAGAATGGAAGAAGTTGGATCAGAAGGCAAAGAGCACAATACGATTGTGTGTCTCATATTCAGTATTGTTGAATGTATCAAGGGAAGCTACGGCGAAGGCTTTGTGGGACAAGTTAGGGACTTTGTACCAATCTAAGTCTCTGGTGAATAAACTATTCCTGCGGAAAAAGCTGTATAACCTGAGGATGAAAGATGGAGACTCGGTGATAGAGAATCTGAATGCATTTAATACTGTGGTAAGTCAGTTAGCATCTGTTGATATTAAAATTTCAGATTAAGATAAGTGCTTCAGTTTGTTGTGTTCTCTACCAGATTCGTGGGATAGTCTGGTTATTGCAATAGGTAGCAATGCAACTGCCTTGCATTTTGATGAAATATTCTCATCCTTGCTGATGGAGGAGATGAGACGGAAAAATATGGAGAGACAAAATGGTGATGCCTTGTCTGTATGAGGGCAGACCCAGAACAGAAATAAAAATAAGTCATCGAGTGGGGGATCTAAATCTAAAGGGAGATCTAAATCTCCAGGAAAACCTGCTGTAAATGTGGAAAGGAAGGGCACTACAAAAGGGACTGTAAATCTAAAGCTCCTGACAAAGGAAAGGGATCTGATGAGGCTCCTTCTATAAAGGCAAAAACCACCTCAGATGAAGGTGGGGATGTGTACTTGGTTTCTTCAAGTAAACATGTAGATCATGAGGCATGGTTGATTGACTCAGGTGCATCCTTTCACTTCACTCCCCATAGAGAGTGGTTCTGTAAGTATGAGAAATATGATGGTGGTGATGTATTCTTGGGGGATGACAGGAAGGCTAGAATTGTTGGTCGTGGAAAAGTAAAGTTAAATTTGCAAGGTGGAAGGGTTAGAACGCTTCTAGGTGTTCTACATATTCCTACATTAGCTAGAAATCTGATTTCTATTAGCAAGCCGGATGATGCAGGTGTAAAAATAGTGTTCGAGAAGGATACTTGCAAGATGGTTCGGGGAGCACTGGTATTGATGCGGTGAGTTCAGATTGGAACTCTGTACAAGCTGCAAGGTAGCACTATTATTGATGGGTGCAATAGTTCTATGGTTTCTGAAAGTGGAGCAGAAAATATAGTGGTCTCTGGAGAGAAGACCATGCTATGGCATCAAAGGCTTGGACATATTGGAGGAAAGGGCCTTTGGATACTTCATGGTAAAGGTATGGTAGAAGGTATGAGTAATAGCTCTCTGGATTTTGATTTCTGTCGAAATTGTGTATATGGGAAGCAGAATCTGATGAGTTTCCCCTCTAGTAGTAAGAGGGCGAAACAAATATTAGAACTTGTGCACAGTGATGTGTTTGGATCTGTGAAGGTTCCATCACTGGGTAAGTCTATGTACAATGTATCATTTATAGATGACTTCTCAAGGAATACATGGATATATTTCCTTAAGAAGAAATCTAAAGTCTTTGATAGGTTTAAAGAATTTAAGGCTTTGGTGGAAAACCAGACAGAGAAGAAGATGAAGGTGTTGAGGACAGATAACAGTGGAGAGTTTTGCAGTACGTAATTTGAAGAATTCTGTAAGAAGTGTGGTATAGCACGATAGAAGACTACTCCATATACACCTAAGAAAAATGGAGTTGCAGAAAGAATGAATAAGATGTTGATGGAAAGGGCAAGAAGCATGCTCAGTGGTGCCAGGTTAGGACAGGAATTCTAGGGCAGAGGCGGTGGATACTGCATGTTACATGGTCAACAGGTCACCTTCATCAGCGTTAGAGGATAAGACTCCACAAGAGGTATGGATTGGTAAGAAACCCTCTCTTTCACATCTGAGGGTATTTGGATGTGATGCATATGTACATGTTCCAAAGGAGAAACGAACCAAGTTGGATAGTAAATCTAAAAAGTGCATCTTTATTGGGTACAAGGATGGTTTAAAGGGTTATAAGCTTTGGAATCCAGTGACATAGAAGGTTGTGTACAGCCGAGATGTGGTGTTCAGAGAGGTGAAAGATGTTATTAAACATGAATTCCAATGAAAGGAACCTGAGAAGATAGAGTTTGAGCTAAAGGAGGAAGAATCAGACTCTACAGCAGAGGAGGAATCAGAAGATGAAGAGCCACAAACTCCGGCTGTGAGAAGATCAGTTCGAGAAAGAAGGCAACCTGAAAGGTATATTCCATCTGCTTTCTGTTCAAATTTTTCTTTATCTATTGCTGATGATGATCCCAGAACTGTGAAGGAAGCAGTAGATTCAGAGGATGGAGAACTCTAGAAAGAGGCCATGGTTGATGAAATGGCATCTTTGCACAAAAATGAGGCTTGGGATCTGGTGGAGTTGCTGGCTAGAAGGAAACCCATTGGCAGCAAATGGGTGTTCAAAAACAAGACAAATGCAGAAGGAAAAGTGGAGAAATACAAAGCTCGGTTGGTAGCAAAAGGTTATTCCCAGGTGTTGGGAGTTGATTTTGGTGATATTTTTTCTCTTGTTGCCAAGATAACTTCTATTAGATTATTGTTATTTGTTGCTACTGCTTTTGATTTGAGGTAGAACAGATGGATGTGAAGACAACATTTCTTCACGGGGATCTAGAAGAGGAAATCTACATGAAGCAACCTGAAGGCTTTGCAGCAAAGGGTAAGAAAGAACTGGTATGCAATTTAAAGAAGTATCTATATGGGTTAAAACAGTTACCAAGGATGTGGTATCAGAAATTTGATACATTTATATGGGGACTTGGCTTCACCAGAAGCAAAGTAGATCACTATGTGTATTTTAAATTAATTGGTGACCGTGTTATTTATTTGGTCTTGTATGTGGATGATATGTTGCTAGTTGGAAATGACAAAGAAATTATCCAGGATTTGAAGACCCAATTGTCCTCCAAAGTCAACATGAAAGATCTTGGTGCTGCAAAATATATTTTGGGCATGGAAATTAAAAGAGATCGGCCAAAGAGGAAGCTCTGGTTAAACCAGAGGAAGTATGTCGAGACAATATTGCAGAGGTTTAATATGCAAGATAGTAAATCGGTGAAGGTTCCTATTCCTGTAGGTGTGAGGTTATCTGCTGAACAATATCCCAAGACACAAGAAGAGGAAGAGGACATGTCCCATGTTCCCTATGCAAGTGCAGTCGGTAGCCTGATGTATGCAATGGTCTGTACTAGACCAGACATTGCACATGCAGTGGGAGTATTGAGCAGGTTTATGTCAAAACCAGGAAAGGAGCATTGGACAATAGTGAAGTGGGTTTTCAGGTATTTTGGTGGCACTAGTGATTATGGTCTGTGCTACCAAGGAAGACCAGGATTGGACAGAGTGTTGGATATTCATGGCTTTTTTGATGCAGATTGGGTTGGAGATCTGGATCAGAGAAGATCTACAAGTGGGTATATGTTTAACCTATTTGGAGGTGCAGTTAGTTGGACGAGTAAGAAACAATTTGTAGTGGCACTATCAACTACAGAGGCAGAATACATGGCAACCGCTCATGTAAGCAAGGAAGCAGTTTGGTTGCAGGGATTGTGTTCAAGTATGGGGTTAGTATAGGAAGCTATAAGGATAAACTGTGACAGCCAAAGTGCACTTTTCTTGGCAAAGAACCCTGCATATCATTCAAAGGCAAAGCACATTAATGTTCAGTATCACTTTGTGAGGGATATGATAGAAGACAAAAAGGTGTTGCTGGTAAAGGTGGACACTTTGAAGAATACTGTAGATACATTGACAAAATCTGTGAGCTCTGAGAAGTTCTCTTGGTGTAGAGAGACAATGGGCATTTCAGGGCTGGGAAAATGACTAAGCTCTCTTGTGGCCCCCTGTGGAAAGAAAAAAATAAGTGGGAGAATGTTGGGTTGTGTTATATTCTTTCCACGTAGTTAACAGGGGGTTTGAAGGGCACCCGTAACCCCACTTTATGGTGTCCGGGGCAGCGCCCCAGAAAATTTTGGTTTTGGACCCTATCTTAGGTTGGGCGGACCCACCTAGACCAGGATGAACCAAACCTTTCCTTCATCCAGTCACCCCCATGCCATATTACAAGCATGAATGTTGGATATCATGAAACAAATCGATCAAAATCAAACTAGGGCTTCCATAGGATAAACCACCTCAACCCCCAACTAGTGATTCCACCTCACGGTTGAACATCACTAACCATCACCAGATTGGTCTCTACCCAAGTTGTCTAGGGATCTAGAGCGTTTGTTCCAACCCAAATTCCAGGACTAGTAACTCAACCAATAACTATCATCGGGCTTCAAGAGTGTTTGTCCAACCAAGGCTTCTAGGACTAGTAACTCAAGCCACAATTGTCACTGGGATTCCAGAGTGTTTGTCCAACCAAGGCTTCTAGGACTAGTAACTCAAACCACCAAGGGCTTCAAGAGTGTTTGTCCAACCAAGGCTTCTAGGACTAGTAACTCAACCCACCAAGGGCTTCCAGAGCGTTTGTCCAACCAAGGTTTCCAGGACTAGTAACTCAACCCAAGCTGTTACAGGGCTTCTAGAGTGTTTGTCCAACCAAGGCTTCCAGGACTAGTAACTCAATCCAATATGTTACAAGGCTTCCAGAGCGTTTCTCCAACCAAGACTTCCAGGAAGTAATAACTCAACCCATAGCCAAAGGCACAATAAAACCAACTAGAAAACAAAAGTAAAACCCACAACACCATGACTATCCAAGAAATGGAAAGGCTAGGAAAATCCATTGTCAATACATGCAATCCTCAATGCTACCGACAAATCATGACCAATAAACCACATGCATATTCCATGCATGCCAAAACTAGTAAGGAAAACATACATGCAACTCAGTACCTGCAAGCAAAACCCGTTGCTCTTCCTTTGCCTTCTTGCTCCAAACATGCCACACTCTCGAAGAGTGCTCCAAGAAAACTCTCGGTGTCCAAGAGTATGAGAGAGATGTTGGGTTGTGTTATATTCTTTCCACGTAGTTAACAGGGGGTTTGAAGGGCACCCGTAACCCCACTTTATGGGGTCCGGGGCAGCGCCCCAGAAAATTTTGGTTTTGGACCCTATGTTAGGTTGGGTGGACCCACCTATGGTTTTGTGCATGATTTTCGCACATGTTTTTTGGACGTGATGGTTTTCGGTCCATGGTATTGGACGTGATGGTTTTCGATCCATGGTATTGGACGTGATGTTTTTCGGTCCATGGTATTGGATGCTTCGGTATGTATAAATATGTGTTGTAACATTGAAAAGAACATAATGAAAAATCAAGCTGGTAGTCCCGGTTTTGGGATCCAGGGGAAAATCTTTGTGTATATGTGTTTTATGTGTTATGATCTCACATTGTTTATTTTCTGTGTTTCAAAATTCGTATGCAGGTAATTTATGTACGAGGTTAAAACCTACAAGAGAGAGAATAGAATGAAAGCTCTAAAATTGAACTGAAAAAAGGTTACATTGACCAATCCTAAGCAAAATATTGAGAAAAAGCTTGCCAACTGATCCTCATAAGCCTTTTTATCAATGAGGCCTCTATTTTTTTCATTTTCCATTATTTCCCCTCATTTTCCTCCTCACAAGCAACCTATGACCTTTCACCTTCCTTTTCTCCCATTTTCCATTATTTTCATAAATAAGTATCAAATAATGCCTTATGACTTTCCAAATCCTTTTCCATTGCCTTTTCCAATTTCCTTCACCATAATAAACCAATGAACACCCACACTAGGATGCCTTTTCCCACCATTCGACTTGGAATATGTGTCCCATGACCATGGTCTTATATTTTTTTTGAAATGGATTTTTAACTAGGGTTGTTACATATTACTCACTGTTACAGTGGCTATTATCCTAATGTGCATGGGTAACAGGGGGACTCACTGTTACAGTGGCTACAAATTCACTGTTACAGTGGCGACAACTCACTGTTACAGTGGCAAAAACTCCTTGTAACAGTGAGTTGTGGCCACTATAACAAGGAGTTGCTGCCACTATAACAGGAAGTTGCCGTCACTGTCACAGGGAGATGTCTCCATTGTAACCATGAGTTGCAACCATTGTAACATTGAGCTTTCGCCACCGTAATAGTGAGTTGCTGCCACTGCAACAATGAGTTGTTGCAACCTTGTTTGAACAAAATCTAACAATATTTCATTAAATTAGTTTTTTCATTTAATTGTTTTCTTGTTTTGCAGATGGTGCAAAAGTGGACATTGATCACTCAAGTTTGGTGCCATCCAAACCTAGGTCAGGCATGGACTAGATTTATGCTTCACATTGAAGCACTAAGACTATCAAAATAGTAGAGAAATACCTGGGACAACCACCAACAATGAAGCCTATTATCTTGCCCTAGTTGATGGGCTAAGAGAAACAAGGAATTATGGTGCAAGTGAAATTCTCACTTACACCAATTCAGAATTGATAACTAATCAAATGGTTGGAATTTGCTAAGTCAGAAAACAAAATTTGAAACCCATCCACAAACAAGAAAAAAACATTTCTTCACAATTTCAAAGCTTTAACATAACTTACCGATCATATGTCCAAAGGCTTGCTGATGATATACTCATTGAAGATATCGTGTGGCAGGGTGAGGTCCCACAGATCCTCACTAAACTGGAGTCTGGATATGTACTAGTATCAATCGATCTCTTGGTGCCCCTGTCTGAAGGTAGTACCCTAAAAAATGTCGTGATGTTCTATATGGGGTTTGGTCTGATGGGAGGCTGAAGAATATGCACTCGAAACATGAGAGCCTACTGCATATATAGGGCCAAACATCTCTAATCGGGATACTTGAAAAAGTTGGCGAGGGTTTGAGAATCTCTGAAGAAGCAATGAAACCTTCCTATGATCTCGTAGTAGACCGGGCATCCAAGAATGAAGTGCACCTCGGTTTCCACTTCCTGTAAATGACATACCTGGCAGAGTCTGTCTGGTCTATTCACCTGGTGGTTCGTCTCTACCCAAAGTCTATGAGGACCTACTTTGAACCGGCCTAGAGAAATGGGTATAGAATGCATCTAATGGTGAAACATATATTGGGGTCGAACAATGAGCCTATATCTCAACTCCAAGAAGTGCTCAGTGTAGAAGGCCATTTTTTTTTGGAAGTTTTAGTGTCTATGGATAAACACTTAAACCCCTAGACTAGTAGCTAAGTCTAGAACAATAGTGCAAAGCATTCTCTACTTTTTCTATAACCAATAGATTAAATAAGATAGTAAAGAAGCCTACCTGTACCTTTAGCTTACTCCTTATCTCCCCTGACCAATTCTGTTGCTCCTTTCTGTACTTAATCCACTTGAAAAGAACCTGCACACAGATAGAAGACAAAAATCAATAAAAGCATATGATAATGATCTATTGATTAAACATAGAATGGAATCAAGTTCATAATACACATATGAAAGCATAAATGAACAATACAAACATATGGAAAAAGCTTTGAACACTTTATTAGTAAAAGGAAGAGTTACAACCCAATTTTCTTGATTCAGTGTCACTCCTCCAGTTTAATCCCATCCTCTCCTCATAACAAGCAAGACATTTTGACATCATTACAATACTTGAAACCAACTCAAGTCTCATACTAATAGCATCTCCCTATAATTCAATGATTTCCAGCCCCTGATCACTTAGATGAGTGGTCTTTTTATAGGTGAATGAAGGAAGTTATGCCATAAATGGTGATAATGAATGCCCTCCCAAAGTTAGGATTTAGTTCCATGGAGAAAGAGATAAAGGGATTGATGTTCCTTAACTCCCTCCCTCATCCAATTTCGAGCCCAAAGGAGTGGATGGCCTTAGGAAACTTCTAGAGGCATCTTATGGATAAGAATATTCCAAAACCCAATGCAGATTTCGCTCAAATTCACCCAGCGCACCCTGGTAGCGTACTGGGCTGTACTGATCCTCTTAGAGACAATTTTTGGATGATTTCAGTTATATAACTTCTTGGGAAGCTAGGCATTCTGATGGTTGAATTCTTTAGGACATGTATCAACTAAATTAGGGTTTGATGGGCCCTAATAGTACTAATCTGTAAGTTGGGGTTGATGTGCCCAAATGGATCTGTAGCACCATATTTGGGCACAACCCTCTCGAAGGATTGACCTAGGTGACCTGGATGAACTGCCTGCAGATGTCCTCCCTGATGATCTTGTTTAGCTCCTATCTAGTAGGTAAAAGGTGACCATGAGAACCTAAGGAATATCAGAAAGGAGGGAGATGATCCAACTGAATTCCCACTAAATGTTACAGATTTGAAACTCCTATAAACCAACATCTGGCTTGGCTTGAGGGAGTAGAATGGGAAATAGTCTCATAAGAGAAATATTCCAAGTAAGGATATCGGTCCCTAGTCTTTATCGAGTTTGCAAATCCCTGGAAACGATGCAAGAATGAAACCAATCTGAAGACCGTCTCAAGATGAAAGGGCTGAGCTCCAAACTCTACAAGGATGATGTGCTGCGGTACTATTAGTTTGCACCTAATGATGTGGCGGAGAAGAAGAATCTAGACTCTCTCAGCTAAAGCCCAATCTGACTCAAGTAAAGATGGTTCCCAAATCTTTGAGACATATAGAACAGTGAGACGGATCAAGGTGTCCATGAGGTTCATCTTGGATGAGATGTCCTGGAAGTGATGTTGAAAGCATTGTCTCTCGAGAAGGGCTAAGGATCCATATCCTTTGTTGATCCGAGGCTAAAGCGCTGGTCACAAATTGAAGTGGGGAACTGAGAATTTCACCCCCAAGTAAGTATACGTGCTGGTGATCTCAATCTCCTCCCCTCTGAATAGAAAGTGAAGGTCTGAGGTTTTGTTCACCCCATTGAAGATCATAACCTTGGTTTTACCCAGGTTGACCGTCAACTGTCGATGATCACAAAACTGAGGTAAGGCATCCATCTACCTCTATAATCCTACTGGGGATGAGGAGAGGAGAACCACTTCGCTAGAAAAGAGTAGAATAGGTATCAAAACCTGGTGAAGAAGGCAACCATCAGTGTCTTGGATATGCTCGTGTAGAAATTCTTCCAACTCATCAATATAGATCCCAAACAGGGTAGGGTACAGTGGACAACCATGTTTAACCCTAATAGTGCTTTGAATGAAATCAGACATCCATGGGCCACGTGAAGACGACCAATAACAGACTCATATAGGCGCATAATAACGGTCAATAGGGTTGCAAATATGCCAATATCTTTGAGTCTCTAGAACAAGGCCTCCCTCGAAACAAAGTCAAAATCTTTCCGAAAATCTACGAAACAAAAATAGACTTTCCAAGAGCAGTGTCGTGCCTCCTCAATCATGACACAAAGGGTGAAGATGTGGTCAATGGTCTGATGAGCCGGTCGAAAACCTGCTTGTCCCCTAGCTCTGAGTTGTCTCTGCTCAAGATCATTGGAGAGCTTCCTATGTAGAACAATAGCATACAACTTCGAGAACGTGTGGCCACCATGATCGTTATGTAGTTGTTGGGATTTGAGCTAGAACCTAATTTGTGGATTAGATGGATGATGTGGTGTGACCATGTCAGTGGAAAACCTTTACGGACTACATGGTTGAAGAGATAAGCCAAGTAGCTAACCAAAGCATGAAAACCATGCTTAAAGAACTTTGCTTGGTAGCCTTCCTCATCGGCTGCTTTGTTGTTTTTCATCACACTAATGGCCTCTCTAATATCTCTATCTGAGAATAGGTAACAGGAAGAGGGTGGGGAGGTTACATGAATTTGGGTCTGCCCGGGAATATCATAAAGGTTGGAAGTGTGAGAGAACATGGATGTAGGGTCAAGGTCATGTGGAAGAGGGAGCGTCGAGGAAGGAAGGTATGCAAAAATTATTTAGGGGAGTGGGCAAGGAGAGCAAAAAGTTCCCGTCTTCTATGAGAGACAAAGAGTCATTTCTTGTGACAAAGGAGACAACGATAAGAATATTTGAGGTTAGAGTAGAAGGGTTGAGAGTGGGTGAAAGCATATCGAAGTTCTTGATGTAGAGTCTTGCATTTTTCATTGTACCATTTGTTCATGGGGAAAGATCCAACTTTAGGGGAGATGGAAATAGAATGCGTGGAGTGGGGAAAGGATTTGAGTGTTGCTTCCCAAATGGTAGCTGAAAGACAAGTGTATTTAGTGGAAGTAGAGTCAAGCAAGGAGAGCTAGGTCTTCGATGGGAGCATCTTACGTAGGGTAGAGGAGAAGATGTCAGGGTCTCCTTCATCAAATCAGAAGGTAGTTCGGGGTGGGCCTCAAGGGGAGGGATGGGGTGGAAGGGGAGGGTCAAACTGGAGAGAGAAGGAAATAAGTGCATGATCAGCAAGGGGGATGGGGGAGACTGAGAAATGGCGAATAAAAGGGAGCAAGTTATGGTTAGCGAGTACATAATCAACTACACTCGCACCCCCGCCATATGGCCGACATGTGAAAAAGTGAGAGTCTGGGAAATGAGGGAGACCATTTAGAATCAACAAATCCTGGGATTCCCCCAACTACAATAGATTCTTACCATAAAATCTAGTGGGCCCCAAAGCATCATCTAACATCTGGTGAAGACCCTACTA
Organism: Pinus tabuliformis; assembly: GCA_031772625.1. NCBI lineage: Eukaryota > Viridiplantae > Streptophyta > Pinopsida > Pinales > Pinaceae > Pinus > Pinus tabuliformis. Next base: position 837,801,690 of record CM062818.1, read on the forward strand.
AATCTGGATCCATCCCCTTGGTGCAAAACACATCCTTTGATCGGTCATGGAGAGGGATCTCGAGATCTTTAGTGTGAGCATTGAAGTCACCTAAGAGGATGAATTCCCCAATAGCACAATATTGGATGATGTCGGTGTACAATTCTATAAAGGGGTACCCATTTGAGCCATTATAGACGAAAAATGGTGAAGAGGTTGGGGGGAAGTAACAAACTGCAATATAGATGTCCCTTGGAGGAGAGACTCTGATGCTAATCCAAATCCGCATAAACCTGGAAAAATCATCTTCGACTACCAAAGATACCCTGTTCCCAAGTGAGTCACTAGCCAAACAAGAAACTCCACCTGATCCTCTGACCCCTCCTGAGATCCTCGTCTCCTACCTGCAAACTGATATCCAATGGTAACGTGGAATATCTGGGAGGGGTCGAACAGGGCTTGCATGAGTCTCGGTCATGAAGAGGATGTACGTTGATTCAAGAGTGTCATACAAGAGTCCCGACGATGACCAGAAAGATCCATTGCCATTCCAACAACAAATGGAAATGCTTGTACCCTGTTGCCTCCCTAAGTGGGCTCATCATTTTGAACCTCTAGTTCGGGGTTCCCACCTAGGTGGAAAGGAGTCCTGAATGATTTCCCAAAGATTCCTGATAACTTCCCATTTCCCTGCCTGTCGTGCTTCCATAACCCCTTCTCTAGATTGTTAAAGTTCCACAACTTGTGCTTGAGTGAGGTCCTTGTCCAAGAAAATCTTGTTGGTAAGAGAAAATAACTTATGCTTAGCCCTGAGGGCACGGAGTCGATCAGATGCAGTCCAAAACCTAAGGAAGGGAGTGGAGTCGTAGCTTAGCCAAGCTATGTCCAAAGCTATATTGGGGAGGCTAAGGGTGTCCTAAAAGAACCTATCCCCCACTTCCATAGGATCTGGAGAGGGGTGGGGTAAAGGGAGACCTCTCACCTTGAGATTCAATTCTCTTGCCCGTCTGTTGTGTTCTTCCACAAGTTTTTCTTACATCACCTGCTCAACTGCTGCAAGAGGGGTAGGAGTTTTATCCTCCCCTCAAACCACCTGTACCCAAGAATTGATGTGTCTCAGTGTCTTATTTGAAGGTGGCTTGTTGGGATCGAATTTCTTCTTGCTTTCTTTTAAGGTCAAGAATTTCTGCATGCAGTGCACCATTTGGAGGATGGAGAATTTCCAACTCTTTACTTTCATGTAACATCTTCTTAAGGGATAAATTATCCCCCTCCACCTTTGAAACTCTAGCAGAGAGGGTGTGTATTTCTTAACGGAGCTGCTTTTTTTTCAGTTTCAAGAAATTCCATTTTCCGCACCATTTGTTAGAGAAGGTTCTTTGATTTGTAGAGAGAATTATGGTGAAGATATAACTTTGTTTGTAGATGCCAACATAATGAAAAATGGTGACATGGTGAATTGTGGAAGAAAGACTAGTTGATGTGCAGAAGACATTTTTTGTGGACCCATGAATAAGATTTTGTCATATAAAACCAGAGGTAATTTTACCTAGAGTTGGAAGTGCATATGTGGTAGAAATCCATATAACATCAATAGAAAATGGGTTTAAAAGACATTACAAATGAAATGCCTAAAGGAGTGGGAGAGTCACTACATTGAGTGTAGAGTATACATGAAAATTGGAATATTGAATGATTTGGTGGGCATGACACATTTCCTATAGGAATTTGAAAACTTTAAAATTTTTCATTGAGTTAAAATGGGTAGAAACTTAGATTTTCATAAATAACTGTCACTAGTCGCAAAATCACTGATAATAGATTCACCATATACTACATTTTTATTCAGTGCAAGCTAAAGGTGTAAGTTTTGAACCTTTATAGTAAGCAATAATACATAAATTTTTTATAAACAAAAAGTAAACAATGGAAATTACACATAATACTTAGAGATTTACCTTAACATTTATAATTTGGAAAACCAACAAAATATTTAGGGTAGCACTTGTGTTGAGTCAGATTATTCATCTTGCAATTGGAACTCTACTACCTTTGGTTCTTTTTACCATGGTAGGACTTTCTGTTTGGAAACAACTTTGACCTCTCTAAGGTTAGCATCTTGATTGTATGAGACCTTCTTATTTTTTGGGTTCTGAAGCTTCTAATCTTTTAGACCATCTTTATAACCAATAAAAATACACTTTTCAGCTTTATTATCCAACCTACTCCTATTTTCCTTTAGAACATATACATACGAATCATGGCCAAAAACTCTAAGATGTTTAAAGGAGGATTTCTTACCAAGCCATGCCTTGTGCGGAGTCTTGTCAACCAATGTTGATGAGGATGATCAATGGACCAGGTAGCATGCCCTCGACACCACTAAGCATGCTCCTTGCTTTTTCTATTAGTGTCTTGTTCATCTTTTCTACAACCCCATTTTGTTGAGGACTGTATAGAGTAGTTTTTCACCTTGCTATATCACACTTATAGAATTCCTAGAATACATTCCAACATAATTCTCCACAATTTTCTATCTTCAACACCTTAATTTTCTTCTTTATTTGATTTTCCACAAGAGTCTTAAAGTTTCCCAAAGATATTATATTTTACGGAGGAAATAAAACCATGTGCTCCTTGAGAAATCATCTATGAATGAAACATAGTACACAAATTTATCTAATGATCGACATAATTCCTTTACCATGCAACAATATTACTTGAAAGCCATTCTCTCCAATATGTCATAGTCTTTGATGCCACACTGTAGACTTTTCTCTAGAGGCAATAAGGGTTTCGTATTGTTCGTCACTATCCTCACAAACAATAAAACTGTTACACCCATCAGCGAAGGTGCTTCTGAACAAATTGTATAGAGTTCTAGTGCAAACTCCCCTCGGCAACATCATTTTTCTTGGAACCGTATTGAAAGTTTCCCTTTCAGTCATAGTATTTACATTTGCATTGCTCATCTTGTTTCTAGATATCAAGCTTTTAGCCAACCTTGGAATGTGTAGAACACCAAGGAATCTTCTAACCCTTCCATCCCAGGCAAGGGGGCGCTGACACCCACCCTATGGCCCCTACCCATCACTGTGCCCCATGCATGAGAATCATGCATGGTCCTAGTCGTGCAAGGAATATATAACACATGCCCAACAAAAGGGATTCATCTACCATAATTGTTAATGATATGTGGGAACCACAGAGATATCTTCATTGGAGAGCTATTGAGGTGGCATAAAAATCATGCATAGCCCTAATTCTGCAAAGAATATAACATATGCCCAACAAAAGGGGGATTTATCTACCATAGTTGTTAATAATATGTGGGAACTATAGAGATATCTTCATTGGACAACCATTGAGGTGGCATGGATGAATTTGGATGATCATTTTTGAGCTTATCTAAAATTTGTTAAATTTATTGTACCCTTATGTGATATGCTTCACTATGTAGATACACACAGACCATGACCATGTTTAGGTGAGATTTATGAAATGTTGTCTTTGTGTTAGGATTATATCTATGATAGATAAGAGAGATCCAATCTCATTTTGTTAGTTAAAAAAGTTTATATATGGATGATGGAACAAATTGAATACATGTCTTCATATGGCAGCATGTGCCTTTAATACAAATGGTACGACATTGAGAAAACAAAGAAGAGATCACCTTCCTATCCTTCCTCAGATAGGTAGGTGGTGGAAGGATTCTTGATTGCACAAAAGAAGATTTCTAGTTCTATAAAGGATGAATTTGATATGCATAGATGGTTTTTGTCACAAAATATTTTGTTGATAAGCATGAAAATAATAATTCTACTCATGAGCAGTTGCCCATGGTGCATATGCTCTAGAGCTAAGTCACAAGACATGTCCTCCAAGGTCCCGAGTCCCATATTTTACGTGTCGGACATGAAAACGGCCCTAAAACGCGTCGAAAACGTTTTTCATCGTGTCCTATAAAATGTAAAACGTATTCGCCAGTTTTCGTCGTGTCCTACATCTGGAAAACACGTATTCCGTTGATAGAAAACATTGCCTGCATAAGCTGCAATTTTTTTTGAAAGAAACAAATAATTTTTGAGTGGGGCAACTTAATGATCAAGTCTAGGCCCTAGCATTGATATGCTATTCATGGTAATGTTAAATTCTTAAAGTAAAAGTGACATTCTCCTTAATCTTCATTTTCATCCTTTTACTTAAATTTTTAACATTACCATGAAATAGAGAGTGGTTCCGGCCTCATTGGATTTTATATGGAGAAAGTAGAATTTTAGATTTCATTCAAAATGCAGCAGACTTATCAGTTTTTCAGGATTTCAGGATCGGGAGATTGTAATGTTTTCAGGTGACACCACCTGCCCGAGCTACCCCTGCCACCAATAGAGGACATGGTCTACCTCCTATAGCTCCTACTTCTAGTTCTTCAACTTTTAGAGCATAACAAATTCCACTGCCAACTCCACCAGCACCAGCATCTACATCTAGAGGGAAAGGGAAAGTTGTGGTATTTTCTCGCAAGAGGGGCAGAGGAAATCAATAGGATTAGACTTTAGTTATTTTCTTATGTGCTTGTAAGTTGTACATGAACAATGAACATTGAATATTCAAGAATCAAGACCAAGCATATCACATTCTAATTTCTAAATAGTAAATTTTGATTCTATTTATTTTTTTAAAGTGAACTATGAACTTTGAGAAGTAACTATATTTTAATTTGATTAGATAAGCTGCAACCTGCAAATTAATATGGATAAAAAACTATATTTCGGTAGGTATATATATATATATATATATATATATATATATATATATATATATATAAAACATGTCTCCGGTGTCCTGTTTCCAAGTCGCTGCGTTTTGTATTGAATACTCGTATTTACGTGTCCTCCGTGTCTCGTGTCCTCGTGTCATATGACTTAACTCTAGAGTTATAAAAATTTACCACATATTTACTTTCATAGGTACCTAGTACACATATTTACTTTCATAGGTACCTAGTACCTTGTCTTATGAAAGGAACTTGAAGGTTGTGAACCTAGTCTACATTCACAATATACTAAAAGTGTGTTTGTTAACTAGACAACTTGAAATAGGGTGTAATGGTGTTGTTTATAATGTTGGAAAGAAGTACCAATTTTTTTATAACGGCAAGTCATAAAAAAAAATGAAAAAAAATGAAACTGGTTGGACAAAATAACAAGCTCTACCATAGCCATTATTTGACTTTAGCCAACTTGTTTGTTACAAAATTAAACATATTTTGAGTTTGATAACTCAAAATTGAGTAGTGTTTGAAATGTTCTGAAATAGACTTCAAACAAAGTAACATGAATACAGGGAATTTGCATTCATAGCCATTATTTGACTTTAGCCAACTTGTTTGTTACAAAATTAAACATATTTTGAGTTTGATAACTCAAAATTGAGTAGTGTTTGAAATGTTCTGAAATAGACTTCAAACAAAGTAACATGAATACAGGGAATCTGCATTCAAACTTTTAGCAACAAAGTTGGATTGAAAGGGTGTGAAAGAAGATATACACGTGCAAACTACTTAGGCATGTACAAATGCAACGTTGGCATTGGAATGTGAGAAGTCCAATTGAATTAACGTTCACACTAAGCTACAAAGTTGTATTAAATGGTTGCGAGAGAAGGCACCTTTTCTATCAGAGTCGACTTTTGAAAATGAACATCATCTACAAGCTGTCTTCATTATTTGGAACTTCTAAGGGGGTGTGTGGGGTCAACGCGAAGTCACTGGGACACAGGATCATTTATTCTTGATTACCATGGACTCTTGTCAAGTGTGAGGTGTTGGGTCACTAAACAATTTTTATTTTGGATTCTTTTAGTCTAAAAATTTATTTTACAATTTAGTGTGAGAGGATGTGTAAATTTGTTTATCTTTCAGTTCCTTTTTAAAATAAAAATTATGTTCTAAATATAAAAATAATGCGAATTATAATAAAGAAAATGAATATGTTATAAAGTAATTAGAAAGTAAAAAAAATGGGTGAATAAGATATTTAAATTTTATATTTTCAAAAAATATTTCAACAAGAAATTTAAATAAACTATTCAAAAATTTAAAAGAAAAAAAATAAATAGAATTGCGTTTGAATAAATTGAAATTGAGTAAAAATATCATAGATTTCGTAAGCATGGGAAATTGCTGTTCCAAATGATAAAGGCTTTCTGAGAAATTTTATAGCAAAATTATGAAAAATAAGCAACATTTATGCTAAACATTTCATTGTTGTTCATGTGTAGAGCTGAGGAGTTGGTGTGAAGTTGCTGAATTATTTTGTTGCCATTTTGGGAACTCTTCTGAGAATGCCTCACAACTCCTGGAGAGGCCAACGTTAAGAGTTACTTACCACCTTTCCAAAGCCTCTTTGTGGACGGTATATGTGAAGTGCGTGGGTTATTTAAAAACAAAAAAATGTTAAAAAAAAAATAAAAACCAATAATTCATAACTCAATTAATTCACTCTTTTTTTGTGTTTATTTTCTGTTTTAGGGTATATTTACACACAAAGATGTCATATCTGGGTTCTGCTCATTTTTTAATTTCTTTTCCCAGGAAATATATCGTTTCTGGCCCCAAAGTTTAAAACAGCTAAAACTAAAAAGGAAAAAAAGAAAAGGCAACCTTGAAGTGCAGTCTATATTTTCAACACATCTATCTTCCGATGTACATTTTGCTGTCCGTTAGGTATCAGTGTCATGGCATCAAAGCTTGTCATCATTCTCTCCAACAGATGTCTGAATGATGAGGCTTCATATCACAGGTGGCCCTATACCCTTTTTGGTTCCAAATTGGAATTATAAAATCAAACGAGTATTGAATTATGTGAATATTTGCATACCTGCTCTCATCCTTGTGTGGAAGGAAAGCCATTTTAAGAGTCCCTTTGATCTTTACCAAGTGCAATCATAAATAATTGTCAATTTGTTGATTTTGTAGATATCAAATATTTTATGTGAAAATTTGCATTCATGTTTTTAATTTTTTTGTCCGAAGGTAAATTCTTTATACTAAGTGTTGTAATAAAATTATTTTTGACAAATTATAGAAAGTTACTAGAATATGTTAGTATTAGTTTATTGCCATTATCTTTTTAGTTAGAGGATTGTTGGAAAGTTAGGCCACCTCATCATCCATTTAAATTGGAAAAAAATAGAATTACAAAAAGCTAAAAACAAGAAACAAAAAATCTCATAAAATATTTTTAATCTCATAAACTTTAAAATAACATTTCATTTAATTTTAATTTTAATTTTGTAGGGATGTGAAATATGAGAATGAATGAATGATTTTTTTGCCTGATTAGCATGGAAGTTTAAGCTTTCTTTAAAGTTGATTGAACTGTTTGTGTTGTAAACATTTTCCGTTAATAACAAGCTCCTTACTAAAAACAACAGAACTGGGTAGATGTCGAGGGAAAGGTTTGGCAGTGTGTGCCTGGCCCCTGGACAGCGAAATATGAATATTTCCCAAAATGTTGCAGAATTACTTTTAATTGATTTGAGTATAGAGCTTGAAGTTTACTTATTGTCTCAAAAAATGGAAATAAATGTGACTACTTTTTACTATCTTTGATATGTTTCTCCACCCATTGAAATATCTTTGATTAGCATAAAAATAAAGGCCGGGAGTCAACCACATGATCAGCATACTACCAACTTGAGTTTCGTGTTTTCTTCTTTTAACCAATAAACTGGGGTCTGATAAATGTGAATTATGGTTCTTCCTCACTACAAATTTTGTAATGACTTGAATCAGATGACAAAAGTCCTCCATAGTTTTAATTCTTTACATGACTCGGGTCTAAAGTCGTTTTTACATGCTTGTCTACATAGTACACATTCCTTATCATTCTTATGTTCTCTACACATTCCTTATCATTCTTATGTTCTCTCTTTCTTTCTAGCTATGTAGGATATTCTGTTTTATATAAGAACAAGGAAGGAAAAACTCTGAAAGAAGACATTTTTTATTTTCTTAATTGTAGTTCTGACGTGGATGACCTAGAGCAGACGTTTGCAGCCTACGCAATGCCTTACTCGAATCCATAGATAAGAGATCGACGTTAAGAGATCGTTCATTCGTATATGCAGAACCATGCCTGGATATAGATCAGTGAGGGGCATCTGTGGAAACAAGTAGGCTTCTTCTTCAAAGTGCCATTCTGTAAATGAATTTATTAATGCCATGTTTCTTTCTGAAATAACGGTTTTAGTTGCAGGCTGGAATGTGATGAGAACTAAAGTCTGCATCTCTTATAATTGCTATATTAAGAATATCAAGTGCTACTTCAATTAGAGACTGAAAGCAGAGACACATGTCAGTGGTAAACTACTGCTGAAATTATCTATTTTAACTCATTTCCATGTCATCTTCCTGGTTTCATTAGTTGAATATGTTCTTTGTTCTACAAGTAGTCACTATTCATGCACCTGATGAACTTATTCATCCAATTCAATTCATTAGCATAGCTTTTGTCGTTGTATGTACTATATATAAAAGATAAACCATTTAAGTGATAGATCGTGCAGTCATGCGATACTCAATTGTGATGTGACTTCGCGTAAATCGCACACGATAATAGAGAGAATATTATTGTAGAATTATTTAGAAAGGGTAATTTTTATTTGTTTTAGTTGTGATTTTTTTTACTTAAAAAAAATTTATTTTTATTTTTATATCGAAATGTTTTTAGATTGATATATCGAAATTGATATGTGGTTGAGATATTCTCTCATATTTTTGTTCATTAAGGTTGTTATATCTAGATGTTTCTAAATTACTATGTGGTTAAAATGATATTTTCTCAACCAAATAATTATGTGTTTTCTCTATCTTGGAACAACACTAAATATATCCATATGTAACTTTATTTAATATAAATACCCAATAAAATATACATATCCAAAATTTAAGTTGGTATCAGAACCACTGGCTTAGTCCTGCACTTCGTGTGCCTAAGGAAATAAAGAGTTTGATGAATGTTTTTTTGGTTTGTCCATAATGAAGGATTCATAGCTCCATTTGAGACTCCGCACCGCTTCATCGTTTGACATTTTGTAGTTGTTCACCTCTGCATGTTATTTGCAAGGTCCGTGAGAGTGGCAAGACCACCCGATGATAGCACATGTCACAGAATATTTCCTGTGAATCGTTGGTTCACCGCAGTCTCGTTCAAGCTGGGTGGGAGACTGTAATCAGTGGATTGCTTGAGCGCTTCGCCAGAAGAGAAGCGGTGGTCGTGGCGATTGACCATTGAGATCTGCTTCAGCTGGAGAATTATGGTCCGACTTGCCAGATGTAGAAAGAGCTACGGTGTAAGTTGTGAAGGAAGCCATCTTCCGAGATCGATGGAAGTGAGCGTTTTAGTAGCGAGATTGTTCTTTAGATCACTCCGCGTGTGCGATAAAATAGTTGCAGAAAACGAGCCACTGTGAGATAAGTTAATAGATTACAGCCGAGATCCAGTGGCTGAGAGGTGAACAATTGTGGACGTGGCCTGCTCCAGCTGATAACAATTTGAACCATATGTAAAATCTGTAGCTTCGCGAATCCGACAAATTGGAAAGGATTCAATGAAAAAGTCGATGACTCAATTACTCCACATTGATGTGATGACGTCTCCTTTGACAGTCATTGGTTCAGTGCTTTGTAGGTCCGTCTCTGTGTTTATAATCTGGTGGTGAATGAAGTAGAGCGAACCGGTAGCCCATCTTATGTTTTTTAGATTTGCAATTTTGTTGTGGTCTGTTCTTTGGGAATTACAGAACGGTTCTCAAGCCCATATATCCTGGAGATGTTAAATTCCATCAGAAAAAGAAGATGGACTCGCCCTTCAAGCAAACCGTGTTGAAGGGAATAACAGCTCTGGTAACAGGAGAAGGCTCAGGAATAGGGTTTGCAATAAGCACAGAATTAGGGAAGCATGGTGCTGGCATTGCTATCATGGGCCGTAGAAAGACTGTCGTCGAGGAAGCTACTGCAGCGCTTCAAGTGCAAGGCATTCCGGCCATTGGAATTGAAGGAGATGTTCGCAAGATAGAGGATGCTGCTCCTGTTGTTGAAGTAACAGTAAAGCAGTTTGAAAGACTTATTTTTGAGAATGGTGCTGCGGGCAATTTTCTTTGTTCCGCACAGGATTTATCACCAAATGGCTTCCGAACAGTATTGGATATTGACTCTGTTGGCACATTTACAATGTGCAATGCTGCATTGCAGTATTTAAAGATAGGTGGACCTGGAAAGATTCTTTTAAAAGCTGGTGTTTTTTTGTTTTGTTTTGTTTTTTTTTTCTAAATAGTGGTTTAAAGTGATTTGTGGGTAGAGATGAGAAATTACATATTTTGTAAATCTAAAGTTTTTTGTTTTGGTTTTTTTGTCTTGGAATTATGGTTAAAACTATTGTGTTTAGTTAACTTAATTTAGGTTTTGACAGGTTAAGTATGGAGTTCCAAGATTTAATTGACAAAGATAAAGATGTCTAAAATGTGAATAATTTCAAAAGATGAGAGAGAATCAGCTTAGCCATTAAAGGAGGATGGACAACAAAGGTAAAGTTTGTGTGAATTTGTGGAATAGACTCATGATGATAGTGCATTATGTGTCACATATATTTATTAGTAAGCAAGTCTAAGATGTTTTGTAGCAGTTTTTTTTAAGTATGTACCTGGTAACTCCAAGAGTTGGAGTGTGTAATGAAAACCCAATGAGGCATGTTTGCCCTCCATAAAGTTCGTAGTAATCTTAAAACCACTTTGTAATTGCAAGTTTGTGGTAAGCTGGAAACCACTATGCAGTGTTGGTTTGTGGTAAGCGAGAAACCACTTGCGAGAGTGAAGTGGACAAGGATTTTTGTAGGGATGTTTTAGGGTTCGCTGACAAAACCCTTGGCATGGTTAAGGGTGAGCCAAAAAAACCTGAACCTGGTTGAGTTGGGTTTGTGTTGAGCCTTCATGGTTGAATTGAGTGCTTTGGTGGCAGAGTTGAGGCTTGGTGGCTGTGTAGAGCTTTGGTGGCTAAGAGCCCTTGTTTGCATGGTTGACAGTAATCCTATAAAACCCAGAGCATGGTTATGGGTAATCCGATAAAACCCATGATGATGATGGAGGGGGATTCGCAGGTACAAGTACATGTATGCAGTTATAATGGTTGACAGAACCATGTATGCAAAAGGCATCCTAATAGACTGACGGTTGCAGTGGTTGGCACCCATGCATTCTGGTGGATGGTTGCTCCTTTATATGGGCATCAACATATGCTTTTGTTATGTTTGACCACAACTAGATTTTGCAGATTGAGATCGAGACAAGTAGTGATTAAGGGGATGACTTGGAAATTGTAATTCTTACTTGTCTCACTTGTGATTCTTTCTATCTAGAGGAGTCTATACCTATTCCTTAGGGTTGTTATATCTAGATGTTCCTAGATTGATGTGTAGTTGAGATATTATCTCAACCAAGTGATTGTGTGTCCAAGATAAGATATAACACCCTAAGGAATAGGAATAGACCTGTCACGCCCCCAATTCTTTTTTCGTTAAATTGGCCGGGTGCGGCACCACCTAAGTAATTAACATCTTTCATTGTTAACTTACTTTATGAACTACGCCTTAACATTCATCATAAAACATGAATAACATATTAATGTGCGGAAACCATTAATATAACAACATCATAGAACAGCAGCATGAACACATTCATATGCAAGAGAATTCTTTTATTATATATGAAGAATTTTACAAGTGACCGGGAGCTTGGCTCCACCGGCGTTTATACCCAAGTCGGGCGTCCACCCCTGCAAGAGCGCACGGTGGTCTCACCACAACTTAACCAAAATATAACCCAACACAAGTTTTCTTTGCCGAACGGGTGGGCGCGCCTGTGCACAACCCACACCCAAAACACAATCCAAAACCTGTTTTACACTTCGGCGGGCGGGCGCCTTAGAATGCCCTCCACCCGCGCCTCAACTGCATACAACTCTATGCAAACTTCGTATAGGCTGCCCGGCAAGCGAGCGCATAGACCTGCGCCTTTGCCGCGGCTCCTACTCCTCTTCCTTCGCACCTTTAGTTCGTATGTTGAAGAGCGAACGCTTGGTGTTGAAATGCCAGCCTTCGTCGCATGTTTATATGCCAATGTGTGTGTGGAGGTCGTGCCCTCGCCCGACCCTCCGTTCACTTCACCAACCGCGTGTCCAAGCAATCGTTCCATGTCTTTTGGAGGTCGGCCCGCCCATGGTGCGGGACCACCCCACAACCCATCCTCTGTTTGCCATCGCTACCTCGGTCGACTTGTGAATGAGCTTCCCCTTGACTCGCCCCTATAGACCCGAATGCCAATTCGTCCACATAAACATGTCACGCCTTTGGTCGCTTGTTGTTCATTTCATGCCTTAGTCGCATCATGGAGCAGGCGGAGCGCGCGCCCAGTCGCCCATCGACCGCAGGGCGTTACATCCTCCCCCACTCGAAATCATTGTCGCCCTCGACAATCCCGACTTCCTCAGAAGCTTCCTGTCATACTTCTCAATCTTCTTCTTCCATCTCCAAAGCGAGTCCTCCGATTCCCAGCTTTCTTCCTCCGGTGCATTCTTCCATCTGACAAGAAATTCCCGCTTCATGTGGCAACCAATCCTTGTAGTTCTGAAGCTCAAAATCTTCTCCAACTCCAGTCCTGGCTTGTCCACAATCTCGACTGGTCCTCTCGGTGGTTCAGCTCTCTCTGGATGATCAGCATCAAGCCTGCATCTCTTCAACTGACTCATGTGAAAAACCGGATGCTTCATGTGCATATGGTGCGGAAGCTCCAGCTCATAAGCAACTTCCCCCACTCTCTTCTTCACTCGGAATGGTCCCTCATACTTCCATGTCAGTTTGCTTGCAGTCCCCTTGGCTGGCTGAAACTGCTCCCCGATAATCCTGAGAAACACCATATCTCCCACACTGAAGTGTGCATCCTGTCTTCCTCAATCAGCCCATTTCTTCATTCTCCTTGCAGCTTCGTGCAAGCGCAACCGTGCCAACTCCAAGGTCTCATCCCAAGCCTTCATGAACTTTTTTGCATGAGGACTCCTTAAAAACCCTCTTGTCACTACGGTATGCGGTGCAACCGGCATCTTCCCATTCACCAACTCAAATGGACTATACCCCGTCACAGAACTCTTTTGAATATTGTAGCTAAACTGAGCAATATCCAAGAGTTCAGGCCAATTCTTCTGATCAGTCGTCACATAATGTCTCAAGTAATCCTCCAGCAATGCGTTGATCCTCTCGGTTTGTCCATCTATCTGCGGATGGTAACTCGAACTCATCAACAACTCTGTCTCGACTAACTTGAACAATGTGGTCCAAAATCTGCCTGTAAAACGTGGATCTCTATCCGACACGATGCTTAATGGAATCCCCCAATACTTCACTATGTTCTTAAAGAACAACTCCGCAGTCCGCTCGGCTCCACAAGGTATCTTTGTTGGAACAAAGACAGCATACTTGGAAAAACAATCAACCACGACCATTATCCCATTATACCCTTGAACCTGTGGCAACTGAGTGATGAAGTCCATCGAGACACTCATCCATGGTCTCTCAGGAATCGGTAAAGGCTGCAACAGTCCTCCTTGCCTCTGAGTATCCGATTTTTCCTATTGACAAATGATGCACATATGTACATACTCCTCTACATCTTCTTGCATCTTCTCCCAAAAGAATCCTCTCTCCAACAATGCCAAAGAACGACGCATCCTTGGTTGGCCAGCCCATGGCGAGTCGTGGCACTCCTTCAAAAGGTGCCTCCTAATCCCAGATGACCTTGGAACATAGAGCCGGTTTCCAAAGAACAAGAATCCATCTCAGAGAAAGAACTTCCGTGTCTTCCCCTCCTTCACCTGCTTCACTATATTCTGCGCCAAAGTATCGGTTTCAACACTTTCCTTGAGCTTATTCTGCATCTCTTCTGACATCTGAACTCGACTCCTACTCCTAGCTACCCGGTCTTCTCCTTCCAATGCTGCAAGTTGTCCCTTCCTGCTAAGGGCATCTGCTATCGCATTGTGTCTTCCCGGTCTATACTCGATAGTCATGTCGAATTCTTCCAAGAAGTCCTGCCAACGAGCTTGCTTTGTAGAAAGCTTCAGTTGTGATGCAAAATAACTTGCTGCAACGATGTCAGTCTTGACAACAAATGGCTTCCCAATCAGGTAATGCCTCCACACATGAAGACAGTGAATGATCGCAGTCATCTCCTTCTCATGGACCAGATACCTTCGTTCTCTATCCTGCAACTTCCGACTCTCGTACGCCACCGGATGCCCATCCTGCATAAGAACCCCTCCTATGGCAAAATCCGAAGCATCAGTGTGTACCTCAAATGGTCTCTCGAAGTCAGGCAACTTCAGTATCGGTGCTGTAACCATCCTCCTCTTCAAGTCATCAAATGCCTTCTGACATTTATCCGTCCAACTCCACCTCTTGTCTTTCTTCAATAGGTTTGTTAGTGATGATGTTACCTTGGAGTACCCCTCTACGAACTTCTGTTGATAGTTGGTCATGCCCAAAAACACCCTCATCTCATGGACATTCTTCGGTTCAACCCAGTCCTCGATCGCCTTCACTCTGCTTGGCTCCATCCGTATGTACCCTTGACCAACAATATGCCCAAGGAACGGAATCTTGGTCTGAGCGAACACACACTTAGACTTCTTCAAGAACAACTGATTTGCCCTCAGTGCCTCGAACACCATCGCCAAGTGCTTCTTATGATCCTCCATGTTGTCACTGAACACCACTATATCATCCAAGTATACTACTACGAACGAATCCAAGTATGGTCGTAGGACATCATTCATCAAAGTGAAAAATGTAGCAGGAGCATTACACAACCCGAATGGCATAACAAGGAACTCAAAGCTACCATACCTTGTTACTATCGCGGTCTTCTTCTCGTCTCCTTCAGCTATCCGCACCTGATAATACCCATGCCTCAAGTCCAGCTTGGAAAACACTCGGGCCTTCGCAAGCTTGTCGAAGCAATCAGCAGCCAATGGCAAAGGATACCTGTTCCTTACTGTCTGCTTATTCAATGCACGGTAATCACAGCACATTCGTAGCTCATTCGAATCCTTCTTCCGCTAGAACAATACCGGAGCTCCATAAGGGGACCTTGAAGGTATGATGAAACCTGCATCAGCTAACTCCTTTAGCTGTCGTTTCAATTCCTCCAACTTAGATCCTGACAACTGATAAGGTGATTTAGCCAGAGGTTGCTTTCCTGGCTCAATCTCAATGCTATGGTCCACTGCACGCCATGGTGGAAGCTTTTTTGGTAGCTCATCAGGCATCAAATCCGCATATTTGGTCAGCACTTCGGAAATCTTGGCTGGAACAGGCGTCCCCACTCCATCACCTTCGACATCCTTGAACATCACCACATATGTCTCCATATCTGACTCCTTCATAGCCTTCTCCAAACTCAGTGCAAAAACATGCTGCACCCTGACTTCCCTCCTTTGCCTATGAGTGGGCAAAGTCCAAGTTTGTGACTGTCCAACCTGCACCACCTCATCACAAAAGGGGACAACAATAGCCATGTTTCCCTTCAAGAAATCCTGTCCAAGTATCACATCAAAGTCGTTCATCTCCATCACTGTGAAGTCCAAGTGACCCTTCTAGTCTTTTATCTGCACAGGCACTTCGTGTGCCAAACCCACCACTTTAGCTCTAGAGTTCATTGCCTTGACTTCCACATTTGATGGGAAGATCATCAGTCCAACCTCTTTTGCTAACCATGTCATCATGAAGTTATGAGTGGCCCCTGTGTCCACCAGAGCTTAAATGGTCTTTCCATGAACCATCAAGTCCACGAAACTGAGACTGTTCATCCACGATTTCTCCATAACTTTTCCTTGCATATATGTCTGTTCTCTGCGTTCATCAAGCAACGGCTTCACCACCTGTGAACCTGCTCTGATACCACCTGTCATGCCCCCAATTCTTTTTTCGTTAAATTGGCCGGGTGCGGCACCGCCTAAGTAATTAACATCTTTCATTGTTAACTTACTTTATGAACTACACCTTAACATTCATCATAAAACATGAATAACATATTAATGTGCGGAAACCATTAATATAACAACATCATAGAACAGCAGCATGAACACATTCATATGCAAGAGAATTCTTTTATTATATATGAAGAATTTTACAAGTGACCGGGAGCTTGGCTCCACCGGCGTTTATACCCAAGTCAGGCGCCCACCCGTGCAAGAGCGCACGGTGGTCTCACCACGACTTAACCAAAATATAACCCAACACAAGTTTTCTTTGCCGAACGGGTGGGCGCGCCCATGCACAACCCACACCCAAAACACAATCCAAAACCTGTTTTACACTTCGGCAGGTGGGCGCCTTAGAACGCCCTCCACCCGCACCTCAACTGCATACAACTCTATGCAAACTTCGTTTAGGCTGCCCGGCAAGCGGGCGCATAGCCCTGCGCCTTTGCCGCAGCTCCTACTCCTCTTCCTTCGCACCTTTAGTTCGTATGTTGAAGAGCGAATGCTTGGTGTTGAAATGCCAACCTTCGTCGCATGTTTATATGCCAATGTGTGTGTGGAGGTCGCGCCCTCGACCGACCCTCTATTCACTTCACCAACCGCGCGTCCAAGCAATCGTTCCATGTCTTTTGGAGGTCGGCCCGCCCATGGTGCAGGACCACCCCACAACCCATCCTCCATTTTCCATCGCTACCTCGGTCGGCTTGTGGACGTGCTTCCCCTCGACTCGCCCCTATAAACCCGAACGCCAATTCGTCCACATAAACATGTCACGCCTTTGGTCGCTCGGTGTTCATTTCATGCCTTAGTCGCATCATGGAGTGGGCGGAGCGCGCGCCGAGTCGCCCATCGACCACAAGGCGTTACAAGACCCCTCTAGATAGAAAGAATCACAAGTGAGTCAAGTAGGAATTACAATTTCCAAGTCACCCCCTTAATGACTATTTGTCTCGATCTCAATCTGCAAAGTCTAGTTGTGATCAAACATAACAAAATAATATGTCGACGTCCATATAAAGGAGCAACTATCCACCGGAATGCATGGGTGCCAACCACCAGTCTACTAGGATGCCCTTAGCATACATAGTTCTATCAACCATTATAACTACATACATGTATCTACGAATCCCCACCATCATTATGATCATGGATTTTATCAGATTACCCATAACCATACTCTAAATTTCCTGATTTCATTAATTGAATATATTCTTTCTTTTACCAACCATCAATGCCTAATGTAGTTATTCATCCAATTCAATTCATTAACATAGCTTTTGTTGTGCTATGTAATATATAAAAGATACCAATTTAAGTGATAGATGGTCCAGTCATGTGATACTCAATTGTGACTACTGTAATTGGTGTTACTTCGTTTAAATCGCACAAGATAACACTGAGAACACTACTGGAGAACTATGATATAGATTCTTTTGTTTTGGTTCCTTATTTTGAATAGTTTATCATCTCAAAACACTACAGGAGAACTATGATATAGATTCTTTTGTTCTGGTTCTTTATTTTGAATACTTGATAATTAAACTGAATAATGTCATTTTGAATAGTTAATAATTAAACTCGAATAATGATTTTTTTCAAGCCTGTGTTGGGTAATAATATGAATGGTATGAGTATTTTTTTAACTGTCTTGGTTCCTTATTTTGAATAGTTTATCATCTCAAAACACTACAGGAGAACTATGATATAGATTCTTTTGTTCTGGTTCTTTATTTTGAATAGTTGATAATTAAACTGAATAATGTCATTTTGAATAGTTGATAATTAAACTCGAATAATGATTTTTTTCAAGCCTGTGTTGGGTAATAATATGAATGGTATGAGTATTTGTTTAACTAAAATATTTAGGTTAGTTAAAATCAACTTAGTATAATGCAACGATTTAATTCAAAGTTTACATTATTCAAAGTCAGCATCTTTTATATATATATTGATTTAATTATTCAAGTTTTGGGTTGAGAGTGCAGTTTTGATACTCATTACACTTTGAATCTCATTACGCTACCAGAGATAGGAGGGAATATCACCTTGTGTATATATCCCTTTGAAAACACCAAGATTTTAAGACACAAAAATTCATGAAATCTGAAATATATTTTTTTAATATAAATTACTTTCTGTGTTTTCAGTTTATATTATTACATATTAAAAAGTATAATGTGATTATAAAAAAACTTATGAACATAATTTTTTTAAATAAATTTTAAAATATCGGAAAGAAATTATGAAAATGGAATAATAATATAAATTCATAATAAATTTACAGTAAGACAATTGGAGAAAGGAATTAACCTTGCTTTTATTATAAGAAGGTTTGAATATATGACCAATTGTTTTTGGAGAGACTTGCAAAGAACAAGATCAAATGTCCTCAGAAACATTGGATGTTACAATGGTTGGGGAAATTAAGTATCATAGGAAAACAGAGAAGAAAATAACTTTGATTTTAGAGTAACTTTAAGATATGTGAAAAATATCTGAACATTTTTGTTAGATCTATACTAATTATTTCTAAATAAAACCTAAACTTCTAATAGGTACAAACAAAACCAGAAAAATGAACAACTTTGAAGAATACAACAAATTAATGTTACTTTATCTTTTCTGACCACTTTTAAAGATATACTCGTGATCAATAAATGGTTTATCCCACATGAAATTTAGAATGAGAAATGAATATCATTTGAAAAATCAATCTCAAAGTTTGGGCATATCTTCACTCCAAACTTTTCCTCCTCTTTCTGAATTCTTCTTTCTTTATTACTTGAATAAAACAGTTATTTAGTTCAATTGTTTTCCTTAACAATTTTTTTGAATATTGATTTTATAAACATTATAGGAGAATAAAGTAAATCATAGAATTGTCATAATTATTTAAACATTCTTAATTAAAAGTATATGAGGTCCAATTAGACTTCTCACAAATAAACTCAGTATGACTCCAACATTTTAAAACATTTTTAGCATTGTGACTTATATTTTAAAACATTCTAAGCCAATAATGGCAAAAGGGTATTTCATTAAAAATAATTCTTGTATTCCCTTTATTTGAAATATAACATTTTCAATTTTCAAAATTAATTATCTAATTATAAATACTATTCCCAAAAAATTAATGCTTCAAATAGAAAATATTGTCATGAAGTAAAAATTAAATGTCATATCCTTGAAAAGAATTCCCCTTCTTCCCTCACTCTATTTTTTGAGAATTTAACTTTGAATGAATTGAATTTGAACAATTGGGAGCTCTTCCAACAACCTTTTTCCTTTATCTCTTTCTCGTAAGGAGGTCTTATAGAGACTCTTTGTCAACTTTAGGCAATGAATAAGAAAGAAAAGTTTCTTAGGTAACAACGGGTCCAATAGTAAGTGGCAAAGGTGGATCTCTTGAGCTTACTTGGAAATCAACAATACTGAATTGAGATCTATAAGGGTTATCTTCCTAGTCATCTTGCATAGGTTGAGGTTGCTACTCATGGATGTCTATGATGCTTGATTGTGGTTGCAAAGGGGCATCTGGAAGGGAAAATGGCTGAGGGAAAGCTTGTTGTCCATCTGGGTTTAAAATGTTAGGTCTGAATTAATTGATTAAATTTATCAAAATTTGCATCAAAATGGATACAAAAACATATATTTTTTTTCACCTTCTTGCCAAACAACATTTGGCCTTCTTTCTTGTTCTCTTTTATTTCCCTTGGAGTGCTTGTTAAAGAGACTCATTTAAACATGTGTCATGAAATGAGTTAAATGTTCTCAACTATGAAATACAATATGCTGAAAATGAGTATACTTACACATAATTTTTGTTGAATATGTTTTAGCAAGACTCAAATTAAAGCATAGTGTGTCCGACCATGTAAAACAGAGATACACAATTTATTAATACATAAGATGGGAAAATACTCAACAAACATAACAACTCTAAGCCATTGCACAAAACATGTATCTTCTACATAATTAATTCATTCTTCAATAAATTTTGAATTTAATGATATCAACATTTCACTTTTTTAATTTTCTAATAAAATTATTAAGGTTGTAGCTTTCATATGAAATCATATGCCAATAATATTTAATACATTTTTAACAATTTTAAGAGGTATATTGTATGCAATAGGAACATGAATTCATTATGAACCAAAATGAAATATGTTAAGTATGAGTGGAAGCAAAACCTAGACTCAACATTTTAACAATATTCCACCAACATTCTTTACAATTCCTCCCATAACTTGCAATGCATTCAAAATCATATAGGAGATTTATATTTAAAACATATTTTACATATTGTAGGCATCTTCAACATTATCCATTTTACACATGACCAAACAAAGTATTTAGGCTAAAAAAATTCAACAACTTTATAACTAAAACAAGTGTATGATAGATGAAAAGTGAAATAATGATTGGATGGACATAAAATCACTATAGATTTCATTGCTTTTCTAGAGTAAAATGGGGATTCTTCCTAAGCCAGAAAGCATAACCTTTTGTACCTCAACACAAAGTATTCCTCCAATCTCATCGAGTTATTGTGTAAGGTAAGCAAAGTGTGATTTGTAGAAAGAGTTCTTTCTTTTAGCATTAAAACCAAACACATAAACCTTTTTTTATTTTCATCATTATTTCATTAAAAACTTATAACAAAATCCTAGCAATGGAGCAGTCATAACTATATTTTTAAAGGGCAGAGTGAGAAAAATGGAAATTGAAGATGTGAATGAATGAAAACCAAGAAAGAGCTATCCAAAAAATAATAGATGCTCTTTTCAACAGCACGAGACTTTCTCACCATATATATATATATATATATATATATATATATATATATATATATATATATATATGGGAATTCAAGATGTCTTTAATGGTGAGAAAGTCTCGAGCTCTTGAAAAGAGCATCTATTAGTTTTGGGATAACTCTTTCTTGGTTTTCATTCATTCACATCTTCAATTTCCATTTTTCTTGCTCTACCCTTTAAAATTATAGCTATATATGTGTATATATATATAATGGACCAAATCAATGTCCTCTCTGCAAGTCACATGAAGAGACTCATAAGCACCTTTTCTTACAATGCAGATATGCATCACAAGTATGCAAAATTTTATGGCAAGTTTTAGATCCAAATTTGAGATGGTATGGAAGATATTTAAGTGATACTTTTAGGTTTCGGTGGTTGGACAAGCAAGTTTTCCCTTTCAAATCCATACCATGTCTGCTGGTAGTAGGCATTTAGCGAAAATAGAATTATGTGTTCCAGGATAATGTCATTATGCCAGAGGTGTGTGTAGCGAAGGTGGCAACATTAACATAGGAATACAAATCAGATCCAAATCTTAACAAGCATAGTATCTCTTAGTTTTTGTAGCATCGGATATTTCCTAGCCACGAAATTTTGTCGACGAGCTAGAGTAAATGAGATCTCCAAAACATAGAAATTGTTTTTGGAAATTCTGCCTAGAAATGACTTAATTAGATTATTAACCAGTTTTTAAATATTTCCTAAGTCTAAACTTAGGGAATATAGTTAACTAATCAATATTAATTAGGTCAAGACGAGAATCATCTAAAAACTCACATAGATCGATCCAGAGATGATCCTAGCCATCGATTATGTTTTAATCTTGGAACACATATTTCGTTAAAATTGGAATTTTTTAATTACAAGAACATGATTAAAATTGAGCTTTTTGGTTATTTTGAAGTTCTAGATCCACTGTTTAATTCCAAATTTAATGAAATATGTGTTTTGGCCGTTGGTGCTCCAACAGAGGATTATAAGAGGAGGTCAGTATGGTGATGGAGAGATCACTTAAGCAGTTCGATTTATGAGCAAATCGATTTCCAGAGTAGCAACAGTCAGTTGTTGGAGGTAGAGCTAGAGATCGAAGCAGTGAGAGAGGGGTAGAGAGAGTGAGGCTAGAGGAGGCATTCTAGATCCAGCGAGTGCATTTACATAGAAGAAGAAGAGCCATAAAGAGGCTGACGTAGGGGTAGCACAACAGTCTCTAGAGGCAAGATCGATTTGCTTTGAGGGATAGACATTTTTAGTTCCAAAGGCCGTGAAGGAGTCCTAGAGTGCTGGAGAATCATCTTTCTAATCAGCAGAAGGAAGAACCACTTCATCAGAGACCAGTTTGAGGCTAGACATCCAACAAATTGTGCAGAGAAGTGCAGCGGCTGACGCAGAGGGTCTGAGGGCCGAATTTCAGAAGGCAAGCCGTGTCAGGAGATTGGCTGTGGAGTGAGGAAAATTCCTCACTAGATTTTTTTCCAGTATTTTTCTTTGTAAGATTGCCAGATTCCGACATCTAGTTGTACTCAGAATTTCTCACTGTTGCATAATAATGAAACCCTCAGCTGTTGCATCAGTTTTCCCAAGTTGGGTTTTTTTGCGGAATTTTGTCCAAAAAAAATTGTCTTATTTTTATCTCTGTGTGCTAGCATTTCTCAGTTTCTAGCGCAATATTTTTCTAAAATATTTTATTTGTGAAGGTTGCAGTGTATTTATTTCGATATTTACGGTAGCAAATAAATTGTTAATTAATTAACAATTAGGAGAAATAATATCAGTTGTTGTAATAAGATTCTGGTTTTCGAAATTTTCACATGGTATTAGAGCGCAGTTGGATCATCCAGAGAACTCAGAGGAAAAAAGAGAAGGAATTTTGCTGGTCATTGTGGGCAACAGGTCAAAATTCCCAAGGGCAGCACATTCATTCTACCAGGAGGTTGAGTTACTTGTGGAGGTTTGATTTTTCTAAGTGAGGTGCAGAAAAATTTGATCTTTCTAGATTGAGTGATTCCAGAGGTAGAGGGAGAAACTCAAAGTTTTTGTTGTGCAGATCTCTAGCTGGATGCAATGGTTTTTGTAGCAATTTTCTAGAGCAGAGCCAACGCCAGGGTGGAAGAGAGAAGAGCACACATAGAGGGAAAATTTTCCTCAGGAAACTTCTAGTCTCAAGAAGTTCGATTTTTCCTTGCAGATCGACAATCGTTGTGAGCAAATCTTCTCACTGCAGAAGGAAGCACAAAAAATAGAGCAGTAGCCGAGTAGAAGGAAAGGGAAAGTTTTCGACAATTCTTTGAGATGGGCACTACTAGGCTTCATGATTACGACAAGTTGGATGGATCTTCCAACTACATCATCTGGAAGGCAAGGATATCCTTCCTTCTAGATGAATATGGGTCGAAAGCCTATATTGATGTAGTGGTGGCAATTCCCACGGATGTAGATAAGATGAAAGAGTACAAAAAGGAGATGGCACGGGTGAAGAGGTTGATCCTAGACGGAGTCAGGGATCATATAGCCTCACATATAGCTGGCAAAGATACTTCCAAGCAGATATGGGATGCTCTCGCCACATTGTATCAGGGTACTTTTGGGCAGTGAAAGATGTACCTCGAGGAGAAGATGAGGCTAATCTGGATGCAAAAAGGGGAAGGCATAGACCCATTTCTCACCAGGATTCAGGGGGTTTGGGACTAGTTTTCAGTTGTTGGGCAGCGGCTCAACCCACAAAACTAGTGATATTTCCACTCAACGGTGTCTCCGAGGACTAACTGGTATTTGTCCAAATCATGTTGGGCAAAGACAAGTTACTAGAGTGGGACAGGATGTCGGCTGACTTGCAACATGAGGAATTGAGGTAAGTTATTTTAAAGAGCTCCATTAGTGGCAACAATGACAGATCGAAAGCAGGTGAAGGAAGAGAATGTGGCACTCGCATCTAAGGGTCCCAATTAGGGACACGATGAGCAGAGGAAGAAGAAAGAGTACCCATCGAAGGTCAAGTCCTTCAGATATGGTGAGATTGGTCACTACATTATCTAGTGTCCTATCAGGAAGAAGGATAAGGAGGAGAAGTAGGACCAGTAAGCAACTTCAACAAAGATTGATAGGTTGTCCTCCAGGCTAGAGTAAGACTTCACCATGTTTGTTGATATACCTCCAGGAGTGAGGTGGGGATGTTTGGTGCTATAGCCTCATATCACTACAGATGGGCAGGATCCTTGAGGAGTCCACCTCATGGATCAATACCTCACTACGGGGGCCACAATATACAATGGCAGGATGGATCAGTGGCAATTGATGTAGTTCATACTAGAGTGACAGTTACAGAGACTAGTAGTAGTCAGATGTTGAGGAGTGCAGTGCAGAGTTAGCAGCTATGCAATTGGAACGATGTAGAGTCAACAACAACGTAAAGTCTTCAGTGGTGTTGAGAAATGGAAATAAGAAATTCTAGTTTAATTTGTCCTTGAATTAAATTGTGAATTAAAATCAAATTCTATTCTCATAGCAACTTGTAAATAATTAATTAAGTTTAATTGACTTAATTAGCTTAGTAATTTCGAGTTGGAAGTCTCTCTATAGTCATGTATATGTTCTCCCTAAATTTTAGGGGTCCAGGATGAGTTTATTTGAGTTGTAATTAGATAACTCAGTTTGACTGAGTGATAGACAGTTAAACTAGTTCTAACTGTTTGTGGAACTTGTAGAGGTCTAGTAGTGAATTGGTGCATTGGTGCATCCTCGGGTGCTACTCCAGCTAACTAAAGATTCCCTCATGAGAAACTCATGCATGTCAATTCAAAGAAAGACCCAATTGAGACTAGAGTGCAGGGATAATGTACTATCAGTTGTAGAGTGATCCGAGTTGGTCATGCATGCAATTAGAGAAGGACCTAAGTTTGGACTTCGTGGTTATGGAGGAAGGATTTCCCAATTAAATATGGGCCGATCCTCACAGGAAATGCGCAAGGGAATAGGGGGTCAGCAGGCAACATAAATTGGCTAAGTGTTGGTTAGTGCAGGCTTGTAAGGTAGAGAGTTGATCATGCTTATGCAGAATTGTTCTTGTGAGAACACACTTTGTATTATTGATCATATTTCTAATTAATGTAATAGATAGTCAGAGTTTTGAGTAGTGGCTTTCCCCAAAGAAAAAATTTTGTTATGTGTCTTTGATTATTTTCCTATTGTCGATTATTTTTTTCATCAATTCTTGATTTATACTGTTTAAAGAGTAGAGTAGATTCTTGTCCTATGTTTTAGTACATTACGTGAGTTGTGAATCTACATGGTATCGAAGCTAAAGATAATATACTAGAGGAGATTTCAAATTTTTGAGTTTTGGGTTACAAGTGAAATTCAAATTTGCAATGCATACTTCAGGATCATCAGATGACATTCTATAGTTTGTTGCTCGAGTATGCCTTGGAAGGAAGCTCAAAATATATAGCCTAGAAGGAAAGAATGGAGGCTATTCTGGAGCATAATGGGTTGAAGGAATTCATTGATCAAGACATTCCTAAGCCAGCAACATCAGATGCACAAAATCTACCTGAATGGAAGAAGTGTTTGGCGAAGGCGAGGCGGATAATCCTTGAGGGAGTTCGATAACACATTATCTCGAGTTTCCATGGGAAGGAAACTCCGTATTCTATGGGGAAAGCATTGATGAACCTATTCTAGAACAACAGTGACCATAGGAAGTTGGCATTGAAAGACAAACTTTGAAAAATCAAGATGGAGAAAGGTGAGACCATTCCAAAATACTTGACGAAGTTCACTCACTATCGTGATGAGCTTGGAAGTGTTGGAACAATTGTTTCCGAGGATGATAGGGTGAACCTAGCTATCCTAGGGCTTCCCAAGAGTTGGAATAGTTATCAGGACTTTGTCAATGAAAGGGATAAGCTGCCAGATTGGGAATGACTGTGGTCAGATTTGATGCAGGAGGAGATCAGAAGGAACACCAGAGATGGTTCCTCATAAAATACTGATGATGAGGAAAACTGTGCCTTAGCAAGTAAGGGAAGGAAAGGGAAAGGGAAGGCATCCCATTCCAAATCAGATTCTTGCCATGGAGGTAAGAAGAAAGACATGAAAAAAGGTAAGTGCTTTCATTGTCATGAGCTGGGCGATTTTGCTACAAATTTTCCATTCAAGAAGTCCAAGAAGAAGTCCTCAGGAGGAGCGGCGAGTGAGGCTTTGGCTTCTCAATTAGAATTGGAATTTACTCTCATTGCATGCACAGTGTCATTAATGATGGGTAGTGTATGGTACCTTGACATTGGAGCCTCATTCCACATGACTGGTGACAAGGAGTTGTTCAGTGACCTGGAGGAGAAAGATATCTAGATTCATATCGAGATGGGTGACGACGGGAGCTCCTCTCACCTTGAGGGATGTGATGTATGTGCTCGGGTTGAAGAAAAACTTAGTATCAGTCGTCATTCTTGAGGATAGAGGCTATGATGTGATCTTCTTGAAAGGAAAGGCGTTCCTTCAACACATAACCATGGGTCAAGTAAAGAAGATAGGGATTCGAGTTAAGAATGTCTATAAGCTGGAGGTGGAGGATTGTGCTGCTTTGAGTACGAAAGCAGAGAAGATGTAGATCCGAGATGTTGGCGAGTTGTGGCATAGGTGATTGGGCCACTTGCATCATGAGGCTTTGAAAATCATGCAACATATCTCTACTGGTCTCCCCAAAGGTATGCTATAGCAAGTTGATACATGCAAGAGGTGTACTTTGGGAAAATAAACCAAAGCTTCCTTTCACGACATGCAAGGGGTGTATTTTGGGAAAATACACCAAAGCTTCCTTTCATGATAGAGACAGTCGAGCAGAGGCGATTCTAAAGTGAGTCCATTTAGATGTCCGTGGCCCATTCTCGACAACATCCATGGCCAAACACATGTATTATGTTATATGTGTTGACGATTTTTCTCATAAATGATGGATATTTTTCATGCAGAAGAAGGATCAAACTTTCACAAAGTTTTGTGAATTTAAAGCATTAGCCAAGAAAGAGTCTGGAAAGAAGGTTAAATCTCTAAGGAGTGATAATGGCGGTGAGTATGTGTCAAATGAGTTTAAGAACTTTTGTGCAAAATAAGTGATTAAACAAGAGTTGACGACATCCCATAAACCACAGCAGAATGGAGTGGCCAAGAGGAAGAACAAAAGCATTGTAGGGGCAACACAGGCGATGTTGCATGATGAGGGCTTACCACTACACTTGTGGGCTAAGGCATGCAACACAACGGTTTATTTGTAGAACCATAGCCGACATCGGATTCTTGGTATGAAGACACTAGAGGAGGCTTATTCTAGTAAGAGGCCAGATGTTGGTCACTTCAAGATTTTTGGGTCATCGGTATATTTCCATGTGACCAAAGATGCATGGAAGAAGCTTGAGCTGACAATAGGGCTAGGGATATTTGTTGGGTACACTGATACACCTCACAACTATCGGGTGTACTTACCAACCAATAGGATGACAATGGTTTGCAGGGATGCCAGATTCGATGAGGAGAAGGCCATGCAAGTTTCCCTTGAGAGGGAGATTTAGCTTGAGCTACATGTGGTTGAGGAGCTTTTAGCTTCTAAGTTTGAGGAGCCTCATATTAATGTGGATCAGCCACATGTAGAGGATTCAGGAATGGAGGAAACCACTTAGGAAGAGTCTTCTAGAGATGGGAGAAAGCGCACCAAAGAGGTTGACAGGCTATTTCATGATGCACGGGAGAATGTGGGAGCACCGACATATCAACGCAGACAGAGGAGGTCACCTGAGAGGTACACTGGATACATGGCTCTTATGAGTGGATGTGTTGAGATAGGGCTATCTTCCTTTAAGGAAGCAGTGCAACAACCAGTTTGGGTTGATGCCATGGTGGAGTATGACTCCATAATTTGTAACAGCATTTGGGATGTGGTCCCGAGACGAGAGGACAAGTCAATGGTGAGCTCCCGATGGCTTTACAAGGTAAATCAAGCTGCAGATGGTAGTGTGGAGAAGCATAAGGCCAAGTTTGTGGCCCATGGCTTTTCACAAGTAGAGGGGATTGAATACGATGAGACCTTTGAACTTGTTGCAAGGTACTCATCAATCAAATCTATATTGGCACTATCAACGCAGATGGGTTGGAAGATACATTAGATGGATGTAAAGACAACCTTCCCTAATGGCATGATTGAGGAAGAAGTGTACATAGAGAAACCTGAAGGTTTTGAGATCTTCGATTGTGAGTCGCATGTGTGTCGGCTCAAGAGAGCATTGTATGGGTTGAAGCAAGTACCTCATGCTTGGTACACTAGGATCGATAGCTACTTCACCAGGTTGGGCTTCACCAAGAGTGAAGCAGATGCAAACATGCATGACATAGTGGCGGAAGGTAAATTGTCGATCATAGTTTTGTATGTTGATGATTTGATTCTGATAGGTGATGATAAGATGATCAAGTCTCGCAAGGAGGACCTTGCAAGAGAGTTTGAGATGAAGAACAAGGGGCCCATGCATTACTTTATGGGCATGGAAATATGGCAGGGTGATGGGGAATTGTTTGTGTCTCAAGGAAAGTATTCCAACAAGATACTCAGGAGGTTCCACATGGAGAGCAGCAAACCCATGGAGGATGCTACTTCAGGGGAAGTAGTGAAAGCTACTATTTACATGTAGCTTGTGGGTTCACTCATGTATTTGGTGATCACACGACTAAATATTTTCTATGCAGTTAACCAGCTTAGTCAAGTGATGGTTAGGCCTACCAAGTTGTATTGGAAGGCGACAAAGCATGTGTTGAGATACCTCAAGGGCACTACTCAGTATGGATTGTGGTATAGACAGATAGAGGGAGTGAAGATTCAAGGCTTCACTGATGCAGATTGAGTAGGGAGTCCATCTGATAGGAAGATCACATCAGGAGGGATCTTCAGTATTGGGTCAATGACAATTTTTGGGTACAACAAGAAACAAAGATCAATTGCACTCATTTCGGCAGAGGCAAAGTACATGGCTGCAACTTAGGCAACATGTGAGGACATCTGGATGAGGAAGATTCTAGTTGGTTTGTTTGGTCAGCAGATGGATTGAACTGTGATTTACTGCGATAGTCAGAGTTGTATCAAACTCTTTGAAAATCTAGTTTTTCATGATTGGTCCAAGCATATTGATATATGATATCATCATCTCAGAGATTGTGTATTGAGGCGATTATGTTGTTGGAGTACGTTCCCACGGAGGAGCAAGATGTTGACATTTTGACAAAGGCATTGTCAAGATGAAAATTCAAGTTTCACAGAGACAAGATCGAAGTAACTGATAATCCATTTCTTGGTGAGAGGGAGTGTTGGAAAATGGCAATGAGAAATTTTAGTTTCATTTGTCCTTGAATTAAACTGTGAATTAAAATTGAATTCTATTCTCATAGCAACTTGTAAATAGTTAATTAAGTTTAATTGACTTAATTAGCTTAGGAATTTCGAGTTGGAAGTATTTTTGTAGTCATGTATATGTTCTCCCTAAATTTTAGGGGTCTAGGATGATTTTATTTGAGTTGTAATTAGATAAAACAGTTTGACTGAGTTATAGATCGTTAAATTAGTTCTAACTGTTTATGGAACTAGTAGAGGTCTAGTATTGAGTTGATGCATTGGTGCATCCTTAGGTGCTACTCCAACTAATTGAAGATTCCCTCATTAGAAACTCATGCATGTCAGTTCAAAGAAAGACCCAGTTGAGACTAGAGTGCAGGGACACTGTACTATCCATTGTAGAGTGATCTGAGTTGTACAGGTCATGCATGCAATCAGAGAAGGACCTAAGTTTGGATTGCACAGTTATGGAGGAAGGATTTCCCAATTAAATATGGGTTGATCCTCATAGGAATTGCACAAGGAAATAGGGGCTTAAGAAGCAACAAAAATGGCTAAGTGTTGGTTAGTGCAGGTTTGTGAGGCAAAGAGTTGATCATACTTGTGCGGAATTGTTCTTGTGAGAATAAGATTTGTATTATCACCACGATTTCTGATTAATGCAATAGATAGTCGAGGTTTTGAGCAGTGGATTTCCTTAGAGAAACAATTGTGTTATGTGTCTTTGATTATCTTCCTCTTGTCGATTATTGTTTTCTTCGATTCTTGGTTTCCATTGTTTAAAGAGTAGAGTAGATTCTTGTCCCGTGTTTTAGTGCATTACATGAGCTGTGAATCTACAGGAAAATCTACAATTATATAATGTAGAGGCTAGTAGCAGTCAGAGACTTGGGTGATAGATGCATTGCACTGATCACAGTTGATTTAGTATCTTGGATGCTTTTCAATTGCAGATGTTGCAGTTGTAGCAACAACATATGAGAGGGAGTTGTAGTGTTGGGAATAGTTCAATAGAGTCAACACAGATGCAGCGAAAAAGTTGCGTAGACTTTGGTGGGCAGTATGGCCAAACATCAACAGTGTAACAGGAGATGATGTGGAGACAGGGTGTTGCTACAAGGTGTGCAATAGTACTAGAACACATTCCTCGCTTAGAGGGAGTGTTAGTTTTTGTAGAAGTAGATGTGTTCTAGCCACGAAATTTTATGGAGAGTCTAGAATACATGAAATCTCCAAAACCCAAAAATCGTTTGTAGAAATTCCACCTAGAAATGACTTAATTAGATTATTAATAAATTTTTAAATATTTCCTAAGTCTAAACTTAGGGAATATGATTAATTAATCAATATTAACTAAGTCAAGGCAAGAATCATCTAGAAACTTGCACGGATAGATCCAGAGATGATCCTAGCCATTGATTATGTTTTAATCTTGGCCATTGGTGCTCCAACAAAGGATTATAAGAGGAGGTCTATGTGGTGATGGAGATATCACTTGCGTAGTTTGATTTCTTAGTAGATCTATTTCCACAGTAGCAACAATCAGTTGTCGTAGAGAGAGTTAGAGATCAAAGCAATGAGAGAGGGGTAGAGATAGTGAGGCTGGAGGAGGCATTCCAGATCAAGCGAGTACATTTACGAAGAGGCAGAAGAGCCACAGAGAGGCTGATGCAGGGGCAGCACAACATTCTCTAGAGGTAAGAGCGATTTGTTGAGAGAGAAAGACGTTTTCAGTTCTAGAGGCTGAGAGGGAGTCCCAGAGTGTCGGAGAAGCATATTTCTACTCAGTAAAAGGTATAACGACTTCATCATAGACTAGTTTGAGGCTAGACATTCAACAAGTTGCGTAGAGGCTGATGCAGAGGGTTAGAGGGCTGAATTTCTGAAGGCGAATCGTTCCAAGAGATTTCCTGTGGGGTGAGGAAAATTCCTCACTAAATTTTTTGCTAGTATTTTACTTTGTAAGATTGCCACATTTCAGCATCCAGTTGTACTCAAAATTTCTCACTGCTGCATAATAATAAAACCTTCGTCTGTTGCACCGTTTTTCCCAAGTTGGGTTTTTTTTGGGACTTTTGTCCAAAAATAATTGTGTTATTTTTATGTGTGTGTGTGCTAGAATTTCTCAGTTTCCATGCATTATTTTTCCGTAGTATTTTATTTGTGAACGTTGCAATGTATTTATTTATATATTTAATGTAGGAAATAAATTGTTAATTATTTAACAATTAGGAGAAATAATATTAGTTGTTGCAATAAGGTTCCAGTTTTTGGAATTTTCACAGTATCTCGATCTTTCTTGAAATTGATTATGGATCTCCATGGGGATACTTTGATGGGGCTAATCAAGGCCATCCTCCCAAATTTGGTGTAGGGGTACTATTATATTAGTCGATCACATTTCATTTATTTTCGAGACTCCTTGGGAAAAGGTTCAAATAAAAAACCAAAATTTGTAGCTCTATGGTTTCTATTAGAGCTAGCTAGGCAGAAGGGCCTCACATTGTTATAGATCTTAGGAGACTCAAAAATTTTGATTCATTGGGCCAATAATGGATCTAAAGTAAACAGTCTTGGATTGGAAACATTGTTATCAAATATCAAGGATGTTGTTGGCACTTTTGAACACATATCTTTCTATCACATTCTACGTGAACTCAACATGGAAGCTAACGACTTGTCAAAATAAGTTGTTTCCTTACCCAATGGTACAAAAAGGTACTATGAATTCTTTGATAAAGTGGAGACCTAGTCAATGGAGACAAATGTTTCCTTCCAATCTACATTTATGAATTTTTATACAATAGGCTTGACTTATGATGTGTAGTCAACTACTCGTTTTATGCTTAGAGGGTGTAATGTGGGGCATTTTTGTTAAACATTTTTTCAAGGATAATGATTTTTGGTTTTTTGTTGACACTTAATTGCTACAACACTCATGAGAATATGACAACATATGTATATATTCCCATCTAAATATACGACTTTTTTCCTTGAAAAAAAGGTGATAATATTCTTTGAAGGGGACGAAATTCCTCATAGTAAGGAATAGTCCGAGTTGATTTTCTATTTCAGACAAAGACATGCAAATGGAACTTACACAGGAAACATATACATAAAATATTAGAATTTTAACAAGAAGGGGATTTTTTATAATTCATGATATGAAAAACAAACTCAGAGCACCATTACTAAAAACAAGGCCAAGCCAACATTTTATAATTAAATAGAGCTACAGTGATAGTCAACTTAGCTACACAAATAACTACACAAAGTAAATGATTAATTGTTACATCCAAACTTTTCCTTTGTTGTAGAGTGACCTTCTGAGCTTGAATGTCTTGCCACGGTTCTTTACGCAATGACAAATCCATTGAAACAAATCTCATGCTTCACAAGCATAGATAAAAACAAAGCTAGAATATCCATATTAACAAATGAACAAACATTCAAACCCTACCAAACTTCTACTATGGTGGTGAACTAGAGACCCGACATCATTAAATGCACCACCAAGTACCATTCAATGCATGCCTCAACATAGCCTTGTAAACTACATTCAACAACACCACATACATTATAACCTATGATGTTTCAATTATGTGCTTTAGGCACATTTCCAACCCAATGCCTATATCATATAAGTTACATGTAATATTAACCAACACTAAAATGACAAACAATAAGTTCAAGTGTAGGATGCTATAAGATTGACCTTTATACCATGTAATAACATATATCACTTTTCCATATAAACTATTTTTAAAACATATCACCCTGCAAAATTCAATGTAATAATATACCATTTTCCCATATGATCAAACATACCATGTGCCATTTATCACATATATAATTTGTGTTACAAATTAGTCATATATGTCAAACTATATTATATGCCCATATTTGTCACATAGGTCATATGTTTAGGACTGTAATTCGTATTTGAAACTCACATAGTGTAATAATATGCCAAAAATGATCTTCATGTCATGATAATAAAATTTCAATGGTGTATATTTGAAACATGAGAGAGAGAGAGAGAGAGAGTAAAATGACAAACAATAAGTTCAAGTGTAGGATGCTATAAGATTGACCTTTATACCATGTAATAACATATATCACTTTTCCATATAAACTATTTTTAAAACATATCACCCTGCAAAATGCAATGTAATAATATACCATTTTCCCATATGATCAAACATACCATGTGCCATTTATCACATATATAATTTGTGTTACAAATTAGTCATATATGTTAAACTATATTATATGCCCATATTTGTCACATAGGTCATATGTTTAGGACTGTAATTCGTATTTGAAACTCACATAGTGTAATAATATGCCAAAAATGATCTTCATGTCATGATAATAAAATTTCAATGATGTATATTTGAAACATGAGAGAGAGAGAGAGAGAGAGAGAGAGAGAGAGAGAGAGAGAGAGAGAACTATATTATATGCCCATATTTGTCACATAGGTCATATGTTTAGGACTGTAATTCGTATTTGAAACTCACAGTGTAATAATATGCCAAAAATGATCTTCATGTCATGATAATAAAATTTCAATGATGTATATTTGAAACATGAGAGAGAGAGAGAGAGAGAGAGAGAGAGAGAGAGAGAGAGAGAGAGAGAGAGAGAGAGAGAATACTAGGAAGGACTTAATCCATCAAGTTTTAGCAAGATATTACTCTAATAAGTTAATAAATACTTAACAAACAATACTGCAAACACAAAGGCAATTTCAATTAACTTTGATGTTTGCATTCATCAACATCAAAGTGAATTAGTAGTATGATTATAAAACACTTGTGAAACCATGAAACTTAACTGCTCTAGATATCAAAATATTTTTCAATGATAGTTGAAGTTCAAACAAAAGTAAAAACAAGATAAAAGATATAGAGACATCAAGAAAAACAATAAAATCATAAAGTTAAAACTAATCATATATGTAAAAAATTTAAATTTTTATTTTAATTCATTTTTGGTTCAATATAATGTTTCAAATGTGAACCATTCATGGTAAGAGAATAATTTGTAATCTACATCTTTAAAAAGATATGAATTATTATTGGTCATAGATGTAACTATATAAAGTACTAACCACAAATCTTGAAACTTTGTGTGCTTTTCTTTATTTGTTTGAGCAACATCCCACAAAAAAGACTTTTGACAACCTCAAAAAAATCTTTAACCTTTTATCAAAATATTTACTGATTATTTGTTGTTAACCCTTTAAATTCTTTGAAGAATAATTTCCTTGTTTTTCCAAAGCCAAGTGGGCATTAACTCTATGAGGTATACTTGTTGATGAAAACTTTAAAGAAGTGAGTTTAAGCTCAACTAGTGTAATACCCTCTTTCCCATAAAGCAATTGAAAAGGGGTAAGACCCACGTTGGCCTTTGTAGTCATTTGATCTACCCATAAGGCGAATGTCAAAAGAGTGTGCTATTATCAAAGATTATCATTAATAATTTTCTTTAAATTTTTTTATTAGATTTTTAGTTGTAAACTTAACTTATCCATTTTCCCGAGGATAGTATGTTGAGAAAGTGAAATGTTTCACTCCATATTTATGACAAAATTGAGTCATATTAATAGACATGAAATCTAGTCCACTATTAGATATGGTTTCGATTAGTAGGCCAAATCTAGAGAGTAAATTTTGATACCAAGAAAGTAATCACCTATTCATCCTTGGCATGCTTGGGAGGAATTGCTTCTGCACACATAATAACGTAGTATGTAGTAGTTAAAACAAATACATGTATGTAGTAGTGACAGGCCCTTTACAATCTATCCCCCATTTTAAAACAACAAAATCAAGGATAATTGGTTGTAAAGGAATTGCATAAAAGTTTTATTTATAGGTTGCCTTTTAACACTCATCACAAGCTTGTATCAACTTATATGTTACTTTGGAAATCAAAGGTCAATTATAGCAAAATCTCAATATCTTGCGAGCAACAACTTTCGCTACAAAATGTCCACCAATATGAATATTTGACTTTGTTGGTCCATGGAGTTTCATTAATATCATATAAGTTGATGTTTCATCAATGCATTAACAGATCTACAAAAAAACCATAGTATTTAGAATGAGATATTTTGAAGCTTCAAGATGAAGCCTCCTTCATTCATGATTTTTGAGGTTATCGAAACATTGTTCATGTTGTAAATAATAAATGATGTTCTCATATCAAGGATGTTTTGTCAAATCAAGGTTTTCATATTCAATCAAAAATAAAGTAGATAAAACAACATCTTTATTTTCAAAGGTACATTATGGTTTAACATGTTGATCCAAGTGTAAAGTTAGATTTTGTCCATTTATTGTATTAGAAGTTGCAATCGAGAAATCATGTTCTTGAATCTTGGTAAGCTAATGAAAATGTTTTCATGAAAAAATGTGCATGATAAGAATAATTTAACAATAGCTAAAGAGCCTTTTATCTCAATATGTTTACCAAGAATGAAATGACAATTTTTTTAATAGCCTTTACAAGAACATATATATGTATTTTAGTTAAAAACAATGTTACCAACTTAACGAGAACTATAACCTCAAACTGAGAACTCAAGTAAAAAAAACCTTATTTTTATGCAAAAAACTTGAAGACACATGAAATAAAAAAATGGTGATGTTGCATCACCCTTTTTTAGGGTTGAAATTCCAACATTTTCAGCCATGACATTAAAAACCAAAATTATCATCATTAAAAAGTTTCAAATTACAAAATGTTTCAACCATGGTGTTAAATATCAAATAACATGACTCTGAAAAAACTTAAAATTCTCACATTTTTCAACCACAGAATTAAAACCAAATATCACAAGTACAAAAAAACCTTAAAATTTCAATCATTTTCAACCATGTCATTATAAATCAAATATCATGACTAAAAAACCCTTAAAAATCAACACCTAAATCAAACAGTGGCTCTACTAAGAGAATTTTTTTATTTTAAAAAATAAAAATATCAGCTCTTGACTCCTTTTCAATGGAACATTAAAATTGCAATATTTTTTTAATTGTAGCTTCTAAAATCATCATTAGTGTACAAAAAATCATGAAAAATACCCTTAAAAAAGATGTGACAATTTTTTTTTTTTTTTGAAACATAATTTTTTTGTTTTTTTTAACAAATTAAAGTTTTTTTTTTTTAAAACCAAAATTTTAAAAAATGATTGCAAAAAAAAAAAATTAAAGAGATTTTAAAAACAAATAATAATAAATTTTAAGATATTATTAAAAAATAATAAAAAAGAAAAAAACCATGATTAAAAAATATGTGTAGTTTAACTAATAGACGAAATGGTAAATTTTCAGGGTATTTTTTTGGTTAATTTTAACCAAAATCCAATAGAGATTTTTAAAAAATTGAGTTTAACTTGTTTAACCTATGAGTTTTTCAAGGTGTTGAATCTATGCATGCATTGAAAAATGTATTTTATACTAAAAAAAATCACAATCTTGCTTGAAATTGTACCAAATTCCAGTGAAAAGGCCATTTCATCTATAAATTTGACTAGGCCTTAAAAGATCTATATAAAAAATAATAATAACACACACACACACACACACACATATCCACTCAAAGGGATCACATCTTGTCGGCTTATTAGCAAAGCCTAACCCTGAGGGAATCAAAGAGAATTGACCCTGTGACCTTCCATTAATGAGGTGCTTTAGCGACGAGTACTCGGCCAATTGAGCTAACCCTAGGGGCTTATATATATAAAAAAACAAAAAAAATCAAGGAAAAAAAAACATGCTAATAAAAATTAAATAAACACATTTAAAAAATTAAACAAACAAATTAAAAATTAAAATGGCATACATATTTTTTGAAACACATTTAATTAAAATAAATAATTAAAGAAAAATAAAACTTAATTAAAAAAAGAAGAAGAAGACATGACCAGTGTGGGTGAGTGTAATGCTCAACATCACCCTCCCTCATTGTGGTTATATTTATTTATTATTGTTTTTTAAAGGAATGAGCCAATGGGCCAAGTTAGTACTTGTGTGATACGGGGCCGATTCCGACTACTACCACTATACTTCTAGGTGTGTTGAAAAGTGTAACTAGGTTCAGTCTTCATAATGACATGTAATTATGATCTTTGTAAACAATGAAAAGAAGAGAATAAAATTATTATTATAAGACTTGCTTCATGGGTTTCATGAGCAAGGAATTTTATTTTGGATGGCTCCCATTGTCAACCTTCAAATGAATGAATCAAACTCATGTCGGCTCATAGTTAAGAGACACATTCCTTCGATAAGAACATGTTGGCTTATTTATAGGACGAAATACTATATATACAAGGGCAAACTCTTCACATTATACACAGTTTAGATTTCATATCTCTCTGAGATTTTCGAATGGGTATTACAAAGATCAGTTCAAATCTCTAGAACAGATATGAGTTCGGATGGAAGGGGCAATGAGTAAGATCAACAATGTAAACTTTGAAATGGAAAATATAAACTCAAAACGAGAACTCTAGCCAAAAAACCCCAAAATAACATGAAAAATAGTGCTAAAAACGAAAAGTGTGTATACTGGAATGATGCTTTTTTTTTAGGGTTAATTTTCAACATTTTTAAAAAATGGCAGTAAAACCATTTTTTTTGTTCAAAAACTATCGTTTTTAGGAAAAAAACACACTAATGTTTTTAGTAGAATAACATTTTTCTTTTCTAGGGATAATTTCAACATTTTTTAGTAATGACGATAAAAATAAAATAGTGGGATCCGAAACACATTAGAATTCCATTAGTTTTCATCCATGTTGTTAAACATATAATAACATGACATTAAAGATCGCTAAAATTCTAATTGTTTTCAACCATAACATTAAAGATACAAAAAAATTTGGAAAATTTTCAACCATAGAATTAAAAAGCTCTAAGTTTTCAACACATTATGAACAAATTACATGACCAAATTAATCAAAATGTCAATGCTTGTAGACTGAATGAAACATAAATTATATCTCTAAGTTATTATTGCATTGGAGAAATTCTAAACAATAAAAATCATCATAATTAAAACATAGAATCCAACAAACATAAAAATGACTCATAGCTTCATTTAAAACCATATGGAAATAAAAATTTTTATTTCAAGATACAATGCAAAGATCCGTTATATAAACTGTCTTAGACAATTATTCAAAATCACTCATATTTTCTTACACACCATCAGAATTCACATCTTCAGACGAATGACTGGATGCAGATGAAGATGTTCCATATTCTTCTCTTTCATCAACTAGTGCCCTGTCTAAGTCCACATGCATGCTCACCATTTCAGGTTTCAAAATTCTTCTGGATCTACAACTGGTTTCAGCAGACTCCCATCTCAACGCTGTTCCTTCTGGTAACAACCTCTTCAAAATCTCTATCATCTTGAAGCAAAGAGTTCCTCTCTTTGTTAAATTGAATTCATAAAAAGTATGTCAACATCCTCCAATTTCAAGAGGACTGTGCGGCGATGATTTATATTTGTACCCTTTCTTTTTCTCTTTCTTCCAATTTTTTAATCGACTACCATCTATGACTTGTACACACCATTGAATGTGTGTGTATTTGTGACATACCAATGTACTTCAACATCTGCAACATCTTCATTTTCTATAATGAACTTTATAACCTTAGCAACCCAAAATGGATAACCATTGGGATCTCCATCTGCTAGCACTGTGATCATGCAACTCTCCTTAATATCTTATACTGAACCCTTGTAAAGGTCTTCCATGGCTTCACGTTGTGCATGAGATCTTTGGAACCAATATACATTTCTCTTTCCTCTACCTGTGAACAATTAATAATACCTTGGGATTGTTGTTGTTCAATAATGTTTCTTTCCTCATATTCATTTGACACATTTTGTGGCCAAATAAATGGAGTTTTCAAAGGTATATCTTCATTTGTTGTTCTTGAAATGAGATCACTTTGATTATTGAAAAAAGACTCGCACCATACTGAATCAACAATATGAAAGTACTCATATGTATATCTAATAATTTTTTAATTTCTTCTAGGCAATTAGAATAATTTATATCTCTATTTTTATTGCGTGCATTATGAACTTCAGAAACTGATTGTAATAACAATATATTTGACGCAAATATTGGATGATCTGGAATGAACTTCAAAAATGTCAAACCTGATGATGGCACCCATTCTGCAGTAGTTGAATACTTCTTTCCTCATATTAGTGTTTTCCCATCAATTTTTTTGGTACAAAATTGACGTTGGAAGCTAATGTCATTAAGTTGTTCAATGCATTTCTCCTCACCATGCGATCCCAGGATAAACCTTTGCATGTAAACATTTTCTTCCAACACATCAAAAATTGGCTCTGGCATGTATGATTTCTTAATACATTCAATTAATGATAACAAGCTACCAACTTCCTTCCTCCTCAATGTGACTGAAAAATGACTGAACATATGATCAATATGGTCATGAGTGTGCCCAACAAGAAGGAAACCAACCTTTACCTTATGAAAATTTCTCAATTCAACAAGCATGTTTAGATATCTAAAAACAATCTAATTTTTGTTTTCATGACAATTGTTGTCCAATTATAGATACAAAACTTCAAGAAGATTACCAGACCAATGAGAAAGCACATCATGAATTATGGTTATTGTCAGATTTGCATCATTTTGAATATTTGGAGCTTGAAGTATATCCTTGGCAACATTTTCCCATTGAAGACCATACAACCGACCAAGTGATACTGAATGAAATTTTCCTCCTGTAAATTTTTGGGTGTGCGAACAAAATGGGGTATAAGTGTTTTGTTTTGGTCCTTACCATCAATTATCAAACCCAAATATTTATTTGGATTATCATAACACTTATTTCGATGCTTTTACAATTTTTTCCTTTCACTTGTTTGTTCTTTGCGATGCTCTTTAAGTGCTTTGACAATGGAATCTACACAACATTAAAAAAAAATTCATTAATAAATATGTTTTCATAGTTGATGACTATACAATTTTAAAAATTAATGTGATGAATGCTTACCTCTTTTTGCCCCTTCACATTTGTCCCTTTTTTTATTTAAGAGAAGAACATGTACTGCAAATCCCCATCCTTGTCTTCTTAGGAATACAAACATTTTTGAATTCTTTCTTCCATATATTCACAAAATATTGATATGTAATGAATCGACCATGTCTTTTAGCACCTTCTGCATATTCTTTGTATAAGTTGTAGATTTCTCGTCTTGAGAAATTATCTATAATATGTATTGTGTCTCTATTTGGCATACACTCTCCATGTTTTGACAAGAAGTCTTTCATCCATGACATTGCAATATTTGATAATGGCCCAAATTGTCGTCTATGATGTACTTCTGAATAAAATGTGGGATCCTTTTCCAATTTTTCTTGGATTCTTGATAGACGAAAATTGCCCATTGAATGAAACATTTTGAAAGCCTTTCTATAGATAAATAAATATTCAATATGTAATCATAACCTGACAATATAGATTGCATGCCCCCCACTAAATATGAATTTTGCATGATTTTATTCATTGAAAAATATCTCTTCCTTTTCTCCAATGCAAACTTGAAATCCATATGTTTCAAACAATCTTTTTGACAACATTCACTTGAAATGAGAGCGTTGATAGAAATTTTTCTCATCAGATATTCTGCTCTACAATTTGTATAACTAGAACATCTTGGATTGATATGAAAAGGTTTGCTCCTACTCCTCGATACAATATTTGCTGGCAACATCTCCATCATTGGATCATCATCTGTATAAGAATTTTCATCATCATTATGAGGAATATTATCCTCACTATGATCATCTGTTCTTTTGAAATACTGACTTGGAGGATATTCTTCATATTTCCCTTCTTCAATGCTACCCTCATAGTCTTTAGAATTAGGATTAAATGGAAAATTTGACTCAATGTTTATTGGATATTCTTCATCATGTGCATTTTCAATGTTGCTCTCATAGTCCATAGGATTAGGACTATGTGCAAAATGTGACTCTTTACTTATTGGAAATTCTTCATCCCACCCTTCGTCACTGCTACTCTCATAGTCCTTAGGATTAGGACTAAGTGCTTCATCCTACCTTTCATCACTATTGCTCTCATAGTCCTTAGGATTATGACTAGGTGGAAAATGTGAATCTCGATTTATTGGAAATTCTTCATCCTGGCCTTCATCACTACGATTCTCATAGTCCATAGGATTAGGACTAAGTGGACATTGTGACTCTCTATTCATTTGAAATTATTCATTGTTGTTGCTCTCATAGTCCATAAGATTAGGACTAAGTGGAAACCATGACCCTTTATTCATTTGAAATTCTTCATCATTCTCTTCATGGTTGTTTTTCTCATAGTCCATAAGATTAGAACTAAGTGGACACCATGACTCTCTATTCATTTGAAATTCTTCATCATGCTCTTCATCACTATTGCTCTCATAGATTATAAGATTAGGACAAAGTGGACACTGTGACTCTCTATTCATTAGAAATTCTTCATCACGCTCTTCATC
This sequence comes from Pinus tabuliformis, assembly GCA_031772625.1. NCBI lineage: Eukaryota > Viridiplantae > Streptophyta > Pinopsida > Pinales > Pinaceae > Pinus > Pinus tabuliformis. The sequence goes on from CM062818.1 coordinate 837,843,514, forward strand.
ATTGTTGCTCTCATAGTCCACAGGATTAGGACTAAGTGGAAACCACGACTCTTTATTTATTTGAAAATATTCATCATGCTCTTCATCGTTGCTGCTCTCATAGTCCATAGGATTAGGACTAAGTGGAAATCGTGACTCTTTATTTATTTGAAATTATTCATCCTGCCCTTCATTAGTGTTGCTCTCATCGTCCTTAGGATTAGGACTAAGTGGGAGTTTTGAATCTCTATTCATAGTGGAAGAATTTCCATTATATTCATCAATATGAATAGAGTTATTGCACAACGAAGATGTTGATGCTTCACAAAGTGAAACTTCACTATCAAAAGAATCCATGCCTTTCAAACAGAATAGGTTGAAAAATGCAAATGAACTCTTTTCTAATGATAATATATAGCTTAAAGAATGAAAAATTCCCTCCAAAGTTTTCTCTCTAAAATTTTTCCCTCCAAAAATTTTGTTTCATGTATTTTCCTCCATAATTTTCTTCCACAATTTATTGAAAAATTTTAACTAAAATTTTCTTATGAAATTAATATTTTAAACTAAATCTTTAAATTAAAATTGTAAACTAGATCTTTTACATAAATTAATTTTTTATTTAAACAATATAACATTTACTAGACAATTGAATGTTTTATTTTTATTTTTATTATATCTTCTATCACACATTTAAAATAAATTGCTATATCGCCATAACACCATTTATATGTTAAATTTTTATAAAAAAAATAATAATACCACATTCACCATGCGGTAAAACAGTTTTGTAATGTTCGCTTTATCATAATTTACTATATCGCTATAACAAGATTTATATGTTAATTTTTTTATAAAAACAAATTAATCCCACATTCACTATGCAGTAAAAAAATTCTGTAATGTTCGTTTTATCATAGTTCCTTATATCGCCATAAAAATATTATATGTTAAAGTTTTTATAAAACAAATTAATCCCACATTAATCGTGCGATAAAACAATTCCATAATTTTCGCTATACCATAAATTTCATTATCACTATTCCTCACATCACATCAAGGCTTTTCTAGGTTGTTAAAAGATTTGGAGCGATTTTTTGGAGTAGCTACATTGTTATCGACAACATATTCAACGGAAGATTATCTTATTTGAAATGTTAGTTTTTATTTTGCTGTGTGCAAGTTTTAAAATTCAATAGGTTTACTAGTAGCTATGTGCCAGTTGGGTTGTTATTTTCGTGTAAAATCCTTGAACAAAAACATATTTCAGTAAAATAATACTTAATTTTTTATTAATGAAATTTAGATTTTTTTTTTTTTTAAATTAAAAATTTAGATGAGTCAGGCTTACCCGATAGCCCCATGGCAGGCAGAATGCCACTATGTCTATAGTGGGCATGGCCAAGGGTGAGGGTTGATGCTTAGAATCGGGCCTCCACCACCACGGGTCTCCAACCCCAAGGCCCGTTGGGCTGCAGGGGAGGGGCGAGAGGTCCGTGGGGGTGGGGTGGGAGGGTCTGCACGCAGCCCCCTCCTGCCCCACCCCCGCGGCCCCACGATCCCATTGTGCAGTGGGGTGATAGGGGCTATGTGCAACCCCCTTCCACCCCTCCCACGCGGCCCAATAGGCCCGTGGGGGTGGAGGCCCATTGGAGACACATGGAATTGGCGACTCGATTATGAGAATTAGGCCTCCACCCCCACGGGCCTGTTGGGCTGCGGGGGTGGGGCGAGAGGGGATTGCACACAGTCCCTCTCGCCCCACCCCTACGGCCCAACATACTCGTGGGGGTGGAGATCCGATTCTTAGAATCGGGCCGCCAACCCCACAGGCCCATCGGGCTGCCACCCCACGGCCCATTGGTCCACCACCTCTCGCCCCACCCCTGCAGCCCAATGGACCCATGGGGGTGGAGGTCTGATTCTTAGAATCAAGCCGCCATCCCCACGGGGCCGTTGGGTTGCGGAGGTGGGGGGGGAGGGGCTGTGTGCAACCCCCTCTCGCCCCACCCCCGCAGCCCATTGGGCCCATGAGAGTGGGTGGGAAGGAGCTGCATTTTTTTTAATTTCTTTTTTTAAAGGTTATGTTTTACAAAATTATTTATGATTTATGATTATTTATCGTTTTTAGATTTTGTTCGTTTATTTAAGCTATTTTTTTTTTGTAATTTACTAATTTATCTATGTGTATTTTTTTGCAGTAAAATGACCTCAAAGAAGATTTATGTGAATCTTTCTGTACCAAAAACTACTAAAATTAGAGGTGGATCCTCAAAAAACATTGTTGAATGAACCAAACCTGAGCTAATAACTACAAATATATCAAGTGCCTCAAACGATAAGAAGACAATTTCATACTGGAAGAAATCAAAAGAAGTGAAGCTTATAGAAAATGTATGGTATTTGAAAGATAGAGAAAGTGAACAATAGGTGCAAATATATCTATATGTTGATATCCCTAATGATAATGGAATTTATGAGGTGCTAAGAAAATTCATAGAAATTAGTTTGATACAGAACACTGAATTTGTTTATATACTTACAAAACCACCCATGTCACATGACATGATTAAATATCAGTTATCATTGTCATTGTATGACATGACAGAGGAATCTACAAAGTTGTGTAAACAACTTATAAATGACATTGCATAAGATATGGTAAATATTGTTATTTATATTTGTGTTTTGCGTTATTGTAACTGTATCATTATATTTTTATAACTTAGCTTTTATTAACATATGATATTTTGTTTAACATAATTTTATTGAAAATCTTTCAATTATGTTGAGAGACATTCATTTCATAGAGCAAGATATTATGAATGTTGCCAACAGTTTCTACTCAGGGTCAAAAGAACATATGTTAAAGAAGAAAAAAATAGTAATTCATGATGCTTCAAAACTACATCCAAGGGATCAAAAATGAATCTCTATAGCAGATAAATCTAGAAAAGGTAGACATGTTACTTTTGAAGATGAGGAAGTTGAAACTAACACTGAAGAATATGTTTCCATTACTGAGGATGACAGTAGAACTGATTTTAGAAAGGAGAAGAGCCATAAAAGACCAAAAGTGACAATTCCCAGGAATGTCTGTTCTAGTTAATGATGAGAATATTAGGAGGAAGAAAATGAAAATTGAACATTCTCAAGTAGTCATTGCCAACAATGAAGATCCTAGTGAAAATTCAAAAGAAAGCAGGGAAATCATTACACCAGGCGCTGATTTAGAGGATGACATTATTAAAACAAAAAAAAATGCCATTTGACATAACTTGAAAAAGACAAACTTAATTGAAGGTGGTCGTGCATTTCAGCTTAATGTGAGACTATAAGCCAAGTGAAGGACAATTTAAATATCAAATTAGAAAGCCACACCACCTACATGTTCACAACTTGAAGACATTGATGAGGTATAATCTAGATGTTGATGTGGTTAATTATGTGCTTCTTGTTGATCCAGTTCGAGTTCCCAACAAAAAAGCATTTGATAAGTCAAAATGTTTTGAATACAATTATTATGCACTTGGGGGGGACCATTATGTAGAATCTCAAAGAAAATTGATGGAGTAATATCCCAATAACCCACGTTTTGAAACAATGAAATGTATCATTTATGTTGGTTTATTAGATACAGAAGCAAAGTTATTGACATGGGATCATAATTCAGATAATGAATATAGGATCTCTATGAATTTCATCCAAAGGGTTAGATTTATTCATAATGAACTTGAAGAAAAATGTGGTCGAGATAAGATAAATGTTACTCTAGAATTATGAGAGGAATATTGTATGGAAATAGGCTACCAAATTGAGGAGAAAATCAATTCAAAAAATGACATAGTAAATTCTGATAATTCAGAAGTATTGATAACATTTTCCAATTGGAATTTAGAACTAGAGAGATGTGGGAATTGATTAATGAGATTTTTAGCATGTGGGAGAACATTGGCATTAAAAACCAAAAGGTTAAAAGGTATAAACCATTGATATGTAGCAACAGTAAATCAAGTTTGGAAATGAAGCAACTTCCAGAAGATATGACTATCACACCTTGGAGAGCATTATAAGAAGTGAAGGATGAAAAAATTGTCAAAGCAATATTATCTCATGTGAAGTTAGGGGAATTATCATTGGAGGAAATGTCTGAGGAATTTCAAAAGTAAGTTTGTTGAATTATTTTTACTTATTTCTATATTATAATTTTCTTTTAAATATAACATATTGTTCTTGGTAGTATTTGTTATACATATCATTATATTAGTTGTTTTTACTTTATCTATTCAGTCACAAATTTTACATGAAAATACAAGAATAAATGGTTAAATTGTTGAACGAAGATAGTTGGGATGATGTTGTACGCAGCTATCTAGATTCAAGTTCTACATCAACACTAAAAGTTTTTTATCTTGAATTTAAAAAGGTATGTTGATTTATACATTCATTTTTATTCATTTGTATACTATTTTAATTTTATAACTTATACATATATTTGTTTGTTTTATTAAAGATGAGGAAGGATGAAAATGGAGCACCAGATAGTTTCATAACCTTTATTGAAAAAATTAAGATTGAAAGATTGAGAAATAAACATCTTAGGTATGTTGAACTTGATCCAACTCTTACTCATTTCATTTGGAATGGGCTTGAAACTATTCAATATCAAGTAATACAAGGTGACTATGAAGACATTTCTAAACTCATACCTAAAAGGGATTATTCCCTAGTTATTGCAGATATTCCCCATGGTTTCAATATCCCAAACATTGAATATGATAGTGACCCTTATACTTATCAAGCTCTTAGTAAAGTGATTGCGGGATTTGTAGAAGTTACATCATCACCATTATGGAGATTTGTGACATTTCATTCAGACACACAATTGGCAATGTTATTGACAAGCTTCAGGGGGAAAACAAACTCAAGGATGCAGCTTACATGGTAAGACGTTGAAAATGCATGTTTGATGAATGTTAAAAAAAAATCTTTATGTATAAGTTATTGAACTTTTACTATTTCATGTTACAGACAAAATTCAAATCTTCTTAACCGTGAAGATCAACCAATTATAAATGATTGTGAGTTCATCCATATTGATAGTTGGACAAAAGATGATAGCTATATGTCTATGCTTTTTAATCGGGTAGATGGAAAGAGTCATAGCCAAGCACTGGTTTATGACGTTGTTGTGAAAAAACTAACATATGAAGATAAAGAAGCAACAAGAGAGATAGTTAACATCTATAAAAAACCGAAGTCATTGATTAACTATCTTATAGAATTATGTTAAAATGAAGAAGATTGGGTTATCGATTTATTTTCTAGCTCAAGTAAGATTTATTATATAGAATTGAATTTCAATATCTTCTTTCTTAATTTATATGTCATTATACTAATTTACTTCATTATTTCTTTTATGCTTGATAATTAGGTACAACACTAGCATGTTTCCTACAAAAAGGAAGAAATTGCATTGCCATTGAGAAAGATCCAATACAGTTCAAATTTATTCAGCAAAGAATTAATTCTCTTCAATTTCTTCTAGATGCAATGCAAGAAATTGCATTGAAGAAAAGGGATTTTAGTGAATCATGTGTGGTAAAAAAGAGGAACTTCAACCACCATTACATGGAATGATTGGAAAGGCATACATTGGGAGATTCTCAGACATCAAAGATCCATTAGAAGGGGAAAATGAGCAAAAAGAAGAAGAAAATATTGTGGAAGAAGACAATGATAAAACTCTAGAGGATGAAGAGTTTGGATTACATGATATTGTTGATTAAATTTAAGTTATGCTTGAAAATCAAGCTCAATTTTTGTAACTATTAATTAGTTATACTTGTAATGTTTTGACTTTGACATTTTATGAGAAGAATAAGCATTCAATTAATGTTGTTATATGTTCAATATTTGTATTATGTGGTTTTCACTTTAATTTTTATGTGAATCATCATTTTTTGAAAAAAACAGTGATTATTATTATTATTATTTGACATGAAATTCATTAAAAAAAAACTATTATTTAACCATTTTTTGTTAAATTTTTCCTATAAAATTTGTGATTTTGACATGTCATTTCTAGAAGAAAAAAAAATATCAAAATGTGTAATTTTTTAGTTATATTTATGTCAATTGTTAAAAATTATTGTTTTTTTAGAGACAATTATTTGATGTGCATTGAAAAATTAATTAACGATATATAAATACATAGAATATCGAAACTTTAAAATATCGACCTTCTTCTTTAACTATGCAAAAAAATAAAGATACATAGAATATCGAAACTTTAAAATATCGACCTTCTTCTTTAAGTATGCCAAAAAATAAAGACCTCACTACAAAAAAAAAATTAAAAGAAAATCAAGAAAATATGAAGAAGAAGACTGCTTCAAAAATTGTTAAATTTAGAAAATAATTATTCACATTTAATACATTACAAAATTTAAAGTAAAAAGATAAGTCTTTAAAAAAAAAGGCCTCATGGAGAATCAACACTTTTTAAAATCAGCATGCATATCACTAACATTCTAAAAACTAATGCACATAAAAAAAAATAAAGTGTCAAAAACTATGCTAAAAATATATATATATGTATTTTGCATCACCACTTTTCAAAATCAATTGACCTTTTTGCTACCTCAACGAAATGGGTAATCGTATCTGTTCCCATTTCAAAGTTTACATTGTTGATGATAATGGAGCAACAAATAAGTCTAATTGCAAGAACAATGGCTCCTTAAAAAAAATCTGAAGGAAAGTCTCGGTATTATAACAGAAGTTTAGAGATTAGACAATGGTATATGAGCACATTCATTCAGTGCTATAATAATACCACAATTAGATGTATTCTTGTATTCATATTACAGCGACTAGAAGTTCAGATCTCTGTCTTGGTGCTAGGAAGAGGTATCATATCAATGTTATAATGAAGATACAAAGGATCATTGCTATATTTGATGAAATGACAGTAAGATTCAGTGTTGCTATGATAGGAAATGATGTCAATGCTAAGAATTTCGAAGGAGGAAGAGGAGTCATGAAGAATAAAGGAGAATAAGGTAGTCAAGAGAACTAGTGTCTTGGTCTTGGAGTGGCTGACAGGTCAAGGGCCTTGGTCTTGGTATTCGTCAATTAGAATCTCTATAAGAAGAATTTCAGCATGTTTTCCTCTCAAAGAGTGAGGGGTTTTGGCCATGACTCATAACCTACATTCTATGTCTCTTGTCTATTTATGTTCATGCATTGGTTACTATTTGATGAAGAAGAACATTAATAATATAAGAAGAAGAAGATTCTAATCTAAAGAAATAAAAAAGAATTCACAAGTAGTTACTAATCAAAGAGAAATCACCTAATGCTAATTCCCTAGATTTCTCAACATGGTATCAGAGCTAAGGTAATAGTTAAGGAAGGGAATCTAATCAAAGAGACACTCAAGGATCGAGTTTCAAGGAAGGCATCAAAGTAAACTGAAGGATCTACATTAAAGAATCAAACCCTAGATCAAAGGAGGAAGTCTACTTCAAAAGAAGTCTGGGGATCATTAAATAATAAAGGGAAAATACTTATTTCTACTCAAGGTGAATACATCTTCAAATCAAGGCAACTAGAAGTCTACACCAGCAAGAGTGTCGGATCCTATAGTATTTAGGAAAATACCACAAAGACTCTTATCAAGATGAAGATATATACAAAGCAAGGCAACTCATAGTATAGAGAAGAATTTCTAGGACTAATATCACATCATCTTGGAGATCTTAGAAACATTTATGATCTTCACACATTCACTACCAAAGAAGTTGAAGTATCTTGAAGGCAAGAAGGCATTATCATCATCTTCAAAAGATATAAGGAAAGCTCCTTATCATTGCAGTAAGGATCCCCTCCTTATCCTTGAAGAAGATCATATGAGGAAGCATCAAAACATCCTCATCAATCAACATCAACAAAGGAAGCTAGATCTAAAGGCATTCACATCATAAAAGGGGAAATATCCTTGATTGAAAAAGGGGTTTTCATTTGGAAGAAGATCATCCAAAAGGAGCACTAATACATCTTTTTCAACCACCATCAAAGTGATCAAGTTGAAGATTTCATATTCACTTGTCAAGTAAAGTATCTTTCATTCTATAATCAATTTTGGTAAAATGACTTTATTTTGCAAGGATATCTATAAGATGAAATTCCTTACATGAAAAACGAGAAGAAAGTGAAGTCATTGAATATATCAATGAAAATGTCTCCTCTGAATACTTGGAGAGGGATTCTTATGAAAGTTTCCCTCATATAGAAATATTGGAGACATCAAAGAGATATATATGATAAGATGGTAGAAATATTCTCTGAAGATATGATAAATAAGGTCACATCTGATCTACACAAATGGAAGGTATCAAAGGATAAAGGGTTATCTTCATAAGATCTCAATTACAAGATCTGGGATGAAATAATATTCATACAACTAAATTATGAACAAGGTAAAAAATGTCTATGAGGATAAGAAGGCTATCCCATTCAACAACTTGTGGTTTCTATGCAAGATAGAAGAAAACAAGTTGAGGGAAAAAAGTATTCAGACATTTGTAGAAAGAAAGGAAGAACATAGCTAAGATTCAATACTATGAGAATTACAGGAAAGGTTGTCCTAAGCTCAAGTAGGGAAATAACAAGAAAGATAGAGAAGAAGTCCATTTCACTGAAGAAGTGGAGGAAGATGAAAGAAGGAAGTCCAAGGAAGAGGAAAAGCATTAGAAGTAAGAGCTTGTGACATCACCATAGGAAACATGAAAGATGTTTGATAGTCAACTATGAAGGATATAACTCTTGAGAACCTCATTGGAAACTTTAGAAGGGGAAGAAGTCATCCACGACAAGTCTCATCATAAATCAAGTTAAAAAGGAAACATTTGCTTGATATGGATATGTAAGATCCTCAATATTCTCTGATGAAATCCTCATTGAAGGATTCATTGATCTAGAGTGGAAGTAAGTGTTTCATCAAGAACTCCAACATGTGGAATTCATGAGATCATGGTATGATGGAATATGAAGCCAATCAAGGGATTGAAGTTCTTTTAAATCAAGAAAGTTGTTGAAAGAAGCCTAGATGTCCTAAAGGTAAATGAGGTACATATGCTTTTATTCAATATTATAAAGTCATGGTGTATGGTTGTAGGTAACATGGATCACAACTCGATTTTTAGAAGCATGATCAAAGGAAAGGAATCTCCTCCTATGAAAGGTTGTTAGAAGGCATAGATCACACTAAATGAAATCAACATAATCTATCCTTATATGGAGTATGAGTTGGTTGACTACAATTGAGGAACTTTGATTGGAAGCTCCTGGGAATGAAATGAAATGTGTGAAGAAATGAAGGAAGAGATCGTGAGATATGTAACCATGGTAAAGGAACTCAACATTTGAAAGACCAAGAAGATTTGACTAGGAAATTTCCTGGAAATATATGAAGACTCTGATGGAAATCTGGAAAATATGGAGACCCTTCACAATGGATATCTTTGGGAGATATGTCAACATGTATGCAGGATGTTGATGCAAATTGGAAGATGTCATGATAAAATACCATCACAAAGGTAATTTTTATTTAAATGTTCATTTATTATTTTTGAACAAATATCTGGCTAGGTTTATGCAAGTATGCAAATGGAATAACTGTGGATGTCTTCCAAGAGGACCATCTAGAAGGAAGTAAGATCCTTTCAGAAAATATGGCATGACGAAGGCAGCATGACATGAAGCAAGGCCAGATGAAGGCTAATGGATCACTTTCTAATGAAAGGAATAATGACATGACTGACTCATGGATGGTCTATGCCCTATGAAGAAGCCCCAAAAGATGAAGAATCCTTAACAAAGAAATTCATAACATCGAAGGAAGGAGCTCTTCAAGCAGTTGGTTGCAGAGCTCTTGTAGGTCCTTAATTAAGAGGGATCCTGAAAACAAGTTTCTTACTTAGAACAAACTTGGAAATTCCTAAGCCAAGAGGGAGCTTAGGTACATCCTTTTCATAGGAATGAGTACATTTTGGTATTGGAATTGATATGTCCTCCCTAATTGAAAGGGAGAGACAAACACATCATTTTGGTCTTCATCTAGGAAGATAGCAGGAAGGATTTGGTATCATCTAGCATGTGATACTCTTTGAGGATGAGTTAGGGCATCCAAGATAAGAGTAGTCATGGACCGATATTATTTAAGGACTGGCTATCCAAGATAATAATAGTCCGAAGTAGGTCATACTCTGTGAACACCCGGGTCAAGTATATACCTTGAGAGAGAGTGATTATGGTGTCTATGAATCATTGGTCTCAACATCATTGTTCTCTGATCATGTGGATAGAGTTGTTAGTGAAGGCCTTGCTATGTGGCAATATTGTTTGATATGATGCTAGACAGATGGGTTACCAATCTGATTCTTCTTATGCAAAATTCTTCAGATTGAGAATGACAAAGTACCATTATGAATAACCCCCTAGTTACGAGGGAGTGTTGAAAATTGTAACTAGGTTCGGTCTTCGTAATGACATGTAATTATGATATTTGTAATGATGAAAAGAAGAGAATGAAATTATTATTGTAAGACTTGCTTCATGGGTTTCATGATCAAGGGATTTTATTTTAGATGGTTCCCATTGAGAGCCTTAGGATTTGTCATTAAATTCAAAGAGTTAATGTCATGTATGAAGAGATCTTCTTGAGCATGTGTCAAATGTATGTAATTCTATTAAAGTGTCTAAAAGCCCTCCAAAGACAAGAATTGTCCTCCTCTTTGAGTCTGCCTCTGAATGAATGAATCAAACTCATGTAAGCTCACAATTAAGAGACACATCCCTTCGATAAGAACATGTCGATTTATTTATAGGACATACTACTATATATACAAGGGCGGGCTCTTCGCATTATATACAATTTATATTTTGGATCTCTTTGAATTTTTTGGCTGAGTATTACAGAGATCAGTTCGGATCTCTAGAACAAAGATAAGTTCGGATGGAAGGGGTAGCGAGTAAGATGATAAGGGAGCAATGAAGAAGTCTAATTGCAAGAACAATGGCTCGAATTTCTGAAGGAAAGTCTCGATATTATAGCAGAAGTTCAGAGATTGGACAAGGGTATATGAGCACAGTTTGGTGCTATAATAATACCACAGTTAGATGTATCTCTATATTTGGATTACAATGAATAGAAGTTTAGATCTCTATCTTGGTGCTAGGAAGAGGTCTCATATCAATGGTATAATGAAGATACAAAGATTCGTTGCTATCTTTGATGACATGACAATAAGATTCAATGTTGCTACAATGAACACAGTTTGGTGACATGACAGTGATGAGTTTCTGTGACATCAATGTGACATGCCAGTTCGTTGCTATGATAGGAAATGATGTCAATGCTAAGAAGTTTGAAAGAGGAAGAGGAGTCACGAAGAAGAAAAGAGCAGAAGGCAGTCAAGAGAACTAGAGTCTTGGTCTTGGAGTGGTTGACAGGTCAAGGATCTTGGTCTTGGTATTTGTCAATCGGAATCTCTATAAGAAGATTTTTTGCTGGTTTTCCTCTCAAAGAGTGAGAGGTTTTGGTCTTGGCTCATAGCCTACATTTTGTGTCTCTTGTCTATTTATGTTTGTGTATTGATTGTTATTTGATGAAGAAGAACACTAATAATCTAAGAAGAATAAGATTCTAATTTAAAGAAATTAAAAAGCATTTGCAAGCAGTTACCAATCAAAGAGAAATCACCTAATGTTAATGCCCTAGATTTCTCAACAAGGTGAACCTATCTGTGTCCCAATACACGACCCACATGACTAGTTGAAGGATTTGAATCTTAAAACACATACTTCACAAGGAATTCATATCATGATGATCACCATTCAAGTTACCACTAAGGACATTTTGGGTTTGATTTTTATTTTCCATATTTTCGAACTTTTCATTGCAATTATTATTATTTTAAATTTAATTTCTTAATTTTTTATTAAAATATATTAATGACTTTTTAAAATTATTTAATTATTTTAATTTCTATTTTAAAATTTCATTTTAAAAATATATTAATAATTTTTAAAAATATATTCTAATTTTGTTTTATGTTTTTAATTCTAGTTAAAGTTATTTTTTTTAAGTGTTTTAGTTTTTTTTTTTTTAATTGTTGTTTTTATTTTTAATGTTGGATGATTTTTTTTATTTATTTCTTTTTTTTAAAGGTAAAATTGATTTATTTTTAAATTTTGTATTTTTTTTAATGTTTTTTCTCTCTTTTAATTGTTTTTTATTAATCTTTTTTAAAAATTAGCATATTTAGTAAGAGAAAGGGTAATTTTAAAAAAATTGATTTCCCCTTAAAAGAATGATTACAATTTTGTTAATAAAAATAAAAATAAAAAAATTAATAATTAAATAAAAATTAGGTAATGTCACTTTTAAATTTACCAACATAGATCCATCTTAACTCTGAATATTCCAGGCACTGAGAGGGATCAAATCTCTTTTCACTCTTAGATAGGTTTGTATCCCGAGAGATTTGATCCCTCTCCGTGCTTGGTAGATCCGGAGTTAAGATGGATCAAAGTTGGTTTAATTTCACCCTTTAAATATGCTATATTCCATATGAATACCATGGCTCAATACCATGAAGTTATTTTTATTTTAGTATTATTATTTTTATTTTATTTTGATAGAGTAAAAATGTTTTCACATAGAGTTATTTTTATTTTTAGGGTTAAACATTACATTACAACATCTCTGCCATATTGGGTTGGAGTCTTTTGGCACAATAATCAATTTTTTTTTTTTTGAATCATCTATGGTACAAATGTTCAAGGTCATAATGTCAATTAATTGGTAATGTTAACCCCAAAAATAACAAATTTGAAAATCACTTAAGAAAACTAGTATTTTAAAATAGAGAAAAGAGAAAAAAGAAAGGTAGACAAACTTAAGTGCTCAATTTTAAAGTTTTTCATAATGATGATATTTGGTATTTAATGCCATGCTTGAAAAATGTTTAAATTTTAACCCTTTAAAAAAATGAGTGATGTTGCATCACCATTTCTGCATTTGAATGTGTTTTTTCATGTTTTTCCAAGTCATGATATTTAGTCTTTAATTCCGTGATTGAAAAATGTTTGAATTTTGACCCAAAAAAATGAGAGACCATGTTGCATCAATACTTTTGCATTTCAACTTGGTGTTTCATGTCTTTTGTGATCATGATATTTGGTTTTTAATGCCATGGTTGAAAAATGTTGTAATTTTAACCCTGAAATGGAAAAAACGTGATTTTGCATCACCACTTTTCAAAATCAACATGAAATTCATGATTTGATGCAACCTCCAAAAACTGAGAACTCAGTAAAGTTTTTGTTAGGTTGGTAAAATTGTTTGAAGTATATTTCATTCTATCATTAAACAAATTTTGGTTCATGTAAGCTATTGGATGTTCATTATTGTGATCATCCTTCTAAAGAAGAATATTAAAAATAACTTCTTCATCGACATTAATGTAAATGATACATTTTTTTTGAAAGATAACGTTTTTCGAAGATAGGTGTATGTAACACCCACAAAGTTAACCCTTGTTTTTGTAATGTTAAAATGATGATTGTGTAATTCTAGCATGGAGACCATGGTTTTCTGAGACATGATATGCAATTATAAAAATAATTAAATATGAAATGCTAGCTTGAGAGGGGGGACACATGGATCAAAGTATGAGGGGGAACGAAGAAGTGGTGTTGGTTGGCATGAGAGAACACTCCACCACCTAATAACTAACAAGAAATGATTGAGAAGAGGAAATTCCCACGTTTTTCCTGTTTCCACATCATGGGTGAATCAAACTTGGCCAGTACCATAGGAGACAAGGAGCCTGCAGGAAAATGAGAGGACACAAAAAAAAATGGGAGGGATAACTTCGAATAAGAGAAGAGATGAGCATGAGCGCAGAAGCAAGCAAGAGCTATGACAAAGAGTTTTTCTCATATGGTTGGGGTGTGATCCATTGTATTGGTGTGTTGAGGTTGTTGGAGTGTGGTGTCCAAGCCTTAATGGTCAGTGGGAGGCTCAGTGGAGGATTGGACTACAAGTTCTTATTGCAAGAGTCAATAAATCACTCAGGTGCTTGTTGTAAGTACGATAAACCACTAGGTATTTTAGCTAAACCACTATTGTGCTTGCTAAAAAGAGTCGATAAACCACTAAGTGATTTCTTAGGAAGTTTATAATCCACTTATTGCTTTATGAGTAAGATGATAAACCACTTGGATAATTTGGGCTACAAACTCCTACAATGCTTACCTCAAACATACAGCTGATAAAATACCCATATGGTAGATCCAAACTCCTAGAACTAAGCAATACCCTAGCATAACCTTGGGTGAATTCCTTGAGTAAGCATCCCCATAGACATTGGATATAGCTCGGGGTGGTCAACTCAAGAAAGACTATGTTGTAGCTGGCTTGTGGTTGGATGGAGAGTTAAAGTCCCTCCCTTTCCAGTCCTTCAAGTTAATCAGGTAAGTGTATTTACTTATATATATGTTTCCCTATGAATGATGAGATGCTTTATATATATGTTCTCATGGTTATGAGGGGCTTGGAGGCTTCTGTGTTTTTTGATATGTTCATGATGTGCAGAGCTATTATGGTCATGTATGACTGTTGAATGTGCCCAACTAAATATACAATGGCAAGAACATAACATATACATAGATATTTTTCTCCTAGAGCACAAAACTAGGAAAACCTAGATTATAACATAACCATAGTTCCTTTGACTAGATCTACAAATCCATGGGAAAAACAATCATGCATAAAACCATGGGTGGGTTTGCCCCACCACAAGCATGTGGAGCTAGTTGTGTAAAGAATATAACACACACCCAACATTGTGATTTCCATTGTCTAATAAGTTATGAATAACATGGTTGTTTGTTTGTTTAAATATTGTGACTATCTTTCCTGATAAAAGGCTATGATTGGTGCAATGCATGATAAATCAATAGATGTGATAGAATTTGCTTGGGATAGTCCTTGTGATCTTGTATGGTGTTGATGTATTTGGATTTACAGAATGGATAAATCTATGGAATGTATGATGGATAATTATAATGAGTAGAAAGTTCATTCATTTGATAAGGGTTTTATATCTGTAAAATGGGTGTTTTGAGAAATGCCTTGCTTCAAGGAGAAACTTGGAAAAATACCTTGAAGTTCTCATATTTTATAAGTCTAAATATTGCAAAGATTAGATTTTGCATATGGGATCTGATGAGTTATTGGAGGGATAATTTTTTCGGGTCAAATATGTTTTTTTAAGACCTTTGTTGTCTAATGCATTTGGATATACAAAATGGGAAGATACACTTGAGTCTAGCAAATGTATCCAAGAGTACGAGTATATGGATATGTAGACTTTTTGCATTTTTAGAAATGCACCAGATTCAGAATAATCTAGATGTTCCATAGTTAGTTTTATTTGGGGAGTGATATTCAGTGAGGGACCCCATTGGTTGGGGGCTAGGTGTTATTTTATTTGGTGAGGAATCTAGGATCCGAAGGATCCAGGACTTTGTGATAGTGTAAATATTGGTAGAGCCAGATGTTGAAGTGGGTTGATAAGTTATCCGGGAAATCTGGGGTATGCTCCCCTTGGGTGAAAATATATGCAAGAGTCAAATTTCCCTATAGGTGATGTACCTGGTATTTCGGGACATTTTTTTGCTCGAGGCTACACATTTTTAGAAATATATTGGATTTCCATCTATGTAGACTTTCACGAAGAATGTAGACTATTTGGTGTGGGCTCATTATGAGACTTATAGGCACAATGCCAAATTAACTCATAAGTGAACTTTGTATTCAGGTCATCCAGGGGTAAGGCATGGTGCAAGTTTATAAATACCTAGATGGTGGGACAAGGATTGGATATCCTTTGGAGTTGTGGTGATATGGAGGTACAGGGGTCTAGGAGGCATGTCAAAGTGTAAATTTAGGTGCACCCATATTTTCCCCTAAATCTGGATATAACATAGAATTTCCAAATTACATAAATGGGTCAAACCTTGTGGGACCCATGAGTTGAGTTGACGTGGTAGTGCCATGAGAATTTGTTATGAAACCAGCTCACAAAAAGATAGAAAAGATAGATCAACGCCTTAGAATTCAGCCTCTTCGAGGGGGCAACCTCCTTTACATTACATAAATGAATGATTCTTTGATGATTCAAATGACAAAACCTCCTTTCTATATATAGGAGTCTAAAGAGTCACAATATAACCCAGCCGACCTCACAATAATAATATAAAGCCACAAAAATAACAAGAGAGGGATTCTATGGGGCACAGTAATAACAATATGGGGGCAACAGGGGCACAACAATATTAATAAGGGATACAACTACAATAGTAATGGGGTAATCACTAGTATTATAGGGACCCAACATGCCCCTCTCCTTCAAAAAAGTGTTGTCCTCAACGCTTGAGTAGTTCTGGATGCTTTTGTATAAAATTATCATCCTCCCATGTGGAATCTTCAGCGGATAAGTTCTTCCACTTGATAAGATACTCCGAAATTGATCGATTTTGTAGCTGTCGAGTTCTTGTTTCTGTGACTGCTTCTGGTTCCAATATAATTTTTCCTTCCTCGTCAGGTTCTGGAAATATTGTTTGAACTGGGAGCTTGTCGCCTATAACCTTCTTTAAACATGAAACATGGAAAACTGGGTGCAATCAAGAAGCTGCAGGAAGCTCCAATTTGTATGCCATAGTACTAATCTTTTGCAACACCTTGTACAGACCATAATACTTTGGTGATAATTTATTATCCTTCTTAGCTTGCTTGAGGGACATTTGCTTATATGGTTGTAGCCGTAGGAATACCCAATCACCTACATCAAAACTTCTTTCGCTGCGATGTTGATCTGCCTGTTGTTTCATTCTATTCTGTGCCAACATGAGGTTATCCTTTAAGAGTTGGAGGACTTGTTGTTGATGTTCGATGTGATGTTCCACTGCTTGAACCTTAGAATTTTCTCTTAAATATGATGTGATGGATGGTGGATGATATCCATAAAGTGCCATAAATGGGGTCATTTTTGTTGTTGTATGGAAGGAAGTGTTATACCACCATTCAGCTAGAGGCAACCATTTGACCCATTGTGTCTGTTTATCAGATACAAAGCAACGAAGATATCCTTCCAAACATTTGTTTACGATCTCAGTTTGCCCATCAGATTGAGGATGATAAGATGAGCTATGAGCTAGCTGAGTACCAAGACAAGAAAAAAATTCTGTCCAAAAATTTCCAGTGAAAATGGGATCTCTGTCACTTACAATAATCTTTGGGTTTCCATGTAGTTTTTGAATTGTTTCCATAAATGCAGAAGAAACTGTACTGGCTTTAAATGGATGTGATAATGCACAAAAGTGTGCATACTTGGTAAGTCTGTCAACTACCACCATGATGACACTCTTTCCCTTAGACTTGGGTAAACCTGTGATAAAATCCATTGAAACCTCCTCCCAACGTTGGCTTGGAATGGATAAAGGTTGTAATAGACCCGGTGTCTTAATTGTTTCAACTTTATTTTGTTGGCAAACCAAACATTCCGCCACAAAATTTTGAATATCTAATTTAAGGCCATCCCAAAAAAATTCCTTCTTAACCCTGTGGTAAGTTTTTAAAAATCCTGAGTGCCCTCCTAAGGGAGAGGTGTGCAATTCCATAAGAATCTTTTGTTTTAGCTGGGAATTCTTACAGAGGTATAAGTGATATTTGTACCATAACGAATCATTTTGCCAACTAAATGTATCAGACGTACTGGAATCTTGTTGTAACTTTCGAATAAGTGCCCACACTTCTTCGTCATTCTTCCATTCCTCCCTTGCTTCGTTTATCCAATCTGGTTGGATAATAGAAATGGCGCACAACAATGCTTCCACATCCTCATCCTTTCTTGAGAGTGCATCTACCACCACATTTTGCTTCCCTTTTTTGTAGATGATTTCAAAGTCATAACCCAACATCTTTGTGACCCACTTTTGTTGCTCTTTAGAGGATAATCTTTGTTCTAAAAAGTATTTAAGGCTATCATGATCCGTTTTTACCTTGAAATGTCTTCCCATTAGGTAGGGTCACCATTTCTTAAGTGCATGGAGTATTGCCAACATTTCCTTCTCATAAATAGCTTTTTGTAAAAACTTTCCCTTGATTGGACGACTTTCAAAAGCAATGGGTCTTTCATCTTGCATTAAAACAGCACCAATTCCATTTTCTGAAGCATCACATTCCACAATAAAGGTTTTTGTGAAGTCTGGTGTAGCTAAGACCGGTGCTTGGCACATTGCCTCTTTAAGATGTTCGAAGGCCTTTGTTACTGATGGAGTCCATGAAAATGCATATTTCTTCAATAGTGTTGTTAGAGGTGCTGTTATTCTCCCATAATTCTTAACAAACTTGCGATAATACCCTATCAACCCGAGAAATCCTCACAGATGCTTTATAGATGTGGGGATTTTCCATTCCTTAATGGCTTTAATTTTGCTAGTGTCTACCTTAACTCCTTCATGAGATACAATATGACCCAGATATTCCACCTCTTGTACTCCAAAGAAACATTTGGATCTTTTTGCATATAATTGTTTCTCCTCCAATAATTGTAGCACCCTGTCAACATGTTCAACATGATCCTTCCAAAACTTGTTGTAGATTAGTTTATCATCAAAAAATACTAACACAAATTTTCTAAGGAATGGTTTGAAAATGGAATTCATCAAACCTTGAAATGTTGAAGGTGCATTGGTAAGGCCAAAAGGCATGACCAAAAATTCATAATGACCCTCATGAGTTCTAAATGCTGTTTTCAGAATGTCTTCAGTCTTCATTCTGATTTGATGATATCCTGAACGAAGATCCAACTTGGTGAAGTAAATTGATCCATGCAATTCATCCAGTAATTCATCAATGACAGGAATGGGAAACTTATCTTTAATAGTGAGCTTGTTGAGCTCCCTATAATCCGGACACATGCACCATGATCCATCCTTCTTGTGCACCAATACTACTGGAGCAGAGAAAGAACTTTGACTCGGTTGAATTATACCCGCCTCTAGCATTTCTGCAACGATATGTTCAATTTCACTCTTTTGGGCATAGGGATATCTATACGGCCTGATGTTTGGAGGAACACTTCCTGGAATCAGATGAATAGCATGATCATGATCACGAATAGGTGGGAGACCTTTGTGAGTGTCAAATACCTTGTAATGATTGTCCAAGACTTTTTGGAGATCTAGAGAAATAGAAGATTCCAATGTGGAAACATCTAGCAAACATAATTGTGCAATTACACCTCTTTGTTCCTTTTTTAGAAGCTTTGTCATACCGTTAGAGCTGATTATCTTTCTCGGTTTCCCTGCAATACCCCTTAATTCAACTTCCTTTCCTTCCATAGAAAATTTCATGAAAAGTTCTTGAAAATTAAAAGCTATTGTACCCAAAGATTGTAGCCATTGGACTCCTAGTACAACATCAGCACCTCCCATTGGAATGGAAAGCATTGGGCTAGTCAATACATATTCTCCCATGGATAGCTTGATATTATGGCACTTTCCTGAGAAATTTATTGTTCCTCCATTTGCAACCATCACTTGACACTCTGGTGCTGGATATAAGAAGCAATTCAATTCTTTTGCTACCTTACAATGAATAAAATTGTGGGTACTTCCTATATCAATCAACACTATGACCTTTTTCTTCTTGATTTGTCCCTCTATCTTGATGGTTTGAGGAGTGGTAATTCCCACCAATGCATTACAAGATATGGTCGGATTCATTTCTTCTTTATCTAGGCTTTGTTCCTGGAGTATATCCTCTTCTTTTGACCTTTCTTGCTCCTTTTCTTCTTCCTCTTCACAATCTATGTAGAATAATTTCTTCTCAGCACACTTATGACCTTTAGTGTATTTTCTATCACAACCGTAACAAAGCCCTTCTGCTCTTTTTTCTTCCAATTGTTGTGGTGTCAACCTTATAAGTTGTGGAAGACTAGGGGCAACAACACTTCCATCTTTATAGTTGTGAGTGGTATGCTTCCTGGTTGCCATAATTTTGCTTTCCATTTTTCTTGCTAACCTGAATGCTTTCTCTAATGAATCAGGTTCCCAAAATCGAACATCATGCTGGATATTATCCTTTAAAGTCCCTATGAACACATCAATCCTATGCTCCTTTGGAATATTTTTTACCCTTATGTTCAATTTTTGGAACTCCTCAATGTGCTCCATTATTGAACCCTTTTGTTTGAGACTTATCAATTGGCTAAAGAAAGTGTTGCTTTTTGTATCCTCATAATGTGCTGTTAATTCTTCCATAAAAATTGCCCAAGTGATAATTTGTTTACGAGAGCAAAGCCATTGATACCATACAAACTGATTTGGTTCCAAATATAAAGTTGCAATACGTACCTTTTGTGTGTTTTGCACATTATTGAGATCGAAAAATTGCTCCATCTGTAATATCCATGTTGCGGGATCCTTGCCATCAAACTTCCTCATATCGATTTTTGGAATACGGTGGTCTTCGATCCCACCTTAGAGTCTATGAAATCATGATTAACATTTCTTTTGTTCGCATCATGAGTTTCCTTTACTACCTTTTCACCATTAGTAAGTATTTCTTGTAGAAAATTTGTCAAATCTGTCTTCAAATCTGCCATGTCTCTCTTCAAATCTGTCTTCAAATCATCAATATTAGCTTCCACGCCCTTTATCTTAGATTCCATGCCATTTATCTTAGCTTCTGTTAGCTTTTGTGAGAGTGAAATTTGTTGCACTTGGTCTTGTAATTTTGATATATCATGTAGCATTTCTTCCTCTTCTTCATGAGTCATGCTAGAGCTTTCAGGTTTCTTACTAGGTGTTTGCATTTTCTTTCCTCGAGGCATCAGTTACTGATAACAATGCTCTACTATGCCCTTTGAATTCCTTCAAAATAATTTTTCAAACAAAGCTTAAGCAAAAATTTAAAAAAATCTACACACCTTTTTTCACTTTGTAGGAGATCGATATTGCCTCTGATGTATCTCTGTAATTTTGGATCATCCAATTCTGAAATTGCAATCTGTAGTAGCTCTCTATTTCCTCTTTCCAATGCCACCAGTCTGATCCCAATTGGATTCTCCAACGAAGAGTTATGTCAAATCTCCCACAGTGACCTGATTATAGACTAGTTCAGTAGAGCGAACTTGTACGACATGCCACGTGTCCTTGTTTCAACCTTTGGCTCTGAAAAATACAAGAAACTACAGTCCGTACTCTTTTTGTACCTTCTTACAAAATTTCAATCCGACGCTCAGAGAAAAAGTTATGACGATTTTCCCCAGGTCACCTGTTTGGAATGTAATTCAGGAGTCTGCAAAAAGACCAACTTCCTCAGATCATATCTCCACAAATATAGCGCGAAAAGATATGAAATTCGGACTCGAGATTCAGCGAGATTTCTTCTCAAATGGGTTTTTCTTTTAGCTTTTGAAACATCGCAGAAAAGAAGTTATAGCGAAAATGCCACGATGACCTGTTTGGAGCAGCGAAACCCTAGAATCCAAAGCTTTGATTCCAAATGTTATGAAACCAGCTCACAAAAAGATAGAAAAGATAGATCAACGCCTTATAATTCAGCCTCTTCGAGGGGGCAACCTCCTTTACATTACACAAATGAATGATTCTTTGATGATTCAAATGACAAAACCTCCTTTCTATATATAGGAGTCTAAAGAGTCACAATATAACCCAGCCGACCTAACAATAATAATATAAAGCCACAAAAATAACAATAGAGGGATTCTATGGGGCACAGTAATAACAATATGGGGGCAACAGGGGCACAACAATATTAATAAGGGATACAACTACAATAGTAATGGAGTAATCACTAGTATTATAGGGACCCAACAGAATTTGATAAGGTACTATGTAGACACCATGTAGGAACCATTGATGATGTGGACCCTAGATAAGTTGACATGGCAATGCCATGTGGTCCATATGTGGTTCCCACATGGTAGAATACTGATGACATGGATTCATGTCATGTTGATGTGGCAGTGCCACGTGGATGTGACATGGTAGCTCAATGCTGACATGTCAAGTCCCCTTGGGGCACACGAGGGTGCCACGTGGTAGTGCCTTGATGGCATGGCAAGGTTTAATTAAATGGGCATAGATTTCAATCTGAAAGTCAAATTGAGATAAAATTTATATCGCCAGAAATCTCTCAATGAGCTGAATGTGATGGTGACTTTGGTTTTGAGTTTCAATGAGATTGGAAAAATGGGATTTTTGTAACTCCATCTTCACAATAGATCAATAGGGTCGAGAGTCATAAGTAACACCTTCCACATCCTGAGATAGTACAAGGGGGTGTCAGGGAGTGTTATAAAGTGTTATTAGAGCTAAGGTTCAACACTAGACCTAAAGAGGCTCATACACACACACACATAGGATAAACACTTAATATGCTAGTTTCATTGTTGTATACAGATGTGTGTTGATTTTATGTTTATTGTTGATATAATTGTTGGCTTGATAAATTACTGATAAGTTATGTTATCTTTTAACCTGCATACTAACTTGAGATTTGATGTTTCAATTGCCTTCACATCAATATGCTTATTGCAATCATGTCAGGTTGATGGGTAAATATGTTTATTTATGTTTTGATTCAACTAACAATTATGTGCATGTAATAACACATGAGAAGACACCAAGGAACAACATGAAAATGCATGATTAAGTAACATAATGGTGCAATATAGAACTGATATATCCCAACATTGTCATGAAGAATACTTGGGAAAATGAGAGAGGAATACTCTCCTGATTGGATCAACACCCTTATAAGTTTAAGAGTTGGGCTGAGGAGTTTCAAAGAAGACAATGAAAACATTGTTAGAGAAAAAGAGAGGCAGACAAAGGTAGATGTCATAATATTACAGAGTCTATCAAATCTGGAAAGGAATAAACATCAGGAGTTTGGTGCCAGCTATCTAGGCAGGCATAAGTCCAATCCTAGCCCATTAAAGGTCCAAAAGAAAAAAAATTGACACCAATAGGGAAGAAAGCAGCAAGTCAAGGAAAAGACATAGGCAAGCAGATGAAGATGTAGTGAAAGGAGAAATTCAACTCAAAACTATGGAAAGAGAGTTAAGTAACCCTAACTAGTCATTAGATACTGTAGTTTAGAGATACCATTAGCAAAAGAGAAGTAAGAAGAGCTCAACGCTAGAAAATTTCAAGAAAGAAAATACCCCTACCTTTGATGGAGAGATAAAAAAGGTTGAAGAGGCAGAGGCTTAGATGTTGGGGATGATGAAATACTTTAGGGTGCATGAATAATATGAGAACATGAAATCCTAAGTATCCATTTTCAACTTGAAAGGAAAAGCCCATATCTCATGAGAAGACTTGAGGAATGTCAATGGCATTAAAGAGAAAGAGCTATCCTAGAGAATATTTGAAAAATATTTCCAAGAGAAGTACTTGCCTAAGAGGTATTATGACATCATGGTTAAATAATTTCATGAGTGTAAGCTAGGGAAGCCTATTGTTGATGAGTAAATTAACATATTTTTGTATTTTTTTAGGTACGCATAACCATATATCATAGATGAGAAGGTAAAAATTCAAAGGTACCTCAGCGGTTACCGTAGGCCTATCGAGATAGGAATGAATTTTATAAGCCAAGAACATTAGATGACACTATTTGAAAGGCCAAATATTTCTCTGAGTTGTCCAAACAAAAAGCTAAGGTTTAAATAGATTGGAAAAAAAGGATAAGATCATCTTCAAAGGAAAATGAGAAATTTTTTCAAGATATAAGCAAGAATGGATGAATGGGAAGTTCACCACTCCTTCCAAGAATGAATATAAAAAAACATCCATGACTTCCAGTAGAAATAAACCCACTAAACTAGCAAAAGAAGAGGTCGAGGGACTCATAAAAGGGCCTGTGTGGTGTTAGATATGTGTATAGAACCATCTGCAAAGAAACTACCCTTAGCAACAACAGAGACACAAAGTTGTACAATGCAAAAGAGGCAATGACAATGAATGATGTGGCTCAAAATATATCCCAAATCTATGTTGCATTGGGAAATAGGTAGATAGATCATTGGGATTTAATAATCAATATGGAAGGTATGGTTTTTGACCAACCTATTTCAATTTTAATCGAACTAGGTTCTAATTTCATCTATATCATCCCAAAAGTGATAGAGACGTGTTCTCTCCAGAAGAAAACCCATGAGAAATCATGGGCAGTTCAACTGGCCACGAGAACTAAGAGCGGGTGATGGACATGGTGGAGTCATGGCCCACGATAATGAGTGGTATGTCTACCACAATTTCTCTCAATCTGTTACCATTGGGCTCATATGATATTCTAATCAACATAGATTGGTTAAAAACCCATAGATTCAAGATTGATTGTTACAGTAAGTCGTTAGAGTGTCTCATTGATGATGGTATGAAAGCAATGTTGTAATGGATAAAGAAGCCTATTGTTCTCAGCAAGATAACAACGCTGCAAGAAAAAAATATGCAATAGGATGAGATGTGCATTATATGCAATCCAAGTGACCAATGAGTCAGAAAGCAGTGAGGTCAAAAGGGAAATATACTCATTGCTAAAGAAATTCAGTGATGTATTTCCAACATAAATACTGGGCTACCATAGGAGGGATATTGAATTTACCATTCAGTTAATCCTTGGGACAATGCCAACCTCAAAAGCTCCATATTGTATGTGTACACCTGAATTGTTGGAGTTAAATATGTAGTTGAAGGAAATGTTGGATAATGGGTACATTAGGCCCAACATATCACCCTAGGGGGTCCTCACATTGTTCATGAAGAAAAATGATGGCATGTATCGACCGTGCATCAATTATCGATAGTTGAATAAAGATACAATAAATAAAAAGTACCTACTACCCAGATTTAGGACTTGTTTGACCAGTTGAGAGGAGTTTCAGTGTTCTCAAAGATAAACTTGAGGTTTGGGTACCATCAAGTTCAGACTAAGGATGAGGACATCCATAAGACAACCTTTAGGATGAGGTATGGGCACTATGAGTTTGTGGTGGTGCCATTTGGGCTCACAAATGCATCAACCACATTTATGTGCTTGATGAACAATGTCTTAGAGCTTGTATTTAAACAAATTTGTATTTTTTTTTGTGGATGACATATTGGTTTACTCAAAAACCAAGGAAGAGCATGAAGAACATCTGAAATTAGTATTGAAATTGTTGAAGGAGCATAAAATGTATGCCAAACTTAGGAAGTGTGAGTTCTTTCAAACATAAGTCCCACTAATTTGGGCATGTAATTTCAAAACAAGGAATGGTTGTAGACCCTGAAAAGATCAAGGACATAGTGGAGTGGCCCAATCCTTGAAATTTCATAGAGGTTACATCCTTTATGGGGTTGGCTAGATATTTCTGATGATTCATTCACAACTTTGCAAGGATCGGGCGTCCAATTACAACCTTCAAAGGAAGGGAGTCAAATTTTAGTGGACATCTGAATGTGAAGCTAGTTTTGAGCAACTTAAGAAATTACTCACATGTGCACGTATTTTGAGCATAACATGTCCAAAGAAGGACTCCCTGGATTGCACCGTTGGTTGCAAGGAAGGACTAGGTGAAATCCTGATGCAAGAAGGCGATGTGGTTTGCTATGAATCAAGGAAACTAGATGAAAATGAGAAGAACTATGATATCCATGATTTAGAGCTTGTAACAATAGTACATGCCTTAAGAATGTGGAGGCATTACTTGTTGGGGAGAAATTTTGTCTTGATGACATACCATGGAGAACTAAAATACTTATTTAACCAACCCAACTTAAATTCTAGACAAGCTAAGTGGTTGGATTTGATCAACAAACTTGATTTTGAGATAAAACACATTAAAGGAAAGGAACATAAGGTAGAAAATACATTTAGTAGGAGTATACAAGTCTACAAGTGGCTCATTTGGAAATAATGGGCACCTGTGAATTTATACTACGATAAGGAGCAAAGAGGCATTTCCACATGATGAACATTACCAACATGTAAAGGATTGTTTTCAGAAGGAACAAAAGGGATCAATGAGTAAGAACTACAAGCTCACCGATGATGGTATACTTCTATTCAAAGACATAAAGTATGTGTCTTATGTGGTTGATTTAAGGAGGCTAATCATGGATGAGTTTCATAAAATACATTACTTAGGTCATCCTGGTTATTAGAAAATGATAAAAACCATAAAGAAAATGTATTATTGTCCAAGATTGAAGAAGGAAGTTACTAACTACATCGCCAAGTGTTTAGAATGCCAACAAGTTAACATAGAATGTAGACACCCAAAATGATTGCTACAACCAATATCCATTATTGAATGGAAGTGGAAATTTATATCTATGGACTTCATTACAAGATTACCAAATATATCCAAACAACATGTGATAGTGGACAAGTTGAGTAAAGCAGCTATCTTTGTAGCTGCTAAGTCCACTCACAAAGCCATAGATATAGCTCAAATATTCATGAAGGAGATATTTATATTACATGGCATACCTAAGAAAATCATGTTAGATCAAGATGCAAAATTCACTTCCAAAGTTTGGAAGGCTTTGTTTTATGGTTTTCAAACCTAGATGGATTTTAGTACCACATTTCATCTTCAAGCAGATAGCTAGACATAACGAGTGAACAAAATTATAGAGGATATGTTGAGAATATATTTCATGCATCAACCAAAAAAGTGGTAATATTTCCTACCATTCACTACAAGGAAAATATATTCTAGCAGAGGTTATAACAAAGGCTTTTAGTGTTATAAAATTAAAAAAAAATGTCAAAAATACATATGCTAAAACATTCATTTGTGGGAACAAATGTTTTAGAGGAGCTTATAATGGAATTTCATCACAACTAAAAACATCTGGGCAACTAGAGGTTTTAGTAGATGTTTTTTTTTTTCACTACACTTTATGGAACAAGCAACCCCGGTGCGCTACATATAGAAATACACCAAGACATTTAATATAAATAACACCAAAACCTGAAATGCATACCATCCCACTGCTTACAACAAAAAAAATCTCTATGCATTTAACTCAAAGAGCACCAGACCTTGAAATTTATATCGCACTCATGCTTATATAAAGAAAGCCCCAGTCTTTCTTTGATGAAGGAACGACTCCAAGGCATGCAAAAAATAATTGTAGTTCTGGTGCTTTCTCTTAAACACGCAACACCAAAACATTTTGTTTACATAAACACACTGGCGTGTTTGTTATATATAAGGTCCAATGTTGTTAATTTTAATAGTGCACCAGGAATGGAAATAATATTTTGTAGAGCCGGGGGGTGTTAGTTCTAGAAAGAATTGGTGCGTTAAGAGTTTCAATGCAATAGGGCATTAACTAGCAATTGCACCAAATGTTGCAAAGGAAATGCCGTAAGGCATAAACTAGAAAAGCATCATTGTACATTACCATGATATTAATAGCCCGGTGTCTACTAGTGCTCTGGTATACATTAATCTCAATGCAAGAAAGATGTATGGTAATATTCCCTCAGATATAACATGTCTCGATAAATTGAGCATATCGATTTGAGTAAGAACAACCTTTCTGGTATGATTCCTAGGAAGATAAGCAACTTCAATGTTGTGACATACATTGATTTCAATGCAAACAGGTTGTCTAGTAATGTTCCCTTAGATATTGGCCATCTCGGTAAGTGTGAATATATCAATTTCAACAAGAATAGGTTTTCCAGTAAGATTCCTTGGGAGATAAGCAACTTGAGTTCTCTAAAACATCAATTTTAGCAATAATAGCCTTTATGGTAAGATTCCTAGGGAGATAAGAAATTTCAATGCCCTGACATATATCAATATTAGAACAAATAGGTTGTCTAGTATGATTCCAAGGAAATTGGTAACAATATTTATCTTAAAAATTTTGATTTATCCAAAATGAATTCAACAATCCCATCACAATGGAAATCACCATCATAAGCAATCTCTACTCTCTAAAACTATTGAGAAATCACTTCAACGAGAGCATTTCCACTAAATTTATGAAAATGACAAACTTGATCACCACAAATTTCTCTTAAAATAACTTTTCCAGTCTTGTCCCACAAAGCCCGTTTTCTCATTTAAATGCAAGTTCTTTCGTAGGGAACCCCTACTTATGCGGAAAAGAGTTAATGTTCTAGACAACTAACTGTGAATTCACTTACTGATTACCAAGATTAATCCTCCTCTCCCAAACTTGTTAATGTGTTTAAAACTCTCCTTAAAACAATAAATATTTTCCAATATATCGTTATCATAAACCGGTCCAGTTCGAAACGAACCAGTTTTAAACAATTTTTGTCGGGACTTGCCCTCCAAATTAGTTTTGGACCAATTCAATTACAAACCAATACACTATACGACCCCAACCACACATGTCCATGACCCATGATAAAACACCAAAAAAGAAGGATCTAGGCCCCTTTTCAACAATAACATAGCTCTATTTAGATCCCTACCTAACCGCCTATTTTCCCCACACTCTTCACATTCTTTTCATTAAGTATTTGTGAGTGCTATTGGGTGTGAGCACATTTACAATGTTTAAGAACATATAAATGAAAAACAAAAGCCAGTTGGAAAAACAACAATTGAATGCTTTAGTCTTTATGCAATATAACCCTTGATTGAGGTGCAACAGGTTGCTGGACACCACACCAGACTCAAATCCCATAATCTTAGAGGATATTGATCCCTCCTTGGAGGGGATCATGGAAAGTCATCCATGCAACATTGGTAGAGAATGAATTTAACTCGATGGATTTGCAGTCACTTTTACCACCACAGGTTCCAAACCATCAAGTCAGAGGTTGATGATACCCATTCAAAGAGAGCATCTTGATATAGGGGATGATCATGAGGACATGAAGTGAATTGTTTGTAATACAACTATTTTTTAACTCTAAATGAGGACATGTAGTGACTTATTTGTAGTACAATTATTTTTGAATTCTAAAGGCCATTTGTAGTCTTGATGTTTCGTGTGTTTTCAAAACTTTGTCTGTATCTGAACTTATAGTCTTGATGTTTGTGTATTTTCAAAACTGTCTGTTTCTAAACTTACATGTCAATGCCATTAGCTATTTTCACCCTTACATGATATATACATTGATGTACATGAATACTTAAATTTTTATTTAAAATTAAACATTGTGTTTTTTATTCAATTGGATTTTCAGCAGGTTCTGGTCTGGTTTGTAATTTTGGACACTCCAAAACAGGTTCGGTTACAGTAATTATAACTTGGTATAATAATGCATAGAACTCATTTAAAACAGAGTACACAATTTTTGATAGACAAAAACCTATAAGAACCTCTAATCCCTTGTGCTATGTTTATGATAGATCAAAATCAACTTATCTTCCTTTCCCAACTCTACATTGAAAATGATTTTTCTTATCCAAATTTCAAAGAAGGATCTTTATATTTCATATATAAACGGAACCTTGAGCCATTCATTTTCAACCCAAGAAAAAGTAGTTTATTGTCACTTTTAATCCAATTTCTCATCTTCTCGACAACTTGGATAATAGATATACAATGAAGAAACATAACAAACCAAAGATAATCACATGCATTACATGATTAGAACCCTTATGTATTATATTTCTGTTTAATCTTTTCATGTTGTTATTAACTCCAACTTGAGCTTTGATCATTGTCATTTCCTATGAAAACCATGTCATTACATAATCAGATAACGAAGGCAACTTTTAAAAATAAGCTACACAAATTAGAGATGCAAATTAATAACAAATACCCAAAAGAACAAGAAGCAACCATTCAGTAGAATATAACTGTGGAATGTTGTAAATGGCCTAGAACTTTTCCTGCATTTTGATTATATGTGAAAATGTTGTAAATGACCTAACATTTTCCTATATTTTGGTTATAGGTGAGAGCAAAGAATCCTTTCTATCTGACTTAAACTAACAGCTTGTTGAAGCTATCAAGAATAAAAAATCACAAACCTGTATCAATCACATCATCAACATGTTAGTGAGTTAATTTCAACTGTAGTTGTCTCATGGATTGAGAATTCATAAATGAGATAAAATTGATTTACTTCTGCAATTTAAAATAGATTTCATTCTTTCTAATTTCTAAACACAATCGTTGTAAGAATTATTTATTTCAACACTAAACAACATCCAGAAATGGACGTTCAATGCATGAAAGAAAATGCTAAAAAATATTTAGAATGTCAACGCTGAAACCTAATCCTTGATTTAAATGGACCATGGAAAAACTCACAACCCTAATAGTATTTAATACCTAAACCAAGAATTAATGCCTTACCAACTTCTCACATCATATTGATCAGCAGTTTCACATGAAAATTCTTAAGATACACCCCTGTTGTGGTCTTTTCCTATTTGCAGGTTTCCTTCAATTTCTTTTTATAATGAAAAATAGGACAATTGCTTAAGCAATAAA
This sequence comes from Pinus tabuliformis, assembly GCA_031772625.1. Lineage (NCBI taxonomy): Eukaryota > Viridiplantae > Streptophyta > Pinopsida > Pinales > Pinaceae > Pinus > Pinus tabuliformis. The sequence goes on from CM062818.1 coordinate 837,874,090, forward strand.
AACGGAATCATTACATAAATAATACAAAAAAAAAGGTTGTGACATCAATCCTTCCTGGTCAAAAAATATATACTCACAGTACACTCACTTTTGTAATTTATTGACTCTCAAACAAAATTTGGAAATAGATCTCTGTTTTGTTCTGATTTTTTTGAGAGACTTCTCTTCCCTACAAAAATAAGTTAGTGAATGCAAAATTCCAACCTAGAATCTGCATTTCACACAAATTCAATTGAAAAGCCTCAAATGATATGCTTTTGGTCAATGCAGTAATCCAACAGTGAGGTTTGCCTTCACATTTCTATCATAATGAAAAAAAAAATAGCAGGAGCAATTTATTCCTGATTTTATTTTATTGTAGAGTTGTGGAAAACTTCATGCCCCGATCTTTGAGCCCTATATAGGGTGACAGGATGACGATAGTAGCATCCTGATCGATCCTGAGCTCCTCCATCAGTTTTCTCATCACTATTAAATCCATGTGAAACCCAGTTTCTCACGTCAATGCCTCTAATATCCAAGCTAACACCTTGTGCGAGAATTAGTGATATTGCATCTGGTAGAGTCCCTTATTCAACTTTTGGGTCCTAAAAATGACTTCTTTGCCCGTGTTGACACAATTAGTACACGACACTGGGTTTGTTGAATCCAGTGTACTGCAAGTTGGAATTCGTGTCTTTATTGATAAACTCAAATTATTGATAACTCTCAAATTAAAAATCTTGATGGGCAACTCTCCAAACATAACATTTGCATTGATGTGAGGAAGAGAAAGTCACTAAACCATTGTTCCTAGGTTCCAAGTCAACATGCGTGTTGTATTCTCCATAAGCCTTAGGGCTAGCCTGTGTAATGGATTTTCCATTACGATTAAAGGGATTTTTCTCACCTCCTCCCTTAGTTGAATGCGAAAGAATTGATCGTGAACCAAGCAAAGGGAATTCACTTCTTTAATAGGTTCGCTATTTGACATGAAATTAAAGAGGGAATTTCAATACAATCTAGAGGGGCAAAATAAAGTGATTAAGAGAGATTGTCTTAGAATCAGAGACTTGGTTTCTTCAAGTTAGTTATGATCCATGATCCTAGCTTCAATGGAAAATGAGCTATTTTCTCAAACTTCAAAAATCTTCTAGAGGAATTTCATGCCTAATATGTTGGAGAGTCTGTTGATTTCAGGAGTAAAAGGTCAAAGATAATGAAATAATGAACCAAATGTTTGTGACAATTTTTTTTTTAATGATTATAATTATATAGGTTTCATATTCCCTAACCTTCTAAAGTTTTTCCAAATGGGAACCTCCTAAGCCTACGGAACCTTTCAAAACTAGTAACTATGTTGTCAAAGCACATGTTCTTCGCTTTTCCTAAATTTGGAGTATATAGAATACCATAGATCTAGAGCATGGGAATGAAACACTGAAAATAGTCAAAGGAGTTGTTTACGTAAAATGCACTGTAAACAAGAAAATGGGTAAGTAAGCACAACCTACCTTCTCCTCTCCAACAACCCAGATTGGGTCTGTGCTAAAACTGCGAGAATAGGTGAAACGACCCTCAATCTCGAATTATTGTCACTTTTAATCCAATTGCTCATCTTCTCCACACCTTGGATAACAGATATACAATGAAGAAGCATAACAAACCAAAGATAATTACATGCATTACATGATTAGAACCCTTCTGTATTATATTTTTGTTTAATCTTTTCATGTTGTTCTTAACTCCAGCTTGAGATTTAATCATTGTCATTTCCTGCGACAACCATGTCATTACATAATCAGATAACAAAGGCAACTTTTAAAAATAAGCTACACAAATTAGAGACGCAAAATTAATAACAAATACCCAAAAGAACAAGAAGCAACCATTCAATAGAATATACCTGTGCAATGCTGTAAATGGCCTAGAACTTTTCCTGTATTTTAATTATATGTGAAAATGTTGTAAATGACCTAACATTTTCCTATATTTTGGTTATAGGTGAGAGCAAAGAATCCTTTCGATCTGACTTAAACTAACAGCTTGTTGAAGCTATCAAGAATAAAAAATCACAAACTTGTATCAATTACATCATCAACGTGTTAGTGAGTTAATTTCAACTGCAGTTGTCTCATGGATTGAGAATTCATCAATGAGATAAAATTGATTTACTTCTATAATTTAAAATAGATCTCATTGTTTCTAATTTATAAACCCAAATGACGAGAAAACCGATGGAGGAGATCAGGATCGATCAGGATGCTACTATCGTCATCCTGCCGCCCCATATAGGGCTCAAAGATCGGGGCATGGCATTTTCCATAGCTCTACAATAAAATAAAATCAGGAATAAATTGTTGCTGCTGTTTTTTTTTCATTATGATAGAAATATGAAGGCAAACCTCGACCAAAAGCATCTCATTTGAGGCTTTTCAATTGAATTTGTGAAATGAAGATTCTAGGTTGGAATTTTGCATTCACTAACTTATTTTTGTAGGAAAGAGAAGTCTCTCAAAAAAATCAGAACAAAACAGAGATCTATTTCCAATTGTTGTAAGAATTATTGATTTCAACACTAAACAACATCTGGAAATGGACGTTCAATGCATGAAAGAAAATGTTGAAAAAGATTTAGAATGCCAACGCTGAAACCTAATCCTTGATTTAAATGGATCATGAAAAAACTCAAAACCCTGACAGTATTTAAGACCTAAACCAAGAATTAATACCTTACCAGCTTCTCACATCATATTGATCAATAGTTTCACATGAAAATTCTTAAGATACACCCCTGTTGTGGTATTTTCCTATTGCCAGGTTTCCTTCAATTTCTTTTTATAATGAAAGACATGAAAATTGCTTAAACAATAAAAACGGAAGCATTACATAAATGATCCAAAAAAAGGGTTCTGACATCAATCCTTCCTGGTCAAAAATATATACTCAAAGTATACTCAGTTTTGTAATTTATTAACTCTCAAACAAAATTTGGAAATAGATCTCTGTTTTGTTCTGATTTTTTTGAGAGACTTCTCTTCCCTACAAAAATAAGTTAGTGAATGAAAAATTACAGCCTAGAATCTGCATTTCACACAAATTCAATTGAAAAGCCTCAAATGATATGCTTTTGGTCGACGCAGTAATCCAACAGCGAGGTTTGCCTTCACATTTCTATCATAATGAAAAAAAATAGTAGCAGCAATTTATTCCTCATTTTATTTTATTGTAGAGTTGTGGAAAACGTCATGCCCCGATCTTTGAGCCCTATATGGGGTGGTAGGATAACAATAGTAGCATCCTGATTGATCCTGAGCTCCTCCATCGATTTTCTTGTCACTATTAAATCCATGTGAAACCCAGTTTCTCACGTCAATGCCTCTGATATCCAAGCTAACACCTAGTTCGAGAATTAGTGACATGCCATCTGGTAGGGTCCCTTCTTCAGCTTTTGGGTCCTGAAAATGACTTCTTTGCCCTTGTTGACACAATTGGTACACGAAACTGGGTTTGCTGAATCTAGTGTACTGCAAGTTGGAATTCGTGTTTTTATTGATAAACTCAAATTATGGATAACTCTTAAATTAAGAATCTTGATGGGCAACACTCCAAACTTAACACTTGCATTGATGTGAGGAATAGGAAGTCACTAAACCATTGTATGTGAAAATGTTGTAAATGACCTAACATTTTCGTACATTTTAGTTATAGGTGAGAGCAAAGAATCCTTTCGATCTGATTTAAACTAACAACTTGTTGAAGCTATCAAGAATAAAAAATCACAAACCTGTATCAATTACATCATCAACATGTCAGTGAATTAATTTCAACTACAGTTATCTCATGGATTGAGAATTCATCAATGAGATAAAATTGATTTCCTTCTCCAATTTAAAATAGATTTCATTGTTTCTAATTTATAAACCCAAATGTTGTAAGATTTATTGATTTCAACACTAAAAAACATCCAGAAATGGACGTTCAATGCATGAAAGAAAATGCTGAGAAAGATTTAGGATGCCAACCGTGAAACCTAATCCTTGATTTAAATGGACCATGAAAAAACTCACAACCCTGACAGTATTTAAGACTTAAACCAAGAATTAATACCTTACCAGCTTCTAAATGATCACCCTCTAAGGAACTTAGGGAAAACTATGCAAGAAAAAGAAGAAAAAGAGAGGATATCCTCATGCCCAAAATCTTAATTGGTCTGTCTGTTAGCCTCCTATTACAATAGGTTTCATATTTCATGATTGACTGTTTTACATGCCAAATATGTCATTCTTTCCATGCTGCAAAGGTTCCATATTTCCTAGAAAACTCAGAAAATTTAAAAAATGTAAAGAGGGTATGCCCTAAAAGAATAATCAAAGGGTAAAAAGAATCAATTGGCCAAAGAGAAAAATAAATGAAATGAACCCCAAACAAAAGGCCAGGAAAGTGTGCTAGCTCAAATGCCACTACTATATTCCATTTTTGAAGAACTATTCCATTTTTGAAGAGTTTCACAGTTAAGGGAAGGCCAAACAGCTTAATCTTGGCTTCCCTAGGTTTAAATTTCTTGTTGTAGAGATAGAGAATAAATATCTGTCCAAATTGTTTAATCTTGGAAAATTTGTAGATATGTAGAGAATCTTGGGCGCTCAAATGCTTAATCTAAGCCTCAGAAGAAATAAGGATCGATTTAGATAGGAGGATAGCAAAAAGAAAAGTTGAAAAGCTGGGTCTATTAGTTCAAGTGCACCCAAACCAAAAAGAAGAAAAAATGTTAGGTAAGTAGGCCGGGTAGGTAGTTTTGAGGTTGCAGAATCAATAAGTGTGATCAATTTTGTATTTAAAAGTGTTATTTTACTTCAGATCACAAGTATAAGGCAAAATCCATTTGGAGCAGCTCAAGCGAGGCATGTCTAACTTTCCCCTTCTTACTTTCCCCAAATCATTCTCTAACTTCCCCTAAAGAAGTCAAGATCTGCTTGATATCTCTTAAATTCATCATTTTCCATAACATTTTCCTAAGTAAAGATCTGCTTTACTTAGGAGCACTCATATCTCATTCTACAAATTCTATTTCCCCCTTTCAAGCCTAATATTTCTATACTTAGCGCTTTCTTCACCAATTTCATATTAATTTGTAACTTATTATATAAATCCCTTCTTATTTCTCCCTTCCCCTTACTAAAGTATGTATAAAATCCCCCTATTTTACATATCCCCTCCCTCTGGTTGAAAAATAACCATAATATTTCCTTGGGAATTACTAAGTTTACTTGAAACTTAGTAAGAACCCTCATTTTCCTCATCAAGCCATCTTCCAATGCATTTGGACTCCTTCCGATCGCATAAAATCCCTCCTTTGATGTATAAAAACCCTCCATTAACCTTGTTTTTACCTTTTCAAGGCATAAAACCCTCTTTCAATGCTATCGGACCCCTTCTGATGCATTAATAACCCTTCTTAGTGCACAAAAATCATCCTCCGATCTATAAAGCCTTCCTCCGATCAAAGGAATCCCCCTCCGATCGCATTAACCCTCTTCCGATTGAGTGTTTCCTCCTCCGATGAGCTTTCCTCCCCTCCGACGCGATATCGCTGTCGGAGGTCGCAACGTTCATTCATCGGCCCCCTTTTATAACTCCCCGATATCATTTCGCCGATGCGATTTCGCAATCGGTAGTCGCAATGGTTTATATGCCCCCATTCATGTCACAGGCCCATTCCTCCGATGCGATATCGCTATCGCACCCGAAGGCATATCGCATCGCAAATGATTCCTTATCGCAAGCCTTATCGCATCGCTGTTTCGCAGCCGTCCGATCTACCACCCCCATCAACGACTCAGATCATTTCGGGGATCGCACATATATAAAGTCCTGCCCCATGTCCCCACCGATAGTGAAATGCCGAGTTAATCGCGGCCGCCCATTCGGGCCCTCAGATCAACGGGCCACATTGTGTCGCATCGCTCCCATATAAAGCTCCGACTGGCCGGAGCCGAAATGTTATAGAATGGAGCTTAATTGTGTGTCGGGTCCGCAGGGATTGGCACTGTTCGCTCCGATATTCCGGAGCCGAAAAGTTATAAACAGCAGTTCAAAGGGCATATCGGGTCTGCGGACCCGTTTCATTGTAAATCCGCCGTTATGGGACCGCCGATGGGCCAGACCCGAAATACATAAAAAGAAGGCCTATAGTAGATCGGGTCCGCGGGTTCATCGCTCATCAGAGGTTTTATGTTTTGGGATCCGCCGATCGCCGATTTAGAGCCAGTCGTTGGATCTGCCTTCGCGCGATCCAACAGCCAAGATTTAATCTCTGCTACAGTGCCGCGCCCGCCCATGTTTTTCATGAATTTTGCATAGAAATGGGTCTTTTTCTTTGTAAAGGGAAAAGAGGCCATTTCTTCACTATTTTCACAGCTGCGCCTGCGCGCGCTCAGTCAAAGGAAAAGCATGCATTTTTAACCATTTTTGGATCGCTCCGGCCCTAGTAAGCTCCCGATAGCTTTATTTTCGGCCTCAGCACAGTCTTGTGCATCCATTCCTCCTCTTTTTTGCAATATTTCTTCAGTTTTGATAATGTTTTGATCGACCAAGAGCCGAAACAGTTCTAAAGGCCACGGAAGGCACGACAGCAGTCAAATCTCGCCATAAAGTGGCAGGCAGGGGCGATTTTGTAGTGGAAAAGTGTATCAGTGGAGAGAAAAGGCCCCGATTCAGTATTAAAGAGTATCAGAGTAGCGGCAAAGAGTATCAGTTAAAGAAGATCAGTGGAGAATTAAAGCCACATCAAAGGAACATTAAAGAACATCCAACAAAGTCAAAGAGTATCAGTACAAAGTTAAAGGCCATTAAAAGCTAAATCTAATCAGGATCGATGAACATTGAAGCCGGCTAAAAGGAATAGATCAAAAGCCGAGGCATAGTAATGACCAAATGAACAGCACAGAGCTCAAAGGACATCATATTTACTCATTTTTGAGGCAGCTGCCCCAGCGCAACAATTAGATAGATCTTTCATGCATTTATTTCAGGATATTAGGATTAAAGATAGTTGTTGCCACAGATCTGTTTAAGATCTACTCTTGTAGATATTTTTTGGATATTTTCTCTATATAAACCACCCTGTGCATTGTAAAAAGGGTTGGTTGGTTGATAATCCTCTTTCTGGACTTGCGCTGTATACTTCGAGAGATTTAATGAACAAAGATTGCTGGAATGTTGGCTTATGGACTGTCTCTTTATGGATTTGATGGCTAAAGAGCTAATTACAGAATACTAATGCTTTCTTCATGGAATAATAAGTCTTTCTCCCTTGTTTTTTGTTTCTATGTATGCTATATCATCTATATGTCATGATCTAAATTGCAGGAAGAAAGAATAGTCCAGATGTTGCTTAGTTGTACTCTGTTCTCAATTCCTGTTATTTCTCCATGTTTTCCTCTGAATTAGTCCTAAATATGAATACTTCTTTGCTCATATTTACACTAGTTCTTTCATATATGACTGTTATTTAGGAATCCTTGATTGCTCCTATATAATGTTCACTCGCCTTCCCTCTGTTAGCATAATGAAAGCTGCTTAGCTATCTTTCATTCCCTGACATCCATTTCATCCTTATTCCAGCTTTGATATTGTTCCTTGTTTAAACTATAATGCTCTGTAGTTCCTCTTGTGACCAAGAAAACGCACCAGCAGCCTTAATCCTTGACTCCATGCCCAATGGTCTAAACTTCTCCCACTATGCAGGCCAACTCTGTCTGAATCATCATCCATCCCACCAAATTTCAAACAAAACCCAAGTACATCATAACTAGCCTAAAATCACCCTTAAACAAAGCTATATTATAAAGAGAGAGCCCTCTCTGATTGCAGGTAGGCTAGGACCTACAGTCCAAAGATTGGTTTGTGGTTACCTCGGCCGTATCCCTTAAGGAGCCAAGGGACAACCTGAGTGATAACACTGTCTGCAGGTTAACATATCAGAACAAAACTTACACAACAGTAGTTTGATGCAATATTTATTTTCTTCCTTTTTAGAAGTTATTTTGATAAACACACCTCAGAGTTGAGGTTTCACCACATTACACAGACTTTCTTTTGCTCAGGTGCCATGCTTGATGGGTTTATATTCTGCCAGTGCTGCACAGGGCTTACATGGTCCCTGACCCCTTTTTGACATGCCATTCGGGTGGGGCAGACGAGATCAAGAAAGAAAACCCCAATGGATGGCTTAATTTTTACTTTCGGGTTACCATTTTTTTTGTTAAATCACATGTAAGATGGAATGTATTGTACATTATTGTTTCAGTAACAGAAAATTGAGAGCATATTTTGTGACATTAAGAAAATAATGTTGGACTATATTCATGGTCTTAGAAATCGGTTTTAGTTATGATAGAAATGTGAAGGCAAACCTCGCTGTTGGATTATTGCGTCGACCAAAAGCACATCATCAACATGTCAGTGAATTAATTTCAACTACAATTATCTCATGGATTGAGAATTCATCAATGAGATAAAATTGATTTCCTTCTCCAATTTAAAATAGATTTCGTTGTTTCTAATTTATAAACCCAAATGTTGTAAGAATTATTGATTTCAACACTAAACAGCATCCAGAAATGGACGTTCAATGCATGAAAGAAAATTATGAAAAAGATTTAGGATGCCAACCGTGAAACCTAATCCTTGATTTAAATGGACCATGAAAAAACTCACAACCCCGACAGTATTTAAGACCTAAACCAAGAATTAATACCTTACCAGCTTCTCACATCATATTGATTAGCAGTTTCACATGAAAATTCTTAAGATACACCCCTGTTCTTGTCTTTTCCTATTTCCATGTTTCCTTCAATTTATTTTTATAATGAAAGACAAGACAATTGCTTAAACAATAAAACCGGAATCATTACATAAATAATCCAAAAAAAGGGTTCTAACATCAATCCTTCCTGGTCAAAAATATATACTCCAAGTAATCCTTCCTGATCAAAAATATATACTCAAAGTATACTCAGTTTTGTAATTTATTGACTCTCAAACAAAATTTGGAAATAGACCTCTGTTTTGTTCTGATTTTCTTGGGAGACTTCTCTTCCCTACAAAAATAAGTTAGTGAGTGCAAAATTCCAGCCTAAAATCTGCATTTAACACAAATTCAATTGAAAAGCCTCAAATGATATGGTTTTGGTCGATGCAGTAATCCAACAGCGAGGTTTGCCTTCACATTTCTATCATAACTAAAAACCAATTTCTAAGACCATGAATATAGTCCAACATTATTTTCTTAATGTCACAAAATAGCTCTCAATTTTCTATTACTGAAACAATAATGTACACTACAAGAAAATAATGTTGGACTATATTCATGGTCTTAGAAATCGTTTTTAGTTATGATAGAAATGTGAAGGCAAACCTCGCTGTTGGATTACTGCGTCAACCAAAAGCACATCATCAACATGTCAGTGAATTAATTTCAACTACAGTTATCTCATGGATTGAGAATTCATCAATGAAATAAAATTGATTTCCTTCTCCAATTTAAAATAGATGTCATTGTTTCTAATTTATAAACCCAAATGTTGTAAGAATTATTGATTTCAACACTAAACAACATCCAGAAATGGACGTTCAATGCATGAAAGAAAATGCTGAAAAAGATTTAGGATGCCAACCGTGAAACCTAATCCTTGATTTAAATGGACCATGAAAAAACTCACAACCCCGACAGTATTTAAGACCTAAACCAAGAATTAATACCTTACCAGCTTCTAAATGATAACCCTCTAAGGAATTTAGGGAAAACTATGCAAGAAAAAGAAGAAAAAGAGAGGACATCCTCATGCCCAAAATCTTAATCGGTCTGTCTACAGGTTAACATATCAGAACAAAACTCACGCGACAGTAGTTTGATGCAATATTTATTTTCTTCCTTTTTAGAAGTTATTTTGATAAACACACCTCAGAGTTGAGGTTTCACCACATTACACAGACTTTCTTTTGCTCAGGTGCCATGCTTGATGGGTTTATATTCTACCAGAGCTACACAGGGCTTACACAGTCCCTGACCCCTTTTTGACGTGCCATTCGGGTGGGGCATACGAGATCAAGAAAGAAAACCCCAATGGATGGCTTAATTTTTACTTTCGGGTTACCATTTTTTTTGTTAAATCACATGTAAGATGGAATTTAGTGTACATTATTGTTTCAGTAACAGAAAATTGAGAGCATATTTTGTGACATTAAGAAAATAATGTTGGACTGTATTCATGGTCTTAGAAATCGGTTTTTAGTTATGATAGAAATGTGAAGGCAAACCTCGCTGTTGGATTACTGCGTCGACCAAAAGCACATCATCAACATGTCAGTGAATTAATTTAAACTATAGTTATCTCATGGATTGAGAATTCATCAATGAGATAAAATTGATTTCCTTCTCAAATTTAAAATAGATTTCGTTGTTTCTAATTTATAAACCCAAATGTTGTAAGAATTATTGATTTCAACACTAAACAACATCCAAAAATGTACGTTCAATGCATGAAAGAAAATTCTGAAAAAGATTTAGGATACCAACCGTGAAACCTAATCCTTGATTTAAATGGACCATGAAATAACTCACAACCCCGATAGTATTTAAGACCTAAACCAAGAATTAATACCTTACCAGCTTCTCACATCATATTGATCAGTAGTTTCACATGACAATTCTTAAGATACACCCCTGTTGTTGTCTTTTCCTATTTCCACGTTTCCTTCAATTTACTTTTATACTGAAAGACAGGACAATTGCTTAAACAATAAAACCGGAATCATTACATAAATAATCCAAAAAAAGGGTTCTAACATCAATCCTTCCTGGTCAAAAATATATACTCCAAGTAATCCTTCCTGAGAAAAAATATATATTCAAAGTATACTCAGTTTTGTAATTTATTGACTCTCAAACAAAATTTGGAAATAGACCTCTGTTTTGTTCTGATTTTCTTGGGAGACTTCTCTTCCCTACAAAAATAAGTTAGTGAGTGCAAAATTCCAGCCTAAAATCTGCATTTAACACAAATTCAATTGAAGAGCCTCAAATGATATGGTTTTGGTCGACGCAGTAATCCAACAGCGAGGTTTGCCTTCACATTTCTATCATACGTAAAAACAAATTTCTAAGACCATGAATATAGTCCAACATTATTTTCTTGTACTGTACATTATTGTTTCAGTAATAGAAAATTGAGAGCATATTTTGTGACATTAAGAAAATAATGTTGGACTATATTCATGGTCTTAGAAATCAGTTTTTAGTTATGATAGAAATGTGAAGGCAAACCTTGCTGTTGGATTACTGCGTTGACCAAAAGCACATCATCAACATGTCAGTGAATTAATTTCAACTACAGTTATCTCATGGATTGAGAATTCATCAATGAGATAAAATTGATTTCCTTCTCCAATTTAAAATAGATTTCGTTGTTTCTAATTTATAAACCCAAATGTTGTAAGAATTATTGATTTCAGCACTAAACAGCATCCATAAATGGATGTTCAATGCATGAAAGAAAATGCTGAAAAAGATTTAGGATGCCAACTGTGAAACCTAATCCTTGATTTAAATGGACCATGAAAAAACTCACAACCCCAATAGTATTTAAGACCTAAACCAAGAATTAATACCTTACCAGCTTCTCACATCATATTGATCAGCAGTTTCACATGAAAATTCTTAAGATACACCCCTGTTGTTGTCTTTTCCTATTTCCACGTTTCCTTCAATTTATTTTTATAATGAAAGACAGGACAATTTCTTAAACAATAAAACCGGAATCATTACATAAATAATCCAAAAAAAGGGTTCTAACATCAATCCTTCCTGGTAAAAAATATATGCTCCAAGTAATCCTTCCTGAGCAAAAATATATACTCAAAGTATACTTAGTTTTGTAATTTATTGACTCTCAAACAAAATTTGGAAATAGACCTCTGTTTTGTTTTGATTTTCTTGGGAGACTTCTCTTCCCTACAAAAATAAGTTAGTGAGTGCAAGATTCCAGCCTAAAATCTGCATTTAACATAAATTCAATTGAAAAGCCTCAAATGATATGCTTTTGGTCGACGCAGTAATCCAACAACAAGGTTTGCCTTCACATTTCTATCATAACTAAAAACCGATTTCTAAGACCATGAATATAGTCCAACATTATTTTCTTAATGTCACAAAATATGCTCTCAATTTTATATTACTGAAACAATAATGTAAACTACATTCCATCTTACATGTGATTTAACAAAAAAATTGGTAACCCAAAAGTAAAAATTAAGCCATCCATTGGGGTTTTCTTTCTTGATCTCGTCTGCCCCACCCGAATGGCATGTCAAAAAGGGGTAAGGGACCGTGTAAGCCCTATGCAGCTCTAGCAGAATAGAAACCCATCAGGCATGGCACCTGAGCAGAAGAAATTCTGTGTAATGTGGTGAAACCTCAACCCTGAGGCGTGTTTATCAAAATAACTTCTAAAAAGGAAGAAAATAAATATTGCATCAAACTACTGTCGCGTAAGTTTTGTTCTGATATGTTAACCTGCAGACAGACCGATTAAGATTTTGGGCATGAGGATGTCCTCTCTTTTTATTCTTTTTCTTGCATAGTTTTCCCTAAATTCCTTAGAGGGTGATCATTTATTTGTGATATGATTACATTTCTGATATGTTTGAGCATCATTTTCAAGAAAAGGAAATATTGAGAGAATTCATTCTTACCAGCTGGCTGAAAAACCCATTCTCGAACCTAGCCTCCAACTCTATCTCCTGAGCTATCTGGAAGTTGATGAAAATAATACAAAAAGGCAAATATTGCCTTCACAAAATCCTTCGAAAATTACAGAGCAATTTCAGTACAAAGCTCAATACAAGATCCCTTTATTGGGGTTATGGGATGCATGCCTTACATTTTTGAGATGGGAAACCTTATGATGCAATCCATCAATCTCTTCGTCCAGGTCCCCATGAATGGGATCGACCCTCAACTGCAATTATTCGCTCTGGGGATTCGATCTCCTGCTCAACCCCTCTCTACAAAAAACAATCAATATCACCGCATGCATATCTCCATGAAATTGATAAAATAGAAATGGGTGTGCTTAATTGAAGAAATTGAAAGGAAAATGACGGAATGGTACCTTGATCGGAAGGGCCCTGAAGCTTAAGCAGAATTCCCTCTGGGCACCGGTGCCATCAACAAAAAATTGAAGCAACCGTTTGAGAAGAAAAATTGTATGGGTTTCCAGAACGATTGTATGGGAGGAATGCCACCATTGAAATCAAACTCCCCATAAATTTAAAGGACATGTTTCAAAATATGGCATCACATAAGAATAAGATTCAGCGGTTGCCGACATTCCTGGGCAGGTAAAGAAGGCAGCCACCACCGTGTTGTCTCCATTCAGGAAGTAATGGCATCTCTCCTCCACATTATTTTTCATGTGGCTAGCTTTAAGTAGAAAAAGGTGGAAGCTTTTAGAAAATGCGCTGGGTCTATGGGGTTTTAGGCTCACAGTTCAGGCAGTTAGGGTTCATGCGCTTGACAGTTGAAGCAGTTGTGGCGGTGATGAGATCTAATGGTTAAATTTTTTTGAATCGTCTAACAATTGATCAAAGGGTGCTAAAGGCGACAGAGTGGCATTTCAGGGAATGCTTTTCAGAGGGAATTGCCTTACGGCGTAATGAAAAACAATATCGGTGCTTGAAGACATGAAAGCCCCCATGTTGTCGTTTTCCGAAAAGGCACCGATTATGCTAAAAGATGATGTCACAATGCTTTTATTTAAAGTAAAGCACTGGTGCGTTTTTATGTTATGGACACACCGGTGTTTTTGTATGATATTTTCTCTTTCTTGGATACATCGACCTGTGACAGTGCAATTATTGTAATTTTTAAAATCTGTTATTCATTGAGAAATCGACTATATCTTATAATAATATTCGTATAAATTAATATTTGATTAGTGCATTTGTATATGATGTTTAGATTAATTTGTTATGTTATCAGATTTATCATCTCTTAATTATAATATTTAATCATCCATATATTTAATCAGTGGTGTAACATTTCACAATGACATTGGATCACACAATAGAATAAATTAAAATGCATTTTATTATATATCAATAAGAGGCTATTTATCATACAAATGGGATTGTTATTGGTAACCCCTTTTCTTTCAATTGGGACACCATGCCCATGATTACATTAAACAAAATGTCTAATTTTCACAGACAATTATTTCAAAAATACAACAGGTTGCATTCATATCCAAATAGATCATCATTCTTCGTTGGAACTATTGTCAGTGCTCAAGCTACTTCCATGGCTTGAGTTATTTGGAAGAATGTTTTGTTGATTGCATCGATTATTTTCACCTTCCTGATCTTGTTCCATATGCAAACATAAAAATAAAGTGTAATGAGTGTATCTACATTGATGAGAATAATGAAAATTGAAATAAATAATATACATCAATGTAAATTGAAAAACAATGTACCATAACAAAAAGTGACTCGTGAATTATACACCTTATTTCAAAACCAAATCTCATGTCTTCTTTCAACAACTCTTATGTTGGTGTTGTTCCATACTTTGTTTCTTGCAAGTTTTATACCCCATAATAAATCATATATTTGATATAAATGTTTTTTTTGTTCTATTAATTATAAACTCAGAGAAATAAAACAACATAGATACTTACAAATTCCACAATTAATTTTTGATATGCCAACATATACCCACAACCCTTATTTAACACAATGTCAATCAATTCTTCTAATGGCTCTTCTTTGTATGTTAGCACCTATTTAAAGACATTTAAGAGTGGTTGCTATAAAACAACTTAAAATATACAAAAATGAAACCCTGAGATGTTATAAGGAAATATTAACAATTACTCACAAACTTTGAAATCAACCATTTTCTTCCTTGTCGTCTTGTTTTATGTGTTGAATGAGTTCCATATTATTTTCTTTTCTGCAAGAAAATATTTGAAAAATAATGTTCAATGCTAAATTATTTTTTATATGTACAAAGTCAATCATGATTACATACAGTTGAAGCACGTTGTTGTTGAGATGGCTCCTTCTGTGATGCAATTATGTCCATTTATTTATCTATCTCCTTATACACTTTTTGGGACATTCCTACTGGCATGTTTCGTATATCAACGCGTTGATCATTTTGGGATTTTCATAATCATCCTTAAAGAAAAAGTAATAAATAATTTTTATAATAATATATGAAAACTAAATATAACAAAATAGATACTAATAAATTAATGGTTTGTAGTAATATATACATATAATTCTAGAAAATCATTTTATGCAATTAGGAATATTACGTTTTGAATGATTATTTTTTGCTGTTGTATATTTTTTCTTTTGCAAGTATGACATGTCTCATTGACCATTGCTTTGGAAACGATTCCTGTAGTTTAGATATAGTTTCGTTCTTAGAAGCATTGCATTGATTTTTCTATTATAAGTGGAAAGTACGTCTATACGTTCGTTCCACTAAATCCCTCATAGTTCTCTAAAAAAAATTCCCCCTTTCATTAACCTCCAACATCACTCCAGATGAGTTAAGGACCAATTCATTGTCATTTACATGTTCCATAATTTTTCTTTTTCTTAGAATGACATTGATCTTTTGCTTCGTTGTTGATCCTTGTAGAAAATTAAACATATATGAATTAAGAGATTGTTTGAAACACGTTATATAATATTATTAAGTATATTATTAATGAAAAAAAAAACAACTCATATTGAATAGTATTTTTTCTTTCACCTGATTCATCATTCTGCAATTTTTCTATCAGACTTTTATGCTCTTCCACACTTAGATTAAAAATAAAATTATCAACCTTGTTCAATTTGTGGTTTTGCGTGACACACACTAACTCATAGATATTAGTTAAACATACATATAGTTCAAACATATTAATTTTGTAAAGAATTTACAAAGAACTTGCCTTCTCTAACTTTTTGATGTGTTGTCAATGTGTCAATCAATGTTTTTGTTACTTGAGACCTTCTGAGACATTTTTTTATCAATATACAACTTGTAGCATTCAAAACAGAGGCCATTAGATATATTTTACAAATAAATTAGGTAATTTATCAAGCAAAAAAACTTTGGTAACCAGTGCATTTATTTGAATAAGCTCATCGATGCGTTTATACGATTAAACACACTGAGCTTTTAATTATTCAGTACCATCATGGAAAATTATTTTTTAAAAATAGTTTTAAATTATGATGATGAAATTTGTAAGGTTGAACGCACCACACTAATTTAACAATGCTATTAGGAACAGGCACGCCAGTGCATTATATTACACCGAGAGCAACGATGAACAAACTAGACAGAATAAAAAATGTTATAATATACCGGTGCATTGAAGTACTCAAGTAGCCCCGGTGCGCTATGTTACATATGGTGCACCATGAAACATATAGACATTTTTTTAAAATCAAAGAGGGTTGATAGTGCAATTTGTAAGGCTCAACACACCACAATGATTTAGCAGTGCTATTAGGAACAAGCGTGTTGGTATGGTATATTACACCGAGAAAAACAATGAACATATTTGACAAAATCGAAAGTGTTATAATTTACCCGTGCATTGTATTACTTAGGTGGCACTGGTTCGTTATGTTATAGATGGCACACCATGAAACATATAGCTATTTTTAGAAAAAAATGGAGAGGGTTGGCAAGGTTTGGATCTAATTCAATAAGTGATTCCCCTATTGAATATGTCAAATTCCGTATATATAGGAAGTACACAAACCCATTAAATATAAAATGCCTAAATTAAAAAAACCCTAATTGTGAAGTGGTAGAGAAAGTTAATCCCTAATGTGAAATTTTGCAAGAAAAAGCAAAGGGTTAAGGTAAGTATTGATTTTGTTTTGTTTTTTTTTTTTTTGAATTTTAATTAAATTTAAATAGTTACAGAGATCGTAAAAATTTCTACTAGTAAAATCTATAGTAATTTTATTTTATTTTTATTTATTTATTTTCTTTTTTTTCTGACTTGTGAATAAATATAACAAAAATTGTTAAATATTTTAACAGTAAAATTTAAGGTTCTTGGTATCCAAGGTTTTGAGTGAATCACCATACCTTTCAAATTCTGATCTTTCGACGGATCAAAAATATTTTGCATCTCTGATATGATCTTCTCTTGCAAATGATCTCTCTTTAATTAAACCCTAACTGAAATTGTAAATTTTTTATTAGTAAAATAAACAATAAAATTTAAAACTTACTATGCAAGTTTTTGAGTGAATCACCATACCTTTAGCTTATGATCTTCTGGATAGTTCTGCTGCTCCAAAATATTCTGTTGTTGATGCGTAGTGCTCCTAGTATATCTCTCTTGCAAATCACTCCTTTGAAATTTTGGGTGAAATGGTGAATAACTTTTTACTATTTAAAAGACGTTATGAAATTAGATTTCGAAAAATCAATTGCCACTCATTTTTTAATTTTTTAAAAAAAAGAAAGAAAAAAATCATGTTTTTTTATATACAATTTATCTGCACATTGGTGAGTTCGATAGTCAAACACACTGGTGTGTTTATATAAAAAGCACACTAACATTTCCGGGGCGCCATATTTTTTCAACGCACCGACATGATTCATTTTTTTCATTTTCAAAATCCTAAAACTGTGCGATTATATTTTTTAATGCAATGGTGTGTTCTATATCTAAAATAGCACCGAGACGGTTAAATTCATTTTTATTTTCTAAATTCGGGAAATAGTTGCGTACCAATGTTTTTTTTTTATATTTAAATGTACTGGTGCATTTTTATGTGAAAGAGAACTGATATGATAACTCATTTTTTATTTTTCCAAAATTCCCGGAAATCAGTGTGAGTATTATTTAAATGCCACGATGCTCTTATTATTTAAATGGGCTAGTGCAGTTTATTCTGATTAGCACACCAATGGGGTTTAAAAGCTATCTGAAATTTTATTTCCACATAAAATGACATATTAATCTCAAATTATCCTTTAGGACGCATCCATATGAATTATAATATTTCATACTATACATTTTCCGCTTAAAGTCACATTGTTCTTGAAAAATGGTTTCAAAACTATATTGAAATTCAGAGTGTGGTTATATGGTTCTCGGGATTAATTTTAGATATTCACGTAAAATTATATTTATGTTTTTTCTCAAATACAGGGACAAAATATCAATAATACCAAATGGCCTATTCTTCAAGTTCCATCTCATTTCATATGGTTGATCAAAGTCCTTGGTGGAGTTCTCCCTTTCCATCTCGAGTAAGTTCATATTTTATTTATATTTCGATTATCTAACTGATTTCCTTTCTAATCCATGTCAAATTGAATAAAAATGTATGCAAATTATTTGTAGGATCCAAATTCATAATCGAGTTCAAATGCATAAAATATTACTCCATATTATTTTCAAAAACGTCAGAAGCTCTTATCAGAAGCAGCATATCACAAGCAGTTGGTAGATGAAAATGGACAACCTCTTCACCCTACCAATTGGAACATGGCATCTTCTAGCTACAATCCTAGATCAACGATGGTAATAATTGTTTGGTATACTAAAATTTCAACAAACCAATTGCATTGTCGTGCTTACTAATGTCATTAATATTGTACTAATGATGTTCAATATTTTTTGAAATTAGGATTCTAGTGATGATGAACAACCCACCTACCATCATCCAATGCACCCCACTATAATGCCAAATCGAGAGAAGGTTGCATTAAGAGAAATCCTTGGAGAGGAAGCATACAAAGAATGGTTGAATCAACTGCCTATTCAATTCCCACTACGTCCATATTCACCAATTATGAATGATGACAACAATAGTAGTTCTTCATCACAAGTTGGCAATGAAGGCAATCAAATGGAGGTGTGTATGGATGATTACCTACAGGATATGAATTCCATGGAGGCAATGTTGTTAGATGCATTTCAAAACGATGAGCTAGAGGATGATGCTTATATCACTGATATCTTATTCAAAAGCTTGAAGTATGCTTCCACCACCCCTCTCTTTGGACCTAGTGGCAAGTCAAAGTCTACTAAGTTGGAGACAACAATGTTGTTGTACAACATGAAAACAAATTTTGGCAAGTCGAATGCATGTTTCTTGGAAATATTGAGGTAATTGACTTTGATGATTGATCAAGTTCCTTATATTTTGTTATACAATCAAATTTAAAATGGTTTATTTTATGAATGTCAAATATTGACATTGTACAATTATATTCCCCACCAAGTGTAGGATATTCAAAGATAATGTTCTTCGAGTGATAATGTTTTGCCGGGTAGTTGCGGAGAGGCAAATAAGTTATTGAAAATGTTGGGTACATATCATATCATGCATATCCAAATAATTGTATTCTATATAGAGGATAATAGGAAGACAAATAGATATGTCCGAAATGTGGGCATGATAGATATCATAATTAAAAAAAAAACATGTAAATCACATGGTCCTCCTCATAAGATATGGAGGCACATTCCTATAATTCCAAGGATTCAAAGACTCTTTCGTTGTGAAGAATTAGCTATGTTGCGGGGATGACATGCCTCACATAGTAGTGATTCATGAGTTATGAAAATCCTAATAGATTAATAGCCATGAAGCATATAGAGGATACATGGCCTAAAAAATTCAAGGATGAAGTACGCATTCTATGACTCAACATAGCCATGGATGGCAACAATCCATATTCCCTCCAAAACACCAACTATTTTGTTTGGCCTGTAGTAGTGATCAATAACAATATCCCCCCATGGTTTTCTGCGAAGAATGAACATCTTATGTTGGCTCTCATAGTCCCTAGTATAAGACAAGTGAAGAATATGGATGTCTACTTACGACCAATGGTAGATGAATTTAAGGAATTATGGGAAGAGATACATGTGTGTGATGTATCAAGACCCATCACAATAGAGAGGAGTTTTACGTTGTATGTCATATATGCTTTCAACATACATGATTATCCAAGTTTAGGAGTTTTCTCTGGTAAATTACATTCTTATTGATTTGTTTAATAACAATATTGTTTCGCATATTAATTTAACTCGTTGTAATTGTTCAAATCGTCATGGTCACTAACGTGTCAACCTGTATACAATAATTTTGCAGGTCTTGTAACAAAAGGGTATCACGGATGTAAATGTTGTGGACCTTCCCTAAAGGCTAGGTGGTCTGACCACCTACGAAAGCCAATGTATGACTGCTCCAGGGTATTCCTCCCAAAAGAACACCCTTATAGAACATAAACATCCACTTTCAATGGTAAACCAAAGGGAACCCAAATTCCTACAATAATGACACCAGCTCAATGGCTTAGAGAATATGAGATAGAGAAGGAGAAGGAGTTTTCAGAAATGTTCGATTCAAATGGGGAGGCTATGTTCGATGATCCATATTTCTTTGACACCTATGTTGAGAAATTTTCCATTGGGATGAAAATGAAAATTGTCTTTTATGAGCTCCCATGTTGGGAGCATCTTAAAATTTCCCACATACTAGATCCCATGCATATATTTAAAAATGTTTCATCTTCTTTATGGAGATACACATCATCAAAATAAAGTGACACATTCGCTGTTAGGAGAGATCTTATTTCTTCAAAAACTAAAAATAAACATTGGCCAAGACAAGAAACTAGAGGAGAGACTGGCCCCTCTTGGTCTTTCAAAGAAGGTGATGTCCCATGGATTTTAAATAAAGATGATATTTCTTTGGCAAAGGAAGTTATAATGAATGTGATGGTGCTTTCTTTATATGGGTCTTCACTATGGCACTTCTTCATTGTGGATGATCGTTTGACAGGGTTGAAATCGAATGAATGTTTGAACCTTCTAAGAGTACGTATGTCAAAAACATGATTTTATTATTATTTTTATTTTTATGTAATGGGATATTTTATAATTAATTTTTGTATAATGTACTATTTACTGTGCAGTGTCATTATCCTCTACCCATGGGTGGGTGTGTAAACCATGACTTCCCCCAAGACCTATGACATGTCATATCTAAATTATCGATAATTGTACATTGGATCACATAAAAGGAGATTCATATGGCTAGCATTCCATGGTGGTGTCAAGAGATAGCTAAGATTGTTTGTATGTTTGAGAAGGAATTGTCAACAAGTTTCATGGACTTGTATGTTCATCTTTTAATTCACCTAGTAGATGAGGTTGAATTAGTTTAGGTCATTTCTTGTCGTTGGATGTTCTTCTTAGAGAGACACATGAATAAATTGAAAGGTTTTGTTCGACAAAGGGCAAAACCCGATGGGTATATGGCAAAGGGGCATATATCGTACGAGTCTTTCTATTATTCCAGTGAGTACATTAAGCAATTTGACAACACACTAGGTGAGGCGATTTGGGACGATGAAAGGGATCAAGACAAAAGAGAAGGGAAGCTTTTTGAAATGAATGGAAAGAGGCACGCGATAAAGAATAAGTGCAGGATTACCATTTGTCAAATTACTACACAATAACTATTCACACTGAACTTCATATTAATGCATATTTTGATCTCATATATATATATGTGTGTGTGTGTGTTTGTGTTTGTTTTTTTTTCATCAACGAATTCAAAAATTGAAGCCATCAAAAAATTCATTCTTTACAATATGGAAGCGACACAACCATGGGTTGCATTATATGAAGAGAAGAGGAGGTAATGGGACAATGATAGGAAAGAATTCAAACAGTTGAATGGTAGAAGTTTGCCTTATCCTCATCATTTAAAAGATCAAGTCAGAGAGAAATATGGTGCATCTGGTCATTACCCGCGTGCTGAAGGGGATGTGCTAAACATAGGGATTGGGTGCAACAACTCAGTAATTATAATCTCTTTTTTGTATAGTTTTAACTTCATATTACACCTTTGAATTGTAACATCTATATATATTTGATGTTTTTAATTATGTTTCGGTTATTAGACACATGACACTATGATTTTTTCACTTTTTTATATGTGGATTTGTTCCCATCTATGTGGGCATATGGATATCATTTTCATACGGAGGATATCGATGATGGATGCATGACACAAGACTGTGGAGTGGAAGTCAAGCTTGACCAATCTAGTCGTGCTAGCCATTGTGATCAAAACCTAATGCAGGGGACATTAAGTTACATTGGAGAGATACAAGGGATCATTCAAGTGGACTTCTCTTCATCCAATTGTGTTATTTTTAGGTGTAAGTAGTGGGACACCTTTGATCAAAATAATGTAAAGGAAGATCACGATGGTGGGATAGTATCTATCAACTCTTCAAAGAGGTGGCATGAAGCTAGGGAACCTTACGTTTTCCTGAAACATTACAACTAGGTGTTTTTTTACCCAGATGTGTTAGATAGGGATTGGTGGTTCCTATTAAGACACGACCCTAGATCAAAACATTTTTGTAGAACAACAATGTTATCATGCCAAGCCCCGAGGAAAATAATCAAGGTGATGACAATGGAGAGTGATATGTACTTGTGTTATTTCATCATTTATACTATTGTTGTATGTTTTTGTTTACATTATTTTCCTAAGCATTTCCAATTGTTGTTTCTCCCTCTGTTGATGTCTCTGTTACATGATTGACATATAAAATACATCAACCTTATACATAAAATACAATTTGTTTTTATTAAATGAAAATTGTATTTATTAGTATGGAAACATAACTTTCAATTTAGAAAAAAAATAAAAATAAGTCGATGCACCAGAAACACATGCATGCACCAGCTTCAGTGCTCTTTAAAACACAACCGCACTATAGATGGTGCACACATACTTATGATGCACCGCTATTGGTTCACAATTTAAATTTTTGTAGTGATGTGTCACATGTATGCACCCGTGCACACATATAACATTTTCGCATGTAGACAAAACATTCACATAATCGAATGCACTAATATATAGCTATATTTTTAAATATTATTTAGGCAGTGCATTGGGTAAATTTGATAGCACTAATGCGATCAGAACATACCAAGCGCACCGTATTTGTGAGGGTGATTAAGAGGCATTTGTTTGAGTTTCAAATAGAATTGGTGATGCATTCTTGTTTCTTGTTTATTGTATCTAAATGATTTAAGGTAGAAATGTCTTTATCATTGTGAACATGATGTAATATTAGCTAGGAAAAATGTGAAAAACATGAATTTTAGTGAATATCTCAAGACAATTTAATTTGAATTATTTAAACTATATTATTTAACTCATATGTATTATTAAAAAAAGTTAAATTTAAACCAATATAATAGCAAATAAAGAACCAAAATAGCATCAAAATGTTATATCTTTATTACTAGAAAAAAGTTCATGTGTCTCTTTAAGGGAGAACTTGCAATAAAGAAAATCCCCAACTACAAGTAACTTGATCACAAGATTTATTTTAGATTTCTTTATCCTCATCTTTACAGAGAGAATTTTTTTATTTAAATTGGTAAGGGTTGCTATAAAGATTAAATTTAAATTTCTTGAAAATCTCATAACTTTAGTAATAAAATAAATTTTATAAAAATATAAATTTTCAAGTTGTATTAAATATAAATTAATTGTGCCGAGAGGTGCTCTACAACTTAGCATGGAAAGATGTTGTCTCGTAATGTTACATTTAAAAATAGTAAAACATTAATTGAAATTAACAAATTAAAAATAGTAATAAGAAAAGAAATTAATATCGGCCACAATTACAATACTTCAATTTACATCTTAATCTTATATAACTTTGTATATAGATATAATGTATTCGAAAGTAAAAATAAAAAATAAAGCTTTTATTATGAGGAAGAAATGTAATGAGTGAAAAAATATAGTTTATTTTTTTACTACAAGGGAAGCTACAACAAGTTCTCGGTCAAAACTATCACTAATCTCCCCAGGCCTCAGAAACAAAAATATGTCAGAATATTTTTCAGACATGCAGTATATTATAGAAGGTTTATTCAGGATTTCAGTAAAAATTGTATCTCCCATGTTTTTTCTGTTGACAAAGGATGTCGAATTGGACAATCAATGTGTAGTTATTAGTAATATAAATGAGTCTATATCTATGTGTCCTTGCAACAAAAGAAAAAAATGATCTTTATAACTCTCTCTTCTTAGTTATTAGCTTTAGTCCCATGCCCTCCGACAATCCAATATTTTCAAAAGAGAAAGAGAGAGTGAAATCCATAAGAAATAGTATTATTGATATTACATTATGTGTAATTCATTTTATGTTCCATTTACATGTGATATTTAAAACAAAAATATATTTATAACAAAATATATTTTAAATATTTCAATGCCCACATTAAATAACATAATTTTATAGATACTTTATATAGAGAAAAATAAAGTAATTTAAATTGAATATTTTCTTATATTTTCACTTTAGTGAGAAAGATTGAGAGAATTCTTATTCCATTAATAATTGCTTTCTAATTCAATGTATGAGGGATATTTGTAAAATTTTCAATGTTTAATATGGATTTGATATGTAATATTTAAAAAAAATATTAATAATAAAAATAATTAAATGTATACATATAGGAAAAAAATATGAGGGGACATATTTTAACATTTTAATATGGAGAACGTGAATTATAAATAAAATATTTCAATGTCAACTACATATATATTATACCAGTTACCTAGATCCACCAAGCGCCTAGAGGGATCAAATCTCTTTTCACTCAAAAAGATGTTTGCATCTCAAAAGATTTGATCCCTCTCAGCGCTTAGTAGATCCTGAGTTAAGGTGGATCTAGGCTACATATTGTAAAAAAAAATTGACTTAAGTTTTTTAAATTTAACAATAGATTGAATTTTATAAACAAATATTGAATTAGTTAAATTGTATTTTTGAATAATTTGTTATTAATAATTTTTATATTAAAAGTTGAATGAGTTACACATTTTTGTCTTTTTAAGAACTAACTAAATTATTTTACCTTTAATTATTTTATCATTGTGAGTATTGACATGTTTTACTAATTGAGTTAGATTGTATATCAATAAACTATCTAAGCAATAGAAAAATATTTATTGTAATTTTACAATCATAGTTTCAACCATACTAAACTTTGTAATTTATAAAAATGTCTTTGCATTTTTTTTTAAGTAAGTCGTTTTACATGCAATTTCACATATACAAGTTTGATATAAATTCACCAATACATACAATCTATAATAAACATTATTTCTTAAAAATAAACATCATGACGATAATCATCTAACAAACATAAACACACCTAAGATACACATTTGAATTCACTACCATCATCTAATCATATACACTTTTAGTAGCACATATAAACGTCATTAGCTAGCACAAAAATATAATAATCTAACAGGGCATCATCATCGTGATCACATCTAACAAAACACAAATATTGTAATCTAACATCATCACCACACACATCCTCAAATTAATATAAATCTCATGTCAAATAACTAATATCACCTACACATCTATCTGCAAACAAATTAAATGAACATATCTAACATGACCTAACAATATACACATCAACACCAACATATAAATTAAGTACATAAACCTAAACAAAAAATGCACCACACCTCTCTCTCTCTCTACACACACACACACACACACATAGAAGTCAAATAACTACATCATGAAGTCAAATAAGTGCAATCAAATATCTGATGCAACAGACATAGTAGTGCCTGCAACCTGGTCTACAGTAGAAGCTGATTGATGGTCAACTACTGCCTAATCAAGTACGTTTGTTGAACTCAGCTAAGATGGAGGACTAAGAGGTGGCTGGTATGTAGTAGAAGGTACTGGCTGGTCTATAAGAGAAGGTGATTGATCTACGCTGTAAGGAGAAACATATGACACATCCTCTAGCTTTGGCATTTGATCATCATCAGGAGACTAATGAGAAATTGTACTACCAAGAGGATCATTGACACCCTGACAGCCATGATCCTATGGGGTGGCACCACCAGAAGCATTATCATCACCATCCTCATGATCATGATCATTATCATCACCCTCATCATCATGATCATCATCGTCACCCTCATCATCATCATGACCACCCTCATCTAATGGATGTGTTGCTACGTGATGCCCTGCAGCCCTCATCACTGCTAGTAAAGTAATAGTTTTAATGACATGCTGCATAAGAGACATCAAATCCCATGGACAGTCCCTGTAGAGATCCATGAACATCATATTTGCATTGATTTCTCGAGGACTCATAGGGCGGACTCCCTGTCAAACCAAAACTTTGTACAATCTATCATAGTAGTCCATCTAAAAGCGCATAGTAGCCTTCCATCCTCGGACGCCCACGCCCTCCTGAGGATGTGCCTCACCCTTTTAGGCCTCGCCCATCTCCTCATATATTCCATCTGACGGTGGGGGAGGAGGCATGTCCCCATCATATGAGACGATGTCTACAAAATATATAGTACACAAAAATAATTAGACAATTTCATTAAAAAAATTAATAAAACAAGTTAAATAGCATGTTAGAATAAATTTATTCTAATTCATTAAACCAAGAAAATGAAACTAGATTAATTTAAAGAACTCACTAATGTTACCTCTATCATATAGAGGCTCAGCCTCTGTGAAGAAGATGTTGGGATACCCTCTCTAATCAATTCATGTGTACAAGTACCCCAACATGACAAACACATAGTCATCCACACTGGGCAGTAGCACCAGTGCCTTGTCTGAAATCTTGTTCGAAAACTCTAGCATGCCCCCTTAGGCATGATCTGCCCCCACATGCGCATCTGGGCCTCAGTGATCAACCTAGGAGGGTGAATTTCAAATGTATGCCTCATCTCCAAAAACCTCTCAAAAAATAAACAAAAAAATTTAGAAGAAAATGGGAAGTTATCCCTTCCCTGTCTCGACAACGCACGACATCTGTCTAAAGTTGCACAGAACTACCTCAAAAAAATGGCACACCATCTGATGTAACGTGGAAATTGAAGCAAAGAATCAACATAATACAAAATATGGCAACTAATGTACTGCCTATCACCATAAGAATGTGCAATCATGTTGACTAATAACGAGAGGCACCTAGCCTCCTCTGTAGCAAAAGAAGAAATCCATAGTTATCCACCGTGGACCTGAAAATTTGATGGAAGGACCGCATGAGGCTCGACATATCTCTAAGTGTATGCAAGTTGAATCTAAACTGCAACACCACGAGGGCTATTAGGGAACTGGGGAAAAGCCTCCCCTCTCCTGGATAGGCTAGTGATAAAGTATATGTTCTCCTCTGTGGGCCTACACCAAAAGTCAGGACCAACAAAGAATCATGTTGCTAGATATTCCATCAGTGGATTAGATGCACCAATAAGACAGAGTGTGCCTTCAGGGATGTACCCTTCAAATAGTACTTGAGGAGGCCTACATTCCTCAAGAGTGTTCAGGTCACTAGAGTAATAGCACGAGGGTATAAATCCCTCTCCCTCTCTCTCACCTGCCATGGTCGGACCATATTGTAAATGCTACTCCTGCTCAGATTGTTGCTCCCTCTGTTGATGTCTGTTGATGATTAACATATAAAATACATCAACCTCATACATACTATATATATATATTAAGTGAAACATGTATTTATAACTATGGAAACATATCTTTCAATTTAAAAAAAAAAATATCGGAGCGCTCAAAACACAGTCATGCACCGACATCAGTGCACTTTCAAATATAACCGCATCTGTGTCGATGCGAACATAAGTATGATGCACCACAGGTGTTTCAGAAGTTTAAATTTTCATAACAGTGCAAATTACTTATGTACGGGTGCGCACATATAACATGTTGGCACCAATATGGTACATTTAGGTTATTAGATGCATCGAGCTATAGGAATATTTTTAAATATTTATTTGTAGTGCGTTTGGTAAATATAAATGCACCTGGAGTGACGCACCGACACACAATTTGTCACATCTTTCTCAGTGTGTTTATATTTACAAAAAGCACCACCACAACAACGATGTGTTATGTTCACGCACTGAATCATGATGCACCCTGTAAATTTATAGGGTGCACCGCTCCTGGTGCGAGCCGAACATATCGAGCGACCTTGCGTCGAAATTTTTTATTTTATTTATTTATTTATTTTAAAATTTTTATTTTTTTTCCTTCCGAAAACAATGAGAAATTCGACCTAATTTGAAATTCTAATATGCTAAAAACTTAAATTATAAAGAAACATAGAGATTACCTGGACATTTGGTCATAGGGGAGGCATTTTGGATACGCAATGGAGAAAAACAAATTCTCATACCATTTGAAAAAATTCGAAACTCAAACAATGAGCACAATACTAAAAGGTGGTGAGGAAGAGAAGCACCGAAGTTAGGGTGCTTGCATGTGGAAAGAGTGACGCTGGTGCTTCATATCTCTCTTGCACTGTAAATGGTAAAAATGAAAATTACGACTGGGAGGATTTTTTTTATTTAACCCTCCTTTGGTGCATTTCACGAAGTGCACCGGGGCAGGCTATATCCAAACGCACCATGCTTTTTTTTAAATTTAAAATTAGCTCAATGCTTTATCAAGATGCCCCAGGGCTTTACATTATTGGTAACACACCAGTGTTGTGGTTTTACAATAGCCCCAATATTTTTTTACAAATCACAAACTGTCTATCAGTATGCTTTATAAGATGCCCTTGTGCGTTGTTATACATTTACTGCATTGGGACATCATTGTAAAATAACACTGATACATTTTACTATATGAAGGATTCTGGTGCTAGCAAATATTCAAACGCATGTGAATTTGGGTATTTAGCACACCATGGTTTTTTATTTACAAAAAAAAAAAAAAAATTCTATGGTGCACCATGGTATATGCAACTCCAGTGTGTGTATGGATAATAAAGCATCAGTGTGCTTGAATAATTTAGACACAACGTCAAAGAAACATCCGCTAAAACATCCACCCGCCCACCTTCACTAGTGACTTCCTCTATCAATGTATTTTTGGGATATTTTTATAGGGGCCTTTGCAAAAACCTCTGCTACAAGGTCTTTTTGTTGTAGTGATTAGTGGATTTTGCATACAACAATAGATATCATGAATAACTAAGGATGAGTCCTTTTTAGACATTGTATGGTTGAAAATGTAACACTCCTATCAACTAGGATGACCTAGTGAATAGAATAGTTATTAGATTTGAAATGCTAAAACAAATGGAACAAGAATTAGTTGAGATTAGGCAGAAATTGAAAGCAACATAGGATAGGAAAAGGATTCATGTAGACAAACAGAGGTTACACTAAGAATTCCAAGTAGTAGAACATGTGTATCTCCACATCACGCCAAGGAAGAGAACATTGGAAGTGGGGCCTTACGCTAAGTTGGCACCCATATTTTGTGGGCCTTTTCAAATTTTGGAAAGAGTAGAACCAATGGATTATAGATTGGCCTTACCACCCACCGTGAAAGCACATGATGCTTTTCACATTTATTTTATTAAGAAGTATGTACATGACACTAATCATATTATTGATTGTCATGTGATACTGGCAAAACCTGAGAGAGAGTTCCAACTAGAACCACTATGCATCCTAGATCAGAGGCAGATCATGCTCCTGAATCGAGTAATAGAGTATGTCAATGTGTAATGGAAACATTTTAAACCCAATGAAGCCACTTGTGAGATGGATGAGAAAATAAGGGTATTATACCCATTTTTGTTTAATGATTAAACAAATGTAAGAGTTGTTTTATAAAGCTCAATTCTATTCTTTTTTTTTCGTTGAAACACTGAGGATGGTATTCCTTTAAGGGGGTGGGGTTTGTAATGCCCACAACATTAACGCCTTTTTTTTAATGTTAAAATGATGAATGTATACTGAAAACATAGAGACCATGGTTGGATTAAACATGATATGCAATTATAAAATAATTAAATGTGAAATGTTGACCTGAGAGGGGGGACACATGGGTCAAAGTATGAGGGGGAGCATGGAAGTGGAAGAGAGTGGTGTTGGTTGGCGTAACAGAATGATCCACCACCTAACAACTGGAAAGAAACAATTGAGCAAAGGAAATGCCCACATTTTTCCTCTTTCCATGACGTGGGTGAATAGAAGTTGGGTAGTCCTATAGGAGATGAGGAACCTGAAGAAAAAAGAGAAGACACAAGAAAAATAAGGAGGGAGAACTCTAGAGAAGAGAAGAGATGAGCATGAGAACAAGAGAAAGCAGGAGTTGTGATGAACATTTTTACTTAGATGGTGAGGGTGTGATCCCCTCTATTTTTGTGTTGAGGCTATTTGTCTATGGTGCCCAAGCCTAAATGGTCAGTGGGAGGATCAATGGATGATTAGACTATGAGTGCTTACTACAAGAGCGAATAAAACACTTAGGTACTTACTGTAAGGCTGATAAACCACTAGGAAGGGTAGCTAAACTGTTGTGGAGCTTATTGAAAAGGGCTAATAAACCACTAAGTTCTTATTGAGGAAGTTGATAAACCACTTAGTGCTTGCTAAGTAGGATGATAAACCACCTAAACAACGAGATATAGAATCCTGCAATGCTTGACTCAACAATATAGCTGATAAGCTACCCAGATGATAGATTTAGACTCCTAGAACTAAGAAAAACCCAAGTAGAACATTGGGTGAATTACTTGAGTAAGCATCCACTTAGATTTTTTATCAGGCAGGGATGGTCAACTAAAAGAAGTACTATGGTGTATCTGGCCTATGGTTGGGTGGAGAGTTGAAGTTCCTCCCTTAGTTGTTATTCATTGAAACTAATCAGATAAGTGTATTTACTTGTGTAGGTTTTAACTCCGTATAGAAATTACTTGCATACGAATTCTAAAATTAGAAAATAAATAATGGCGAGAGCATAACACACAAAAAAAATATACACAAAGATTTTCCCCTGGATCCCAAAACCAGGACTACTAGATTAATTTTTCATTATTTTCCTTTCAATGTTACAATACATATATATCCATGTCGAAACATCCATAAACTCCAATCCATTAACCCTAGATTAGAACATAACCGTAGTGCCCTTGATCGATCTACAAAATAGCATAGACCAAAAACCATCACGCCCAAAACCATGTGTGAAATCCATGCATAAAACCATAGGTAGGTTCGCCCACCTAATATAGGGTCCAAAAAAATTTCTCGGGACACTGCCCCAAACCTCGTAGAGGGGGGCTACCATCCCCCTCGAACCCCTCAATAGCGGGGTTGTCGCCACCCCGTTGCGCCCGACGCAACAAACGGGGGGCTCTACCCCGCCTCTATCCCCCCGGTTCAACTACTGGGGCTAGGCGTGGAAAGAATATAACACAACCCAACAACTTGTTTATATGTTTCTCTATGTTTTCATGGTAACGGTGGACTTGGAGGCATTTTCATTTGCTTATATGTTCATGAGGTGCATAGCTATTTATATGGTCATGTATGACTTTTGAATGTGCTCAACTAAATTGTTATGGATTGTGATTTCCATTGTCTAATAAGTTGTGAATAACACAGTTATCTATTTATTTAAAGATTATGGCTATCTTTCCTAAGAAATGGCTATGATTGGTGCAATGCATGATAAGTCAATAGACCTAATAGCATTTTCTTGGGACAGCCCTTGTGATCTTGTATGGTGTTGTTATATCTGAATTTACAAAATGGATAGATCTATGGAATGTATGATGGCTAAGTATAGTGAGTAGAACGTTCTATGGTTTGATAAGGGTTCTGTCTTTGTAAAACGTGTGTTCTAGGAATTGGCCTGCTTCAAGAAGAACCTTGGCAAAGTCCCTTGAATTTTTTAGATTTAGTAAGGCTAAGTATTGCAAAGATCATATTTTATATATGGGCCCAGGTGGGCTATTAGGAGGATAATGTATTTGGGCCCAGATGGGCTATTAGAAGGATAATGTATCTGGGCCAATTAATTATTTTTTAGGCCTTTGTCGACTAGTGCATCTGGATATATAGAATGGGTGGATACACTTCAGTCTAGCAGATGTATCTGGGAGTTTGGGTATTTGATTAAGCAAACTTCATGCATTTTATTTTTTTTTGCTAATGAAAGAATCAGACCTTCCAATTCATTAATTAAGAATAAAGTACATAGAATACAACAAAACTTTCAGGGTCAATGACTGTGGGTAAAAACTAAAGCAAAACTTTTCCTTGCACCCTACCATCAAACTATACCTTTCTCAAAAAAGAAAAATTAATGAGTTTGGGCTTGGCAACTAAAAAACACAGAGTGGTTGACACGAAAAGATGGTACAAATGCCCGAGTTCTTAAACATTGGTACGACCTCTCGTGTAAGACATTTCCCGCCACCCCTGACCAACCTAATTAATCTCGATCCATAAACCTTTCCTTATGAACCATGGGCTGCTGTCCAAATCGTACTGATGAGCTGCTAGCCTGTACCACCCGGGACCACCAACTTGTGCAATTGATATGAACCGTTGAGTCACAAAGATCCATCCAACGGTGGATATTAATATCGGACTGGCCAACATTCATGGAGGATAACTCGCAATGAGGGCGGTTTTCCTCCCGACCCCGCTGCCACGTGGAGCTCCACGGCTGTGATCACTCCCGAACAGGAAAAACCACGTTCTGCCTATTGGAACTGCGATCACCTGAAAACCACTCGGGTTGCGGAAAAGGGAACATAAGCAAAAGAACTCTGGTATTGTGATCTCCGGTATTCCTCTGCTCCCGACCATACACAGCATCAACCATTTTCTCCCCAAAGCGCCAAGCAATCGCCACCCTCCTCCCTGCAGCCCTTGAAACTTTTTCAATCTTAATAGTGCCACTGAATTCTACATTGAAGCAGAAAATCTGGAGATCACCGGTAGACCTTTCCAACCCTTTACCCAAAGACTCCATTGTTAAAATACCTCTGATCCACCATCTGCTAAGAAACTGTACCTGCCTTCGTGGTTCTCTTAAGAAACCAGTAAGGAAGAGGAACACTCCCTTAAAGAAGGAATAGTGATGACCATTAATCATTTCCTGCCCCTTGAGCCCAATAATCATAAATTTTCTTGTCCTCTGTAGCTTGAGCATCACAGATAGCTTTTAGCCTACTTGGAGGCATCTCCTGCCATTTCATTTCGATTCTACAATCAGAATTAATCACTCCTTGGTTGACTAGTAGATCTACAAGTTTATTGGCCTTCCGCTGAACATGATTGAAGCTAATCGTTCGAAGGCACTGTAGATGATTTTGGATTCTCTGGTACACTTGTATAAGCCTCCATTGTTTTGAGACCCTTTCAGGCACTGTACCATAGCTGATTTTCTTAACTGCATTTATAGAGATCTCTGAGTCTGCTTCGATGAGAACATTCGAGCTGTGATTGAGTTTAAGCAGCTCCAGACATTGTTCCAACGCCATTAATTCAGCCATGTTGTTGGTGGCTTTGCCTAAGTGGCAATGGAAAGTGAAAATTATTTTTCCTTCTTCATCTCTTAACACACCTCCATAACCTGCAGTCCCCGGGTTGCTTTTTGAAGCCCCATCAATGTTGCATTTCAGATATCCTTTTGGTGGAGGATGCCAGAATTCCTTTTCCCTCTCCAACACTCTTTATTTTTTACTAAGACCCTTGAGGATGATCTCATGCATACCCAGCTGCTTGAGAGTTCTCAATTCAAGCGCAGTGGGAGGATTCGGGGGATAGCTATGCACAGTGGTGGATATGGTCTCCTTAATCTGCTTTAAGATTAATTCCATCAGGCTAAGGGGAGTAGTTTTTTCGTCCTTGAAAATTCTTTTATTCCTTTCCTTCTAGACATTCTAGATAATGAAGCTTGGTGTCAAGGTCCAGGCCAAATTAAGGATCTCCTGCTCTGAAAAGTTTTTTCTCCACTTGTTCAAGGTATTAATGATGCTACCTTTGTCTTTGTCTGTCTGTTGAAAAATGATGTTGAAAGAATCCCATAACCAGTTGCTGTAGGTACAGTTGTTGAGAATATGCTCCATTGTCTCCTCTTGTGCCTCACATAATTGGCATCTAGAGGGCCCCATGATCCCCCTCTTCTAAATTTTTTCCCAAGTTAATATTTTCTTGTGATGAACTAACCACATAAATAGTTTGATCCTCATCCATCCTTGGTGGCTCTAGAGTTTTTGCCAGGACTTTGCCAAAACGCGGGGATCTAGATTAAGGATAATTCTTTTTGCTTCTTGGATATTAAAGATGCCTTCTTTGTTTTGTCCCCATCTTAACTGATCCTGCCCATTTGTAACCAAGATCTTCCTTTGTTCTAAAATTTTCATGAGTTCTTCTGTTTTTGCTTTTATGGGGCCGTCCCCTCTGCTTTCTATTTTCCTCCAGCTTCTCCATTTCGCAGTGACATGAGGAAGATTCCAGAAATCCCTGACTCTTATTAGTCCCTGGGAATCAGTTTCTTGCTTGATGCTCATAAATTCCTCCCTCAACAACATCGGTTCTTACTACCATTTATCTTCCCAGAAAAGAGCTTGTTCTCCTGCTCTGATTTCCTAGAAGCTGTTGTTTTGTACTAGGCTTCTGTTATCCCAAGCTTTATTCTAGATGTGAGAGCCTTTTATGTTCCCTAACATTCTGATGAGATCACTCATTTGCCAGGAGCTTGCATACTTTTCTTTCCAGGTTTCAGCCCATTGCGCCCCTGGTTCTTTAACCCATCTCCACCAGAGTTTGGCTCCTAAAACATTACTTAGAATCTCCTGATCATTTAAGCCTAGGCCTCCATGACTTTTGGGTTTACAGACTTTATCCCAAGAAACAAGGGCCCATTTCTTTCTTGTTTCCTCCTTGCCCCAAAGAAAGTCTCTTTGAATGTTCCTGAGTTGCTGTAAGACCCCTTTGGGAGCTGGCAGGGCTGATAAAAAGAAAATAGGGATGGATTGAAGAACAACCTTCGTCAAAATCAATCTGCCAGCTAGGTTCAGCGCTCTAAAAGTCCATCTTTTGATCTTGTCTTGCATCTTGTTGAGCACCGGTTCCCAGATACTCTTGCACATTGGTTTATCCATAAGGGGGATTCCCAAATACTTTGAAGGGAGGGCCTCCCTTTGGAAGCCCAGAATTCTGGAGATGTTCCTTTGAATAGCAATGTTAGTGTTAAATAAAAAAAATTTGTTTTGGAGAGATTGACTTCCATACCTGAAGCCGAGGCAAAGTCATTTAAGATTTTTTTGTACGCTGTAGCTTCCTTGACTATGGGGATCCCCTACAACATGGTGTCATCCACAAATTGTTGATGAGTCAAGGCTTGGCCATTCTCCGTTAATTGAAGGCCCTTGATCTTTCCTAAAACCTTAGCATTTTTAATGGTTCAGCCCAATCCTTCCATCATGAGGATGAAAAGAAAGGGAGAGAGTGGGTCTCCCTGCCTGAGGCCTCTGGAAGGAGTGAAGATCTCCGAGGGCAAGCCATTCACCAGAATTGAAAAGCTGGGTGAAGTAACCAAAGCCATAACCCATCTGATCCAGTCATGATCAAACCCAAATGCGGAAAGGACCTTTTTGATGTAAATCCAGTTCACCTTATCATACGCTTTTGCAATGTCTAATTGCATGATCATACCGGCCTACTTTTTGCTGGTGAGAGAGTGAACAACCTCGTGGGCCTGAATGATATTATCCAGGATTTTCCTTCCTTCCACATAACCAGACTGTTCCCCAGAAATCAAAGAAGGCAGAAGAGGTTTGAGTCTATTGGCCAAGATCTTAGAAATGATTTTGTAAACAACATTGCATAAAGCAATGGGTCTGAACTTATCAGGGGTCAGGGCTGAGTCCTGTTTGGGGATCAGGGAGATGAAGGAGGTGTTGAGGGCTTTCAGAATGGATCTACTTCTTCAGGAGTCCTCAACCACATCCAAAATATCATGTTTGACAATATTCCAGCAAGCTTTGAAAAAGTCCACATTAAAACCATCTGGACCAGGAGCTTTGCCATTCTGCATCTCTTTGATCACTGTACTAACCTCTGCTTCGGTTACTGGTTTGTTCAGGTTAAAGTTATCTTCTCTAGACACCATCCTGGGAATATTCTTTATAATTTCCTTGATGTAATGGTCTCTGTCTAGGTTATTTTCATTGGTGATGCCTCTGAAATGTTGAACCATCACAGCTTCGATATTCTTGTGAGTGGTCTGAAGCTCCCCATCTTCATTCAATATTGAGGAGATTCTATTGTGCGTTCTATTGGCTATTGTGGAACGGTGGAAAAACCTAGTGTTCCGTTCCCCTTCTTTGAGCCATTGGACTCTGGACTTTTGTCTCCAAAAAATTTCCTCCTAGTTGCATAAATTCTCCCAATCAAGGTTGAGTTTTTAGCTTGCTCATTTTTGGATTTATCAAAACCTTTTGTGATCATTGCTTGGTTTAGTTCCTGCATTTTGATCTCGACAGATTTTTTATTTGCAAAAATGTTACCAAAATCCTTCTTGTTCCATTCTTTGAGTTTGATTTTTATGTGTTTTAGCCTTTTAAGGAGGAGAAACATTATGGGGCCCTGCACCTGTAGATCTTCGAACCAACATTCTTTAATGTTGCTAATAAAATCTGGGTGGGAGAGCCAGATATTTTCAAATATGAAGGGTTTATTCTTGGGAGTATCAATTCCCTTGATTTCTAATTGAATTGGACAGTGATCAGAGCCTCCAAATGGGAGAACACTTGCAGATATTTCAAAATTTGTGAGCATCGGGTTCTCGGAGATCAAAAATCTGTTTAACTTGGAGGCAACCTGAGAATTACCTCCTCTTTTGTTGTTCCAAGTGAAAAGACCATTATGCATTTCAAATTCAACCATTTTCATGTCTTCTGTAAAAGAATGGAATCCTACTGAATCTTTACTGAGGATTCTGGTGCCTCCTTTTTCTTCCGAAAGAGATTTAATCATGTTAAATTCTCCTCCAAGGACCCAAGGGATCTCTTTATGTCTACTTCTGAGATCTACCAGGGAGTTCAGAAAACTAAGCTTCTCATCTATTCTCTAAGGACCATAGAAATTTGTAACCAAGAAGGTCTCCGACATCCCCATTGGCTGAATGATAGCTGATAAGTAATTTCTCGTTGCCTCCGCATCTATAATGATGACTTTTTGGGGGTTCCAAAGAGTAAGAATGCCACCCGCTGTGTTTTCTGCTTTAACTTCTAGAAACTCAAATTTACTGAGCCATTTGTTATGGATTTGTTTTATTTTCTGAATGGAGCATTTTGTTTCTTGAATGAAAATTATGTCCGGCATTGCTAGTTTCATTCTGTTACTTAGCATTCTTTGTTTTCTTTTACTGCCTAGACCTCTGATATTCCATGAAATGAACTTCATAATTAAAGATTTGTAAAGGAGTAACTGGTTAGATCTTTCATCTTACCTGAATCTATCATTAGCTTTCCACACTCCATCAGGAGCTCATTTTGCTTTTTTTTGCCTCTCTTCTTTCCTGGATTTCTGGTGGCTAATCCTGGATTTAATTTCATTGTTTTCACCCCTCTGTGCTCCTGTTTGTGGATGTTTTTACCGTTCTCCAGTCCTTGTTCCTGAGTTTTCCATAAAAACAACTGCTGTATTTTGTTGCATTCATCTTGAGGTAGAGAATCTATTCCTCCTTTGGTTCCTTGCATCAGGAATCCTTCCAGATCCAAATTTTCCTTGTCGAGGATTTCTTGTAGTTCATGTTCTTCCAGATCTGTTTCACTTTGAATCATTTCCTGGTCCATTTCCATGTCGGTTTCACTTCTCATAGCTTCTTTTTGAGAGTCAAAGTCTGGAGAGTGATTTATGTTCTCTTTCTTTTCTTTTTCTTTAGCATCTTCCTCCTGATCTTGATTTTCTCTTGTGATTTCTTCAGGCTCTTCTAGCACTTTAAACTTATTCTGACTTCCCTTTTTCCCTTCAGTATGTTGTTGTTTTGATCCCTTTTTCCCCCCCTTCCTCTACTCGCCACTTTCTGAAAGCTTTCGGTGTCCTTCATTGTATTAAGTTTTTCTTTGTTATCTTCTTTGTTGAGAGGGTAGTCCCTTAACAAATGCCCATGTTCGTGGCATCTTCAGAATCTGAAGGGTATATGCTTGTAGTCTACCGCTTGCAACCACTCCTAATCCAAAACTTCCAGGATAACTTCATTCAGAAGAGCTCCTGATAGATCCATTTCCAAACAAATTCTAGCAAAGGAGGTATATTTTTTCCTTCTTGTGGCTTCAGAAGCTTTGACATAGCGTCCTAGTTTATTTCCAATAGCAGCCAACGATTCAGTTTGCCAATAATCAAGAGGTAGAGAGTAGAGCCTTACCCACACAGGAACCAAAGAGAAAGTCTCCCTCTCTGGGACAAAGTTCATTTTCCAAGGTCTCATATAGAGGCCTGCTGCAGCAAAAAAATAGGGTCCTCCTTCGAATATTCTGTCTTTATCTTCGATGTTGGAGAACACTACTGTTGTTGGAGAGGTAAATCCCCTCTACGGATAGAGGCGATCCCTACTAGCCCAGCAAGGGTCTAGCAACAATCAAACAATGCTGCTATGCATGTTCCTAATTACAATTAAACAAGAGGTAAAGAGCACCTACTTGGATTCCAGCGCTGTCGTTTGACGAAGAGATGTTGCCTTCGCTCCTTCGTTTTGGCTGATCACGATCCTCTGCGATCTCCGCGAATAGATACCTGCACACACGAAGAGGAAACAAACGCAAGCGTGAAATCTAGTAAAAGCAACCATACATCGGTCAGAAAAGATGTAATTCACATTTAACCATTGCAAGTACAAATGAGAATGGAACAATAATAGCAGTCATCTATTATTAATCAGAATAGAGAAGAGTACAACCAAATGTTCTGACGTCGGTAACCTTCTCAGGAGGGGCCAGTCAGCATGTATCTCAAGCATTCACCTTTGAGGATGATTCTCCCAAGACAAACAACTCTCTCTCTCACACAAGCAACACAAAACAACCTTCCCTAAGCAATCAATCACTTCCACACCTAGCACACCAAATACCTATAGTAGCAGCAATCTGAGCACTATAAGCTCTATACAATCCAAGCTATGTCTAACTCCCTGCTCATGGTAATGGTGGAAGTATATGTAGGAGAAGGAGCCTCCTAAAAGGGTGGAAGGATGAGCTTATCTCCAAGGGAAGTAGTTGCAAAGGGTCGAACAGACATGCCATAGAAGGGAGTCGACATTCACAAAGCTAACAACCAAGCCTGGAGTAATCTGGAAGGCTGGCTGTTTGAACAAATTCGCCCAAACTGGATCAGCGCGGATTATGAGGCAACTGACGCGATGTCGCCGCGTGTACATAACTGGGACAGTCATGTCAGCGCGGAAGAACACGGGAAAGGCGCGCTGGCGACCAGCGCGGAAAAGTGATGTCCTTCCGAGCTGGCAGCGCGCGGAATACACTATGGAGCGCCAGTCATCGCGGGTATTTTGCAAACAGACGCGCTGATGAATAAAACTTTAGGAAAATGGGTTTTTGGGCCAGTTCAGAAGGCATGAAGCTTAGTGATTGGCACAGCAGGGTGACTGACAGGAAGGCAGTGACAAATTACTGTGTAACAGATGCCCCCTAAAGCATGAAGACCGAGAGAGTGGGAGGGGTGAAATGCTTTACAACACACGCCGAACTGGAACACCACCAGGAAGGACCGAAAAATCTCTGATAATCAAGGACATGCAGTCTAGGCATGGGCGCAGCCATCCAAAAAGACATGCGAAAAGGTCTGTGGAATGGACGCAGCCACCCAGCTAAAAAGACCATAATAATGATAAGGTATGGTCGCAGCCATCCATGACGACTCAGGTATGGGCGCAGCCATCCATCAATGAGTCATGTAATGATCATCCACAAAATCGCAACCTGGACCATAACAGACAGGGATCCAGGGTCTTGTGCTCCGTCCCGATCCGAACAAAGTACAAGTTCAAGCATGTGAATATATGGGTTGAAGTCGAACATGCATGAACATCGTCTGATTACCAGTCAATGATGAAAACTGTTAACAGACGCGAGAGGTACCACCAATAATGATAATGGCCCTCAAGGTACTATAGGTACAATCCGCGGCATGTGAATCAATGAGCTGGTGTCGAACACCCACGGAATCATTCGATCAGAGGCCAATGAGGTAAACCTCGCGTCGAACACGAAGAACCTGCCATTGAGGCATGCAGGCTCTAAGGCACCTGAAGGGAGTCTCTAATTCACCTTCCCGGATAATAAGCTGAAGTCGACAGGAAGTGACCTTGATCGAAGGTGGGCCATAATGTTTCCCACATCATCGACGCGAGACAGAGGAAAAATGATTTGTGTGAGATAGCAGATGAGGTTGTATTATTGCAGAGGTCAACTTCTCTTGAACATATCGGCGGCACTGTAGCGGGTTTGGCAGTATTTGACATCAAATGAGCAAAGGGTATAGTGATGATGGCGACGGGCAGATGAGAGGTCGAATAGGATAACCCAAACCCACGGAGGCCAGTGAAAAACGAGATGAGATGGTCCCACCTAGACATGAAGCAGAAGAGTGCCATGTTCAAGAGCGACATACTACCGACACGACTATGATTACAGTTCCATTTTCCCCAACCATTTCTGGCAGGTACCCCGGTTATTTTTGGATGACAAGCTTGACAGGGATAGCATATGCTTGAAGAGTGTCATTTTGACAATGTCCGATGTCATCAAGTATTTAACGAGCCTGACAAAGGAAAAACTCGGCATCTTTTCTTGTTTAGAGAGTCTGAAAAGATTGCGGAAAAGGAGACTCCAGGGGGGTCCTTTTTCGTACAGTTGTGTCTCTCGAGCCCGAAAAAGTATAAAACTATGCTCGAAAGAACCGCCCGATCATTACGACCGAGGAGTACTTTTCGTGGATAGTGCCTTCGACCCGAAAAAGTAAAAAAGCGGTCGGAAACACGTCGTTTTAGAACCGATATCGAGTGTGAAACGACAAACACCTGGCAATCTTTTTAGTTCAACGGTCGGAAAAAGAGCGTAAAATGACCGCCTTTCGTTCCTTTTAACGAGATGAAAGGAGGCTCGGCTATCTTCTCTCGTTTAATGTCGGAAAAGAGCTTAGAGACGACATGTTTAGAGACCAAGTGCACGAAGAGCTGTTACGACCATGCTGGTTTATCCGAACCTGCACAAGAGCACAACCCGCATAAATCCATTCGATATGTGTAAAAAACATACTAAAACATGTATCCGGTAGATCTAGGGCTAAAGCCATGGCAAAAGATGGTAGAAACCCAAAAATATGGACATTTATGAGTTTTTACTATAAATAGGGGGGGTAAAAAATCATTTTTACCAATTTACCATTTTGGGACGTGAAGGACGTGGAGAAGCCAGAAAGTTGACGGAGTGATTTCCAGCCCGTACGGACACCATTTTTCGAACTGCTTCTTCCAGGTAGGTTCTCCTCTCCTTGCCCTGCATTTCAATCACTTTTGGTAGGATTTTAGTGGTCGAAGTTGCCCAATTGGGCAAATTCTTGGCGCATATATGCGCTCTCGGTCAGCGCGGATATCCCGCGCGGGTCCGCGCTGGCCGAATTAGGACAAAACGCTGCCAACTTCGGGTCAGCGCGGAAAACCCATGTTCTTCCGCGCTGACCTTGAAAAATAACAAAGGGCGGCCATGGCCAGCGCGGCTGTTTTTAAAACAGCCGCGCTGGCGCGGAAAAAAATTTGTTTTCAATTTTGAACGTAAAAAATTCCATGCCAGCACTTCTAATTTCTTTTCCTGGCTTGTGCAGGACGCAATGGCTTTCCAATGGCAGGAAAGAGCTCACGAGGTCGAAGATATAGCTGCTTGGGCAAGTGCAGAATGCTGCAACGCCATGCGGGCTTGCGGTTTCATGAAGTTTTTTCTCACACCGCGCCTACGGGCCCAGCATGATCTCCTTGAGCTACTGATCAGGGCGTGGAACCCGGTGGATGGGAAGTTTACCATCCGGGGCCAAGATATTGAATTTGACCACATGGATATCTTTTTCCTGACTGGGTTGTCACGCCGGGGTGCGAGGCCCATCATAGAGGGGCAACGACCTGGCGGCGGTACTCTAGATGATCTCATGGCCCGAGTATGTCCGGAGGCGGAGAAGACGCGGAGTGGGAAAGTGGGAATCCCCACGGTGGGAAACATGGTCCTTCGCACCATCCTGTTCATGGTGACCCGGGCAGCGGGAAGCATGGCCAACCATGAGGCTTCGAAGACCCACCTCATGCTAGCTCTCGATTGCCTCGAGCCTAGAATGTTTGATTGGGCCACAGCAGTGACCAACAACATGAAGAGGCAGCTGAGCAACTGTCGTCGCGGAGAGACGAAGCAGTTCGGCTACGGGTCAATCCTGGTCCCGCTCATTCTGGAGCGAGTGCCAGCCATGCGGCTACAGACGCTGGCCGTTGATGCTCCTAGGGGTCCTCGGGAGACGAGGGCCACACGATGGGCTCGCATCATGCCACGCGGAGGTGGTGGCCGGCCACATGCCTGGGGAGCATTCTTCCGGGACTGGCTAGATCAGCAGGTTATCTTCGTGGAGGACTGGCCATACGTGGGTATGGATTTCCGCAATGACCCTGATATGGTGCTGCCCCCAGGGGAACAGTGGGATGATGCAGGTATGTCACTTGACTTTTTGAATTTTGTAGTGTTTTTAAATTTTTTATGTACATGTCTTAATAAATGTCATGGTATGCAGATGTGGGGCCGACTAGACCGATTGGCCTGGCTGCCGAGGCACGGAGGGAAGGACAGGGAGTTGGGGCCTTGGCCTTAGTCCCTCCAGGGGTTGACACGTCAGAGACTGTAGCTCGCAACCTTGAGGGGTTGCTGGAGAGAGTGCCTGACTACCAGGGGGTCGAGGAGGTCCCCTTAGAGCACCAGATCCATACAGTGATGATGTCTTGTTTATGTTATGCATTTATTCAGTACAACTGTGATCTTGTGTATGAATTTGCACGACACATGACCCATGTATTTTATATTTTTAAACAAGCTTAAAAACACACACACACATGCAAACTATGCTTGAGAAAATATTTACATATGCTTTACTCTATTATGCTTTCTATGTCTTCTTGCATGATGTTATCTGTTACGCAAATGTCTATCTAACACATGATTTGCCAATGCATCAGTCAACGTATTCAATCGTCTTGGAATGTGTTGATAAGTAATGTAATCAAAGTTCCGTTCCAACAATCTTACACGTAGGTACAACCTTAGTATGCGTTGGTCTCTGACGGAATATCGCCCGTTAAGCTGATGGACGACCAGCTGGGAGTCCAGGTTCACCACTAATTCTCGGATGCCGAGGTCAACTGCTTCGGCAAGTAATTCAATTACAGCGCTGTACTCGGCAACGTTGTTAGTGGTACGACCTAGGCAGACACCCTGAAGGTCTAACAATTCTCCGTGAGGATCGTAGATCACCCACGCCGCAGATGACAAATTGCAAGTGCTGCGGCAGGCGCCATCAGCGAAACCAACATAGGGTGCACTAGACATCTGCACAAGAAAAAGAGAGCACAATAAGAGGCAAAACACGCCTTCACACCAAAGCAAAAACGGAATCATGCACAACACACAAAACACACGTATATACAAAGTGAGTGCGCAAAGTCATGCATAATATTTCTTCAGATACAGCCCGTTGCGGGGCTTGTCAAGAGGATTTCCTTCATAATCAATCAACTCATATGCGCCCTTTTGTAAAACTCTTTTCATGATGTAGGGACCTAACCACATAGATTCGAGTTTCCCTGCCCCCAGCTTATCCTTAGCTTGATCGTAGAGCAGTACTAAATCTCCCTCAACAAAGGAACGAGGATGAATATTCTGGTCGAAGTGAGCCTTGACTCTCTTCTTCTGCGCTTCGATAGCCAGAGAAGCCAAACGACGAGTCTCGTCTAACCGTTCTAGGTAAAGAAGCCGTTCCTCCACCGGAGTGGTGTTGGGAAGTAACTCGACAGCTAATTTTAATGAAGGAATCTCGCATTCGATGGGAAGGGTAGCCTCCAGTCCATAAACCAACTGGAAAGGAGTGAAACCGGTGGCATCCTTCACAGAAGTCCGGTAGGCCCACAAGGCTGGGAAAAGCATAAGGTGCCAGTTAGACTTGTGCGTATTGACGGTGCGCTGAAGCATAGTGATCAAAACTTTGTTCACGGCTTCAACTTGACCGTTAGATTGTGGATAGTACGGTGACGAACTATCTTTGCGCAAGCCTAGTTGGGTCGTTAGCTCCGTCATCATATGATTTCGAAAATGCTTTCCATGATCTGTAACGATAGCCTGAGGGACTCCGAAACGAGTGATAACATGATTGAATAAAAACTGCGCCGCTGTGTGACCGTCTTCGTTCAATGTAGGCATCGCTTCGGCCCACTTGGTGAAATAATCCACAGCAACGATAATGTACCCATGCCCCCCGGCCGAACGAGGGTTACAGGATGTATAATCGATGCCCCATTTGGCAAATGGACGTACGGTTACAACAGGGTGCAGTGGTGCAACAGGTGCACGCATCTTCCGGTGGTAAACCTGGCATTCGTGACATGCACGTACAGCAAGGATGCAATCCTTGAAGATGGAAGGCCAGAAATAACCAGCCCG
Organism: Pinus tabuliformis; assembly: GCA_031772625.1. Lineage (NCBI taxonomy): Eukaryota > Viridiplantae > Streptophyta > Pinopsida > Pinales > Pinaceae > Pinus > Pinus tabuliformis. The sequence goes on from CM062818.1 coordinate 837,918,762, forward strand.
GAGGATCTTCTGGGCGGTAGCATATCCGGACATATGGCCGCCACAAGCGCCGGAGTGGCAGTCATTCAAGACTCGCTCAGCCTCCTCGAGAGTTAAGCATCGGCGAAGAACAGAATCGACGCCGAGGCGGTACAGGGTATCGCCCAAGATACGATATGGTTGAGCTTGGTGACGAATTCGTCGTCGAGCATCTTTTGATACGTTGGGACGGAACGAAGACGTCTGTAAATATACGATAATATCCCCGTACCACGGGTCGAGGGTGCTGATGAGAAACAAAGTTTCATCCGGAATATGCTCCTCTGAGGGGGATGGTGCAGAGTGAGATGGTAAGGAACAGAGCAGTTCAGCAAAGACCAGAGATTTCTTAGACTTGGCTGCAGTGAATTCCAAGTCAAACTCTTGGAGGATTACAATCCACTTCGAGTATTTGCCCCCCAGCAGCTGACGTGACAAAATGTAGGTCATGGGGTTGCAATCAGAGATCACGGTCGTTGTGCGCAACAGGATATAATGCCGGAATCGTTGGACGGCACAGACAGCTGCCAATGCCAACTTTTCGACGTATGCGTAGCGAGTTTCCGTATCCAGAAGGTTGCGGCTAAGATAATAGATAACATGCTCGGTGCCAGCATCATCGTCCTGCACTAGAACCATACCGATGGTGGTGTCAGCGGCAGCTAAATAGAGAATATAGTCGCGGTGATAGTTCGGAGGTCTTAAGAGTGGAGCTGAGACAAGAAGGTCTTTAAGGCGCTCAAAAGACTCTTGGGCGATGGCATCCCAACGAAAGGGTGTGTCTCGCTTTAATAATCGCGTGAAGCCTTTAGCCACCTCGGCATAATTCGGGATAAATCGTATGAGAAAATTAGCTTTTCCCTGCAAGCTCTGCAATTGCTGCAAAGAGGTAGGGGGAGGAAGATTCAAAATGGCCTCAACTTTGAGGGGATCCAAGCGGATGCCTCCTCGGGAGACGATGAACCCGAGTAGTCGGCCAGCTTCCACGCAGAAGACACACTTGTGCGGATTAAGTCGAATACGGTAGTGTCGACAGCGGAGGAAGATTTCGCGTAAATGAGATGGATGGTCTTGACGTTTAGCTGAATGAGCTGGGAGGTCATCCAGGTAAGGCTGTACGATGTGTCGGATATCATGAAAAGCATACGACATCGCACGCTGGAAAGTGGCACCGGCATTTTTGAGACCGAAAGGGAGCTTCTTATAAGCGAAGGTACCCCAAGGACAAATGAAAGCTGTCTTGTGCTGGTCTGCGGGGGCTATGTTGATCTGGTTGTAACCAGAGAAGCCGTCCATAAAGGAATAAATCTCGCTTCCCGCGCAGTCATCAATAAGCTGATCAATAAAAGGCGTAGGAAAATTATCTTTTGGACAGGCGCGGTTGATATCGCGGTAGTCAACACAGACCCGAATAGTACCCTGCTTTTTATTTACAGGGACTATATTGGATACCCATTCCGTGAGGGGAATGGCATAAATGAAACCAGCTCGAAGAAGCTTTTCAACTTCGGCCTTGATGGTTGCAGCCTTTCGAGGGTGCACTGGACGTAAGCGCTGACGAACAGGCTTAGCGCCTGGATAAGTAGGAATTTCGTGCACCACAATACTAGGGTCGATGCCGGGCATTTCCTCGTAAGACCATGCAAAGACATCCCGGAATTCACGAAATAAAGCGGTATAAAGTTGAACTTCCTCTGGAGTACAAGTGACTCCAATATGAATATGCTCGACAATCCCTGGTTTGACAGAGATGTCGATTGGCTAGGTTTGCGTTATATTTCCCAAATTGCCCTCCGACGACACTTGATATAGCTGGATAGGTGTTTGGAGAGGCGGAGATGGGACACATGAAGCGAACCGCTCGAGACATGCGGCCATTTCCGGATGGGGAGGGAGAAACGAAGAGCGATGGTGGTGATCTGACCAAGGGAGCTCTTCTAGAGACATAATCTCTATAATGGCCTCATCGGACGGGAAAATCTCTTTCAAAGGGTCCGAAGTAGGCTCATCCCCTAACCATGGGAAATGATCATATGAATCAGGAACACTGCTTGGAAAAGCAGGTTCAGGGGGTGGAGCCGATGCAGCGACAATCTCGATGTAATTGAGCTCGGCGGGACTCAAAGGCATCATATCGCCCCAAGAGTCTTCCTGATTCGGGGGAGGAAGAACCCATGGATCTGAACGTACAGAGATCATATTGACAGAGGCGAGATTGGGAGGTGGGAGGGGAAAGACTCCCATCAAAGCAGGATCTTTGAAAAGTCCGGCTCCCACACTTTCTAAGGACTTAGAGGTATGCTCCACAAATGGCACATTACCTTCGGAGGAAGAGGCGAAGAAAGAGAGCTGGTCCACCGTGACAATCTTTCCTTGGTGAGGGAAACGAATGACACGGAATAAGGAGGACGCTACGGCCTGCATGGCATATGTCCAGCTGCGGCCGAGGAGGAGGTTGTACGTGAGATTTGCGTCAACGACCTCTACCTCTACTTCGACTGTCTTGCCTTCTAAGGAAATGGGTAAACGTTGGAGAATACCGTAAGGGCGAGATTCTCTTCCATCGAACGCTTCTAGGGTCGTAGGAGACTGACTCAGAGCGGGGGAACCAATAGCCTTCCAGCAAGCGACTGACATGATACAGGTTGAGGCACCTTCATCAATAACGGTACGATGAATCGTTTTGCTATTAATGATGACCTGGATAAGGAATGCTACTTGGTGAGGCAGTCTCTGGGAAAAACCCTCGAGATCAAAAGTAATCAAATCCGAATCTGCCGGGTCGATACCACCAATGGCTGATAGCAGGGACTTCCTCTGTGAGGGGCAGCTCTGGAGGACTTCTAACGCGGACATAGCAGACGGAGCCTGAGCTAAGTCCTCGACAATGCTATAGTGCTGGGCGGCACGAGCATTGGGGTTATAGGATGACTTCCTGAGTACACCTTTAGGAGGGGGTCGGGGGATCGTCTCAGCGCTGGGCCGTTCGATGTGAAGGGGACCAGAACTCGACGGAGGAGCACTGGAGGGAATCTCCGGCTCCTTCCCGGCTGAAGAAGGATAATCTTTTGCTCGAGTCGAAACATGGATGGGAATGGTGCCAGCCATGAACACTTGAGAACCAAACGAGGAAGAGGACTGAGAGGGGTCAGCCACCTGATGCGTCTGTTGGGAAGGGAAAGGTTCTTTCAACACGGCAGGAGGTCCAGGAGCGCCTTTCAATAACCGACTAACTTCGGACCGCCTAGGGCAGTCTTTGGTATAGTGATCTTCCTCACAGATGAGGCAAGGATACTTAGGTTTTCGCTTGGCTCCATCTTCAGATGAATTTTTAGAAGGTTCCTGCTTGGGTTGTTTATTCTCATTTTTCGGTTTTCCTTTCCCCTTCCCTTTCCCTTTCGAGGATTTGTCCGCCGCGGTGGACTGAACGGCGTTAACCTCTGAGGTACTAACAGAATTTGATGGGCCCTGAGAAGCATTTTCATTGGAAGCATTTTGCTTTTGCTTTCCAGGGTTTGCGGAGGATTTCTTTGACGACGAATTGACAGAGCCAATGACTCCATCTACTGATGGTTTCGGCGGAGCCTTGGTCTGCCCAGGCCTCGGAGCATCTGGCAAATACTCATATAGAGTACCTGACTGAGAATAGACTAAGTCTAGGTACTGAGCTCGCGCGATCGCTTGCTCTTCAGTTACACAAGCTCCCATGGCAATATCTTTTGCAATGTTGGGCACAAAGGAGGTTGTAAACCAGTCGGTCAGGAGTTGATCAGGAATCCAGAATTTGATCAAACAACGACGCCTTCTCCATTCATGTATATGATCAGAGATGTGCGTAGCCGTGTCCTGTTTCAAAGACGTGAGGAGATTAGTCCCAGTCTCGTACCGAATGGGCAACTGAAAATGGGTTAAAAATGCCATAGCTAACGAGTTGAAGTCTTGAAACATACCGCGATTCAGCTCAATATACCATTTGGCAGCTGCACCGGTGAGAGTCCTCTGAAAGAGGCGAAGCCGGATAGAGTCATCAAGCCATGAGTTCGATGAACACCAAAGATGATAAGTCATAACATGTGCTTGAGGATCCTCTCCTGCCTTACCGTCAAACTTTGGACAATCACCCGGTATTTTAGTTGGAACCGGCGGCCAATATGGATTATGCAAAATGGGATCATTTGTTAACTTGGACACATCCGGAAGTTCCAATGTCGCTAAAAATGGCAGCTGAGGATTAAAGGACATCCGAGGCTGAGGGTTCGAAGCAGTATTAGGGTTCCAACCAAATGGTGGTTGCCCCCAGGGATCTTGTCCAGATGGACCTGGCCCGAAAGGGCCTGGAGCATAAGAACTTTGTCCCGACGGGCCTGGCCCAAAAGGGCCAGGCGCATAAGGACCTTGTCCCGACGGGCCTGGCCCAAAAGGGCCGGGCGCGTAGGGTCCTTGTCCAGAGGGGTTCTGTCCATACGGATTTTGTCCATATGCAGACGATTGACCCTGATACTGCCCCCCAGCACCCCATGTATTAGCAGCTTGGCCCGCAGGTGCACCATATTGATAGTTTTGGTAAGGAGTGACCTGTGGTTGCTGATAATTTTGATAAGGAGCAAACTAATTCTGCCCCTGGGGTTGCTGGTAGCCATATGGTTGCTGGGCCCCATACGGAGCCTGATAGGCAGGCTGCGTTTGGTAAGGAGGTTGATAACCTGTTTGAGTTTGAGGCCCAGGGTAGTGTCCTTGAACCGGCTGGGGTTGAACCATCTGTCCTGAAGGTTGACTTGGTTGGATTTGAGATGGGCCTGGTTGGCCAGCAGGATAAACTTGCTGGGCACCAGGTTGTCCATGCGCCACCAAGGGTGGTCTTTGCGGAACGGATGACTGAGCTGGCTGGATAGCTGGTTGACGCCGAGGTTGGCCAGCTTGTCCAGCTGGACGATTAGGGCGGACAGCGGGTTGACCTTGCTGCGTAGAAGGTTGGCCCATTTGCCCCCCAGGGTGACCAGACTGAGCAGAGGGCTGGGCTTGCTGCATAGCAGGCTGCCCTCCTTGGTGCATAGGCTGAGCAGAGGGTTGACCTTGCTGTATAGCAGGTTGCCCCCCTTGCCCAGAAGGATTCATGGATTGAGCAGTGGGTTGACCCTGCTGAACATAGGGTTGCCCACCCTGCCCAAGAGGGTATCCCTGCTGGACTGCTGGTTGATTTTGAGGATTATAAGCTGACCCAGTTTGTCCAGATGGGTACCCTTGCTGGAAATCGGGTTGGCCTTGCTGAACGTAAGGCTGCCCTGGTTGTCCAGTCGGGTAACCTTGCTGAGTAACAGGTTGCCCTGGATACCCAGTAGGTTGACCTTGATACGAATACGACGGACCTCCAATGGCCGAGGGTTGTCCCTGGTAGGGTTGTCCCTGTGGGCCCCCAGATTGTCCTGGGTAAGGCGGGCCATAAAGTGGTTGCCCTTGAGGGGTTTGCACATAAGGCGGCTGGCCTTGATTGGGTGGTCCGTGAGGCTGTACGGGAGGGTCCCGGTTCCCATAAAAAACATGAGAGGTGGGGTCGTACCTCATGTTCAAAGGTTCCTCATTTTCGTCGAAAGGACGATGAGGAAGGACTGAAATGCTCTCGAGGTACTCACCATTCTCATCATAATAAAAGAGGGGACCTTCGTAATCTGGGTCCGTAATGGGTTGCCCAAAAGCATCATACAGTCCTGCTCCTGGAATGCCACCAGAAAAGGGACCAGCTTCAGGGTTCGTAGATGAGGACGCCGGTACAGCACTGACGACCGGAGTCGAACGTGCTACACAGACGGTGGGTCTAGTGGGAACTGAGGTAACGGGCGTGTTAAGCCCTGACGTAAGGGGTGTACTAAGGGGTTGCGACACGAAGGGCCCGGTGGAGGCGATGAGACTAGGATCCCATATAGTCGTAGAAGTAGTCCTAACGGCTATCCTATCCCTCACTGATTGATATCGTGGAGGGAGTGGAGAGGAAGCCAGGATCGGGGTCTCAATGTCGGTCGCCATGGGCGTCTCACCGGTGCTAGAAGCTGTCTCATCCATAGGGGAAGTAGACATCGGAGACGACATACCGAGAGGAGTACGAGGGGTACGAGGGGTACGAGGGGTATAATCGGGTTCCCAGATAGGATTCCAATCTTCTATATAGTCTTCGTCGCCTGGGGCACGCACGTTGATAGGCTGGATACTCGGAACAATGGGAAGAGTACCGCTTACAACTGGTACCTCTGGAGCAACAGAAGATGGAGAACCTTGATCACTTGGACTTGGATCAGAAAAGATGTAATTCACATTTAACCATTGCAAGTACAAATGAGAATGGAACAATAATAGCAGTCATCTATTATTAATCAGAATAGAGAAGAGTACAACCAAATGTTCTGACGTCGGTAACCTTCTCAGGAGGGGCCAGTCAGCATGTATCTCAAGCATTCACCTTTGAGGATGATTCTCCCAAGACAAACAACTCTCTCTCTCACACAAGCAACACAAAACAACCTTCCCTAAGCAATCAATCACTTCCACACCTAGCACACCAAATACCTATAGTAGTAGCAATCTGAGCACTATAAGCTCTATACAATCCAAGCTATGTCCAACTCCCTGCTCATGGTAATGGTGGAAGTATATGTAGGAGAAGGAGCCTCCTAAAAGGGTGGAAGGATGAGCTTATCTCCAAGGGAAGTAGTTGCAAAGGGTCAAACAGACATGCCATAGAAGGGAGTCGACATTCACAAAGCTAACAACCAAGCCTGGAGTAATCTGGAAGGCTGGCTGTTTGAACAAATTCGCCCAAACTGGATCAGCGCGGATTATGAGGCAACTGATGCGATGTCGCCGCGTGTACATAACTGGGACAGTCATGTCAGCACGGAAGAACACGGGAAAGGCGCGCTGGCGACCAGCGCGGAAAAGTGATGTCCTTCCGAGCTGGCAGCGCGCGGAATACACTATGGAGCGCCAGTCATCGCGGGTATTTTGCAAACAGACGCGCTGATGAATAAAACTTTAGGAAAATGGGTTTTTGGGCCAGTTTAGAAGGCATGAAGCTTAGTGATTGGCACAGTAGGGTGACTGACAGGAAGGCAGTGACAAATTACTGTGTAACAACTGTGAAGAATCCTTTTGACCCAAGATGTAGGTCAATGCTTCCTTTGGGCTTCCAATGATACTTGATCCACGTTTGTAAAGCCTTTTCAGTGGGCCATAGTCCCATGAATTTACAGATAATGGCGTAGGTTCCCATATGTTCCCTGTGCTCCTACAGAGCAGGATCATTTAATATTACTCGAGGAGTGATTTCTGCTTTTGGTTTGCAGGGTCCTTTTTGTTTTTTGTCTCTTGAACCCAGACTTTTGTCTTCTTCCTCTTTTTCCTTTGTGCTACTATTTTCTTTTGTTCTGGACCTGTCTGTTTCCTTTTCCTTGTCCCTGTTTCTGTAGTTCATATCACTTTTACTGTTTCCAGTTGGAGATTTACTTCCGCTAGCCGCTGCATATTTGTAGGAGGGAGCCGAGCTCCTTCCCCTGCTGCTCTCCATTTGAATCGTACTCTGCTCGTTGTGGAACCCTAACCGCTACGCTTCTCCCGCTCCGCAGCCTCGATAATAATGATCAGACTTCATGCATTTTTAGAAATGCACCAAATTTAGAATAATTCAGATGTTCCATAGCCAGGATAATTTATGAAACGATATTTAGTGAGGGTCCCACTTAGGCAGGGGCCATGTGTTATTTTATTTAGTGAGGAATTTGGGATCCAAAGGATCTAGGACATTGTACTAGTGCAAATATTGGCTGAACTCTAGGGTGCGCCTCACTTGCATGAATATCTATGCAAGGGTCATATTTCCCCATAGGTGGAGCACATATCCAATAGTCTGGGACATCCAACTACTTGAGTTTTCACATTTTTATAAATGTATCATATTTCCATCTATCCAGACTTTAAAAAAGAATGTAGAGTATATGGCATGGGATTATATGGAGACTTATAGGCGCGAATCCAAATTTACTCTCTAGTGAAGTTTGTATGTGTCATCTGAGGAAAGGCATGGTGCAAGTTTGTAAAAAACCTGGATGGTGGGACCAAGACTAAATATCCTTTGTATTTGTGGCAATTTATAAGTTTAGGGGTCCAAGAGGTATGCCAAAGCATAGTTTTAAAATTCGGCCGATTCGAAACAGAAACGGCCAAGTTGATATGTTTCATTACCCAGAAATTTGACTCGGTGGAGAAAACGGTTCGGGAAGCCGAGTCATGGCTGACTCGGCCAACTCGGCCGTTTCCATATTGACTCAGTCGAGTCATAACCAACGGCTTGTAACCCCATCAAAATAGCGATTTGACATTTTTTTAATGAAATTTTGAAGTGTTTGCTTATTGGTTTGGACTCCAATGTGTTTTATGAATTAGTTAAATGTTATTTGGGGTCCATTTCCCCCTCCCAAACCCTATTTAACACACTCAAATGTTGTCATTCTCTCATAGCCATCTCATGCATTTGAGTGAGAACTTCTTTGAGAGTTAGTGAGCAGTTCTTGAGCTTGTTTTTGGAGCAGCAGTGAGGAGTCTTGGGCAAGCATTGTAGCTGGAGTGAGGAGCTTCTTGGGCAGCCATTTGGAGCAGCATTAAGGAGCTAATTCTTGGAGCAAGCTTCAAGAGGCAGTTTGTGCCTGGAGGTATTTTTTTTCACCTCTATAAATCTTTTTTTGCTTATTAAATTTTAGGTGCATATCTAGAAAGCCTAGAGAGTGTTTTTTGTCAAAGAAATGAACATTGAATCAATGTTTTTTTTTTTTTTTTTCATTTTCAGATTGTTTTCTTTCATTTCCTAGTCAAAAAATGGCACCTAGAGCAAGAGATCCTGCTTGGGAATATGTTGAAATGGTTGATACTCAAATGCAATGAAAATTTTTCCATAGGAAAATTAAGGAAGGTCCTGGGGGCTGTTAGCTTTGCTGTGCAAAAGCATCAAAAATGGATTCAAACACTCTCAAAGGCTGCAAACACACTTATAATCATGCCAAAAGAACCATTGATGCTGTCGAAATCCTCAAATTTTGGCTAAAAGTCTTCCACCGATCAAAATTTCCAAGAGGAAAGCCCTTTGGAGGGCAGAAATACACTATCGGGAGGCGTAAATACCCCAAAAACCATGTAAAAATCAAAAGTGCAGGCATAAAGGACAGAATTAATCTCAGCCGTTGGATCTGGCCGATCAACGGTCCAGATCGCGTCAGCATATCGCAAGTCGGGGGAGGCAGCGGCAGCGACATGAGACATCGTCGATGAACGATCGCCGATATCGCATCGACGTATCGCAATGGAGGACTTACAAAAGGGGCTTTATTATTGTGCGATGAGCAATCGCCGATGGCCCTGACCCGATGGCGTTATGAATTCTTTTTGATAGATTATCAGGTCTGTGGCGATATCGCTATCGGCATTTCCAATGGAGCATGGCCTTTTGCATATATATGAGCGATCGCCGATGGGCTGGACCCGATGGCGTTATGAATTCTTTTTGATAGATTATCGGGTCCACGACGATATCGCTATCGACGTTTTTAAAAGGGACAGGGCCTTCACATATGATATGCTTCTGACCCGATAAGCCGAACCCGATGGCGTTATAAGTTATTTCTGATAGATTATCGGGTCCGCAGCAATATCGGCAATATCAAAGAAATCGGGGCTTTTATGTTTTGCGATTTGTGATCGCCGATGGGCCGGACCCGATGGCATTATGAATTCTTTTTGATAGATTATCGGGTCCGTAGTGATATCGATATCGGCGCTTCACCAAAGATTGGGGCACAGAACATCGCCGATGAGCGATCGTCGATATCGCATTGGCGAGTTGCAATGGAGGACTTACAAAGAGGTCTGGGCGTTTATATTTTGCGATGAGCGATCGCCGATATCGCATCGGCGTATCGCATCGGCGCTTTCAAAGGGGCGGGGCTTTAACATAAGTTATGTGTCGATGCGATGGGCCGGACCCGATGGATGTACAAAGCTCCATTTTATAAAATTTCAAGGCCGCGCCCGTCGCATTTTCAATGTTTTTTGTGTATTTTCAATGTATAAAGAAATTCAAGGGATGCCTGGTGGGTGCGATTGCGATGGGTTTTCGGATCCGAAAGGGTTCTGAAACGATATATATATATATATATATATATATATATATATATATATGGTTCAAGTCCGCCAAAGCCATTTTTCATAGTTTTGCGGTAGTTTTGCCTGTATTTGCAAATATTAAAAAACAAAGGATGGGCCTGTTTTAATATGAATTGCGACCCTAAAGGCGGACCCGATAGTTGAATGAACCATGCATGCACCTCTTAAAAGTCAAAATTGAAGCAATGATGGGCGGGAATGAACAGTTTGGGCAACGTTTCACTTTTTTAAAGCAGCACAGTCATAATGGAGCCATTTTTAATGGTCAGCAGCAGAAATTAATCAACAGTATGGCCGAGGAGGAAGCAGGACACCTCTGGGGAGTTCAGAGCATTCAATGGTTATGGTTTCATTTGTGTTTCATGCCACCTGCCCAAGCAGGACCACAGAGCACCAGAGAGGGTCAAATCCAGTTACAACACAGCCAGAGTTGTATCAGCAGCCCCATTTCTGAATGTAAATGTGGTTGGTGGCCATTTATGGGCTCCTCCACGCATAGCTAACAGGGAGATTGTGTAATGAGACACCATATATACTGAAAAAACAGATGTAGTGCGATTGATGAGTGTTTGATGAATGAAAGCTTTGTTGTTGCCTTTAACTTCTAGAGACTGTAAATACTATGAGACTTGCAGCTTCTGGTCTGGATTTTCAACTAATACAAGCTTCTTTTGCTGTCACCTGCTCACTTTCCACTTCTCTTTCTTGTTCTAGGCTGTGCCTGCTTGCATTTATTTGATGTGTTGTGGATTTTTAATACCAGAGGGGCTGTCATCCCACCTCTGTGTTACAATTTAATGGCTCATTAGAATTGCTTGCAGATTGTTGTTGTTTTAATATCAGGGACCTATCATCCTGTCTGTATATTAAACAATAGTTTTGCAGATCTTATAACTAGTTGCAGTTGGCCATCATAGGGTCCTGTGCATCTGCTGGTGTAATTAGTCCTCTCCATCATCACCTTTACTTTAAACTGTGAGTAATTGGTAGTTGAAAGCCTTGTAGTTTGGGGGTCTTCACCCATGTCTGGGGATAATCATAGTAGGAGTGGTTATCTGGCTTAAATGTGCAGCATATCCTCATATATCCATCATCTTATCCAACCATAATTGTTGAATTTGTAATGTTCCTGAGCATCACTGATTTACAACCTAGGTGAGTTTCTTGGGGTGATAACATTAATTGGCGCCGTTGCCGGGGAGAGGAGAATTGGAGCTCAAGCTTCCCTGGGAGAACGACATAGTTTCAAGCTTTGATGACAGACAAGGTTTGAACACAGTATTGGTTGTAATCCTCTGTCTAGCGACTCCATTGGTGGAAGACCATCCTTTGGTGACTCCACTTTGAAGTTCTGGCTCAGTTTGTGAGGCATACTAGAATAAATCCACAGAAATCTCCAGCTGAACCATTGCTTGACCCTGAGAAAGTTGTTAAATCGAAGAAATCATCACAGAAAGGGGCATCAGGATTAGGTAAGCCTAAAAACTCCAATTTATCTCTCAAAGATGAGTTTATAACTAAAGAATTACAGCTTGAAGTCTTAGAGCAAATTCCTTCAGAGATTAGTTCAGCCCCTTGTGCAGTTAGTTCCCCTTTGAATCTCAGTCCAAAGAAAGCTTCCCACACTGTCCAAAACATCCCAATATCTCTGCCATCCATTACATTATTTCCTACTGCTCCATCTATTAGTATTCTTCCACATATTCTAAACATGGCAGGACATCAAGCACCTACTAGGATTGAGAGGATTGTTGCTGCTAGATATGGACCTTTGGTGTTGCCTGTGCCTCTAAATCCTATGCCTGTGGGAGAATATCAAAAATATATGCCCAAGTTTACTGGAACAGAGGGAGTAACAGCAGAAGAACATCTTGAAGCCTTTTACAGTTATGCTGATAATTTAGATATAAGTGAGAATGATGTATGGATGAGAGTTTTTGTCCAAAGCCTTGATGGAGAGGCTAGGAAGTGGTTTAGAGAATTACCCCAAAGATCCATAACAGATATTGAAGCATTAGATGATGCATTTTTGAAGCAATGGGGAGATAAGAAGGACTTGCTGTATTATCATACAGAGTTTGGAAACTTGAAAAGGGAAAAAGGTGAGTCTTTGCCTGACTTCAATAAAAGATTTAATAGAATGTATAGTAAAATACCAGCTGAGGTAAAGCCTACCCCCACTGCTGCTAAACTCACATATGCCAATGCTTTTGACTCTGATTTCTGCTTATTGTTTAGAGAAAGACGATGTGCTACTCTGGGTGATATGCAAGAGGCAGCCCTGGAAGTGGAATCCAATATTTTGGCAGCAGAGAAGTTAAAGAGTCAAGTTGATAGAAGAAGGCCGAGAGGTGAGGCTTCTTCTTCCCATGCATCAACATCAGAGACTAAATTAGACAAAATGACTTAGATGATCGAGTCATTGGCTGCTGAAATTTCTAAGTTAAAGGTCGAGCAGACTTCAGGCAAACAAGGCAGCAAAACACATTTGCTACAAGAAATCCAAACCCATTTAAAAAAGCAAATGAGCAGCTACAAATTATGCAAAGGGGTGAAGAAGCAAAAGAAGATCATAAAGTAAAAGCTCCCTTTCAGAATGCAGTCATGGAGGGGGAACAATTTGAAGAAGATGAGGATGAAATTCACTGCTTGGAGGATAAAGGCAGCACTGCATTTTTAACATTGGCCAAATATGAAGAGTCATTGCTGCAAGAGCAAAACAATCAGAGGTGGGATAGTGGTGTTGTTCTGCAATCTGGTGAGCAGCAGCAAAGATATAATCTAACATCCAATGCAAATAATGTCGAAGAAAATGTTGCACAAGAAGCAGCTGCTCAAACAATGCCACAGAATAGCAGGAAAAGAAGACCAACAGCTGATCCTATCACCCTCAAAGCTCCAGTTCAAGAGGTAAAAACTGCTGATAAAGTATTCTCTTCTTTTAGTTTTGAGTCAAAAATTCAGAAATTGAAAATATCCATGCCTCTAGCTGAATTGGTGAAGAGTGAATTATTCAGAAAACCCATCCTTGAGGCCCTTGAACTAGAATCTAAACAAACCTCTATTGACTCTGTCAATTTGCAAGATGACAAGCTTGCTATTGTGCTTAGCCCCATGATTGAACCTGTTGATAATAGTTCTCCATCTTTCTATGTTTCATTAACTATCCATGATAAAATCCTCCACAATTTCCTACTAGACACAGGGGCTAGCCACAATCTAATGCCTAAAACTGTCATGGAAGAGTTAGGCCTTGATATCACTAGACCTTATCATGATTTGTTCTCTTTTGATTCAAGGAAGGTAAAATGTCTTGGATTAATTAAGGATCTGGCCATTACCTTAACCCAGCTGGCCATGAAAAGTATGATGATGGATATAGTGGTGGCCGATGTTCCTCCCAAGTTTGGTATGCTGTTGTCTAGAGGGTGGATTAAGAGACTAGGTGGGACATTGCAGAATGATCTATCTTATGCAATTGTTCCAGTGTTTGGAGGAGAAAGCAGGAGGTTATATAAAGAAGCACAGCTGGCATATATCATTAGTGATGAGAAGAATCCTACAAACCATCCCATAAATGCAGTGGATACTGATTTTGGAGCTTGCATTCTCCAAATAGAAGAATCTCATAAGGCTGCATTGCAGATCAGGAAACCAACAGCTCAGGCTGAGCATGATACAGGAGGTTAGATTTGGGAGATGTTTTTTGATGGAGCATGTACCAAGGAGACTGCAGGAGCAGGGGTGGTGCTAGTGTCTCCACAATAAGAAACAGTTCAATTGTCTCTAAAGCTGGTTTTTCAGGTGACAAACAACATAGCAGAATATGAAGCACTACTATTGGGCCTTCATGCAGCCAAAGATAGGGGAATAAAAAATCTGAAGGTGTTTGGAGATGTTGATTTGATAATTCAGCAAGTAAATAAAACGTTCCAAGCAAAGCATCCAAGGCTGAGAGCTTACAGAAATGAGGTATGGAGAGTCAAGGAGTTCTTTGATTCTTTCTGCATTTCATATATTCCTAGAGCCCAAAATCAGCTTGCTGATTCCCTTGTTGTTTCAGCTAGTTTGTTCATCCCTCCATCGCCTCCCAAACTAGTTTATGAGGTACAAATGAAGTATAGACCCTCCTTGCCTGATAATGTCCACCATTGGAAGGTTTTTGATGATGATGATGAGTTAAATAGGTTCCTTCAAGTCATTGATGAGTTCTCTGAAATGCAAATTGACCAAAATAATGATGTTTTGTTAGAAGATCCCAAGTCCCAGCTTAGAAATAAGATTGGCAAGAATAGCATAGTCTAGCTTCCTAGTAACCATATCCCTAAGGGTCTAATTCCTCTTGAGAGATTGTTTGATCACAATAATGTGCCTTACAACGCTGTCCAAAAAGAAGATCAGTCTGCAGTTTGCAAGCATAATATAGGAGGTCCAGGTCAGCCCAAATTCATAAATCTGTCCACTAATCTATCTGCTGATCAGAATGCTAAATACTGCAAATTAATGAGGCAATTTGCTGATGTGTTTTCTTGGGAATACAGTGATCTGAAAACATATGACAGGAATATAATTCAGCATAAAATTCCGCTTGAGAAAGGCACTATTCCTTTCAAACAGAAGCTGAGACCAATGAATCCTATGCTTCTTCCTCTGGTTGAGAAAGAAATTAAAAAGTTGCTGGTTGCTAAGATTATAGTGCCTCTCAGATATTCTAAATGGGTGGCCAATCTGGTTGTTGTGAGGAAGAAGAATGGAGAAATCAGACTGTGCATTGATTTCAGGAATCTAAATAAATGCTCTAAAAAGGATAATTATCCCCTGCCAAAAATGGAGCATTTGTTGCAGCAAGTCTCAGGTGCCAAAGTGATGTCTTTTATAGATGGATTTTCAGGCTTTAATCAAATTGCTGTGCATCCAGATGATCAAGAGAAGACAACATTTACCACTCCTTGGGGCACGTTCATGTATGCCAAAATGCCATTTGGGCTGATGAATGCTGGAGCCACCTTTCAGCGCGCTATGGATATTTCTTTTGTGGGTGAAAAGGATAAATTCGTGCTGATATATCTTGATGACATAACTGTTTATTCTGGCAGCCATCATGATCATCTACAGCATTTAAAGAAGGTTTTTTTAAAATGCAGGAAATTTGGAATTTCACTCAATCCCAAAAAATCCCAATTTGCTTTGGAAGAAGGCAAACTGTTGGGGCATGTAGTGTCTGCTGCAGGTGTTCAAATTGACCCAGAAAGAGTCAAAGAAATTCAGGCCTTGCCTCTTCCAAGATCAAAGAAAGACATACAGTCTTTTCTTGGCAAAATTAAGTTTGTAAGGAGGTTCATTCCTAATTTTGCTGAGCTGGTTAAGCACATAACCTCCATGTTGAAAAAGGAAGCAAAGGTGAAGTGGACTGATGTGGCTAGAAAATCTTTTGAGTCCATTAAGATGGCTATTGTGGAAGCTCCTACTTTAATAAGCCCTGATTATAGCAAGAAGTTTCATCTATTTTCATTTGCCTCTAAGGATACCATTGCAGCTGTCTTGTTGCAGCAAGATGAAGCAGGTCAATAGCATCCAGTGGCCTTTTTTAGCAAGAATCTAAGGGACGTTGAACTGAGGTATGATATTGTTGAAAAGTAGGCTTATGCTCTTATCAAATCTTTGAAAGCTTTCAGAGTATACATCTTGCATTCCAAAATAGTTGCATATGTGCCTTCTTCTGCAATAAAGGATGTCTTAACGCAGCCTGATGCTGATGGAAAAAGAGCGAAATGGATTGCAAAAATGATAGAATTCAATATAGAGTTGAAGCCCACCAAGCTGGTAAGAGGTCAAGGGCTTGCTAAACTGTTGGCTGAAGAAAATTGTAGGTCTTTGGACATTGATTTCTTGTTCAATGTAGCAGAAAATGGTCAAATAGAAGAGCATGAAACAGCTGAAACGCAGAGAGGACAGTCAGTGGCCGAGAACCTAGCTACATGTAGCTGGTATGGTGCAATAATTAATTTCCTGCTAAAGCTAGAAGTTCCTTTAGAATTTTATCAAAGTCAAGCAAGAACGTTAAAGCTCAAGGCAACGAAATATTGCATAAATGATAGCTTGCTTTATTGGAGGGATCCATCTGGAGTGCTTTTAAGATGCCTGGACAAAGAACAGTCAATAGAAGTTATGCAGCAATTCCATAACAACATGTGTGGAGGACATCATTATTGGAGGACTACAGCCCAAAAGATTCTCAGAGCTGGGTACTATTGGCCCTCTTTATTTTCTGATGCATTTGCTTTTGTTAAATCTTGTGACAGGTGCCAAAGATTTGAAGGTAAGCAGCAGTTAAAATCCCTGCCTCTAAAGCCAATAATTGCAAAAGGACCTTTTCAGCAGTGGGGCTTGGATTTCATTGGTGAAATCAACCCACACTCCAGTGGCCAACACAGGTGGATATTAGTTGCCACTGATTATTTTACAAAATGGATTGAAGCAATTCCAACAAGGAAGGCTAATCATAATGTGGTCATGAAATTCTTATCAGAAAACATTTTCAGCAGATTTGGTTGCCCACATAAGCTTATAACAGATAATGTAGCAGCCTTCAAGGCAAAAGAGTTGGTGGAAATGTGTGATTCAATGGGCATTAAACTTGTTCATTCCACCTCCTATTACCCCCAAGGGAATGGTCTAGTAGAATCCTCTAATAAAAGTTTGATCAGGATTATTAAGAAGCTGTTAGAGGAAAATAAGAAGAATTGGGATGCCAAGCTCAAATATGCGCTTTGGGCAGACAGAGTGACCATCAAAAGATCTACAGGCTGCTCTCCTTTCAAGCTGGTATATGGTACTGATGCTATTTTTCCAATTCAACTTACCCTCCCTGTGGCAAAGTTGCTCCAAACAGCGCAGAATGAAGAAGATGTTATGGCCAATAGAATCACTGATTTAACAGAATTATATCAGATCAGAGAGCAGTTGATTGAAAAAGCTACAACACATCAGCAAAGGATCAAGGAAGTCTTTGACAAGAAGGCAAAAAGAAATAATTTGCAGGTTGGAGATTTGGTTCTAAAATGGGATGCATTTAAAGAAAAGAAAGGCAATCATGGGAAGTTTGATGCTCTCTGGACAGGCCCTTTCATCATTTCACAGATTCAAGGGAACAATACCTTCATACTGAAAAGTATGGAAGAAGAACCAGTTTTTGATGGCCCTGTTAATGGGCGGTTTTTGAAAAATTATGTGATTTAAGGTCTTTTGGCCTTAACAGCTGTAAATATTGTGCTTTTGTCAGTTTTTAGTATAGCTGTAGTAGACTACATGCCCAATGGAACACTAGGAATTTTGGCTAATCTATTTTTTGCTGGAAAGGCATTGATCTGCAGGTTCTTGAGACCTCACAGGGAGGATCTCATCCCCAGAAGGAGCCAGTGTTAGCTTTGCTGTGCAAAAGCATCAAAAATGGATTCAAACACTCTCGAAGGCTGCAAACACACTTATAATCATGCCAAAGGAACCATTGATGCTGTCGAAATCCTCAAATTTTGGCTAAAAGTCTTCCACCGATCAAAATTTGCAAGAGGAAAGCCCTTTGGAGGGCAGAAATACACTATCGGGAGGCGTAAATACCCCAAAAACCATGTAAAAATCAAAAGCGCAGGTATAAAGGACAGAATTAATCTCAGTCGTTGGATCTGGCCGATCAACGATCCAGATCGCATCGGCATATCACAAGTCGGGGGAGGCAGTGGCAACGACATGAGACATCGTCGATGAGCGATCGCCGATATCGCATCGGCGTATCGCAATGGAGGACTTACAAAAGGGGCTTTATTATTGTGCGATGAGCGATTGCCGATGGCCCTGACTCGATGGCGTTATGAATTCTTTTTGATAGATTATCGGGTCCGTGGCGATATCGCTATTGGCGTTTCCAATGGAGCATGGCCTTTTGCATATATATGAGCGATCGCCGATAGGCCGGACCCGATGGTGTTATGAATTCTTTTTGATAGATTATCGGGTCCGCGGCGATATCGCTATCGGCGTTTTTAAAAGGGACAGGGCCTTCACATATGATATGCTTCCGACCCGATAAGCCGGACCTGATGGCGTTATAAGTTATTTCTGATATATTATCGGGTCCGCAGCAATATTGGCAATATCAAAGAAATCGCGGCTTTTATGTTTTGCAATTTACGATTGCTGATGGGCCGGACTCGACGGCGTTATGAATTCTTTTTGATAGATTATCGGGTCCGTAGTGATATTGCTATCGGCGCTTCACCAAAGATTGGGGCACAGGACATCGCCGATGAGCGATCGCCGATATCGCATCGGCGAGTTGCAATGGAGGACTTACAAAGAGGTCTGGGCGTTTATATTTTGCGATGAGCGATCGCCGATATCGCATCGGCGTATCACATCGGCGCTTTCAAAGGGGCGGGGCTTTAACATAAGTTATGTGCCGATGCGATGGGCCGGACCCGATGGATGTACAACGCTCCATTTTATAAAATTTCAAGTCCGCGCTCGTCGCATTTTCAATGTTTTTTGTGTATTTTCAATGTATAAAGAAATTCAAGGGATGCCTGGTGGGTGCGATTGCGATGGGTTTTCGGATTCGAAAGGGTTCTGAAACGATATATATATATGATTCAAGTCCACCAAAGCCATTTTTCATAGTTTTGCGGCAGTTTTGCCTGTATTTGCAAATATTAAAAAACAAAGGATGGGCCTGTTTTAA
This sequence comes from Pinus tabuliformis, assembly GCA_031772625.1. Taxonomy (NCBI): domain Eukaryota; kingdom Viridiplantae; phylum Streptophyta; class Pinopsida; order Pinales; family Pinaceae; genus Pinus; species Pinus tabuliformis. Next base: position 837,937,714 of record CM062818.1, read on the forward strand.
TATGAATTGCGACCCTAAAGGCGGACCCGATAGTTGAATGAACCATGCATGCACCTCTTAAAAGTCAAAATTGAAGCAATGATGGGCGAGAATGAACATTTTGGGCAGTGTTTCACTTTTTTAAAGCATCACAGTCATAATGGAGCCGTTTTTAATGATCAGCAGCAGAAATTAATCAGTAGTATGGCCGAGGAGGAAGCAAGACACCTCTGGGGAGTTCAGAGCATTCAATGGTTATGGTTTCATTTGTGTTTCATGCCACCTGCCCAAGCAGGACCGCAGAGCACCAGAGAGGGTCAAATCCATTTACAACACAACCAGAGTTGTATCAGCAGCCCCATTTCTGAATGTAAATGTGGTTGGTGGCCATTTATGGGCTCCTCCACGCATAGCTAACAGGGAGATTGTGTAATGAGACACCATATATACTGAAAAAACAAATGTAGTGCGATTGATGAGTGTTTGATGAATGAAAGCTTTGTTGTTTCCTTTAACTTCTGGAGACTGTAAATACTATGAGACCTGCAGCTTCTAGTATGGATTTTCAACTAATACAAGCTTCTTTTGCTGTCACCTGCTCACTTTCCACTTCTCTTTCTTGTTCTAGGCTGTGCCTGCTTGCATTTATTTGATGTGTTGTGGATTTTTAATACCAGAGGGGCTGTCATCCCACCTCTGTGTTACAATTTAATGGCTCATTAGAATTGCTTGCAGATTGTTGTTGTTTTAATATCAGGGAGCTGTCATCTTGTCTGTATATTAAACAATAGTTTTGCAGAGCTTATAACTAGTTGCAGCTGGCCATCACAGGGTCCTGTGCATCTGCTGGTGTAATTAGTCCTCTCCATCATCACCTTTACTTTAAACTGTGAGTAATTGGTAGTTGAAAGCCTTGTAGTTTGGGGATCTTCACCCATGTCTGGGGATAATCATAGTAGGAGTGGTTATCTGGCTTAAATGTGCAGCATATCGTCATATATCCATCATCTTATCCAACCATAATTGTTGAATTTGTAATGTTCCTGAGCATCGCTGATTTACAACCTAGGTGAGTTTCTTGGGGTGATAACAGGGGCATTAATAGGTTGAAACAACACTTGGCAGGGATTAGAGACCAAATTACTCCATGTACCTCACCAGAAATTGGGGAGATTAGGAAGCAATTGTTGGCCAGCTTTAAGAAATTTAAAGAAGATAAGGCTAGGCAAAGAGAAATAGAGGCTGAAATTGGGAGGAAGAGGGAGATACAAAAAATGATGGCTACCAACCCCAATTATGATTTTGAGGGTTCTTCCTCTATCCCTCAAAGTGATACATCCAACCCTTTCCGATATGTTCCTCCCTCTTTTGGTTTTGTTCAAGATAAGGGAAAGGGTAGAATGAAAAAGGGTGATGTGAGTATCAAAAGTTATTTCACTCCCTCCTCTCCATCAGATGCACATGGTCCTCAAGTTAGTAAAAGTCAAATGCAACCCACTTTAGATGACCATTGGAAGAAAGAATTGAGGGAGACTGCTTGTGAGTACATAGCTAGATGGTGGTATGATGCTGATATCCCCTTTAATGCTGCTTGTTCACCATATTATGAGCCTATGTTTGATGCCATACATGCTGCTGGAAAAGGCTTCAAAGGCCCTACTATGCATGAGCTAAGGGGGTATCATTTGCAGAAAGAAATTCAATCCATTAATGAGTATTTGAAAGAGTTCAAGGACTCATGGGCAAGAAGAGGATGTACCATCATGTCAGATGGATGGACTAATCAAAGAAACCGTACCATCATAAAATTTCTTGTCTTCTGCCCATGGGGAACCATGTTTTTAAAATCAGTTGATGCATCTGATAAGGTAAAATATGGCCACTTGTTGTTTCAGCGATTGGATCAGGTTGTTGAGGAGGTGGGGGTGGCTAATGTTGTTAAAGTCATCACAGATAATGCCTCTAACTATGTTCTTGCTAGTAAACTGTTAGAGGGAAAACACAAGACCATCTTTTGGACCCCATGTGCTGCACATTGCATAGACCTCATGCTTGAGGATATTGGAAAAATAGATTGGGTCAAAACACTATAGATCATGCCAAAAGTATAAAAAAAATTATCTACAATCATACATTGATTTTGAGCCTCATGAGGAAACACACTGGGGGCAAGGATATTATTAGGCCTGCCATCACTAGATTTGCTACTCATTTTTTGACATTGCCATCTATGCTTTCCCAACATAGAAACTTGCAAAAGATGTTTTCCAGTGATGAATGGAATCAAAGCAATTGGTCTAACAACCCAGAAGGCAAAGAATTTAAAAAGAAATTCTATGAAAAACTTTTTGGAGAAAGGCAGCAGAGATTATGAAGCTTGCTGAGCCACTAGTTAAGGTGTTGCGGTTGGTGGATGGGGAAAGGTTGGCTATGGGCTTCATTTATGAGGCTATGGATCAAGCAAAGGAGCAAATAAAGACAGTATACAAGGATAGAGTGGCAAAGTATGGGCCCATTTGGGCAATCATTGATGAAAGATGGAACAATTAACTCCATCGACCTATACATGCAGCTGGGTATTTTTTGAACCCACGGTATCATTGTAAAGCTAAGGAGTCAGGAGCTTTGAGGGGGGAGGTCAAAGATGGACTGATTGATTGCATTGATCGCATGATCCCATTGGAGTCTGATCAGCTGGAGATACACCGACAAGTCACAACTTCAGCAATGCCTTGGGTACCTTTGGGAATAACCTAGCAAAGATTGCAAGAGAAGCAGATGAGCCAAGTAAACAAAAATTTCAATTTTCAAATTCTTAATAGTTTTACTTTTTTTTTAAAGTTTGTTAAATCGTTTATAATTTGAAAGTTAGATATAATTTGTAATTTTGTTGAGCTAAATCATTACACTCCTATGTTTTTTGTGGCACAATGGTGGGAGGCCTTTGGTGGCCATTGTCCTGAATTGCAAAGGTTTGCAATTCGTATTTTGAGTCAAACTTGCAGTGCAACTGGGTGTGAGCGCAATTGGTTTGTCTTTGAGAGGGTTCACACAAAGAGGAGAAACCGTTTGGATCAAAAATGGTTAAATGATCTACTTTATGTCCAATACAACCTCCGGCTCATACGAAACCAATTGCTGAACAAAAGACCTAATTCAGATCCCATTGTGTTGGAAGACATTGATCCAACATCAGATTGGGTAGTGGAGAGTCATCCAACAGAGTTTGATCCTGATGAGGATCTTGATTTAGATTTAGATATCGAGACATCAGTTGAACTTGAACATGTTGTTCAATTGAATGCAGATCCTGATCCACCAGCCTCAGCCTCACAACCAGTAAGGACTCCAGTTGTAGGTGCTTCCTTTGCTCAGCCACGACAGAAGCACAGCCGCATATCTACTCTATCTCAGCTTGCATCTACTGCAGTTGCATCGCCTGCTAGTGGTACCACTTCTACAGTTGCAGTTGGAGATGATGATGATGAGGAGGAGCCATGGGGCCCCCTGCCTGACACTGATGATGATCCAGAGATTGATCAACATGATCTTGGCTCCTCTGGCAGTAGCTACTAGCCAGTAGTACTAGTACTGGATTCTGGTCACAGTTTACTTTTGTTGTAGAGGTCATTTCTAGCCTCCTTGGTTATGTGTTTTTTGTTTTGAGTCTTTGATCATGTATGACAATTGACTATGTATTGCCATTGGACAGTGCACTGGGTGCCATTTTGATATAATGGATTGGTTCATGAGCCTACTTTGATCATATGTTGTCTTCCATCTATATTCTAATGCCGTGTGTTTGGAAACATGAACGGACATCTTTAAAATTATGTTTAAAATCTTTAAAATTATGTTTTTTTATTAAAAAATAAATATTTAATGTATTTTTTACAACGACCGAGTCATTGAAATCGAGCCGGCTGAGTCGATACCGAGTCGGAGTCGATCCTCGGCCGAGTCGAAGTTGGAGTCGGAGTTTTAAAACATTGTGCCAAAGTGAAAATTTAGGTGAACCCAAATTCTCCCCCACATCTAGATATAATGTAGAATTGCCACATTACACGAAGGGGTCGGACCAGGTGGGATATGCTAGTTGATTTGACATGGCAGTGCCATGGGAATTTGACAAGGAAACATGTGGATGCCACATAGGATCCATTAATTATGTGGACCCTAGATAGTTGATGTGGCGGTGCAACATGGATCATATGTGGTTGCCACATGGAAGAATCCCGATGGCATGGAGTCGTGTCATGCTAGTGTGGTAGTGCCACATGGAAAACTCAATGCTAACATGGTAGGTCCCCTTGGGCTACATGAGGGGTACCACATGGAAATTCCTTGATGGTGTCGTAGGTCCCTTTGGTTTACATGAGGGTGCCACATGGCAGTTCCTTATTGGCGTGGAAAGTTTTAATGGGCATAATTTTCAATTCATGAGTCTGTTTGAGATAAAATTTATATCATCAAAAAGATCTCGATGAGCCAAACACACTGGTTCTTTTTTTTTAGTTTTGATGGTATTGGAAAAATAGTATTTTTCTAACCCCATCTTTACAATACACTGAGAGGGTCGGGTTAAGTCTTAAGTAACACCTTCCACAACCCAAGATAGTACAAGGGGGTGAGAGGGATTGTTATAGTGTAGAACTAATGGTAGTTTCAATGTCCAAAAAATCCTTTTCTATTTTTTTGTTCCAGGAAATTACTTGAATTTTTTTAAGCAAATTATGAATGGGTTTAACCATTCTAGAAAAATCATGAATGATTCTCCTTAGAAAATTAATTTTATCTAAAATAATTGGATTTGTTTTTTTTGAGGTAGGAATTAGCATATTATATAAAAATTACTCTTTCTGGATCGATATTGATTCAAGAATTTGATACTATATGTCCAAGAAAACATGCAATAACACCAAAAATGGATTATGTACGATAATGATATTCCAATTTTTTCAGTGAATACAAACTTATCTAAGATGATTAAAATGATCTTTTCAGATCATATAATAAATGATTACTTCAACAAGATATATTTGAATCTTTTTTATGATTACATCATCATAAACTATTTGTGTAGCTCTTTGGAAAGTGGCACATGCATTTATCAAACAAAAATTATGTGTTCAAAAGCAAAAGTGCCCCAACAAGTAGTAAAAGTTGTTTTTATATTTGTGATCCCTCTTGAGGTGTATTTGATTTATCTATAAAATCCAACAAGGAGTGACATCATCTGAGGAAGTAGAAAGTTATCTTTAACACTACTTTTGTTCAATGCTTGGAAGTCCACACATAATTTGATATCACCATTCTTTTTCCTTACCAGAAAATGGTTCATAACCCATTCAAAATATTTAATGGGAAAAATTATATGAGTTGCTAAGAGTTCATCCACTTCTTCCCTAATAGTTGTTCCAAATGCAAGGTTTAGTGGTCTTTGTCTTTGTCTTACTAGTTTATATTCTTTAATAAGTATTGTGCGCTGAATTATAGTCAAATCAAAACCACACAAATTATTATATGAACTTGGAAAGGCATGGTGAAATTCATGAAACAAGTTGAAAATTTTATGTTTTTCTTCTTTTGAACATTGAGCTCCAATATTTAAAATATTTGGGTCTTCTTAAATCCCAATTTTCACTAAAATGGTTTCACTTATTTTTCCTTTTGACTACTATAAATTATTCTTATGAATAACATCACTTTCTCCAAAAGATTTAATCATTTTTGGAATTTATTATCATCTAAAGAAATAATTTATTTTTTGTCAAGAGGCTAATTTTGTAAAAATGCAGATATGCCTTCATCATTAGGAAAAGAATTCTAAACTTCTACATTGTATAGAAAATGAAGATGATATAGAGATTTGAAAGTACAATTTGGTCTTTCGGGGAGTATCTATCTTGCAAGACTAGCTACAAAAACAACTAATTTGTTAGCCATTGAGTTCAACTCCCTACAAATATGTGTAATGTCATAATACAACAGATTTAAAATTAGCTTCCAAACTACTTGTGTATATTTTTTCAAGAGCTTATTCAATGGATTATAATTTTTCTTAACCATGTTGATGTAAAATTCAAATATCCAAAAATAATAAAATGATAACATCCTAAATTAAAGTAATTACGCATAAGGGCTTAAAATTTTGTTACATTTGTTGTACATGAAAATTCCTACTTATAGGAAAAAATATAAATTTTGCCTAGATGAGAGCATAATACAATACTAGCTCCATTATATTCACTTGAATACGTACCATTAAAGTGCATATGCCAAATGACATCATCAGGATCAAAAGATGTTGTAACAAGATTATCATCTTCTTCTAAAAATATAGAATTTACATTGATATCTTCTTCAACAAAATTTAGGTGTGCTTGTGGAACACTTTCATACTTTCATTATATGGTGAAATGCATCCTTCATGAAGCAAAATAATATTCTTACTAGCTTTTAGAAGATACATGTGGGTTCCATCCATAGACATATACCCCCCAATTAAATATTTTCAATTTCTTCCAAGCATAATTTGATAATTATTATCATATCAATGAAATATACATTATAGTTGAGTATTATTTTAGGATGCACACATAATGCCAAATTACATCTTTAATTTTACCAGTGGTATCTTCTTGTTGATTAATATAAATAACATATTCTTAGGATTCTCAATGGTGCAAGAAATTATTCCATTATAATCCTTGAAATAACATTTGGACTAGATCGATTATCGATTAGACAACAATGGGCAATTTTGTCCATAATCTTCATAAAAACATGAAAGGGAATATTTTTAACCAAATTCCTAGGATTATATATAGCTAACACCTTATTTTTAGATAATTCTTCTTCATATTCTCGATCTGGAAATGGTAGGAGTCTTTCCTTCTATAAAAACTTTAAGATGCTCTTGTTGATTAGTAGCAATTTCCATATCTAGTAATGAAGCATCTACTTTTTATGTTAGCCATTTGTTTCAAAATATTATACTTTGGAAAGACAAGGAAGATGGAGTAGGGTTTGTTGGAAATACATAATGATATTGAGGGGGGAAGCCCCCAAGATCTGAAAAAATTGAAATGCCAGAGGAAAAAGAGGAGAATGCCCAATAAACAAAACCACAAAGAAAATTTTTATTAAAACAGAGAATAACTATAAAAGCTACATTGTGGCAGACCAATTTTCCTTTTACAAAATGCGACTTGTTAGTTATAGTATTTTTCGGTTACAATACCACAAGTAAATTCCATGGGTGAATGAATACCATGGGTGGATGTCACTTACAATACCATGGGTGGATGTCACAATACCATGGTCAAATACCATGGGTAAATGAATACCATTGGTGGATGTCACTTACAATACCATGCGTGGATAAATACCATGGGTGGATGCCACTTACAATACCATGGGTAAATTCCATGGGTGGATGAATAACATGGGTGAATGAATACCATGGGTTGATGCCATTTTCCATTCGGATCAGGGGTGGGGGAGGAGGCTAAATTAGTATCACATAGATTTAAACTCTTTGCACTTTATTAATCTTAAAACAAAAATCTCATTACATATTCAACCATTAACACAATACTCAAACAAAAAGTTATTGTGGAAACCTAAATTGGGAGAAAATCCACTTGAATGCTTTTCTAACAATCCATCATATGTATTAGGTAGGCCCTTGGGTTAAGAGTACTCATTCATTGTTGAGGAAATTATTTCTTACAAATCTATAGTGATAGGATTGACCTTTTCCAAAATATCAGAACTAGGTACATAGTCATTATAAATAGAATATATTCAATGAACTAGAATAGTTTCTACATTACCTTGGATTGAAATTGGAAATATATGACTTCACCCTAGAGTAGGAAAACTAATCCATCAACTAATGTGTATCTCCTTCTTTTCTTTATTTTTAGTAGTATGAGGCAGGTGAACTTCCTATTGGCATGATATAATGGCATAAAATATCTACTAGATAATCTACTAGGTAGGGTTAGTATTCTTCTAAGAATAACCAACATTGAATATAATATTTAGACCTATTCATAAGATTAAACTCTATATTTTATCTTGATTCGATAAAATCTTCCTTTTCAACCTTGCTTGTGTTCTCTGGCTCATTTACATTTTTAGGCTTAATTGCATCCCAATATTTCTTACTTGATGTTCTCCATCTATTTCCTTTTTTGGTTCTTCTAGCACTTTTGCATATGCCCTAGAAGGTTTTTTCTCTTGAATGTGCTTCTCTTTCCTTTTGGAAAACTTCAAGAACTTACTTTAACTCTTTTATTTCTTTGGCCAAGTTATTCAAATCCTATTGCTTCTATTTGATTTGTAGCTTTAAGATATTTTATTCGTCTTCTCTAAAAGCTTTCATATCTTCTTATTATTTGGTTGAGCACCATAAATCTCAATAGGATTATAATGTCCTAGATTTTGTTTACGTACTTTCTATTAGAAATTAAGTAAAAAGGAAATGGAAGACATAAAATATATCGGAAATACAAATACAAAAAATAATAAAACAAGAGAGATACAAATATACTTGGTTCACCCAATTTGGGCTATGTCCACAGAGAAACAACTAGTCCTTCCTTTTATATTATCTAACAAACTAAAGGGATACAACCTACAACAAATCCACTGGAACTTCCTCTTCGCTCTCACACCCTCTCCTCTCATTTTCTCATACAAAATAATACACAATTTAAATACAATTCCCTTATATAAAGTGAGGGTTTCCTTCTAGGAAAAAAGCCCTAAATTAACGTAACTTCTACTGTCAAATCCTCTGCCTAATGAACAACACATATTCATTAAAGAAATTTTGAGGTTTGAAATGGGCCTCCTAATGAATTTTAGAAATAATAGTGTGTTAGGTCCCTATAATACTAGTGTATCCCCCTTATTATTATTGTTGTGCCCATGTATCCCCCATATTGTTATTGTTGTGCCCCATAGAAGCCCACTATTGTTATTGTTGTGCCCTTACATTATTATTGTTATGTAGGCTCTGATTATATTGTGACCCCTTAGACTCCTATATATACAAAGGAGGTCTTGTCATTTGTATCATCCAAGAATTGTTCATTTATGTAATGTAAAGGAGGTTTCCTCCTCGAAGAGGATAATTTTTAAGTTGTTGATCTATCTATTTGTGAGCTAGTTGCATAACATTTGGTATTAGAGCTTTGGATTCTAGGGTTTCACTGCTTCAAACAGGTCATTGTGGAATTTTCAATATAATTTGTTTTCTATGAAGCTTAAGAAGCTGAAATTGTAGCCATGTGGAGCCAAAATCCTTCTCAACTTTGTGTACGAATTTCAGATATTTTCTCACTATATTTTCAAAGATATGATCCCAGGAAGTTAGGGTTGTTGTAGACTCCATAATTCCATCTCAAATCGGTGATGCAGGGAAAATCGTCATAACTTTCTCTTTGAGCATCGGATTTGAATTTCATAAATAATGAAGGAAATAAGACGAAGTGTAGTTGTTTGGGTATCATTTTCAGGGCCAAAGGTTGAAACAGCGACACATGGCACTCCATACAAGTACGCTCTATTTAAAGAGTCTATAATTAGGTCATCGTGGAAGATTGGGCATAACTCTTTCTTGAAGAATACAATCCTAGTCTGACTTATTGGGTTGGAAAGAATACTGAGAGGTATACTACATAATGAAATTTCATATCTTGGAGATTTTCAATTACAAAGATACAATAAATACAATATATGGCTCTTAAAAAAGCAAGAAAAAGGTGTGTATTTTTTAAATTTTGCATAACTTTTGTTTGAAAACTCAGTTTGAAGTGATTCAAAGGGAATGGTGAAGCATAGATATCATTGTTTGATTTCAAAATGATTCAAAACAAAAAAAAAATGGACACACCTAGTAAGAAACCAGAAATATCTTTTATGAAACATGAAGAAGAGGAAGAAATGTGACATGATATATCAAAATTACGAGACCAAGTGCAACAAATTTTGCTCTCACAAAGAGTAACCAAAAACAAAATGGAAGCTAAGATATATGGTTTGAAGAATGGTATGGAAGATAAAATGGATGGTATAGAACTAGAAATCAAAGGCAACATGGAATATTTGAATAATCGTTTAAAATCAGACATGGAATGTTTGAAGGAAGGTTTGAAAAAGTTGCTACAAGAAATTCTTCCTAATGTTGAAAAGGAATTAGATGAAACTCATTATGAGAATAAAAGGAATTTTAATCATGATTCCATAGAATTTAACTTTGGATTAAAGACCCACCATATTTCAAATATCAATACGAGGAAGTTTGATGGTAAGGATCTGCTAACATGGATACTACATATAGAGCAATATTTTGATCTCCATAATGTGCAACACACACAAAAGGTATGCATTGCAATTTTATATTTAAAACCTAATCAGTTTGTATGGTATCGATGGCTTTGTTCTCATAAACCACTTGTCACTTGGTCAATTTTTATGGAGGAAATGATAGCACATTATGATGATACAAAGAGAAATACTTTCTTTAGCCAATTGATAAATCTCAAACAAAAGGGTTCAATGGCGGAGCACATTGAGGACTTCCAAAAATTGAATATCATGGTAAATTATATTCTAGAAGAGCATAAGATTGATGTCTTCATAGGCACCTTAAAGGATAACATCCAACATGAGGTTCACCTTTGGGAACCTGATTCATTGGAGAAGGCATTCAGGGTGGTAAGAAAAGTTGAAAGAAAAATTACGGCAACAAGGAAGTCTACCACTAACAGCTATAAAGATGGAAGTGTTGTTTCTCCTAGCCTTCCTTCGAAAGTATGCAACATGGGTAATCCTTGGATGAGGACTTAAATTACGCATCCAATGAGTGCTCCCACTCAAAATTTGAGTAAAACCATAGGAAGATAAGTTGAAAAAGTATTTTTTTTTAATTATTTTATTTTTTAATTTATTTTTTTTACTTTTTTACTTCAAAAATGGTGACTCATCCCCCATGGTTGACATCATCATCTTGAATCCTATTGGTTCTTATAAAGTTGATTTTGTTTGTACATTTTTTTAGGCCTATTTTGGATCTCAAAATTTCACTAATGGACTACAAAATTACAATATTTTACAAGGTATTTTTTCTCTAAATTTTTCTTTCGGGGGCATTGCCCTCGAATCCTCGGTGGGGTAAAAGGGTATTGTCGACCCCCCTCTCACACCCTTTCGTTAGGGACTATGATCCAAACATGGTTGAAACAAGACCTCTAAATTAGGAAGATAATCAGACTCCACACCCAACACTTTCAAGAACTTGTTGTTTCTTCACTCTACTTAACCAATTTAAGAAATGACTTCTTTTCACCTTGGAGATTTTTGTGAATGTCATAATTTGAAACAAGTATTGTCACATGCTTAGCATAAATTTCTACAATACACTTTGTGGGAGACATTTTAGAGGATGAAAAAAATAAGGATACCGTTAGGTTCTACCCCTCAATTTAAAGATTTTGCATCAAAAGAGGAGAAAGTGCACGAATCACAAAGAGGAGAAGAAGAGTGAAAAAATTATTCATTGGATAATTCTTCAAGAGATAAAAATAAAAATTTCATTGAGGTTTGATCAAAAGGATAACAAAATTCAAAATCCCACATTTGATATCAAGGTCATTTTTAAAAAGGTGACAATAAACTTCTTTGGGAAATTGCTCACCAAATGGCCACTTTTAAAGCAAACAAAGAAGTTTTCAATTTAAATAGTAATTTATCTTTCAATGCAAAGTAAGAAAACTACTTACATTTTTTTAGAATAAATAAATTTAGAAAAAAAAAAGTCTTAAATCTAAAATAAACATCATAATATTATCTTTACCACATATGAATTTCTTTTTGTAAATTGATATCCCCTATTATACACAACGTCTCAACATAATGTCGAAGTATACATGGCATCATGTCTATTTTCTAATTTATTTTGATGAATAAAAGCATAAAATTTAATCTTGAACATTTTAAAATAACTTAAATATACAAAACATAGAAAAATTCATATCAACACACAACTTTATATTAAAACGCAAGACATTTGTTAAAAGAAAATGTGTGTTCCAATTAAATCATATAACGTAATTCTTTTACATTTTTTAAAGTATATTTTCTATGATTTTTATTTGAAATTGGTAGGATTTGTTGAAATAGTAAGTTTGAGTTATATAGTCTACACAATTTCAGTGCATTAGGGTTTTTTGGGGGACTAATTCATTTATACACTCTTTTTTTTGTGAATCAACTTTTTTTTTATTAATTCAAAAGATTACATCTTGCTATATTGCTTCTCAAAAAAAAATTGGCCTTGTTCTTACTGGATTTATTGGCCAACAAGAAAAAAGTGCCAAAACAACCATAAAACAAAGAGATAACAAACAAACATTAGACATCATTAGAGTTTACTGGGGCCAGATGATCTAGACCCAATCGAGGGGATGATGGAGGTTTGAATCCACAGTGCACGTGCCCCTCCATATGAGCCAAATAGGTTTCTAGACAATCAAGTTGCTCCTGGATGCACTACTTACCTCTCCAAAATCTAACCAACCTATCACACAACTCCCACAATTTGTGTTGGATACGATTCATAAAATCCATCGTATCACTATGATCATCTTTTCGATCGTGATTGAGCTAGTCCAATGCAACACTTAGTAGCCGAAACACATCACCAAGGTTAGTTGCTGAAAGACACCACCAAGGTCTTCTATTGTGGGAGGGTTTTCCATGGAATGAAAGGACCGAGATATTGGTGGGTCAATTGTTTCTCCATGGCTCTATCCATGGTGTAGTTACCTACCCTAGACTCTCCTCCCCTCCAACCCTTTATGATCCCAGTCACGCTGGGGAAGCATCTTCAACACCTGCCCTTGAATATCTTGCCTTGAAGAGATCACATCTCTATTACACTAGCTACGAGACCCCTTCGTGCATGAGAGGTCTCAATTAGCCACAACCCCCAATGAAAATGATATATGGTAGCGAAACCCTCGCAATCTACCCCATAATTCACCAAAACATGTGCATTAACACCTATTGTTGGGCGTTGGATAATACAACACTCCTCGTGTGTTTTGTAACATGTGATTAACTCCCTCTCAAGGATTAGTTAACTCTATAAATGTGTTTGTTTACTGACACCTATGTTTTTTGGTGTAACGGAAATCACGATTCCAATAAGTGGCATCAGAGCCAAACGTCTCGAGTTCAAAACACACTTGGGTCACACTAGGGGGGAGATTGTTGGGCATTGGATAATGCAGTGCTCCCCATTTGTTTTGCGACATGTGCTCAACTGCATCTCGAGGATCCATTAACTCGAGAGGTGTGTCTATTTAATAACATCTACAGGTTTTGGTGCAAGGTAAATCGTGATTCCAAGTGGATTCCAACACCTACAATGACACACAAACTTGACAAATCTCCAAACAATAGGAAAAGCATACTATAATTCAAATATGGCCTAGAACGTTCTAGAATTACCCTTCGAACAAATCAAGAAGAAGCAATTTAAAAATAAACCTAAGAGGCCCATGAACTAGCCCCTTGTAAAAATCCATAACTATTTTGTTTTGACACCCTTTTTCCTCCATTTTCCTCTTTTCATCATCGCTATCAATTCAATAAATGCAACTTAAAACCATATATTTTGATAAGGTAAAAACTCTCATATGTCTTATTTTACATATTCATTAATGTACCTTATTATTATGTTAAAGATTGCATTAGCTACAAAATTAATATGATTATGCAGCTATTTTACGCGAGGTTCTGGTGCGCCAACGAAGCAAGGAAGCACATGTGCAGTTGAGGATCAATACCCTCATGGATCTCCTCCTATTTTCTCGAGCCAATTCTCTAAAGTAATCACATAGTGGCATGAGTCAAACACGTAGCAGCAAAAGTCCAAATGCATCACGTTTCTCTGATTTACTTTCCAAATGGAAAATCATCGAGATAACTCTTTTACTATTTAAGTTTCGAATTTGAATAAGGATTGATTAAAAGACCTGTAGGCATAGAAGTCTCAAACTATTGAGCACACATTTTATATATAAATATTTATCCTCTGTAAAGGATAACAAGGAAGTAATAGTTAATCTCTAAAGAAATTGTGTGAAACAGACCTTTGTTCTCATATTGAATTAAAGTTACATTTATGTTATTCGATGTGTATTTGAGCATGATTTACACCTACTGTATGTGGAGGGCCCCTGCAAACAGTCAAGGTTAATTTTATTTCATTTTAGTTGCTTTCTGTTATCACAATGTCATTTCGTTCTATCTTAGTTTTCATACTTCATTATTTTATTATTTCGTTATAACTCAGTTAAATCTCATTATTTTGTTTGCACTCGAATTTCTTCACAGTCATTTAATGGTTTAGTTTCTTCAATGATTTTCACCTAGTGACAGTCAGTGTTAAAATATTGTTTTCATGCTTTTAGAATCATAACTTGTATATACTCTGTAGTCAACATTAAAAGATTACCTTCATTCTTTTTAGAATCAGAATTTGTATATACTTTGCACACAACTTTTAAAGGGTTGTTTTCTTGCTCCAAAGAATCATTTGAATCTCAATACTTTGTTTTATTGCAGCAAGGTGTTTAGGATAGGTTCATAATTTTAGAATGATTAACATAAGATGTTTTAGAAAGGACTGACTCATAGATCTCTTTTGTTCTAACATAATTTATTGGAAACTAGTCATAGGAATGATACTCAATATAGATATGACCTCGTAGATTAGTCTAACAATTGCTTCACTTCCATTCATTAATTTGTAAAAATCTAATGCTTACAAATAGGAATCTAGATAACAACACAAAGCCCCAAAACAAGTATAACCGTCATCTTGCAAATTAAAAGAAAGGCTTCTAGCATATATAGTGCACTTGCACTTCATAATTTTACCAACTCTGGTCGATAATTTATGCTTGCAATTTAAGAACATTAAATTGACCAAACATTTTGGCGTCATTGTCGAGGAAGTGTAAATAGAAGCCTTAAATAAAAATCAAATCAAAACATGATATGCATAGGGAAAGAGACTCTAGAGGTAGGTTTATAGGTCGAAGAAGAAGTTTAATTCCCATATCATCACTCACTCCACCACGACCACGTAGTGCCCCACCACCCACACAAACTCAAATTTCATCCATAGCAGGCCAATATAGACTTCCTGAAGTCTTGAGATCTAAAATCCAACCTAAATATTCGCCAACTTCATCAACAGAAGTTGTAATCAAAGTAGATCCTACATCCCCAACAACATGAATAATTTTCCTATATTCAACCCGAGAACAACTTCTACCTCAAGAGTTGGAAGTTCTTATTGAAGAAGAGGAAGAAGAAATCTACTTCAAACCATTGATAGATGAACCATAAGAACTAGAAGAAAAGCTAGACAATCCTGTTGTAGAACCATATATTTATTTTGAGGAATTCGTCATGGCTGAAGAGGGAGAAGAAGTACACAATGTCAATGGGGAACAACATAGGATTGGAGGAGGAGGATGATGAAATAGAGGAGGTGGTGGTAGAGGTAGAGGAAGAGGAGATCCGGAACCTTTTGGATTCCCTATCCTTGATGAGGATACAATATTAACAATGAAAAGCATCTCGACTTCTATCCTCCCTAATTTTCATGGAATAAGAAGTGAAGACCCAAAGACATTTATCTTTGAATTTGAAGTATTATGTAGATCATATGATTTTCTGCATGATGCTCAAAAACTAAAATTGTTCCCTACTACCTTAAAAGATTCAGCATTAAAATGGTTTATGAGTTTAAGAACGAATTCTATAAGAACATGGGGACAAATGAAAGAATAATTCTTGGAGGAATACAAGGATTATTGTATGCCTCATAGCATTAAAGACATAGTCTTTAAGATGGTACAAAAAGAAGATGAAAATATTGAAAATTTTGTTGAAAGACTTGTTTATAATATCAAAAAGGAAAAAATGAATAATCTTGATGAAGAAACTTTGAAAGCTCTCTTATTAATATCCATTAAATATGAGTGGATTGATCTTCTCAATCTAATGGGAAAAGTTTATATTTCTCAGTTACCATTCACAAATATTTGTGATCTATGTGTACATATTTCAAGAGGTAAAGTAAGAACAGGGAAAATTCCAAGGGATCCTCTTTTATCAAGAGTAAATAAATATGCAGCCGGGACAGTAACTAGGGAAGAATTAGGTCGTTTGCTTGATAATTTTAAGACATATATTTTAGGGAGTCTCAGTGAGAGAATTGACACCATTAAATACATAACAAGAAGAAAGTCGAAATTGCTGCATTATCCATATTTTGTCGTAGGTGTAGAAATAAACATGCTCTGAGAGAATGTCCTTTAGATTTAAAAAGCATAGAAACTTGTGCTATATGTGCGGAAAATCATGATACAAAAGAATGTCCCTTTATACCAGGTCTTAAGGCTGTGTTCAGTGAATAAGGAATGCCAAATCAGGTAGACCCTCTTTACTTTATTTCCAAAAGACCACGGCAAAATCCTTAAACAAATCAAACTCAAGGCTTTAATCCTCAACAATTTGCACAATCTTCACAAAATAATTGGAATCCACCTATGCCATGGCAGCCTTGGGCTCAACCACAATATTGGAATCAAGGATGACAAAATCCTTGTGGAAGATATTCTCAATATCAACAATATTCACCACCTTATCCAAATTTTCCACCACAATACTTCCCTCAACCCAACGAGTTACCTCAAACTCAAGCTCAAAATGAAAATCCACAACTTTCTTTGCCATTTCCACAAAGACCAAATCAATTACTCGTTCAACCACTCCCAAATCCAAACAATAAAATTTCACAATCTGTTTATAACTTAGAACGACAAAATCCTCAAACTTATATGATAACACAATTAGATCTGAATAATGTTCAATTAAGGTCTGGTAGAGTATTAGAAAGGAAGAAACTATACGTTGTTATTCAGGAAACAAAAAATAATTCCCCAAAAGATAATAATGACTCTGAAGGAGAGATTTCCCTTCCTCAAAAAGAAAATATTGAAACAGAAAAGAATCCTATACATTCTAATAATACTCCTATTATAGTACAACCTTCAGTACTTGTCTCAAGACCACATTTTCTTGAAAGGTTGAAAATCAATAAAGGAGTGGAAAAGCAAATCATATTGCCTGACTATGATATGTTAGATGAATTGAAAAATGTCTGTATAAAAATTCATTATTACAAGAAATAAAAGAAATACCGATTTTTGCAAAAATAATTAAGGAATTGAGTACTCAAGGATCAGGAAGAAAAATAAAAGAAATAAAAATAATTCAATTAGTCGAGAGAATTGAAAATATCATGATGGGGAAGACAATAATTCAAAAATATTTAGATCTAGAAAGCCCCATTGTGAAAACACACATCAATGGAACTGAAATACCAAACACATTGTTTGATCTAGGAGCAACCATAAACATAATGAGCAAACAAACTATGGATAAATTGAAGCTTCCTAATCTTCAATACACACCAACATTGTTACAATTAGCAGATAGGTTTGTAATAAAACCTGATGGTGTGTTAGAGAATATATATGTGTCCTTAGATTCTTGGGAATATCCTGTTGATTTCATGATTTTAACACCCAAGTATAATTTATGAGGACATCCATTAATTTTAGGAAGGCCATGGTTAGCTACAGTTGATGCTTTTATCAGTTGTAGATCAGGAGACATGTTTATCTCATATGGAAGCTCGACAAAGAAATTTACATTGTACCCACCTGCAAAAACAATGATAGAAGTAGAAAATGAAGAATGGATAGATGATGATAATGATATACAACCAATTTTCACTATTGCACAAATAAATGAAGAGGATCAAATTTTAAATTCAATAGAAAATAATGAACCCTCTTTATATTGTGACAATAGTTAGGATTTTCAAGAACAATGTAATATTGAATATCTATCATCTAGACAAATGTCTTTACATTCTATGGAAAAATTTGGAAACTCTTCAATAGAAATTCTTCCAGGGAAAATTTTGAACATCAATGAAAACCTGGAAGAATTACAGAAAAAGAAACTGGTAGAAATATTGCAAAAACACTCTTCTGCATATGCATGGGAATACACTGATATGAAGGGAATTAATCCTAAAACTTGCATGCATCATATTTATATCGAAGAAAATGCTAGACCAGTTTGACAACCACAAAGAAGAATGAATCCAAATTTAAAGGAAATTGTTAAAGAGGAATTCCAGAAATTGTTAAATGTAAATTTCATTTATCCAATATCAAATAGTCAATGGGTTTCACCCCTAGTAAAGTTTCCTAAAAAAATGGAAAGTGGAGAGTATGCATTGAATACAGGGAATTGAATAAAGCTACTTTGAAAGATCATTTTCCACTTCCTTTCATAGATCAAGTTTTAGATACATTAGCAGGAAAAAGATATTTCTCATTCTTAGATGGTTTCAGTGGGTATAATCAAATTCAGGTAGCACTTGAAGATCAAGACAAAACCACATTTACCTGTCCATGGAGGAATTATGCTTACCGAGTACTTGGATAATGCAATGCCCCAGCAACATTTCAAAGAGCAGTACCAGGAATTTTCTCTGATCTTATTCATGATTGTGTGGAAGTGTATATGGATGATTTCACAATTTATGGATATTCTTTTGAAGAATCACTTGAAAATTTAGAAAAATTTCTCATAAGATGCAAATAAGAAAATCTTTCATTAAGTCATGAGAATTTTTTTATGATGTTTAATGAGGGAATTGTTTTAGGTCACCATATTTCAGGAAATGGAATTAAGGTAGAGGTTATTTCCAAATTATCAGTCCCAAGTTGTCAACGAGATGTTAGGAGTTTTCTTGGTTTTACTGGATCTTATAAAAGATTCATAGAAAACTTCACTAAGATTGCATATCTACTCTTCAAATTACTCACCAAATACTGTGAATTCAGTTGGAACTCTGACTGTCAAAAGGCCTTTGAAACTTTGGAAAAGAAGATCTCTGAAGAACCTATCTTAAAAGGACCTAATTGGAAATTTCCTTTTCATATATCAACTTATCCTTCAGACACAACTGTAGGAGCTATGTTACAACAAAAAGATCTCACTCCTTATGACATTTATTATACCAGTAAAAATTTAACTCCTGCGGAGCTAAATTATACTATAACTAAAAAGGAGTTTTTAGTTGTCATTCATGCCATTAATAAATTTAGACATTACGTCACTGGCTATGAAAATTTCGTTCATATGGACCATTCTACCATTAGATATTTAATGAATAAACCAGCTACTAATGGTAGAGTAACAAGATGGATAGGAATTGAAAGCGGTTTACTAGTTTGTAATATTTTAATGAGCTAGGGTTTCTGAGACTGTGTCGGCGGCCTCGGCCCTCTGGGCGTCTGAACGGGCTCCCTCACCGTGTTCCACTTCACTCTGTTGCGCTACGCCCTCGGCTGGGCGTCTATCTGAGCCGTGTTCTGGATCCAAGCTTGTTTTCTCGGATTTGAAGGGGCGCTGGGGTATGCTGAGATCCCTGGTTGCGCTCCTTTGTGGCATTCATGGGTGATCCTGGGGGTGGGGAATCCTCTCCCACCCCTCCACAATCCTCTGAAGAAGCCTTCCGGAGATTATTAACGCAGAAAGGAAAGAAACGTCCTGCCCCAGATATCCCAAAATTCATTAAAAAACTCGAGGAAGTGCCTGAGATAGCCCTGCAAGAAGATCAGCCGATCAAAATTGCTCTTGCCCTTGCTGATAGAGGATTGGTCGGGCAATTCATGGGGCGTTGGCCCTCTACAAAATCCACGGACGATTGGATTCAACGCAACTGGAGGCCCCAGCTGAAGAACAGTGTGATCTGTTATCCGGTAGGGAGAGGTTTCTTCATTTTCGAGTTCACCACCAAAGAAGACCGGGATCTGGTTTTCAGGAATGGACCGTATTTCATGGGAAATCAGGGTCTGTACCTCAATAAATGGACCCCGGACTTCGATCCCTCAGTAGATGTTCCGAAGGAAGTTCCAGTCTGGGTTAGGCTCCCCAACCTTCCGATCCACTGCTGGAGCTATCAGTCATTGCAAAAGATTGGGAACGGTCTGGGCAGATTCATTGACAAAGCAGACAATAAAGGCCAATACACTTGTGCAAGAATCTGCGTGGAAGTTGACTTAGAGGCTGGTCTTCCCGAAGCGATTAAAATCACAGTGGGAGAATGGCATCACTATCAAAAGCTGGACTACGAACAACTACCGTTCAAATGCAGAACCTGTCATGAACACGGACACTTCCAACGGAATTGCCCCAAATCCCAAGCCGGGACTAAGGAAGACGAGGAAGGATGGAAAGAAATCAAAAGAGGCAAGGCTATCCCAAGACCAACAGAGAAGAAAAATTCTGGTTCAGGGGAGAAGCCGCAGTCCAATCTGAAGAACAATGAAGATCCAAAAGTTGGAACCTCCTCCGGAGGGAACGCAGAAACCATCGAGACTCAAGAAGCACCTGAAAACTCAATGAAGGAAGCAAAAGAAACGGGTACTGAAATACTCACCCCCCCAGCCTCAGGAGGCATTGAAGGAAATAAAGATAATGAAGAACACATAAGCCTGGCCTCCGAATCGGATGAAGACTCAGAAGGAAGAACCGATGAGTCAGACAGCTCTCAAGTCACTCCTATCAAGTCAGCCAGGGGTCGAAAATCCAAGAAGAAACTAAGAGAGGAGAAAACCTATAGGGATGTTCTCCAAGGATCCCAAAAAACTCTCAAGGGAATGATGAATACAAGGTCTGGGCGCAAGGGCTCGGCTCCAAAAGGAGCCACATTCCCCCAAGCCAATAAATAATGAAGTACGTCTCCTGGAATTGCAGAGGACTAGGCAGCAAGCTAAAAGAAGATGCCCTCAAAGATATAGTCAGAATGTACTCGCCTGAAATCCTTCTAATCCAGGAGACAAAGTTGGAGGAAAATCTCCTCCTTAATGCCAGCAAATCCTTCTGGCGAAAAGGTATTGGATGTGCTGTCAGTGCAAGAGGCGCCTCCGGTGGAATCGCTACCTTCTGGGACAGCACTATCTATGATCTGATTCAAAAAGATAACTCCTCCCACTGGATATTCACGAAGCTCCTCCATAAAGACTCCGGCCATCAAGTAAGTTTGTTTAATATTTATGCTCCTGTTCTTCCTTCTGAGAAAAAATCCTGCTGGGACTCAATTTCGTCCTATCTCTCGCTGAACAACCCTGAAAACATTATTATAGCTGGTGACATGAATGTTACTCTTGCTGCAAATGAGAAAAGGGGAGGATCCCCGGTCAGGGACCCAGCAAGAGAATGGGTTGAAGATCTCATATTGGGATGGGAACTAGAGGATATCAAGCCCTCATCTGGGAAGTTCACATGGTCCAACAAAAGGGTGGGCCCAAATCATATCGCAGCTCGGTTAGACCGATTTCTGGTTCAATCCTCTTTCCTGACTTGTGGTCTCATGGCTTCGTCCAAAATTCTGCCAAACAGCACCTCGGATCACAAACCCATTCTTCTTGAGCTTTCCACGGAGGAAAATCTTGGGCCCATTCCCTTCAGGTTCAGCTCATTATGGCTTCAGCATGAGGGGTTCCAAGAGATGGTTTCAGAAGCCTGGAACAGACCGGTTCAAGGTTCCCCCTTCTATGTGTGGGAAGAAAAGCTGAGGGGGCTCAAAAGAAGACTCAAGGAGTGGGCAAAAACGCTGAAATCTCCCTCCTCCAACAGAAAGACGGCCCTGGACAATCTTGCTACCCATCAAATGTCTTTGGAAAATACTGTAGTCACCCAAGACCTTCTTCAAAGAGAAATTGACCTGCAAAAAGAATTTCACAAAGCAAGCAGGGAAGAAGAAGAACTCTGGAGGCAGAAATCCAGAGCTCTCTGGTTACAAGCTGGGGACAAAAATACCAGCTTCTTCCACAAGCAAGCTGAAGCCCGCAAGCAATTCAAATCCGTTAAAGAAATTCACCACCAAAATGTAGTGGTTAAAGACTTCGAAGAAATCAAGCGGGCAGCTCACATTCACTTCAAAGATCTTTACTCAGCCCCGGATGAACCACCATTGGATCCTCAGGTCTATCCGATGAATTTGATCCCTCATTGTGTCCAAGATCCTACCAACGCTATGCTGACGGCTCCGATCAGCATGAATGAGCTCAGAAATGCCTTGGACAGTATGGAACCGGACAAAGCTCCGAGTCCGGATGGGTTCCCTGTTAGATTCTATCTTTCCTGTTGGGACATAATCAAATCTGACCTTCTGAGAATGGTTAAGAAATCCCAATCTTGTGTAAAGATCGGAGAAGGCATCAATTCAGCGTTTCTGGCCTTGATTCCAAAAGAGAAAGGAGCAGCTAATTTCAGCAGATTCAGGCCAATCTCGTTGTGTAACTCCAGTTACAAGCTTATAACCAAAATTATAGCCAACCGCCTCAAAAAAATCTTACCTGCCATTATTCCTGAAAATCAAGGTGGTTTCATCAAAGGGAGAAAAATTCTTGACAATATAGTGCTGGTGCAAGAAGCGGTTCATTCAAGCTATCATCGTAAGGAGAAAGGTATGGTGATTAAGCTAGACTTAGCAAATGCGTTTGACAGGGTAAAGCATGAATTCCTGTTTATGGTTATGAAGAAAATGGGCTTTTCTCCAGCTATCATTAACTGGATAAAACCCTGCATTGCCTCTCCTTGGATTGTGCCTTTAGTAAATGGGCGACCTTCAGACTTCTTCCAAGCCTCCAGGGGCCTCAGACAAGGTTTCCCTTTGTCCCCGCTTCTTTATGCGATTCAAGCCTCAGTTCTTAGCTTTCAACTGGACCATAACCTCCAGACTCAAATCCTTCCTGGACTCCGCATGGTTCACCAGGTCAAAGACATAAATCATGCCCAATTTGCTGATGATACACTCTTATTGGGTGGGGCAAGCATAAACTCTACAAAATCCTTCAAGAAGGAGCTGGACAGCTACAGAGAAGTCTCGTGCAGCAAGATCAACTTTACAAAAAGCATAGTCTATAGCTGGAATTGCTCGGTCAAGGAATTATCTGATATTGCTAGGATTCTCCATATGGAAGGGTCCTGGGCCTGGGACTCCTTCAAATACCTAGGGATCCCTATCTTCAGGACCATTCCCAAAGTTGCCCATTGGATGCCCTTGCTGGACAAGATCAAAAACAGAATTCATGCCTGGGGAGCTTCATGGCTAAATAATGCGGGGAAGATCATTTTGATGAAAGCGGTCCTCTCAAGTCTACCGTTATATCAGCACTCTATCCTCCTGGCCCCTAAAACCTTCATCAACAAGATGGAAGTTCTTCTCAGGCGCTTCCTGTGGGAAGGGGGAAAAAACAACGAAAGAAGGTTGCACCTTGTTAAACGGGATACTATTAAAAAGCCATTTATGGAAGGAGGATTACAAATCCGCGATCTGGCTGCTCAAAATCTGGCCTTGGGAACCAAGCTGCTCTGGGACATTGTCTCTGGAAAAATTAGTTGGAGCAAGAAGGTCCTGTGGAGAAAATATTTCCATGGGAAGCGCCTCAGATGCCTGGATCATCCTCCTCGTTCCCCCAGAGGTTCTCCTGTTCTTAATCTCTGCATCAAAGCTTTGGAACATTTTAGTCATAAACTGTATTGGATTCCAGGTAATGGGCGAAAAATAAGAATTTGGGATGATCCTATACTAGGTGACCAACCGTTGAAACAGGTGGAAGAAATCTCCAATATCAGAGCCTGGCTTCAAGATCGCAATCTGAACACTCTCTGGGATATCTCCTCTTGGTCGGAGGATGGTCTCTGGGAAAGCTGGCAATTGGGGGAGGTCCCTCAGTGGCTGGAGGGTGAAGCCTCTGTTCTTTTGGATAAGCTTCAAGGGAAAGCTCCAGTAAAAGCCTCAGCAAAAGACAAACGAGGGTGGGGTTCTGTCTCTGGTTCGTATTCTGCTGCTGAAGGATACAAAAGTATTATGGCCATCCCGAATGTTCCCCCAAATCCGGCTCAATGGCATTTTATTTGGGATTCCCCCTCTCTTCCCAAAATTGATTTCTTCTGCTGGACATTAGCCCACAATAGTATTCTCACTCGAGATAATCTCCGTAGGTGCGGAATGGAAGGACCTTCTTGGTGTATTCTTTGCAAGTCAGAGGAAGAAACAGCTGATCACCTGTTCTTAACCTACCCTTTTGCATCAGAAGTATGGAAGGGGGTTCTCATGCTAAATTCTGATAATTTCGAGCTCCCCAGGAACATCCAAAACCTTTTCCAGTCCTGGAACAAATTATCTCCGTATGGTCTTTCCAAAAATATCCTCCTCAAAAATTGCTGGCTCTGGATCCCCAAGTTCGTTTGTTGGAAGTTGTGGCTGGAAAGGAATAACAGACTTTTCAGAAACGAAAGTTGCAACCCGATCAAAGTCATCACCAAAGTTAAAGCTCTTTTCGGAGAAACTATGGATGCC
Organism: Pinus tabuliformis; assembly: GCA_031772625.1. NCBI lineage: Eukaryota > Viridiplantae > Streptophyta > Pinopsida > Pinales > Pinaceae > Pinus > Pinus tabuliformis. Next base: position 837,962,243 of record CM062818.1, read on the forward strand.
AGCTCTGCCAAAAAACCTGGGAAAGCCCTGAACAGAGAAGAGGAACTCTGGCTGAATGGTTTGGTCCCAAACCATAAAGATTGTGCTACCATCGCTACCAACGTTCCCTCCAATTGGGAAATCAGGCTGGAGGAGCAAGAGTTCATTAAATGGAGGTCGGCTCTGAATGAGCATTGCCTGTTTTTTGATGGGGCCTCCAAAGGCAACCCCGGTTTCGCAGGAGGCGGCGGAGTTCTTTTGTGTCCGGATGGCTCTGAGGTGTTAAGGTTTGCTTGGGGTTTAGGCAAGGAATCCAACAACAGAGCGGAGGCTCTGGCTTTGTGGCAGGGGCTCTCTCAAGCGATCAAAGGCAACGTCCGTTCCATTTCAGTCTTCGGGGACTCCAGGATTATTATCCAGGCTCTGCAATCCAAAAAGAATCCTTCTCAGCTCCACTTATCAACCATCCTCCGGAGAATCAGACTTATATTGCCCAAATTCCACAAGATCTCCTTCTATCACATCCTCAGGAATTTAAACTCCCAAGCAGATATGGAAGCCAACCAAGGCGTTCTGCGAAGCAAAAGTTCGCTGTCAGTTAACCAGGTCGATTGCTTCTGCAATATCCCCTAAGAAGTGCTCCCTGGATCCTTTGCTGCTGACTTATCGCCCTGAGTTTTTTCTCTGCTGTAAGTGCAACCAAAAGATTAATAAGAAGAGCGCATATCGTGGTGTTCTGGGACTGATGAATCCGTCTGCTGCTCTGGAGAGATCCTTTGCCTCTGGGCCCATTCAGCATCCAGCGAACTGCTACAGATCTGAAGGTAAAGCGCTGATGTTTCCGTTGATTTCTGCCGATAGTCTCCAGCAGTGGGATGTTTTCTATCTCCGTTTAGCAGTGTTTTGTAATAGCTGGAAAAATAGGCCCTCGGTTAGTTTCCAGAAAAGCGTTGTATTCACTCTTTGCCTTAACGCTGGCGCCTTTTAATAAAATTAACCGTTTTTGTCTAAAAAAAACAAGATGGATATTAATGTTATAAGAATTTAATATCACCACTCTGGATCAACTTGGAAAACAAAACACAATTGTTGAATTTTTATAGAGATTCAAAAAGAAAACAATGATATACCTGTAGAGGATAAATTTCCTGATGAGTATCTTTTTGCAGTATCTACCAAATCATCTTGGTTTTCAAGATATTTCTAATTATTTGATTACAGGGAATTCACCCTCTTATTTGTTTCCTAGAGAAAAGAGAAGAATAATCAAAACAAGTGCATCTTATTCATGGATAAATGAAGAATTATACAATACAATACCAGATCTCATCATCTAAAGATGTGTAAAAGAAGATGAAATACATGAGATACTTAAAGTATGCTTAAATCATGCCATGATGAACCATGTGGAGGTCATTTCGCTGACAAAATAATTGTTTATAAAGTCCTTCTCTTAGGATATTATTGGCCTTCCCTTTTTAAGGATGCCAAGGAATATGTTAAGAGGTGTGATAGTTGTCAAAGAATGGGGAAACATGTTCCTTCAAATGAAATGCCACTACAACCTCAGGTACTCATTGAACCTTTTGAAAAATGGGCTTTGGATTTTGTTGGACCAATTAATCCATCTTCAAAACAAACAAAATATATTCTTGTATGCACTGATTATGTTACTAAATGGGTAGAAGCTAAAGCACTTTCTTTTGCTACTGAAAATGTTGTAATTTCATTTATTTTTTAGGATAGTTTTACTCATTTTGGTGTCCCAAGAGAAATTGTAATAGATCAAGGAAAGCAATTTACATCCAAAGTAGCGCAAAAGATAGTGGAAGAATATAAAATCAAGCATTGGAAATCTACTCCATACCATCCACAAGAAAATGGACAAGTAGAGTCTACCAACAAAGTGATTGAAGCAAACCTCACCAAGACATTTCACTTTCATAGAAGGTATTGGGCAGAAAAGCTCCCAAAAGCTTTATGGGCATACCGTACCACATTCAGAAGCACTATAGGACATACTCCCTATGAACTTGTTTATGGGAAGAAAGTCCTATTTCCAATTGAGTTCTAGATTTAGACCTATAAGACAACAGTTAAGTTGGGACTTGACCTATCAGAAGCACAAACGAAAAGAATGGGACAAATCAATGAGCTTGATGAAATAAGGCAAGATGATATCCAGAAGACTAGTTTAGTCCAGCAACAGAGATCCAGGTGGCATGATAAATACATCAAAGAAAGAAAATTTCAGTGAGGAGATTGGGCATTACTTTTTGATTCAAAGTTCAAAAATTCCCAAGGAAAGTTTCAAACTCACTGGGTTGGGCCTTTGAGATTGAAAATGTTTTTGATAATGGAGCAGTCATAATTAGGACTATTTATGAAGAAAAAGTTCCTCTCTTAGTGAATGGACATCAACTCAGGATCTATCAGAAGCCAATGATAAAGGAGGAGTTTGTAAAGATTTTCCAGAACAACTGTGATTTGAAGTTGGTTAAGAATAATTCTTCTTCTTCTCCATCTTAAAAACTTTTTTTTCATATATATAAAAAAAAAAGATCTAAAAAGTAAATAAATAAATAAATTGTATAAACATGAAAACCAACAATTATTTGCATGTTTATACAGAAAATTCAAGGTGAAAACCAAGAATTCTTGGCATCTTTAATTTTTTTTGAACCCCATTTTATAGAATTCCATTTTCTTGCATCCCTTTCTTTTAAAAATAAAATGGCTACAAAATTGTTGATTTTCTACAGCTCTCACAAATTTCTGCATCCAAATTGGCAGAAACTTTCATTGCAAAGCACCTAAAGACAACAAAAAAAGGGCAAACAAAGGTTAGCAAGCAAACAATTCAAGGGTATGAAACTCTTTAATTTAATAATAGGGATCAAAGCATTACATATATGAATTATATAGACATGGTACTACTGAAAATAAAAATCATTATTTATAAGAGTTGATAGTGTCATGTCTAATCAAGGATAATCCACCATTCACTCCCCGTCATTATAACTCATATCCCGACTCACATCTCGATCTATTGATCTGATCATCCAAATCATAAACATGAATGCTCTTAACGGTTAGATTCTACCACATTCCCTTATACCCTCACTACCTATGCTCTCATTATTCCATCACTCACACCCTCGGCCTTTCCACTCTAAAAACCCTATCAAGTCGTCCTACCTTGTCAAACAAAACAGTTTTTGAAACGAAGCTTCTCAACCATGGGAGTGATAGTCATAACAGAGCCAACAGGGAAGAAATTTTTGGAGGGGTATCCACAGACAAAAGAATTGTTGCAGAGGGCGCAATGGCTAGAATTTATAGAGAAATTTGATGGCTTCCACAAAGAAGTGACCAAATCCTTCGCTAAGTCTTTTTGATGGAGTCAAAGTGGAGATAGGAGACATCAAATTCACAGTGACAGAGTCATTTATAGATGAAGTTACTGGACTGTCGCGGATTGGAAAAAAATGGTTCAAAAATAGAGGTATTGAAAGAGAAGACTGGAAGGTTTTCCTGAAGAAACCAAGCATGGACACCACCATTTTCAAAAAGGGCATCCCAAGCATGACATTAAAAAGTAAGTGGAGGAATTTGCTTTTAATAATCCAAAAATTTGTTACCTGCGAAGGAAGGTTTGGATGTATGTTTTTCTATCATATTCGGCTGCTAATGAATTTTCTTGAAGAAAATGAGATAAATCTTCCATATTTCTTGTTGAATAGTCTAAGAAAGATGTTAAGGAATGTTCAAAGGAGAATTTAGTCCATAAATAATACAATGTATGACTATGATCTAGTCAAAATACTTGTTGAATTTCATCTCCAAAACATAGGTGATAATTGGGAAGGCTTTTTAGTAAGGAATCACTTTAAGGAGGATACTCATGAGCAGCCAAATATCAACAGAACTAAGAGGGGAAGGAAAAGAAAAATTGATATAACACTGAAACAAGAACCACAACGCTCACAGGAACTGTCAGAGGATGACACCCCTCTTGCAGAAATTTTGGATAAAATAAACAAAAGAGATGTTAGAAGAAGGAAATCTAGTACAGAGACAGAGATTTCACCTCAAACAAAGAAGCCTAAAACATAAAGGAATAAAACTAAAAAGACCCCTGTCACAGGTCGAAGAATGAGTACCAGACTCAACCTAGCAGAAGAATTACCCTCAAAAAGCATAGAGCATATTGATGAAGAGACAGAAGAAAACTCAAAGCTAGAAGAAGATTCTAGAATTTCTTCAAAAACATCTCCATGAATTTCATCACCAAGAGTTTCATCACCAAATCTCACCTCGCCTCCTCAAAGTCCAGGTCGAAGAACACCAGAGATTGATCCTGTGCAACAAGAGATTTATGATTATATCGAGTCCCTGGATAAAAGGCATGTAACAAGAACATCAATTCCAATTCAAAAGGAAAAAGAAGTCTACTTTAATGAACCACAAGAACCTCCACCTAATCAATGTATTAAAACAGGAAAACTTCGAACTGGAGACATTAAACAGGTACACTAAAAATGAAAATCAAGCCTTGAAAGCACATAATGAAATCCAAATAGCTAAGAGTGGCAACCGCCTTTTACATTTAAGTCTGTGGTTTAAGAAAAACAAGAAACCAAAGAATAAAAACAGGGCTTTACATAGACAAGTTATAAACTTGAAATATAAGGATGGCAATGACTGGTAAGAAAGTGAAAAGGATGAAGTTAGATGTACTGGCGGAAGTGTCCAAGTAGATGCAATAGTTAAACAAAGATATCAATTTTTTGTTTTCTATGTGGACATACAAAATCTTCAGCGTGGGGGAATGTAGAGTTCCATAACGGTTTTGTTCTGACACCATTTTTCCTCCATTTTCCTCTTTTCATCATCGCTATCAACTCAATAAAAGAAGTAAAACCATAGATTTTGATAAGGTAAAAACTCTCAGATGTCTTATTTTTCATATTCGTTAATGTACCTTATTAGTATGTCAAAGATTGCATTAGCTACAAAATTAACATGATTCTGCAGCTGTTTTACCAATCTACAACTATCTCCATGGTTTGCAGGGTTCTGGTGCGCCAAGGAAGCAAGGAAGCACATGGGCGGTTAAGGATTGATTCCCTCATGGATCTCCTCCTATTCAATCAAGCCAATTCTCTGAAGGAATCACACAGTGGCACGATCAAAGGCACAAGTCAAACACGTAGCAGAAGAAGCCTAAATGCATCACGTTTCTCTTATTTGCTTTCCAAATGGCAAATCGTCGAGATAACACTTTTATTGTTTAAGTTTCGAATTTGAATAAGGGTTGATTAAAAGACCTGTAGGCATAGAAGTCTCAAACTGTTGAGCACACATTTTATATATAAATATGTATCCTATGTAAAGGATAACAAGGAAGTAATAGTTAATCTCTGAAGAAATTATGTGAAAGAGACCTTTGTTCCCATATTGAATTAAAGTTACATTTATGTTATTCTATGCGTATTTGAGCATGATTCACAGCTACTGTATGTAGAGGGCCCCTGCAGACAGTCGAGGTTAAGTTTATTTCATTTTAATCGCTTTATGTTATTGCATTGTCATTTCGTTCTAGCTTAGTTTCCGTACTTCACTATTTTATCATTTTGTTATAACACAGTGAAATCTCGTTATTTCGTTTGCACTCGAATTTCTTCACAGTCGTTTAATGGTTTAGTTTCTTCAACGATTTCCGTTTAATGACAGACAGTGTTAATATTGTTTTCATGCTTTTAGAATCATAACTTGTATATACTCTGTAGTCAGCTTTAGAAGATGACCTTCATGCTTTTTAGAATTAGAATTTGTATATACTTTGAAAACAACTTTTAAAGGATCGTTTTCTTTCTCCAAAGAATCATTTGAATCTCAATACTCTGTTTTATTGCAGCGAGGTGTTTAGGATAGGTTCATATTTTTAGAATGATTAACATAAGATGTTTTAGAAAGAACTGACTCATAGATCTCTTTTGTTCTAACATCATTTATTGGAAACTAGTCATAGGAATGATACTCAATATAGATATGACCTGGTAGATTAGTCTAGCAATCGCTTCACTTCCACTCATTAATTTGTAAAAATCTAATGCTTACAAATAGGAACCTAGATAACAAAAAAAAAACCAAAACAAATCTAACCATCATCTTACAAATTAAAAGAAAGGCTTCTAGCATATATTGTGCACTTGCACTTCATAAGTTTACCAACTCCGGTAGATAATTTATGCTTGCAATTTAAGAACATTAAATTGACCAAACACCCCTTTCTAGTTTCCAAAGCCTAGAATACCAATTCACAAAGAAATTCATATTCCCGAGCCACCAAGGCCCTCCAAACTTTAGCACCAAGCCTGCCTAGATTATCAAGTATAGACCAACTAAACCAATAGACATGCAAGGTAGCCAACGAAGGAGGACAATGTAAACCAACCTTAATACAACGTATAGAGATTTTACCAAAACATTGTAAGCCAACAAGTTCTCTAGCAAATCCACCCCTTTCCCCTTGCTTTGCTTCAACCACCTTAACAACGCCGCGAAGATGCAAAATATGGACTGCGAATGGCACCTTGAGTTGAGGTCCCAAATTCTCTTGCGTTGAACCACAAAAAATATTATAGTAACCATCATTAGAACTAGCTTGAGCTCCTTCCAAAATTTCCACTGTTTGAGGAGCAAGGAATGACACTATCAGAATGCCTCCCTATGTGCTCAAACATCTGACTTCCCTCACCACATTAATGTAGAAATTTTGAATAATATGACACTTATTCACAGAGATTATCCCGATTATACACTATTGCGGAATACATGCATAATACATAACCTCCTCTACATTGATCATCAATTGAGCAGCATTAAAAACAATGAAACATCAATCGCATGGACACATTAACACAGTATGTAACCCGGTGAAAGCTTACAGCTGAAAACCCCACACTATCTGTATATTAGTGATTGAGAACATGTAACAATACATAGTACAATACTCCTCACAAGTACTCAGTACTATCTCCACCTGTTACACACAAAACTAGCTCAGATCCGAACAAGTCACAGGTTCAAATCTCCTCCGGTGCTTTGCCTGCCTCCACTACACACTGCTTCAAGAGAATAACTCACACTGAAAATCACGTGAGCACAAGCTATATTCCTTGGTATTGGCCCACACTACGCATTCTTCATTGGCATACTCAATCCCACTGATTGTGCAAGATCTCATGCACAACTATAGTCACAACTGATAGCAATCTCAACCTCTAACACCTGTCTCCACTGAACTGTACATGCACTGACATGCAACTGAGTTAACTGATGTATTCTTTAGTTTCTTTATGAGTTAATAATTAATTCACACAACTCATCACTAGTCTATTTGCAGTTAGACTAATTACAACTAGTTTAACCAAGTCAAACTGAATACAACTCCATCAACTCCACATCCAACTCTACCAAACTCAACTGCTTGAGTTCTAACTGAAGTCCTACATGCAATAGCTCAACTGACCCATAAAGAAAGCGTATTTCCTTCTGACAGCTGCATGTGCCACATCTATAGCTCAAACTGAAGTGCTCCAAGAGGATAAGATAATGTTTATAGTCTAAATATTATTATGAGACAATAATATTTGACTTTTCTATTTTTAGCCTGGCAGTCTAAAAATAGACTCCGATCACTCCGCTGTGAACCAGAAATAGAAGTCCATCTATTTTTCCCAACATGACCAATCATCCATAAATAGCATCCTGCAACTCATAGACCATGATCCATATGTCTAAAAATAGACTTTGCGCCATAATTTGCCTGTAGGCCCACTTAGTGAAGGCGACTCCTTTCCACTAAGCTACATCATCTTGTTGCATTCTCAACACTCCCTCTCAACAAGATATGGATTATCAGCAACCCCTATCCTGCCTCGCTGGTATTCGAATTTGCTCCTGGTGAGCGCCTTCATCAAGATATCAGCATCCTGATCCTCCGTTGGAATGTATGAAAGTAACATGATTCTCCGCTGCTCACAATCTCTGATATGATGGTACCTGATGTCGTCTGTTGAGCTCCCTGCCCAATCTACATCCTCCTGTCTGTACCAAGATCCATATCCTGATGTGCCTCTCAAATAACGCAATACATTCTTGCATGCCTTCCAGAAGAGCTTGGTTGGCTTAACCATTGCTTGTGAAAGCTGGTTAACGGCATAGCATATATCGGGTCGTGTATTGACCAGATACATAAGCGACCCCACCAACTGTCGATAAACAGTGGCATCCACTTCTTCTGCTGAAGTGGCATCTTCCTTCCTCCAACCTCCAGGAAGAGGAGTATCAACAAGCTTGCAGCCATGCATGTTGAACTTATCCAGTATCTCCCGAGCATACTTACCCTGAGAAACAAATAGTCCATCACTGCGCTGCCAGATTTCCAATCCCAGGAAATAATGAAGGAGGCCCAAGTCCTTCATTTCAAACTCCTTAGCAAGATCATCCTTGCATGAAAGTATCAACAGATCATCACCCGTTATCAAATCATCTACATAAAGTACAATGATAAGCAACTTACCCTCCACCACAATCTAGTATAGGTTAGGATCCGCCTCGCTCTTGGAGAATCCAAGTCCGGTGAAATAACTATCTATCCATGTGTACCAAGCACATGGTGCTTGTTTCAACCCATACAGCACTCTCTTGAGCCTGCACACATGCGACTCGCTGCTAAAGATCTCAAAACCTTCGGGCTATTCCATGTACACCTCCTCCTCAATGACTCTGTTGAGGAACGCAGTCTTCACATCCATTTGATGAATGTGCCATCCCATCTGTGTTGAGAGAGCAAGAATCATCCGTATGGAAGAATACCTTGCGACAGGTGCAAAGGTCTCCTCATAATCGATCCCCTCTATCTATGAAAAGCCTCGGGCAACAAATTTTGCCTTGTACTTCTCCACACTCCCGTCAGTTGCCTGCTTAACTTTGTAGATCCATCTCGAACCCACCACTGATTTCCCTTCCGGTCTTGGGACAAGCTCCCATGCACTGCTTCTGACAATCGAATCATACTCTTCCACCATGGCGTCTACCCATGCGGGATCCTCCACAACTTCCTCGAAAGAGGATGGCTCAGTCACAACACATTTGCTCACAAGAGCCATGTATCTAGTGTACCGATCAGGTGACTGTCTCTGCCTACGTTGGGTTGTAGGTGGTCCTACAACTTTCTCTGCATCTTGAGCCAGTCACTCAGCTTCTGTCAAGCGCTTTCGCCCTCTGATGGTTGGCGTTGCATGAGTGGTCTCTTCCACTCCATGAACTTCGTCCTGTGGCTGATCCACGTCCTAAAGCTCATCCTTAGGAACTAATAGCTCCTCATCTGCATGCAAGTGTGGCTCCCTCTCAAGCGAACACTTCATGGCTTTCTCCTCCTGAAATTTTATATCCCGTCGCACAACAGTCTTACCACTGTCTGGCAAATACACACAATAGTTGTGGGGCATATCAGTGTACCCCACAAATATCCCAACCTCTGCAGTCGGCTCCAACTTCTTCCTGGCATCCTTCGTCACGTGCATGTAAACTTTAGCACCAAAAATCCTCAAATGAGAAAGATTAGGCTTCTTACCAGACTAAGCCTCCTCGGGTGTACTCATGCCAAGTATCCTGTGAGGACAACGGTTCTGCACATAAACTGTTGTATTGCATGCTTCCACCCGTAAGTGAAGGGGTAGGCCCTGATCATGCAACATCGCCCGTGCAGCACCCACGATCGTTTTGTTCTTCCGCTCAGCAACCCCATTCTGCTGTGGGTTATGGGGAGCTATGAGCTCTCTTCGAATCCCTTTTGCACTACAGAAATCCTTGAACTCGCGAGAGATGTATTCACCACCATTATCACTCCCAAGAGCCTTCACCTTCTTCCCTGACTCCTTCTCGACCAGTGCTTTGAACTCACAAAACTTTGAGTATGTCTCGCTCTTCTTCTGCATGAAGAAGTTCCAGCACTTACGAGAGAAATCATCAACAAAGATCACATAATACCTGTGTTTTGCTGTCGAAGCTACTGAGAAAGGTCCACACACGTCTATGTGAATTCTCTCAAGGATCGTCGTGGCGCAACTATCCTTCTCGTGAAAGGTGGATTTCACAAACTTTCCCAAAGTACACCCCTTGCACTGATCTGACTACACAAGAGTGCCTTTAGGAAGCCCTGTAGTGATCTGCTGCAGTATCTTCAAGGCTCCATGGTGAAGGTGACCTAATCTCCTGTGCCATAACTCGCCATCATCCCGGCTCACCAATCCTTCTACCTTGCATGCCATTGCTGCGCAACCATCTACATGCAACTGATAAAGGTTCCTCACTCAAACCCCTATCTTCCGGGTTTCTCCAGTTGTCTTGCTACGCAGGAAAGCCTTTCCCTTGCTGAAAACAACATCATATCCCTTGTCTTCTAACATCGCCACAGAGATAAGATTCTTCTTCAATCTTGGAACATGCATCACTTCCTTCAATACGAAGGGTTTACCAGACTCCCTCTCAAAGGAAATGGTACTGATACCGGTCGCACTGTATCTACCATCATCGCCCATCTCGATGTGCACTCCAAGATCTTTCTCCTCCAGATCAGAAAACAAATCTCGATCTCCTGTCATGTGAAAAGACGCGCCACTGTCCAAGAACCACACCGATCCCATCACACTTGAAACCAAGCATGCGATCAATGAAAAATCAAGCTCAAACTGCGAGGCTAGAGCCTCTCCTGCTGCAGATCCAACAGCTTGCTTGTTCTTCTTCTTCTGCGGACAATTAGTGGCATAGTGTCCGTGCTGGTGACAGTGAAAGCACTTCACCTTAGACATGTCTTGCTTCTTTCCTTTCACACCAGACTGAGAAGATTTCTTGCTCTTCCCCTTCTTTGCTTCGGCAGCCAAAGCGCAATTTTCTTCATCAGTTCCCTTTGATGAAGATCCGTCCCTGGTATTCCGCCTGATCTCCTCCTGCACAAGATCTAACCAAAGTCTTTCCCATCCTGGCAATTTCTCTCGACCATTGACAGAGTCCTGATAGGAATGCCAACTCTTCGGAAGACCAAGGAGAGCCAAGCTCACCAAGTCCTCATCATCGACAGTTACCCCAAAACTTCCAGCTCATCCCTGCACTGAGTGAACTTCGTGAGATACTTGGGCATACTGTCTCCCTTCTCACATTTGATGTTTCTGAGTTTATCCTTGAGCACCAGCTTCCTCTGATCGCTCTTGCTTTGGAATAGATCTATTAACGCTTTCCACATCAAGTATGGAGAAGCCTTTCCATGCAGACTGGACACAATGTGATCCTTCATGCCCTCCAACAGAATCCTTCGACACTTTGTTGTCTTCTTTTGCCAAGCATCAACCTGCGTAGTATCAGTAGGCTTTGGGACCTCAACCTCTATGAACTCCTTCAGCCCATTATCATCCAACACTGCCTCCATCTTGTCCTTCCATGCAATATAGTTCGAGCTGCCCTCAAGAGCATACTCCAATCGCAATCCATTGAAAGACATTGCCACGTTGATACCAAGAAAACACTGCTGCAAATTCGAATTCCACCAGCTCCAAACTCAACCGCCTCTGATCTAGAATTCATGAGAACAAAGTATTTCTCGTACAGAGATTGACTGTATGGGCTTTTACCGGATATCTCACCTTCCAAAGGAAAGATGAATCCAGAGGCTACCTGGCCCGATTACAGACTCTGCCTGAAGAAATAGGATGTAAACACTTTTTGAATAATAGATCTGATGATCAACAGCTCCGAAACCATGTATAAATTTTGAATAATATGACACTTATTCACAGATATTATCCCGATTATACACTATTGTGGAATACATGCATAATACATAACCTCCTCTACGTTGATCATCAACTGAGCAGCATTAAAAACAATGAAACATCAATCGCATGGACACATTAACACAGTATGTAACCCGGTGAAAGCTTACAGCTAAAAACCCCACACTATCTGTATATTAGTGATTGAGAACATGTAACAATACATAGTACAATACTCCTCACAAGTACTCAGTACTATCTCCACTTGTTACACACAAAACTAGCTCAGATCCAAACAAGTCACAGGTTCAAATCTCCTCCACTGCTTTGCCTGCCTCCACTGCACACTGCTTCAAGAGAATCACTCACACTGAAAATCACGTGAGCACAGGCTATATTCCTTGGTATTGGCCCACACTACGCAGTCTTCATTGGCATACTCAATCCCACTGATTGTGCAAGATCTCATGCACAACTATAGTCACAACTGATAGCAATCTCAACCTCTAACACCTGTCTCCACTGAACTGTACATGCACTGACATGCAACTGAGTTAACTGATGTATTCTTTAGTTTCTTTATGAGTTAATAATTAATTCACACAACTCATCACTAGTCTATTTGCAGTTAGACTAATTACAACTAGTTTAACCAAGTCAAACTGAACACAACTCCATCAACTCCACATCCAACTCCACCAAACTCAACTACTTGAGTTCTAATTGAAGTCCTACATGCAATAGCTCAACTGATCCACAAAGAAAGCGTATTTCCTTCTGACAGCTGCATGTGCCACATCTGTAGCTCAAACTGAAGTGCTCCAAGAGGATAAGATAATGTTTATAGTCTAAATAGACTCTGATCACTCCGCTGTGAACCAGAAATAGAAGTCCATCTATTTTTCCCAACATGACCAATCATCCATAAATAGCATCCTGCAACTCGTAGACCATGATCGATATGTCTAAAAATAGACTTTGCGCCATAATTTGCCTGCGGGCCCACTTAGTGAAGGCGACTCCTTTCCACTAAGCTCCATCATCTTGTTGCATTCTCAACAATTAACTCCCATGCCCTTACTCATCCAACATTATTTTCCATAATCAATGCTACCCATTATATCCCCATCCTTCTTTAGAAGGATCACCTCAAACTCGTAGTAGGAAGGGTACTTGACACACATCATTAGACCCTTTGATAAGTGGATGAGGGTGGTGGGGCCCTCATTATTACTTCAATTCTACCAATATTCACCCCCATTGGGGAGGTTCACTTATACATTCAAAAACATATTTTAAATAATTAAAAATTACAATTTGGCCAAAAATTGTATAGCCAAAATCTTATGTCACTATGTTAATTTTAGGTATGTTTTATGCTAGAGCAATTCATTTCAATTTCTTTTCCACATTAGCAATCACATCAGCATAAAGTAAACTGCAGATAGAACATAAATATAAATCTCAAAAGACAAGCCAAGACAAGAGGACACAAGATGTGGTGCTAGTCAAGGACAAACCCCAATGTGGGGAAACCCTTGATCAATTCTTCTTTTATGTTCTTCAAAGTTCAGCAGAGAAAGTGAGAGAGATAGTACATTTACAATAGATGTCAATCACTTTGACTTTTGATATCGCCATGAGATCAGTTGAAGACATATTGCTTCAACTGACTCTCTAAGGTGACTCGTTCACCTATCATAGTGTTGCATCTCGTCTATTTGCTAGACATTACCGTGTGACACCTTGTTGTACTGTCACATATGTTGAACCTTGATGACTGCGCTACTCTCATCTTCATGCTGCATCTTCCATGGTCTTATTCTTCATCAAGTTGCCCATGCTTATGATCTCATTCATCATTATGTTGCCCATGCTCATATCATCATGCATCATTATGCTGCCCATACTCATATCATCACGTTGATTATTATGTTGCCCATGATCTCATACATCATGTTGCCTTCCTTCGGAGACAGATGCTCTGGCTATTTCGGCAATTCCCGGTAGTTCCGGCTTTTCCAGCAGTTCCGACTTTTTCGACAGTTCCGGCATTTCCGGCTTTTCCAGCATTTCTGGCTTTTCTGGCTTTTCCGGTATTTCTGGCTTTTCCGGTGTTTCTGGCTTTTCCGACAGTTTCAGCTTTTCCGGCAGTTCTGGATTTTCTAGCTTTTCTGGCTTTTCCGGCTTTTACAATGTTTTCTGCATTTACGGCAATTCCGGCTTTTTTGGCTTTTTCGGCGTTTCCGGCTTTTCCTTAGGATCTCTCCTCCTACTAAAACCCAAAGACAAGTAGAGAGAGGAAGAGATCCAAGTGTGTGTAGAAATGACTTGAAGTCCTCTTCTATTTATACTAAAATGTAGAGTTTGAATAGACATGACTGTTGGGCTTCTAAGCGTACATAAGTTGCTGGTCGACTTAACAATTTGTCCATAACATAAATAAATTCATAACTTCATAAATACTTATCGGAATCGGATGATCTTTAGATCAATCCTACACCTCTCAATGAGAGGGATCCAATAAAAATATCAGCTGCCATAAATAATATGACCCACATGGAGTTTGGACCTAGTTGCCAATTTTAACACACTAAGACTAGGTGCATCAGTGACCTATGGTATTACATGTTGTAAATAATTTAAAAGTTTGAGGATTTCCATTGTAATGAGCCAAAGTTGAGTAAATGGAAGGTTCACTTGGTAGGGGCTAGGGTGTTGGTTGGGTTGGATGCATTTAAGTTGAAAGATAATAAACCTATTATTGAGTTGACTTTTAGCCATTGGCATTTTCCATAGTAAATAATGTTGTGTATGGTTTATGCATGTTGTTGTTTGTACTTTTTGTGATCATTTATTTCTCTAGTATTTTTTATCTCTAACAATTGATATCAAAGCATTGACACATTATCTGATCGGCTAGGGTGTTGGTTGGGTTGGATGCATTTAAGTTGAAAGATAACAAACCTATCACTGAGTTGACTTTTTCCCATTCACATTTTCCATAGTAAATAATGTTGTGCATGGTTTATGCATGTTGTTGTTTGTACTATTTGTCATCATTTATTTCTCTAGTATTTTTTATCTATAACAATTGATATCAAAGCGTTGACACATTATTACACATTATCTTATAAAGGTTCATTGTACGTTGAAGTCAAAATCCACAAAGAAAATGCATATTGTTGAAAAATAAAGATTATCTTGTAAGATGAGATACAACCAAGAAAGTCACATCTACAAAAAAGAGCATTGGATGAATAAGTAAAAGTGGTCTTGTATGCAATTAAGAAAAGATAGCCGTCTATGTCTAACCCATTTAAATAAAAACATTTATTTTTACAATAAAATTAAATAAACATGAGCATATAATTGTAAGATTTTGTTAAATGTGCTTACGAGTACTAATAACTTCTAAACCTAAACTTAAACTTAAATGATAAAAAGCAGAACATGTTGATGGATCCCACTAAAATCTAAACAAGGATTATTGTGATATTATATACTATAATGCTTTTAAAAGACATCGAAATAATGAGAAATTGAGAAAACATAAAACTCATGTGACAAGGGTTAATGTTTTGTTTTCGTTACCATGATTATTTTTCCATATTGGATTTTTTTTAAATAAATCATATTCGACATGTTTTAACTTTGATGTATGATTACTGCATATATTCTCATTTAAATAAATCATATTCGACATGTTTTAACTTTGATGTATGATTACTGCATATATTCTCATTTATTTTTCTTAGATTTTTTCTAAATGACATGAACCAAGTTACAGAAATAAAAGGTAAAATGTCATGTCGAGTATTAATCTATGAAATCCAATTACAATAGTTTCCATGTCTTATTACATCATGTCCATCGACTGTATTACATTGAGTAGAATGGTGTTGTGTAATCATTATTTTTTTTGAAATTTTAATCCTGTTATATATATATATATGACAAATTCAGAATATAAAATTTCATAATTAATTTTGAAAATATTTAAAATAAATCCAGAATTCGGAAGTAAAATAATTTGAACTGAAATATATAATGGTAACTAGGGGATATGATTCATAGAGATGTAAATGGCCAAAAATAACTGGAATCTAGTTTTTTTTAATATTTTGATAGTAAGAATACTCTAATATACTTGAATCTTGTTTTTATAATGGAAATAAATTCAACACCATAAAAAATTCTTAAAACGCCAAAATCTGAAAATTAAACATCTATATCTAATTTCTAAAAAATTTCATTAAATTTTATAAAATCATACCTACCGTAATTTCTATTATTTTTAGTTTATCAAAATCATATCAGAATTTCCGTTCTTAATAAACAACTATAATGACTAAGTACGAGTGCTTTCTTTTCCGCCAGCTAGAAGTACTTGTTTGATGAAGTATTAATTCTGACAGTTTCACGTGAAGGACAAGAACAGTAACGAGATTCCATTAATTGGTGGGTCAGATCCGCTAAACATATATGAATTATAAAGTCACTCTGTTCAAACTTCAGAGAGCTCATGAATTATAACGATCGGTAACGAACACAAACAACCTTCCCTATGCTTCAACTTGCAAATCCGCTGTGTCATTTACTGTCTCACAGAATCTAACTTGCAAATCCACTCTGTCATTTACAGTCTCACAGAATCTAACTTGCAAATCCACTCTGTCATTTACAGTCTCACAGAATCCATGGAACACAAATCTAACTTGCAAATCCACTCTGTCATTTACAGTCGCACAGAATCCATGTGCCATGTCCCTCCTGCGCGCTTTTTCTCATTCAGATTTCTTTAAAAAAACAAAAAATACTCCGAATAATGAAAGACCTACCTGTCCCGAGTCAGGCCGAGACCAAACAAACAAACCAGAAAACCCATGATCTCTGCGTTTAAGTGCAGATGGTACGGTGCAGCGTTCTAGGTTTAAGTAGCTGGCAATGGCCCATCTCTGCCAGCGGCGACATGAAACCGTTTAACCATTGTCTGATTTGATTTGTGTCGTGATTTTTGTGTTTAAAAGCATTTAATAGTAGGCAAGTGGGAGCTTGGGGATTTGTTATATCGAAGTGACGGGCACAGACCATACATATAACTGTGCTACCTAAACTTATATTCAGTGTAGTACTTTGCCTCAGCTTTGTCATCACCGTCACTCACAAATGGCAGTGCGTTCTCTCACTCACGCCTGGATATTCAAAATGGCAGTGCGTTCTCTCACTCACGCCTGGATATTCAAATTTATTTGGGGTCAACCCAAAATTTTCATCATAGTAATTTGTTTTTCATCTTATTGTTATAGGCAATTTTTGAGCAGAGAGGTTTATTGAGTAGAGAAATTTATTCTACAACCCAGTATGATGTAGAAGTTTATCTGTTTGTCATCAAAATTCAATTGAAATTTTGTTAATATTAGTCAAAATAAAAGTTTTAAATATATATACATATATATATATACAAAATAAACAAATTTACACCTGAAGAAATGGATTCCTCTAAACTTATGTTAAATCAGTATTTAAAATAGATCTACGTTGGTTTTATAACAATTGAGAAATAGACTTAAACACAATTATCTTTAAAAGAAATCAAAATAACTCATTACCTTAACTTTATAACACCAAAAATTTGTTTATAAAATTTATGTCAACAATGTTCAATTAAATAATGTCACTACTCCAATCTTTCACGTGTTTCTTTTTTATCTATAATAATCTTTTTGTATCTATAAGAATCTAGTTCACAACCAATAGACCAAGGAATGGTGACAAGAATTAGGCCCCGTAACTAAGCAAATTGTTTAATTTGCCATGAAACTTACATACTTAGAAGTCAAATTTTGCATTTCTATTACATTTAAAAAAGAAAAAAACATAAAATTCTTAGCATGGTCTTCCAATTTGTTCATATTCTAATTAGATGGAGAAATTAATATATAAGCAATTTGTTTTTAGAAAACTGATCCATTTTACAATAAGATGTGTAATTCTTTCTTTTTTTAATATATAAGCAAATTTTATTTAGCAAAATGGTCCATTTTACAATAATAAGATGCTTAATTTTTTTTTTCAAGTTAAAGTTGACCCCAGCGTAGATTCAATTTTAACTCTGGATCTACCAAAGGTAGAGAGGGATTAAATCTCTTGAGATACAAACTTGTTTTTAGAGTGAAAATATATTTGATCCCTCTTAGTGCTTGGTAGATCCAATTTTATGGATCTTAGTTTAATTATTAATTATAATTATATAATTTTTTGTTTTTTTTTTAATTTTTATTTAATTTGACTAATTCAAAATATTTTTATTATTATTATTACCAGCCTAGATTCATGGATATACCAAGAAGAGATGGATCAAATCTCTTCCATCTTAAGGTATTTCCATCTCAAAGAGATTTGATCCCTCTCCTTGCTTGGTAGATCCACACTTAAGATGGATCCATTTTAACTCGAGACCAAAGGTAGAGAGGGATTAAATCTCTTGAGATACAAACTTGCTTTTAGAGTGAAAAGAGATTTGATCACTCTTAGTGCTTGGTAGATCTAACTTTATGGATCTAGGTTAGTTTAATTATTAATTATAATTATAAATATATAATTTTTGTTTATTTTATTTTATTTTATTTGACTAAGTCAAAATATTTTAATTATTATTATTACCAGCCTAGATTTATGGATATACCAAGAAGAGATGGATCAAATCTCTTCCATCTTAAGATATTTCCATCTCAAAAGATTTGATCGCTCTCGGTGCTTGGTAGATCCATCTTTAAATAGGTTATAATTCTATATGAATACCATGGATTTTCATAATCCTGGAGCTCAAAAACCACCTGTGATCAAGCCAAGTTTATGTTAACTACTCAAGAAAAATTAATAAAAAAATAATAACTTAAAATTTTTATTTTAACATGGTGTTATTTTTATTTTATTTTGAGGGAGTTAAAATGTTTACATTAAGTTACATTAATCTTTTTATTTATTTTTATTTTTATTTTTACTTTTATGTATTTTGGCTAAATCAAAATGTTTATGTTTACATGTAAGGACATTACAACATCTCTTGCATGCTAGGCAACATCTCTTGCATGGTAGGCTAGAGAGCCCCACACAATTATTGTTATTATTAATATTATTTTTGTGTAATTAAAATGTTTACATAACATATAAGGACAAGACAACATCTCTTCTATATTGAGTTGAGAAGACCTCTCCATTCAATTATAAGTTTTGGTGTTTTTGGCATGTAAAATAATTGGTAATTAAATCATGAGATTCTGTTTAAAATGTGTTTTTGATTGGGTATATGAATTCAGCACCCAGAAAAATGTTTGAGTCACACTGATTGTGACCAGTTCACAACTCAAATTAGTGATTTCACCAAATCCGTACATAATTCTGAATAAATTTAACCGAAAAATATTCCCTGAAATCTCCAAAACTTAACTTACAAATAAAAATAAACTATTGCAAATGACATTATTGATCCATAGATTTACTTAATGGCACAAATTGTGTTCACAGTTTTTTTTAATTTTTTAATAATTAATTAACTGATTTTCCATCTGGTTTTCTGCATTTTTTCCTTTAAACCAACCCAATGGAAAAACATTAAACATTTATCTGCCTTAATCAATCCCAAGCCAAATCATACGATTGTCTTCCACCGTCATTTCTTGCATTCCCCGTACAATGCAAGTGCAAGTACAGGTTTGGTTAAAAGCACTGTAAACAGATTGAGCTAGTTCGTACCCCATGGCTGTTCAACTTGCATTATTGGCAAGTACCTAGATCGTTTTAGGTAACGAAGCCCAATCTTTCTCATGGTGAATGCTGACACTGGCATCCAAAACCCTTGTCCTGTGATAAAAGAAGAAGCTTATTAGATCACAAGTATCTCATTCTGTGGTTCAGAATGAAAGCTAGATAAAAGTGGTGATCATGTCTATTTGTCACAGTACCACTAAATAGTGTGGTGATTATGATGATGTATATTTGTCATGGTACCAACTTTTCGGCGCAGTGATTAGGTATCTATATTTGTCACCATACCAATTTTTCAGTAAAATTATGATGATATTGAAATTGCTTTTGCTTTTTAAGTTCCAACTCATATAATTATTTTATGTTATTTTTAGAAATTAATTATCATCATATTTCATCACCTTTCTATCCTGCTAATGATGATATTAAACCTGCATGTATGTAAGTATAAATTCAGACCATGTGAAAATCACATTTACAGTAATATTGATTCTCAAGGAACACAACCAAGGGCAATAATTCAACACAGCGGTAGTTTTTCTGCGATGATAGTCAATTAAGAGAATGAAAAGATTTTCACCTCGAAATAATTTGGACAAAGATTCAAGTTTCTAATGATGGTTCATCCTTTGCGATATCCATTATTGTTACACCTGATCGTAAGCTTAGTAAAAAAGCGATATATACATATTCACACTCGCCATCACATTTCAGTTCATGAATGTGATGGAATGCAACGTGGTTTCATTGACTGATGTGGGTGGGTAATACCCAGATTTCAGGGCAATTTTTTTCCATGCAATGAATTTAGTGATTTGAGACTGTGAATGAATAATACCAAAATATATATAATTTGTTTTATATATATATATATATATAAGTTTTTGATATTAAATAAAGTAGGGAGAATTTTTCTCAGAAGATTGTATTTTAAAATTGAAATTGATGTATTATTTTATAAGTATTAAATTAATTATTAATAGGTTCGATGTAATCATTTTGCTAGTTTTAATAATATTTATATGTAATACTTATTTTACCAAATGAATGTAGATTTTTTTGTTTTTTTTAGGCTAATACTGTATTTCCTCATAAGATGAACTTTTCAAGTAAATCAATTATTCAACCAGCTGTATCATGCTTTGTGGTAGATTGTCTCAACCTCGCCAATGGGAAACCAAATATTTTTAACTATAAAGTAGTCTGCTCAAAACTTCAAGAATATTAACAAAACAAAAAAATGTCTGTAATCATATCAACATTTAGGAATCAAAAGAAGTAACAGGGATAGATCCTTTGCACTAGATATAATGCATGGAATATGATGTTCAATATGAGCCAAGCGAGTATTCATTCTCTCAAGACAAATCTGTTGGTTTCTCTCATCACGTTTCACATCCTTATAACTTGCAAATACATTATATCTTGCTTCTCACTAGGAACCCTCCCTAGCAAGGTTTTCATTTGCCAATGAAGGGATAAGGCTTGAAAATACTACTTTTTCCTTCGCTTGTATGACCAAGGTCAAGAACCCACTTCCCATTTTCATCCATGAGATCTGAATCAGAGAAGGCCTGCCTATCTCTAATTGTCATTGTTTCTAAATGACTAGGTTCAGGAACCCACTTCCAAATTTCATCCTTGGGCTCTGAATTATAGAATACCCGTCTATCTCTAGTTGTCATTGTTTCC
Source organism: Pinus tabuliformis (assembly GCA_031772625.1). Taxonomy (NCBI): domain Eukaryota; kingdom Viridiplantae; phylum Streptophyta; class Pinopsida; order Pinales; family Pinaceae; genus Pinus; species Pinus tabuliformis. Next base: position 837,983,524 of record CM062818.1, read on the forward strand.
AAGTGTTGAATTTCATTGAAAGTTTCTGGGGGGAACCAGGTGAAAGGTATCAATAACCTCCTAGGCTTGTTGTTGGGCACAGTTTTGACCCTGAGTGCTATGGCCTCCACCCATGTTTTCTTCTCATGTGTTGGTGCTATATACGATCACACTGATATCACCATCTACCTTCAACATGGAGATGTCTAGGGGAAGGGAATTGAGTGCAAAAACCAGTATAGATGAAACTTAACCACAGATCTAGCAAGAGATGAGATGGATCAAATCTCTTGAGATGAAAACCCTTTTTATAGTGCAAAATTTTAAATTGTGCATCCAGAGATTACATCCCTCTAGAGAGACTAGATAGATGATGCTCTCTCTCTCTCTCTCTCTCTCTCTCTCTCTCTCTCTCTACATACATATATGACGAGCAAGACTATACATGATATCGTCACATATCACTTTGCTACCTAATCTTATATGGACTAGTAGTACTTGCCTCAGCTTTGTCATCACAGTCACTCAGAAATGGCATGACATTCTCTCATTCAGACCTGGATATTCAAATTTATCTTGGGGGTCACACCAAAATTTGATGATGGTAATTTGCTTTTCATGATTGTAACTTAAATTTATGAGCATTAATTTTGCAATTTCTCACTCAAGCCTGATTATTCAAATTTAGCTTGGGGGTCAAGCCAAAATTTGATGATAGTAATTTTCTTTTCATAACTCTAACTTAAATGTCTAAGTGTTAATTCTTTTTTTTTTTAATTTTTGCAGCGTTATATGCAAAAAATTTATAGCAATTGAGAGGTAGGATTGAAGATAGTTATCCTTAAAGAAAACAAAATATCTCACTAGCCTAGATATATAACACCAAAAAATTGTTTATAAAATCTATGTCAACAATGTCCAACTAAAAAATGCCACTAATCCAATCTTTCCCTGTGTTTCTTTTTGTGTCTATAAGAATCTCATTTCGAGCCAATAGACCAAGGAATGGTGACAAGAAATAGGTGAGAATTGTTTAATTTGATGTTTCAAAGTTTTCCATAACTTTCAAATGTGTTTAAAGAAAAAAACTTCAAATTCTAGCTCTAGTCTCAGTATTATAGGTTTTGGTGTGTTTTGGACAGAATTTGGGGAAACAAATTTATTGCATGTATGAATTCACACGCAAAAAATTACTATGTCACTTGGATTGTGGAGAGTTCACAACTCAAACTAACTGGTGATTTCAACAAATCCTTGCAAAATTTCGGGCTAATTTGATGAGAAAATATTCATTGAAAAATCCAAAAAGTATAACAAGTAAACTACTACAAATAAAGTTACTAATCCATAAATTTGCCTAATGGCATAAGTTGTGTTCCCAACTCCTTTTTTTTTCAAATTATTAGTAATTAGTTTATTGTTTTTCCATCTTGTTTACTAAATTTTTTTCCTTTCAACCAACAATCACATTTAGCGCAGTGTGATGTTGGTCAAGACATGGCTATGTGGAAATCTCTGTTGGTAGGTGGGTAATGGTATGAAGGTTTTTATTGGCTTGATTAAGGGCCTATCGAGAGAGCATATCATATCCACTCAAATCATTGTCTTTCTCCACCAAATGGGCATCCTTACTTTAATGAATTGGAAATCAAGGTCCCCCTCTTCACTCGTCTTCTCCTCCTAGCCGCATTCGTGGGAAATTAGGATATCCCTAGAACTTGGGTTTGAATGAGAATCCTACAGGAATAAGCTTGGAAAAACTAGGATTACTCTGTCCCATAGGGTGGATGAGTTGTGTGATTGCTAGAAGCATATCAATTAATGAAATTTACTCATATATCTTTGGCAATAATAGGCCTGAAACTTCTGATGATTGGATGTGTGCATCTGGAAATGGGAGGCACCTCTCAAACTCAAATGTTTTATCTGGTTGTTCCTTCACAACCACATTCTCACCTAGGAAAAATTGTTGAAGAGAGGTTTCCAAGGACCCGACCATTACATTCATTGTGGTTGTGCTTCTGAAGATAACTTACACTTGTTTTTGTTATGCCTCTTAACTATTGTTGTCTCGAAGGAAGTAGGTGTTCTACTCAAAATCCATGTGCAGGCAGATAACTCCTCTATCTTCTCATGTCTCTGGTTTGGTCATCTCAGCTGAAAGCATACAAAAGCTTCCCACTATATGTTTTATGGGGTATTTGGTGTTCTATGAATGCCTATATTTTTTAAAACGAACCCCCAAATATTTTGGCAACCTGTCTGAAGATCGTTGCTTTCTTCAATGAGATTGGCCCTTGGGCCCCTAGACCTTCTTGTTGATTCGTTTCATTCAAGGATTATGGGGACTCGTTCCTTATTGCTTTGTTTGATGGGGCCTCTGTTGGGGGTAGATGTGGTTGTCTTTATCAATCTCTACCCTGCTCAGTGCATTTCGTTTCTTTTGGCATGGAGGGAGTGGTACTAGCTGCAGGGCGGAGACGGTCATGTTGTGGGGAATTCTCCAATGTGTTGTATGGCTCATGTGTTATATGGCTCACCATAGCTGAGATCAAGACTATTGGGGATTATAAGATCGTCATAAATTGGGTTCAAGGGAAATTTTCTCTTGAAGTTCCATCCCTCCATCGTTGGATGGGAAATATCTTGGCCATGTGGCTTGCTTTTAGTGACATCTCCTTCCTTCATGTGTTCTGGGAACATAATATGGAAGTGGACACTCTTTCTAACCAAAGGGTCTCTCTATTGGAATGATAGTTTTTGATCTCCTCATTGACAGAGTGGTTAGCGAATCTAGATCCTTTTTACCCTAGTCTGTATTGACTTTTTTTCCTAATTTTGCTCCAATGAGCTATGTGTTGAGCCTTTGCCACGCGTATTTGACAGTCAACTCTGCCCTTTTTTTAATCCATCTCATTGACTATTAGTTAGCAAATTGTTGTTTTATTACAAAACAAAGAAATACCCAACACTCTTATAAATTTCAAATATGCAATTCTCTCTTTTAATTAATTAATGAAAATAGTCTGTTTTTTTCAATTGAAAACAAACAAAAACAAAAACATTAAACCTTTATATACCTTAATCAAAATTGGACTAAAAACATTAGAAAACACCTTAAACAGATTGAGATAGTTCACACACCACAATTATACAACTAACATTATTAACAGAGTTGATCATTTTAGGTAACGAAGCCCACAAATAAAAGTGATTATTATATATGTAAAATTGTAATGATCTTTGAAATAATATTGTCAAGTTCCAATTAATATTATTTTATGTTATTTTTGGAAATTAATCATCATCATATATCACCTTTCTATTTTGATACCATGTATGTTTAAGTATAAATTCAGAATATGTGAAAATCACATTTACAATAATGTTGATTGTGAAGGAAAATGCAAACACAACCAAGGGCAATAATTCAATACAGCGATAGTTAGTGTGATGATAATTGTTTCAGAGTGGCCCACGTCAATTAAGACAATGAAAACAATTTCACCTAATTTGGACAAAGAATCAAGTTTCTAATGATGGTGTTCATCCTACGCGATATCCATTATTGTTACACGTAATTGTTCATCTTTACGATATCCATTATTGTTACACATGGATCCTAAGCTTGTTGGAATATATATGTTCACACTCCCATCACATTTCACATTTCAAGTCATGGATGTGATGGAATGCAACGTAGTTTCATTTAGTGATGTGAGTGGGTGGGTAATACCCATGTTTAGGGATAAAAATGAATTTAGTGATTTATGACCATGAATGAATAATGCCATAACATATATATTAGAGAAAAAAAAATATGTAACATTGGAATATATATGTATATATTTTTTTGTCATAAAATTTGAAAGAAAAAAAAAAAAAAAATTGATATTAAATGATTATATAAATATGAGTAATTTTTTTCCGAAGATTAGATCATAAAATTCATGCGCTACTCTATCATCATTAACTTAATTATTAATAGGTTTAATAGAATCATTTTACCCATTTTAATAATATCTAAAGGAATGTAACACTAACATATAATATTTTATCAAATGAATTTAGAAATATTTTTCAATTAAATGATATATTTTATTTAATTATAATATATATAAAATAATGATAAAATTTATTTGATCTTTACTAATTAAGTAAAGATATAATATGTTAAATTTGATAGTCATCATTAATAGTATAATTAATTTATTGGCTAGAATTTATCTATATATGAATATTTCATAGTTTTTGTTAGGTTCCATTAAGATGTATTATTAAGATGAACTTTGGACGCAGACGCACAACTATAAACACATTCCATTCCGATACATATACTACTATGAGTACAATCATTTGTATTGAGATTACCCTTTATTGACCTCTACCAGAAATTCGACAACTCCCAATAACCAAAATGAGAATCAATTTACTAAAGTCGAGGATGCTCTAACTTTCCTTCTCCTTCCCCTTATCCTGCCCTTGGCTCCATGGCTTTAGTTTCTTTGTAAGAGGGTAAGTGTACTTGTTAGCTCTGCTATAAGACGAAGTTTTTCTAAAGAACAGAACAGGTTTGGTCGTGGGTTATGCTCAGAAAGGAGCCCGCAGCATTCCGTCTCCTCCTCTTCCTTCATTTTTCCTACACTCTTATAACTCCCGCTACCCCTGTTTTCCTCTGTTTTGCCTCCAAAACCCTGTGTAAGCCCCTGTTTCGTCTATCTCCTCAACACTAAAGTTTAAACCCATACGACTATATTCACCTGACTGCGCACCATAACCCGTTGTTTCCTTGTCACATCAGTCATAAACGTGTTCATTTAGTTCGCGCCGTCCAATCAACCCCCCCGCCGCGATCCGACGGCATTCACGCTTCCCGCTCCCGTAACCTGCACGCTCATTAACCAGCGGGGAAAGCGGTTTCCCGTCGATCCCATCCGCCACGCGTCGTTGTTATATTGGATCGCCCGGCTGTGTACATATACCACCCACCTCCGATAAGCAGTGCGGGGAATACCGCCCGCCACCGAAACCACCTCCCTGCGCGTTAAACCCCACGTAACTTCCGCGCCCGACAACCGTTGGATCTCCCCGCCCGAGATCCAACAACCCGCGATCTCCCCGCTCTCCTATCTCCCGATATCTTCCGTAAATTGATCCTCACCGCTCATTTCCTGGATCCAACGGCTGATATTTGTCCCAATCTTGCCCATGCCTCTACCATGAAGTCTACGCCACCTTTGACTAATTCGTGCTTCCGAAGGACAATGGCAGCCATCTACCTGTACCCAGCGCAGTTATTTCTCAACCACTGCATTCAACAGAAAGTATGGCCGAGAAGAAAAAGATGTGCCTCGAGCAGTTAAAACATTTATCAATTATGGACCATGTTTCATATTATACTCCACCTGTGCAGGAAGGACGACCAAGCAACAGAGAATGTCAAATTAATTTATTGAAGCAAGCAAAGTGTAGCAGAGACTCCATCAGAGAGTTAAGGTGGTTGGTGGTCCATTATGACCCCTCCATGCATAGAACAGCAGAGCATTTTGTAATCAACCTCTATATATTCTTAGAAACAAGATGTAATGAAGGTTGATGGTTGTAGTTTTGATGTAAGGTTCAATTTCTGGAGACTGTAACTACTGTGATACTTGCAGCGTCTGATCTTCATTTTCAGCTAATACAAGCTTCTTTTGTTGTTAATTGCTCACTTTCCATTTCTGTTATGTTCTAGGCTGTGCCTGTTATGTATTTTTCATGTGCTCTCGATGTTTAGCATTAGAGGGGCTGTCATCTCACCTCTGTGTTAGAATCTAGTATGTATCATTGAATGTGCTACACAGGTTTCTGTTTACTTAGTGCCAGAGAGCTTTCATCCTGTCTGTGCATTAGGAAATAGATTTGCAGACCTCTTTACTGGTTGTAGCCGACCATCACATGGTCTTGTGCATCTGTTGGTGTGGTCAGTATTCTCCATGTTCACCTAATCCTCAAACTGTGAGTAATTGGTGGTCTAAAGCCTTGTAGTCTGGGGGTGTTCACCCATGTCTAGGGTTAAGCATAGTAGAAGTGGCTATCTGGCTTGAATATGCATAGTTCCTTCCATTCATCCACCTATTTCCAACATTTTTGTTGAGTTTGTAATGTTCTCAAGCATCTCTAATATACAACCTAGGAGAGTTTCTTGGGGAGATAACATTAATTGGCACCGTTGCCGAGGAGAGGAGATTGAAGCTAAGCTTCCCTGGGAGAACGACACAGTTCCATATTTTGATGATAGACAAGGTCTGGGCACATATTCTGGTTGTAATAATCCATTTGGCGACTCTACTGGAGGAAGACCAACCTTTGGCGACTCCACATTGCAGTTCTGGCTCAGTTTGTGAGGCATACTCGAAGAAATCCTCAGAAATAACCAGCTGAACCAGTGCCTGACCCTGAGAAGATTGTTAAACTAAAGAAAACATCACAGAAAGGAGCATCAGGATCAGGTAAGCCTAAGAAATCTTATGCATCTCTGAAAGATAAGGTTATTGCTGAAGATATACAGTTTGAAGATTTAGAGTCCAACACTGTTAGTAAGGAAATTCTTTAAGAGATTAATAGAGCTCCTTATCAATCTAGTTCCCCTTTGAATCTCAGTCCAAAGAAAGCTTCTCATACAGCCCATAGCATCCCTTTGTCTCTGTCATCCATATCATTGTTTCATACTGCTCAATCTGCCAGTGTATTTCCGCATACCCCAGTTATGGCAGGCCAGCAAGCACCTACAAAGATAGAAAGAATCGTTGCTGCTAGGTATGGGCCTTTAGTTTTGCCTGTTCCTTTGAATCCCATGCTTGCAGGAGAATATCAAAAATATATGCCTAAATTCACTGGTACAGAGGGTGTAATAGCAGAAGAACACCTTGAGGATTTCTATAGTTATGTTGATAACTTAGATATAAGTGAAAGTGATGTGTGGATGAGAGTTTTTGTACAGAGCCTGGATGGAGAGGCCATAAAGTGGTTCAGAGATCTAGCCCCTAGATCTATTACTGATATTGAAGCCTTAGATGATGCATTTTTGAAGCACTAGGGAGATAAAAAGGACTTGCTATATTACCATACTGAGTTTGGTAACCTGAAGAGGGAAAATGGGGAATCATTACTTGATTTTAATAAAAGATTCAACCGTATGTATAGTAAGATACCAGCTGAGGTAAAGCCTACCCCCACCTCTGCCAAACTCACTTATGCCAATGCTTTTGACTCTGATTTCTGCCTATTGTTGAGAGAAAGAAGATGTGCCACTCTAGCTGATATGCAGGATGCAGCACTAGAAGTGGAGTCTAACATCATGGCTGCAGAAAAGCTCAAAAGTCAAGCTGACAGAAGGAGACAGAGGGGTGAGGCTTCTTATTCCTCTGCCTCATCTTCAGAGCCTAAATTAGATAAAATGACTAAGATGATAGAGTCATTGGCTGCTGAAATATCTAAGTTGAAGGTTGAGTAGAATTCAGGAAAGACAAGGCAGCAGAACACATTTGCTCCAAGAAATCCCAATCCATTCAGAAGAGCAAATGAATAGTTGCAAATTATTCAGAGGGGTAAAAAAACAAATGAAGAACAAAAGGTCAAAGCTCCTTTCCAGAACGTAGTCATGGAGGAGGAACAGTTTGAAGATGAGGATGAAATTCACTGCATGGAAGATAAAGGCAGTGCTGCATTTTTGAAATTGGCTGCATATGAAGAAGTATTGCTGCAGGAATAAGACAGTCGAGAGTGGGACAGAGAAGTTGTTCTACAAACTGAGGAGCAGCGAAAATATAATCTGAGGTCAAATGCAAAAAATGTCAAGAAGAATCCTGCCCAAAGAGCTGTTGTCCAAATAGAGTCACAGAATATCAGACAGAGAAGACCAGCAGCTGACCCAGTCATCCTCAAAGCTCCAATTCAAGAGGTAAGAGGTTCTGATAAATTACCTCCCTCTTTCAGCATTGAATCAGAAGTCCAGAAGTTAAAAATATTTGTACCTCTAGTAGAGTTGGTAAAGAGTGAAGTATTTAGAAAGCCTATCCTTGAAGCCCTTGAGTTGGAAACCACACAAACCTCCACTGACTCTGTCAATTTGCAAGATGATAAGCCTGTTGTTGTGCTTAGCCCTATGATTTAACCTGCTGATAATAACTCTCCATCATTTTATGTCTCCTTGACCATTCATGACAAAATCCTCCACAACTGCCTGCCAGATACAGGGGCCAGCCACAATTTGATGCCTAAAGCTGTCATGGATGAGTTAGACCTTGATATCACTAGACCTTATCATGATTTATTCTCTTTTGATTCAAGGAAAGTGAAGTGCCTAGGATTAATCAAATACCTGGCCATTACCCTAACTCAGCTGCCCATGAAGAGTATGATGATGGATATTGTGGTAGCAGATGTCCCTCCTAAGTTTGGCATGCTGTTGTCCAGAGGATGGATTAAGAGGCTAGGTGGGACATTACAGAATGGTCTATCTTATGCCACTGTCCCAATTTTTGGAGGAGAAAGCAGGAGATTGTACAGAGAAGCATAATTGACATACATCATCGGTGATGAGAAGATTCCTACTAATCATCCCATATATGTTGTGGACACTGATTTTGGAGCATGTATCCTCCAAATAGAAGAATCTCAGAAGGCCTCAATGCCGATCAGGAAACCAACAGTTCAAGCCGAAGAAGAGCAAGGAAGTCAAGTTTGGGAGATGTTCTTCAATGGAGCATGTTCCAGGGAGACTGCAGGAGTAGGGTGGTGCTGGTATCTCCAAAGCAAGAAAGCACACATCTATCTTTCAAGCTGGCTTTTCAAGTCACAAACAATATAGCAGAGTATGAGGTTTTGTTATTAGGCCTTAATGCAACAAAAGACAAAGGAATCAAGAACATAAAGGTGTTTGGAGATGCTGATTTGATCATTTAGCAAGTAAACAAAACATTTCAAGCAAAGCACCCAAGGCTGAAAGCATACAGAGATGAGGTATGGAGAATCAGAGATTCTTTTGATTATTTCTATATTTCATATATCCCTAGAGCCAAAAATCAGCTTGTTGATTCCCTTGTTGTGTCTGCTAATCTGTTTATCCCTCCCATGCCTCCCAGACTAGTTTATGAAGTGCAAATGAAATACAGACCATCCTTGCCTGACAATGTCTAGCATTGGAAAGTTTTTGATGATGATGATGAAATAAATAGGTTTATTCAAGTCATTGATGAATTCTCTGAAATGAAAATTGACCAAGAGAATGAAGCCTTGTAAGAAAGTCCCCAATCCCAGCTTAGAAACAAAATTGGTAAAGATAGCATTGTCCAGCTTCCCAACAATCATATTCCTAATGGTTTAATTCCTTTAGAAAGACTGTTTGACCAAAATGATGTTCCTTACAAGGTTTCCCAAAAAGAAGATCAATATGCAGTCTGTAAGCATGATATAGGGGGTCCAGGTTAGCCTAGATACCTAAATCTGTCCTCTCATCTATCTACTGACCAAAATGCTGAATATTGCAATTTAATTAAACAATTTGCCGATGTGTTTGCCTGGGAATATAGTGACCAGAAAACCTATGATAAAAAGATTATTCAACATAAAATCCCTCTAGAGAAAGACACTATACCTTTCAAACAGAAGCTGAGACCAATAAATCTTACGCTTCCTCCTCTGATTGAAAAAGAAATTAAAAAGCTGCTAGATGCCAAAATCATAGTCCCTCTCAGATATTCCAAGTGGGTAGCCAACCTAGTAGCAGTGAGGAAGAAAAATGGAGAAATCAGACTGTGTGTTGATTTCAGAAACTTAAATAAATGCTCTAATAAAGACAATTATCCTCTACCCAAGATGGAGCATTTGTTGTAGAAGGTCTCAGGAGCCAAAGTAATGTCTTTCTTGGATGGATTTTCAGGGTTTAATTAAATTGCTGTGCATCCAGATGATCAAGAGAAGACTGCATTCACCACTCCTTGGGGCACTTTTATGTATGCCAAGATGCCTTTTGGGTTGATGAATGCTGGAGCAACCTTTCAGAGAGCTATGGATATAGCATTTTTAGGGGAGAAGGATAAATTTGTCCTCGTCTACCTAGATGATATAACAGTATACTCCAGCAGCCATCAAGATCATTTGCGGCATTTGAAGAAGGTGTTCCTGAAGTGCAGAAGGTTTGGGATTTCAGTCAATCCTAAAAAGTCATAGTTTGCTTTAGAAGAAGGCAAGTTGTTAGGACATGTTGTTTCTGCTGCAGGTGTTCGAATTGACCCAGAAAGAGTAAAAGCAATAGAGACCCTGTCTATCCCGAGATCAAAGAAAGATATCCAGTCCTTTTTGGGAAAAATTAACTTTGTGAGGAGGTTTATACCAAATTTTGCAAAATTAATGAAGCATATTACCTCCATGTTGAAAAAGGGGTCGGAGATCAAATGGACTGATATAGCAGAGGATCTTTTGAGTCCATTAAGAAATCTATTATGGAGGCTCCCACTTTAATAAGTCCAGATTAGAGTAAGGAGTTCCATATATTCTATTTTGCCTCTAAAGACACCATTGCAGCGGTTTTATTGCAAGCAGATGAAGAAGGCTCAGAGCATCCAATGGCATTTTTCAGCAAAAACTTAAGGGATGCTAAACTGAGGTATGACATTATTGAAAAACAAGCATATGCTGAGAGATTGAATTCGGATATTCCACAGTGTTCATCATTTTTATTTGTCGACGTTTCGAGCCTAGACCAAGACTCATCATCAGGACTGATATACAGAGAAGAGAAAAGCGAGTGATAAATATGGTGAAGGAGGGCTGTTGAGTTGATAAGCCGACCTTTTAAAATTTTTGTCCTATTTTTATTTATATTTATAATTATTAATTAATTTATATATATATTTTACAATTCTTTTTTATTTAATTTTCATATTTGTATTAATTTTATTTTTATTTTTATAATTGTATTAATTTTATTTTATTTTATACAATTATAAAAATAAAAATAAAATTAATACAAATCTACAGAAATCTACAAACCAACAAGCATACGCTCTTCTCAAATCCTTGAAAGCTTTCAGAGTTTACATTCTGCATTCCAAGATAATTGCATATGTGCCTTCTGCTGCAATAAATGCTGCAATAAAAGATGTCTTAACACAACCTGATGCTGGTGGAAGAAGGGCTAAATGGATTGCAAATTTGATTGAATTCAATATAGAATTGAAGCCCACCAAAATTGTCAGAGGTCAGGGTCTTGCCAGGTTGTTAGTTGAAGAAAATTGCAGATCATTGGATATTGATTTCTAGTGCACAGTTGCAGAAATTGGTCAGACAGATGAAGAAGAGGAAGCAGCTGAACCAGAGATAAAGTAGTCAGTAGCCAAGAATCTAGCTTCTTGTGATTGGTATTCTGCAATAGTTAAATTCTTGCTGAAGCTAGAAATCCCTTCGAGCTTTACTCAAAGTCAGGCCAAGACTATTAAGCTTAGGGCAGAAAAATATTGTATCCATGAAAATCTTCTCTTCTGGAGGGATCCATCTGGAATGCTTTTGAGGTGTCTGGACAAAGAACAGTCAATAGAAGTCATGCAGCAGTTTCATTCCAGCATGTGTGGAGGACACCATTATTGGAAAACCACTGCCCACAAAATCCTCAGAGCTGCGTACTATTGGCCCACCCTATTTTCTGATGTATTTTTATTTGTTGAATCTTGTGACAGGTGCCAAAGATTTGAAGGTAGACAACAGTTGAAGTCCCTGCCCTTAAAACCAATACATGCAAAAGGACCTTTTCAGTAATGGGGCTTGGATTTTCATTGGAGAAATCAATCCACATTCCAGTGGCCAGCACAGATGGATATTAGTAGCCACTGATTATTTCACTAAGTGGATTGAAGCAATCCCTACCAGAAAGGTTGATCATAATGTGGTCATGAAGTTTCTGACAGAGAATATCTTTACCAGATTTGGTTGTCCACATAAATTAGTCACAGATAATGCAGCAACCTTCAGGACAAAAGAATTGGTGGAAATGTGTAATTCAATGGGTATTAAACTGGTTCATTCCACCTCTTATTATCCTCAAGGAAATGGTCTAGTAGAATCCTCTAACAAAAGCCTGATAAGGATAATCAAAAAACTGTTGGAGGATAACAAAAAGAATTGGGATTCTAAGCTCAAGTATGCACTGTGGGCTGATAGAGTGACCATTAAGAAATCTACAGGGAATTCTCCTTTCAAGCTGGTATATGGTACTGAAGTTGTATTCCCAATTCAGTTAACTCTCCTTGTGGCGAAATTCCTTCAAGAAGAGCAGAACAAGGAAAAATACATGGCACAAAGGATCACTGATTTAGCAGAGGTACATCAGATTAGAGAACAGCTGGTTGAAAAGGCTACAGCACATCAAAAAAAGAACAAGGAAGCTTTTGACAAAGGGACAAAATTAGATAATTTTAAGGTTGGAGATCTGGTTCTGAAGTGGGATGCATTGAAGGAAAAGAAAGGCAATCATAGGAAGTTTGATGCTTTCTGGACAGGGCCCTTCATTATTTCTCAGATTCAAGGGAACAACACCTTCATACTGAAAAGTATGGGAGGAGAGGCAGTTTTTGATGGTCCAGTCAATGGGCGATTTCTCAAAATTTATGTGATTTAAAGTCTTTTGGCCTTAAAATTGTAAATATTTTCTTTTATCAGTTTTAGAGTAGGATAATTTGGACTCCATGCCCAATGGAACATTAGGAATTTTGCTAATTTGTTTTCATTAGGAAGGCATTGAGCTGCAGGTTCTTGAGACCTCGCAGGGAGGATCTCATCTCCAGAAGGAGCCAGTGTTAGCTCTGCTATAAGGCGAAGTTTTTCTAAAGAACATAACAGGTTTGGCCATGTGTTATGCTTCGAAAGGAGCCCGCAGCATTCTGTCTCCTCCTCTTCCTTCATTTTTTCCTACACTCTTATAACTCCCGCTACCCCTGTTTTCCTCCGTTTTGCCTCCAAAACCCTGTATAAGCCCCTATTCTGTCTATCCCCTCAATGCTAAAGTTTAAACCCATACGACTATATTCACGTGACCGCGCACCATAACCCGTCGTTTCCCTATCACATCAGTCATAAACGTGTGCATTTAGTCCGCACCATCTGATCAACCCCCCTGCCATGATCTGATGGCATTCGCACTTCCCGCTCCTGTAACTTGCACACTCGTTAACCAGCAGGGAAAGCAGTTTCCCGTCGGTCCCATCCACCACGCGTCGTTGTTATATTGGATTGATCGGCTATGTATGTATACCACCCACCTTCGATAAGCGGTGCTGGGAATACCGCCCACCATCGAAACCACCTCCCCGCGCCTTAAACCCCACGTAGCTTCCGCACCTGACAACTTTTGGATCTCCCCGCCCGAGATCCAACAGCTCGCGATCTCCCCGCTCTCCTATCTCCCGATATCTTCCGTAAACTGATCCTCGTCGCTCATTTCCTAGATCCAACGGTTGATATTTGTCCTGGTCTTGCCCATTCCTCCACCATGAAGTCTGTTGGGTCCCTATAATACTAGTGATTACCCCATTACTATTGTAGTTATACCCCTTATTTATATTTTTGTGCCCCTATTACCCCCATATTGTTATTTCTGTGCCCCATAGAATCCCTCTATTGTTATTTTTGTGGCTTTATATTATTATTGTTAGGTCGGCTGGATTATATTGTGACTCCTTAGACTCCTATATATAGAAAGGAGGTTTTGTCATTTGTATCATCCAAGAATTTTTCATTTATGTAATGTAAAGGAGGTTGCCCCCTCGAAGAGGCTGAATTCTAAGGCGTTGATCTATCTTTTCTATCTTTTCTTGAGCTGGTTTCATAACATTTGGTATCAGAGCTTTGATTCTAGGGTTTCGCTGCTCCAAACAGGTCATCGTGGCATTTTCGCTATAACTTTTTTTCTGTGAAGTTTCAGAAGTCGAAAAAAAAACCATTTGAGAAGAAATCGCGTTGAACCTTGGGTTCGAATTTCAAAGCTTTTCGCGCGATATTTGCGGAGATATGATCTGAGGAAGTTGGTCTTTTTGCAGACTCCTGAATTACATTCAAAACAGGTGACCTGGGGAAAAATGTCATAACTTTCTCTCTGGGGATCGGATTGAAATTTCGTAAGAAGGTACAGAAAGAGGACGGATTTTAGTTTCTTGTATGCATTTTTCAGATCCATAGGTCGAAACAGTGACGCGTGGCACATCGTACAAGTTCGCTCTACTGAACTAGTCTATAATCAAGTCACTGTGGGAGATTTCACATAACTCTTCCTTGGAGAATCCAATTTGGGTCAGACTTGTGGAATTGAAAAGAGGACGCAGAAGGCTACTATAGGTTGCAATTTCAGAATTGGAGGATCTGGAATTATAGAGATACATCAGATTCAATATCAGGTTTCTACAAAGTGAAAAAAGGTGTGTAGTTTTTTTTTTAAATTTTTGTGTAAGCTGAGTTTGAAGGAATTCAAAGGGCATAGTAAAGAATTATTATCGGTAATTGATGCCCCGAGGAAAGAAAATGCAAACAACTAGTAAGGAACCTGAAAGCTCTAGCATGACTCATGAAGAAGAGGAAGAAATGCTACATGATATATCAAAATTACAAGAACAAGTGCAACAAATGTCACGCTCACAAAAACTAATAGAAGCTAAGATAAATGGCATGGAATCTAAGATAAAGGGCGTGGAAGATAAGATGGATGATTGGAAGATAGATTTGAAGACAGACTTGGAAGATTTGAAGATAGATTTGAACACAAACTTGAAGACAGGCATAACAGATATGAAGACAGATTTGACAAATTTTCTACAAGAAATACTTACTAATGGTGAAAAGGTAGTAAAGGAAACTCATGATGCGAACAAAATAAATGTTAATCATGATATCATAGATGCTAATGTTGGATCGAAGAATCACCATATTCCAAAAATCGATATGAGGAAGTTTGATGGCAAGGATCCCGCCACATGGATATTACAGATGGAGCAATTCTTCGATCTCAATAATGTGCAAAACGCACAAAATGTACGTATGGCAACTGCATAATTCGAACCAAATCAGTTTGTATGGTATCAATGGCTTTGTTCTCGTAAACAATTTATCACTTGGGCAATTTTTACGGAAGAATTGATAGCACATTATGAGGATACAAAAAGCAACACTTTTTTTAGCCAATTGATAAGTCTCAAACAAAAGGGTTCAATAATGGAGCACATTGAGGAGTTCCAAAAATTGAACATAAGGGTAAAAGATATTCCAGAGGAGCATAGGATTGATGTGTTCATAGGGTCTTTAAAGGATAATATCCAACATGATGTTCGCCTTTGGGAACCTGATTCATTAGAGAAGGCATTCAGGTTAGCAAGAAAAATGGAAAGCAAAATTATGGCAACTAGGAAGCATACCATTCACAACTATAAAGACGGAAGTGTTGTTGCCCCTAGTCTTCCACAACCTACAAGGTTGACACCACAACAATTGGAAGAAAAAAGAGCAAAAGGGCTTTGTTACAATTGTGATAGCAAATACACAAAAGGTCATAAGTGTGCTGAGAAGAAATTATTCTACATAGATTGTGAAGAGGAAGAAGAAAAGGAGCAAGAAAGGTCAAAAGAAGAGGATATACTCCAGGAACAAAGCCTAGATGAAGAGAAAATAAATCCGACCATATCTTGTAATGCATTGGCGGGAATTACCACTCCTCAAACCATCAAGATAGAAGGACAAATCAAGAAGAAAAAGGTAATAGTGTTGATTGATTCAGGAAGCACCCACAATTTTATTCATTGTAGGGTAGCAAAAGAATTGAATTGCTTCCTATATCCAGCACCAGAGTGTCAAGTGATGATTGCAAATGGAGGAACAATAAATTTCTCTGGAAAGTGCCATAATATCAAGCTATCCATGGGAGAATATGTATTGACTAGCCCAATGCTTTCCATTCCAATGGGAGGTGTTGATGTTGTACTAGGAGTCCAATGGCTACAATCCTTGGGTACAATAGCTTTTAATTTTCAAGAACTTTTCATCAAATTTTCTACGGAAGGAAAGGAAGTTGAATTAAGGGTATTGCAGGGAAACCAGGAAAGATAATCAGCTCTAATGGCATGACAAAGCTTCTAAAAAAGAAGCAAAGAGGTGTAATTGCACAATTATGTTCGCTAGATGTTTCCACATTGGAATCATCTATTTCTCCAGATCTCCAAAAAGTCCTGGACAATCATTCCAAGGTATTTGAGACTCCCAAAGGTCTCCCACCTATGCGTGATCATGATCATGCTATTCATCTGATTCCAGGAAGTGTTCCTCCAAACATCAGGCCGTACAGATATCCCTATGTCCAAAAAAGTGAAATTGAACGTATGGTTGCAGAAATGCTAGAGGCTGGTATAATTCAACCGAGTCAAAGTTCTTTCTCAGCTCCAGTAGTATTGGTGCACAAGAAGGATGGATCATGGCGCATGTGTCTGGATTATAGGGAGCTCAACAAGCTCACTATTAAAGATAAGTTTCCCATTCCTGTCATTGATGAATTACTGGATGAATTGCATGGATCAATTTACTTCACCAAGTTGGATCTTCGTTCGGGATATCATCAAATCAGAATGAAGATTGAAGACATCCGAAAACGGCATTTAGAACTCATGAGGGTCATTATGAATTTTTGGTCATGCCTTTTGGCCTTACCAATGCACCTTCAACATTTCAAGGTTTGATGAATTCAATTTTCAAACCATTCCTTAGAAAATTTGTGTTAGTATTTTTTGATGATATACTAATCTACAGCAAGTCTTGGAAGGATCATGTTGAACATGTTGACAGGGTGCTACAACTATTGGAGGAGAAACAATTATATGCAAAAAGATCCAAATGTTTCTTTGGAGTCCAGGAGGTGGAATATTTGGGTCATATTGTATCTCATGAAGGAGTTAAGGTAGACCCTAGCAAAATTAAAGCCATTAAGGAATGGAAAATCCCCACATCCATAAAGCATCTGCGAGGATTTCTTGGGTTGACAGGGTATTATCGCAAGTTTGTTAAGAATTATGGGAGAATAGCAGCACCTCTAACAACATTATTGAAGAAAGATTCATTTTCATGGACTCCGGAAGCAACAAAGGCCTTTGAACATCTTAAAGAGGCAATGTGCCAAGCACCGGTCTTAGCTACACCGGACTTCACAAAAACCTTTATTGTGGAATGTGATGCTTCAGGAAATGGAATTGGTGCTGTTCTAATGCAAGATGAAAGACCCATTGCTTTTGAAAGTCGTCCAATCAAGGGAAAGTTTTTAAGCAAAGCTATTTATGAGAAGGAAATGTTGGCAATACTCCATGCACTTAAGAAATGGCGACCCTACCTAATGGGAAGACACTTCAAGGTAAAAACGGATCATGATAGCCTTAAATACTTTTTAGAACAAAGATTATCCTCTGAAGAGCAACAAAAGTGGGTCACAAAGATGTTGGGTTATGACTTTGAAATCATCTACAAAAAAGGGAAGCAAAATGTGGTGGCAGATGCACTCTCAAGAAAGGATGAGGATGTGGAAGCATTGTTGTGTGCCATTTCTATTATCCAACCAGATTGGATAAATGAAGCAAGGGAGGAATGGAAGAATGACGAAGAAGTGTGGGCACTTATTCGAAAGCTACAACAAGATTCCAGTACTTCTGATACATTTAGCTGGCAAAATGATTCGTTATGGTACAAAGATCGCTTATACCTCTGTAAGAATTCCCAGCTAAAACAAAAGATTCTTATGGAATTGCACACTTCTCCCTTAGGAGGGCACTCAGGATTTTTAAAAACTTACCACAGGGTTAAGAAGGAATTTTTTTGGGATGGCCTTAAATCAGATATTCAAAAGTTTGTGGCGGAATGTTTGGTTTGCCAACAAAATAAAGTTGAAACAATTAAGACACCGGGTCTATTACAACCTTTATCCATTCCAAGCCAACGTTGGGAGGAGGTTTCAATGGATTTTATCACAGGTTTACCCAAGTCTGAGGGAAAGAGTGTCATCATGGTGGTAGTTGACAGACTTACCAAGTATGCACACTTTTGTGCATTATCACATCCATTTAAAGCCAGTACAGTTTCTACTGCATTTATGGAAACAGTTCAAAAGCTACATGGAAACCCAAAGATTATTGTAAGTGACAGAGATCCCATTTTCACTGGAAATTTTTGGACAGAATTATTTTCTTGTCTTGGTACTCAGTTAGCTCATAGCTCATCTTATCATCCTCAATCTGATGGGCAAACTGAGATAGTAAACAAATGTTTGGAAGGATATCTTCGTTGCTTTGTATCTGATAAACAGACACAATGGGTCAAATGGTTGCCTCTGGCTGAATGGTGGTATAACACTTCCTTCCATACAGCAACAAAAATGACCCCATTTATGGCACTTTATGGGTATCAACCACCATCCATCACATCATATTTAAGAGAAAATTCTAAGGTTCAGGCAGTGGAACATCACATCGAACATCAACAACAAGTCCTCCAACTCTTAAAGGATAACCTCGTGTTGGCACAAAATAGAATGAAACAACAGGCATATCAACATCGCAGTGAAATAAGTTTTGATGTAGGTGATTGGGTATTCCTACGGCTACAACCATATAAGCAAATGTCCCTAAAGCAAGCTAAGAAGGATAATAAATTATCACCAAAGTATTATGGTCCGTACAAGGTGTTGCAAAAGATTGGTACTATGGCATACAAATTGGAGCTTCCTGCAGCTTCTTGATTGCACCCAGTTTTCCATGTTTCATGCTTAAAGAAGGTTATAGGTGACAAGCTCCCAATTCAAACAATATTGCCAGAACTTGACGAGGAAGGAAAAATTATATTGGAACCGGAAGCAGTCACAGAAACAAGAACTCGACAGCTACGAAATCGATCAATTTCAGAGTATCTTATCAAGTGGAAGAACTTATCCGCTGAAGATTCCACATGGGAGGATGAGAATTTTATGCAGAAGTATCCAGAACTACTCAAGCTTTGAGGACAAAACTTTTTTTGAAGGAGAGGGGCATGTTGGGTCCCTATAATACTAGTGATTACCCCATTACTATTGTAGTTATACCCCTTATTTATATTGTTGTGCCCCTATTACCCCCATATTGTTATTTCTATGCCCCATAGAATCCCTTTATTGTTATTTTTGTGGCTTTATATTATTATTGTTAGGTCAGCTGGATTATATTGTGACTCCTTAGACTCTTATATATAGAAAGGAGGTTTTGTCATTTGTATCATTCAAGAATTGTTCATTTATGTAATGTAAAGGAGGTTGCCCCCTCGAAGAGGCTGAATTCTAAGGCGTTGATCTATCTTTTCTATCTTTTCTTGAGCTGGTTTCATAACAAAGTCTACGCCACCTTTGACTGAGTCGTGCTTCCGAAGGACAATGGCGGACATCTACCTGTACCCGGCGCAGTTATTCCTCAACCACTACATTCAACAGAAAGTATGGCCGAGAAGAAAAAGACGTGCCTCATGCAATTAAAGCATTTATCAGTTATGGAGCCTGTTTCATATTATACTCCACCTATACAGGAAGGACGCCCGAGCAACATAGAATATCAAATTAATTTATTGAAGCAAGCAAAGTGTAGTAGAGACTCCATTAGAGAGTTAAGGTGGTTGGTGGTCCATTATGACCCCTCCATGCATAGAACAGCAGATCATTTTGTAATCAACCTCTATATATACCCAGAAACAAGATGTAATGAAGGTTGATGGTTGTAGTTTTGATGTAAGGTTCAATTTCTGGAGACTATAACTACTGTGATACCTGCAGTGTCTAGTCTTCATTTTCAGCTAATACAAGCTTCTTTCATTGTTAATTGCTCACTTCCATTTCTGCTATGTTCTAGGTTGTGCCTGTTATGTATTTTTCATGTGCTCTCGATGTTTAGCATTAGAGGGGCTGTCATCCCACCTTTGTGTTAGAATCTAGTATGTATCATTGAATGCACTACACAGGTTTTTGTTTACTTAGTGCCAGAGAGCTATCATCCTGTCTGTGCATTAGGAAATAGATTTGCATACCTCTTTACTGGTTGCAGCCGACCATCACATGGTCTTTTGCATCTATTGGTGTGTTCAGTATTCTCCATGTTCACCGAATCCTCAAACTGTGAGTAATTGGTGGTCTAAAACCTTGTAGTCTGGGGGTATTCACCCATGTCTGGGGTCAAGCATAGTAGAAGTGGTTATCTGGCTTGAATATGCATCATTCCTTCCATTCATCCACCTATTTCCAACATTTTTGTTGAGTTTGTAATGTTCCCTAGCATCTCTGATATACAACCTAGGAGAGTTTCTTGGGGAGATAACACTACCAATGCTAAGCAGAACTCCACGAAATCCCTAGCGTCAGCTGACAAGGTAGGTCAATGCATATTATTTTGTTTTAGATATAGTTTGTGAATGAAAATTATATTTTAAATATAAAGTTTTTGAGAGAGAAAGAGGTACCTTTCCTTCTCCTTCCCTTTATCCTGCCCTTGGCTTCGTGGCTTTAGTTGCTTTGTAAGAGGGTAAGCGTACCACCCTAAGAAGAACTCCACGAAATCCCCAGTGTTAGTTGACAAGGTAGGTCAATGCATATTATTTTGTTTTAGATATAGTTGTCAATGCAAATTATATTTAAATTATTAAGTTTTTCACAGAGAGAGTAATTTTTTTTTAAAGATTGGATCTCAACATTTTTGTATTACTCCATAATCACTAAATTAATTATTAATGGAAATATTTTACCCATTTTAATAATATTTAAATATAATACTAACCTATAATATTTTACCAAATGAATTTGGAAATATTCGTTTAAATTAAATGGTATGTTTTATTTAATTAGAATATATAAAATAAGCAATAAAATTTAATTGATCTTCACTAATTAAGTAAAGTTATAATATGTTAAATTTGATGTTAATTAATAGTATTTTTAATGTATTCACTAGAATTTGTGTATACATGATCATCTCATAGTTGTTGCCAGAGTCTATCGAGATATCTTATCAAGATGAGTTATGGAGGTAGACACTCAACTATGAGCACATTCCATTCTGGTGCTAACAATGCCATAAGTATGACCATTTCTATCGAAATTTCCCTTTATTAGCCTTTGTCTCAAATTTGACACCTCCCAATGGCCAAGATGAGGATTGATTTACTAAATTCGGGGGTAAGTGCACCCACACTAAGCAAAACTCCACAAATTCCCCAATGTCAGCTGACAAGGCTGGTCCCACTTTAGAACCCTTTCAAGCCCCTCTCTTCCTTGCACTCTATTAACCCCCTCATGTTGTCCTGCATCTTGAGGTTGATATACAGGATTCATATGAATCACCTCATACCTCTATGACCCAACTATCCCCTGCAGTTGACTCTCTGCTCCTGTGGCCTCCCTACTAGGATTTTCATCCACCCCTCCCCCCCGTCCTGCCCCTCCCGCACTAGACATCCCTGAAATGGCCCAAGAACATGTTGATGAAATGGAGCATAACTCCTTAGATTTATTGATTCTGGAAAAGGCATGGAAGGGGAAGGACCCATTTACTCTTTCCGAGAACCAGGTGAAACTATTGTGATGAACTTATTTAAAACTCCGCCAAGTGGAGGGGAAATCCTCAACTAGCAACTCCAACTCAAGCATGCTTGGGGTTCAAGCTCAAAATATGAAAGAATCTACAAAAATCCATTGAGAAAAAAGGAAAAGGGGCAAAAAACAAATTTATAACATTTGAGTGAATTATGGGGTATGTTGGTAAATTCAGGGCATATCATAACTATCTTGGATGTATTTCCAGCAACCAACATACCCCCAAAAAATAATATCATCTCATAGAACATATAGGACTTCAACTGCAGAGGTAAACAAAGGATCCTTAAATATAAATGATAATGAGAACATTATGATATATTGATGATACCGAAAACCAAATCGACCAATGAAGCTCTCTCTAAGGTGGCCAGTAAATGGGGAAAGGACTGATGTGTGACAATATAGATGCTCAAGGGAACTACGGTGGTTTGGCCATCATCTAGAACACTCAAGAGGTTCAAGTCATTAACATATTTGCTACTTATCACATTCTAACAATCTAGTTCCATTAATTGGATTAGTTGAAACATGCTTTCTATCCAATATTTATGGACCTACTTCTACATGAGACAAGACAAACTTCTTTCATTCCATCTCTCATATGCTTTGTCTCCTAACTCCCTTGCACTGGATCCTTGGCAGTGACTTCAACCTTATTAATTCATTGCAAGAAAAAAATCACAGATTTGATGCACACACTGTCCGATTCCAAGAACTTTTGTCCAAGTTGTCTTTGATTGACCTTAACTCCATCAATGGTAATTTCATGTGGAATTATCATTAGGGAGGTGAACAACAAGTTACCTTTAAACTCTCTTCATATTCTTAGAATCTATTATGACTTTGGAGATTTTTATGGTGGGCTCCATTCTCCCAAACCAAAAATGTGATCATTGGGCCACCTGCTTCAACATTGCTATATAATCACAACCTTGCAATAGGCATTTTCACTTTGAAATTTTTTGGCTTTATCATGTTGACTTTCATGATAATATAAAAAAATGGTAGGGTGAAAAGTAGGATTTAGAATGCTCCTATATGTATAAGCTAAAACAAAAATAAAACAAATCAAGTATCAATTAAAAGGTTATAGCAAGTCTAAATTTGGAAACACCCTAAAAGAGAAGTACAAGCTCGAGTGAAAAATGGAGGTCATTCAATAAGAGGCCATCTTACATGCAAGATCAGGTGCCTCATAGTTGAAGAGGATATCAACCTCACTCATCTAGAAGAAGGTCGGAAGAAGAGGAAATCCTATGGCAGAAAAATTCCAGAGTCTGTTGGCTAAAGGAGGAGGAATGAAGCACTGTTTTTTTCCATAAATCTATGTTGCAACAATGTCATCACAATAATTGCCTCCATTAAGAACCCTTATAGTGACAAGTCGCATGATTTCTAAGATATCACCCAAGAACTAATATGTTACTTTCAAGGAATTATAATGGAGCTTGATAAACATAGGGCTGCAGTAATCCAAAGCATCACAAAGAAAATACCACACATAGTTATTGTTGAATAGAATGAAGTGCCAGTCTGAGAGATTAAAATGAAGGAAGTTGAATAAACTGTTAAAGGGATGCTATACAATAAATCCCTGGAGACTGATGGTTTCACCATTGAATTCTTCCAGGCCTATTGGAAAAATTTCAGTCAAGAGGTTTCGTTAGCGATGGAGGAATCTCACAAATATAGATCCATTTTAAAATTCCTCAATTCTACATTCCTCACCCTGGTTCCAACAAAATATAATGTGGAGGAAACAAGTTGCCACAAACCTGTTGTTCTTTGCATTGTCATTTATAAGATCATTACAAAAAAATTTCCAATAGACTGAAGCCTCTCCTCCCTAGATTAATCTATCTTGAACAAACAAGTTTTGTGGAGGGTCAAAAGTTTTGGATGGGATCATGGTAGCTCATGAGGTCATACATTCATTAAATCTATAGCAAAAACTAGTGATGCTCTTTAATCTCAACCTATCGAAGGCATTTGATAAACTTAGTCGGAACTATATGCTCCATTTTCTTAGGGCCTTTGGCTTTTCCCTTGAATGGATTTAATGGATTAGAAAAACTCTTTCATCTCCCTCCTTTTTTATCCTTGTAATTAGATCCCCTTCAATTCAAACCTTCTCGTGGTATCAGGTAGGGTGATCCTCTATCATCATTCCTTATCATATTAGTGATGGAAGGTTTGGGAAGATCTCCCAAAGCTTCAATAATAAGGAACTCACTCAAAGGCCTCCACCCATTTGGAGATGATATGTTGCTCTCCCACCAACAATTCGTGGATGGCACAATGGGGATGGGAATTCCCAATATCTCAGAAACTCGAGAATTTTTGTGAGTGCTTGGAAGAATTCTCACTTACCTTAGATTTGGATGCTAACAAATCTAAATCCCTTTCTTTTTTCTGTAACAACTCTCTTCCTATTTAGTGAGATATTTCCAATCTTATGGGGTTCCAACGACGATGCTTCCATTAAAATACATTGGCACTCTACTGGTAGACATCTCTTTTAGATGGAGTGTATGGAAAGATATCATAACAAATATCCACAACAAGTTAGTAGTTTGGTAATTTCTATCTTTGAACATTGCAGGAAGAGTAGTTTTACTAAAATTAGTTCTTTAATATCTCCCCATTTATATGTCCTTAGCACTTATGGCACCATCATCGATTATTTAGGAGGTCAAAAGAATCCAACATAATTTTCATTTGGGTGGCTCCAATCTAGAGCGCAAATGGGCACTGGTAGGATGGGATAAACTTTACAAACTAAACTTCAAAGGGGGCCTTGGACTTCCTGACCCCTTAACCACAGAAACTATCCTTGGGGAAAAATTCTGGTGGAAGTGGATTCAAGGAGGATCAGACATATGGAAGTGGATTTGGAATAGAAAATATTCTCCTCAAATCCTATACAAAATATGATATGCTAAAGTCCCTTTGCAATTGGCTCTTTTATTTGATCCTTGGCCAAGAAAGGCATCTCCTTAATCCAATAACACTATTTATGTTAAATTAAGGATGGAATTATACTATGTTTTGGAATGACTCTTGGAAACAACAACCTAAAACTTCATGACATGTTGGAAAACTTGAAGGCTCATGGATATACTAAAGTTGCACATTATTGGTCCAATGATGCTTCATCTTCCCAGTGGTGCCAATTGAAACCACTAGACTTATGGTATCCCAGGCTAGAGGAAAATAAATGGCAATAGTTCTGGAGTTCCCTTCATCTCAGAAATATCCCCACTTCTAATCAGCCATAAAAGCTCAGATGGGGATATTCAAAAACAGGTACCTTATTTGTACAAGAGGCCTATCGACTAGCAATGGACCGTCACTCATTACTAGTGGAAGAAGTTTGGATAAAGGTATGGAATCAATAATCATGGCCAAAAATAGATTTTTTCCTTTGGCTATTGTTCCAAAACAAAGCATTAACATGGGACAATATTATTCAAATAAACTATGAAGAACCTTCTTGCTACTCCTTATTTTTACAAAATTTGAAAGACATGGAACATCTTTTCAACAATTTCTCTTATGCTCTTGAGATGTGGGACCGTCTTGACCAAATTATCTCTTACTCTGATAGATATCCCCTTAGTATCCCAAATACTATTGCTAATTAGCATAAAGGAATATTTTCCAATCTAATCCTAAATCACATTTGAATTCTTTCCCCTAGATTCCTTCTTTGTGTCATATGGAAAGAAAGAAATCATAGAATATTTAAAAATTCCTCCATGCCTTAAGCATATCTTTGGAGAATTATCTAGAAAAACCTCAAAGAGTCTATCATTGCCTCCTCCTAGGCACCTGTTGAATAGAAATCTCAAGGCACTGAAGCCTTATCCTCCAACATTGGCATATTTGTCCCTCCTCCTCTTCCTCCTCCCCTTTAGATCATTAGCCATTCCATCCCCGCCGCCCCCGCCGCACCCCCCACCCCCCCCAACCCCAATGAATTCCTCAAACCAAACTTTGATGGAGCATTGAAAGGTAACCCTAGTCTATCTAGTTTTGGAGGCATCATCAGAAACCATCAATTTTCTCCTCTCTACCTCTATTCAAGATCCATGGGTTTAAATATCAATAATGTAGTAGAGCATATAGGGCTAGTCACTGGGTTGGAAATAGATCAGTCTACAAAATAATTTAAACTCGTTGTGGAGGGTGACTCTCAAATAATCATCAATATGATTCACATAATTCAGAATGGTACTCATGCTCATAAAGTATCAAAAAGTTGGATATTGAAAGACCTCCTCAATAAAACCTCATCCCACATGACCCTCCTCTTAGTCACCATCCCCTCACATGTTTAATGCATTGGAAACAAAGTGGAAAATATTTTTGAAAAAAAATGTTTTTATGGACTCCGAGGTCACACACTCTTCTTCGTGGAACTTGCTAACTAAATCCTCTCTCAAAGAATAATGTAGACAGATGATTGAAAAGGACAGAGATCTTGAATGAAGTGTCTAAGTCCTGGATGGTGCGACTTGTGCAAGCAAGGGGGGGCGGTACCACCACCCCACCTGGCTAATGAGTCGAGGGATGTGGCAACATGCCCCTGGGAAGAGTAAATAAACCCAATGCAGACATTATGAGAAACCTCATGTTGCAGATGAAGGGACGTCGACGTGGAAATTATGGTCTACTCGAGAAGATGAAGTGTGTGGAGCATGCCGACATGAAGTATATTTGTCTAAGATTTGTCGCTTGGTAGCATGCAATGAAATCTGTTGTAGTAAAGGATTTTCAATGTGAGACATGGACATGGTATGTAGAGGAGGTAATTGTCATTACATATTTTGGGGTTGTAAATTGTTGCGATAGTGACTATTAAATACAGGAGCATCTAGCCTAATATAGGATTCACCAGGATGTAATTATAGTTGGTGTTCATGCTTTGTGGCCTCAACTTTCCACATGTAATTACACAATGCCTGTGCAATGGCCTCCTTCAGCATAATTGGTAAGTTCCAAAAGAGTCGGAGGGGAAATAAGGCATATCAAAAACCTGTAGTTTTTTCCCTCTCCTTATTGGAATTTATGAGCCACCCCACCTTCATGGAGCCCAAGGTGGAGTCCTTGGATGAATAATTGGAGGTATCAAATTTGGCTTTCTTTCTTTGATAGAATATTTGGTCATTGTTTCCTATTATTTATGCGAAAAGTATTCTTTGTTTCCAAGATTACTATTGTCAATGTAAGGCATTTATGGAGGTTTCTCTATAATTCTTTGGTTTGGGATTAGGAATATTGTTGGTGGCAATAGCTAAGGTGGCACGTTACCTCCCAATCCTACATCGTAGTCCCCATATTGTTCCCTAGGTGATGGGTTGTGTTCGAGTTGGATTTTCTACTATTTTTTTTTTTCTCTATTGGTGGTTGGGTGATAGTTTTTTTTCTAGAATTTGCAAGATTGAAACATTATCTTGAGTGGTGTAGTCATATTTCATCAGTGGTATCGAGTGCCCAATCCCATACTATTTTGTTATTGGTTGACTTCCCATCCGGTTTAACGATTTCTCTATGGTCCTATGAGTTGGAGTGGGGTAGTCAAGGAATGAAGGACACTTGAGTTCTTACCTCCCTTGTGGTTGGTTGTGGCGAAGTCCACCTGGAAGGCCCTTGCTCCTTTCCTAGCCTGGACTTGAGTCTATTCAAAGCAGAGCACTTACCTTTCTTTTGTGGTCTATCTAGACTGGTGGAGTCGGTTTCCTCATTGGAGATTCTCGCTGGTTGGTCAATCATGTCGAGACAAAGGGCTTGAGTTCGATGTGGGGCAACCTATTACCAAGAGAAGGACTGCCAGAGGTATAAACGAATTCATCATCACATTGAGGGTTTTCTTCTTGCTAGTGGGAGTTAACTCTAGGCCATATATAGGAGGAACTTAATCAGATGGAAGGAGAGGCCTCCTCTCATAATACCTCCCTATCAAATATTGAGGTGTTGACTGACTGGGTACGTTGATCCCTAATATAGGCCATACAAGGGAAGGTTGAGATAGTGCATGTTAACAGTGGACCTGTATTGGCAAATGAAGTTTCTACAGTGGGGAGAACTATCTTGGATCATCATGAATCTTGCTTGGATATTATCCAATCTCTGAAGCATTTGCATAGGCACTTCCGTGATTTGGACTGGAGAATGGAGAGGGTCGAGAAACACTTAGGCATTCTCTTGGTAGCAGAAATACCTCCAAATGATATATATGAGTCCATTCAAGTTGCAGGCTCAAAATCAGACCCTTGAACATGATAGTGATATGGATATGTTCATTGCTTTCCTTAGTTTTGTTGCTTTTGTTCAAGGATAGTCAGACCAGCATGTCAGTATTGTCATGGATATTTTTTCTTTTATTTTTTTTCAACTGCTCATCTTCTCTTTAAGTATAATTTTTTTTGTCTATGGTCTGGTCTCCCATGTAAGAGATCAATCAGAAGATTGTAAGACATGATGTAAACTCTTATTTTCTAGTTAATAGAAATTTACCCCACAAAAAAGTTAATATGTTTAATTTATTGTTTATTTTATAAGTTATGCAAAGATTTTTATTACCTTATAACAAAAGTACAACATCATTAACTTGTGTTTATTAATCTGTTACTAGGGAAATTAGACCCATAACACACATGAGTGGCTTTAGATCATAATACCCGTCAAAATTTGATAACATAATAATACAAGTTTAAGAGTCTGATAAAGTATTAAGATGGACTATAACATTTAAACTTATAATTATCATGAGAGGCCTTATAATGGCTTTGTGAAATATGAAGAAAAATTGTTAATCTAAACATTCAACTAGAAGGGGAATCCACCTATATAGTTTTAGGAGTCGTTGTGTTCTCTTTAGAATTGATGAGCTCCAAGTCAATTAGTTTCTTCACCATCAGAGAGATGTTGGAGTTCAACTTCTTCAGCTATAGGTACTCTTTAATGTTGAGAATAATTTCTTATTGAGTTTCTTATTGTTCCAACTAATACTTTTTCCCATATTTTTTTTATTTTCTAATACAAGTCTAAAGATTGGTGATATGTAATTTGCCTAGTGTAGTTTTTCCCTATATGAAGGATCTAATGACCCATATGAAGTGCCTTTCCACTTGATTTTCTTGCTCCACATTGTGTATTTCCCTATGTATTAAGGGGGGAGCATTCTCTCAAAAAGCTGCAATAGATCTTTCAACATTCATTTGAGCACTGATGCGAGGTGGTTTCTTGGAGTTTTGGCACCCTCAACAGCCACAAGAAGTGGTGGATCTTGACATTCTTGACAAAAGGGATGAAGAATGAGAAAAAGGGAGCTGTGAGGCGAGGCCATGATACATAGTGGAAAGGAGTAGAGTAGAGGAGACTTTAAACAAAATCTAAAACCGAAAGATCATGGAAAATGAGAGACATTGACTTGCAAAGAGGGAAATGAGCGACCACCCTCAAACTTACAAAAAGCAAGTCCATACACTAAGGACGAGACTCAGTAAGATTTGATAGAAAGTGAAAGAGGGAACAAGTCAAGATAATATCTAGAAGTTTTGGTAAAAAGAGGGAAAGTGGGAAACAAGAAGAGAAAGGGACAACTACCCATGAAACAAATAGAGGCTAAACCAAACATTTAAGGAAGTGAGGAGGAAGGGGTCCTCATACCCTTAAACTAGAGAAAACTCAGTACCTAGAAGTATATGATGCAGGAAAATGAATGAAAACCAAAATAAGAAGGAATGGAGATGTTGAGTTGATGTGAGGCTAGATACTAGAGAGTAATTAAAAATATAAGCATGTGACCTATTTCCGAGAGCCACCGTCATTTCTAAAGGGTTACCTAGAATTGCCAAAGTGCAATAGATGTGAAAAAAAACAACATAATCTTTACCACAAACTTAAACAATTGTAGAAAAAACTCAATAATGTTGTGCATGTACCCAAAAACTTATGATATAAGAGTCATTTATTCTAAACATTATAGTAAAATATCATAGAAATTGTTATAAATCTACTCCTACCATGGAAATACTCAATTTATTGTTAATTATATATATATGAAACATGATATTCTTAAAATGATTATTTATATTTAAATACAATAATAAACCTTATTTATAACAACTAAGATAGTGATTTTTTATTATTGATCACCAATAATCCAACATAGCAACTGTGCTACATGTATTTTCAATTTGAAAATTGTTAATAATATATACATTTTAAAAGCTATGCAGTCCATGTAAAGCGCTCTACACAAACCATTAATTATATAATTTTCTTCTGAGACATAAGAGGCATGTATCAAAAGGAAGTCTCTACCTCCAAAGCATCCCCAACATGAGAAAGATTTCATGACTAAGCTCCTACATAATTGGTATTCATTGAGCTTCATAGTTGGGAAGTGAGAAAATCAAGACAAAAACATTGATATTCCAAAAAAATATAAATTAATTGTGAGTAATTAAGAGCGTGGCATTGGCTAGTTTTAGTTTTCCATATGCACATCCTATGGAATCTGTGAGAACGAAAACATACATTAATGTATGGATACTTATGTTATTGCAAACAGTGACATATAGGATCGCCCAAACTCCATTAATCTAGCCCGTACTATTTTTTTTTATTTTATTTTTTCTGGTTTTTATATAATTCACATTAGTTTGGTATATAAAATTTTGATGACATTACATTACATAATTCAAATAAAATAAGCTTTACAGAAGTTAAAAACGATTTGTATAGCTTATAAATTAGAATTATATATTTAATTATAACCAACAATAATCAAATATTATAATAAACAATAATCAAATTATTACATTGAAATTGCAATTTAAAAGTTGTATCAATTTTCAAATACCATATTTCAAAACTGTTGCATCTTAGTTTTATCAATGAATGCAAGATCAGTTCATGCACTCAAAATACAATGAGTTCTATAAATATGATTTTTTTTTTTTTTTTTTTTTTTTTTTTTTTAACCAAGGTAATAGGTAGCAAATGGTATGGTAGATTAATCTATCTGTTTCCATTTTTTTAGAATTTGGGTAGGTACATGATTTTCATGGTTAAAGATCTTAAGTCATTTTACTCTGAGTCACACCATGAACAACCTCTTTCTTAATTGCTTCATGAATTCAAAAACTAAAATTTAATTTTAAGAAATGAATTGAAATGTTATTTGAAAATGCATCAAATAAAATAATCAAATCAATTAGAAGGAAACAAATAAAAAGATGTTACCATTGTTTTATTCACTGATCCACCAAATACATTATCAGAGATTACCATTGTTTCATTAATTGATCCACCAAACACATTATCTGCTCCTGTGAAGTGAAATTTACAACCATAAAAATTTGATTCCATTCATTCCTCTAAAATAAATTGAAAACCACAAAAATCAAATTAAAGGAACTTTAAAACCACACAAATCTAATTCCATTCTTTCATGTGAAATAAATTTAAAATGGTTGAAGAAATAATTTTTGCAGATGAATTTTGATAATATTTATCATTGAATCAAACCAAAACAAGGATTCAATAAAGTAATTACACTCACCATAAAGGAATGCCAATCGAACTCCACATATTTCTCTTCCCTCAAATGCATCTTGGTTCTACCAAGGTTTCCCCACTTACATACCTCTAATGAAAATATCTGGACAAACCTAATAAAATGATGAATACCTACGAATCCAAACAGCATATGAACACAAATATATACTAGACATTCAAATAGTAGATATACT
This sequence comes from Pinus tabuliformis, assembly GCA_031772625.1. NCBI lineage: Eukaryota > Viridiplantae > Streptophyta > Pinopsida > Pinales > Pinaceae > Pinus > Pinus tabuliformis. The sequence goes on from CM062818.1 coordinate 838,014,925, forward strand.
AGACATTCACACAACATTCACAACAACGCCATGCATTGTTCGTGTTCAGATATGAATCATGCAATTCACCCAACTCCACATTAACTGTCAACCCAGGGCTCTACGAGTATTCAAGGCTATCAAGAAAAGTATATGTAGGCCACAGTTTCCCTACCCAGTACTAAACATTCAACTATAAACTTAACAATAACAGCAAGCGATCACTGTAACATCAAATAAGAGTAACAACAATAATGACTGTAACAACAATAAGAGTAACAACAAAGCAAACTCACATAAACACGCTGATAATAATTCACAACGATAAATAAATTAACTGAAATAAACCTATGCACACATCTATCCAACAACACCTCGTGAGGAGAGTGGACCCAACTCCCTGATCAGGGTTGTGGCAGGATCAAGAAGTCACGAAATGCTCAGAAGATTAGAATTTCATTAATCAAAAGGGGTAATACATGTATGATGTTACATACTCAAAGATAACATAATTCCTTGCGACCTTAACTATCAGTTTTCACAGCCTCCTAACTCTACTTATACAATTTGTTAACACTAACAACTCCTAGAATTACAGTAGTTGTCTCCCTACAATTATATAGTGGTTTCTTAAGAGAAACATAATATAAACATAGTAGTGCGTTAATTAAAAGATTGATCCATCGTTGGAGCCGACGTTTTGAGATAGCGCTGCCAGTTGGATGGTCACCATTTTAGAATCGCGGTCTTGATCATACTTCCTCCAAATTTGCAATAATAATCGAATTAGCAAGCCACTTAGGCAACAACCCCCTATGACTATGCTTCATTGTTTAATGGTTCATAATGACATGACAAGAGGTATACCTTTGGCGTTTAGAATGTAAATTGACCAACAATGGTGTAAAATGGATACAGGGAACAAGGTAAAAAGGTGGGTAAAAAATGCAAACTCAGCCACCAACATCTCCCCCCAACTAGTCTTTCTGCACGTTCTAATGCAGCCCACCGTCTGCACAGATCGGGGTTGGAGTTTCGATGATCAACATGAAGCAATGCGAGATCGTATTTTGTAGCCATTTCTGTCGCCAGAGGCTTATATCCATCTGTCTGTATGACTACCTTCCACCAATCCTTGCCTACCTCGTAAGTTGGAGTATATTGATCAACTGGTAGCCAGATAATGGGGAATCGGGACCTCAAACCCATCCATCGGACCCCATGACGCCACATGCATGCAATATACTGAGGCACCCTGTTTAGAGCCCGAGCAAAATTGGGGACCCCAAAAGGTTCACGTATCCCGACGGCTGATGACGATAACGTCCACTGTTTCTGGCAGCTGTCTCGGGCCTCCTCTTGAGAAGTAAAAATTTGTTTTGTGCATTTGTAACCGCACCATTTCTAGGTTTCCAACATCTGTTCTTTCCATCCCTCGATCCCTAAGAGGGTTTTGTGTCTATTATAAATGTTCATAGACTAACAATTCTCCATTTGAAGGACAAGTGACCTATTTGCTTGATTCTCTTCGAATGTGTTGAAGGCCTTCTTCCATTTAACTTGATTAACTGTGTAGGAGGTAAAGGCTCTCAATTGAATGTCTCCCACATATGGCATTGGGTTAAATTATTAATCATTTCCCAAAAAGTAATCATGCATATAGAGTTTGCACATCAAGTGTTGATCCATAATATTGTGGCATCTCAAGATGCGCAGAAACTACATTGAGTCTTCTATCTCATGGTTGAGTTCCTGGCGGACACTTTCTAAACAAAAGAATAGATATTTTTCATGGAGGAACAAATCATACTTGTGGGAAGGGGGTTGGAAAGCCATTTCATGTTGTGTTAGAGCAAGCATTTCTTCCTTATCAGCCTTCAGTTGTTGCACCTTCCCTTCCAGTTCCTTGATTTTCTTCTATTGCTTCTCCTGCTTCCGTTTTTGTTTCTCCAATTACTCCATGTAATTAGTAACCACTTTCGTGGCTTTCTCACGAACTCCCTTCACTCCTTCCCAGTGGGCTTCTAAAGGAATGGTCCCCCATTGAAGGCGGGTTGCAGCAACTTGCCACTTCTAAATTTTTGCAGTCATGAAAAACTCTTGTGCCTCGATCACATGCAAAAACAACTCGGTTTGTGTAGGGAGGTTGTGAGCCTGTCCTTGGTCTACACTACTCCTGAGACAGATTCATCCCTAGGTTTCACAATATTATTCTTATGTCTCCTCACTTTCCTTCATAAGCGTCGTACCTCCTTTGTTAACTTAACAATTTCCATTTTTCGCTGCATGTTTTCCCTAAACTGCGACTGGTACCTTTCTTTAAGAGGAGCCCTTATTTTCACACATTTCTTAATGAAATCGTGTTTGAAAACAACCTCCTTGACCAGTCTTGCAACTAGTGTGGAATTTGGTGGATTAGCGTCGACAAATTCATCAACCGACTCTTGCTTTACCCTGACCCCCTCTATTTTTTCCTTAACCTAGGGAATGGTCCCAACGTCTTCTCCTTCAGTTCTCGAGATATCCATATCTTCCCTTGGTGGTTCTAGAATCACTGCAGGCCCTTGCAGGGTAGTGTTTTCGACACCCTTTTTGTTGTGATTACTTTGCTTCCTCACCATTTTCTCCTTCGGCCCTCGAATCCTCCATACCTTCCTTCGGTGGCTTTGTAGCCACTGTAGTTCCTTGTGGGGTAGCGTCAACAACAACGTCCTCCTCTAATGGCCATGTGGGGACATTATTGACCATAGTCTCTTTAGTTTGTTCTTTGGTCAACATTGGTTCTTATGTGACAGTGTCAATTACCAATCCCTCAATTTGTGCAATTTTTTCACCATTCGGCATTGGTTTTTATGTAACAGTGTCGACAATGGTGCCTTTAACTGCCCTGACAAATTTTAAGATCAGGGGAGAGGCTTCTTCCTTCACCAAGTGCCTAGGGGAACGAAACTTCCTTTCCCCTCTTGGTAAGGATGCAAGAAGCAGAGAACAAAAAATGTTTTCTTCAGTGTCCATTCTCTCAGTGCCTAATGCCTCAGGTCCTCCTTCCCTTGTGCTCACTGGCTGGTCTGTGCCCTATTTTTATACCTGTGCTTCTTCTAGTTTGTCCTCCTGCTTGACAGTCGACACTGGCTCTTGTGGAGCAGTGTCGACTGCAACCCTAGCTTCTTTCAAGGGTTCCATAATTGCTTGAGCAGGTGATGCTGGTCTTTGTGTATCAGCACCACTTGCAGCCTCATCCAAAGGTTCCTCGATTTCTTGAATGGGTGATGTTGGTTCTTGTGTGTCAGCACCACTTGCAATTTCATCCAAGGATGGTGAATCTCTCCTCAAAGAGGCAGTCGCCTCTGGTTCCTACGAAACAGTGTCGACTACATTTTCTTCTATCTCCATTACTTTTGCTCCCATTGGACCCACAGGCAACACTAGTTCTTGTGGAGAAGCATCGGTTGTGGCTTCTTTTGTCTCCATTGCTTCCATTCCCGTTGAGCCAGCAGGTGATGCTAGTTCTTGTGGAGCAGCATCGGCTATGGCCTCTCTTGTTTCCATTGCTTCTACTCCCATTGAGCCAACAAGTGACGTTGGTTCTTGTGGAGCAGCGTCGGTTATGGCCTCTTCTTCTTCTGCCATCAATTCTTCCTCATCCTCCCTTGCAGGCATCATAGACACAAGTTCTTCCTCTGCTAGCTTGTTGAATTGTGGCCAAGCCACAAAAGTTTGGGACAGAGCATGCACCACTAATAATCTGACCAGCCCATGATTTGTAAGGACCGCTAATTCTTGTTGAGACCGACGAGCATATTGTGCCATCAACTGAAGACTGTTCCATAGAAAATATGGCATGTCTAGAGAATGAATCCGTGCATGTCGAAACTGAAGGCATGCAAGAAGCTTAAAATGATACTTGAACAAAGTAGCAAACCGGCCTTCACAATTAATTTACCTCATGACAAAATATACAATCTCAGCCCATGGGTGCGGAAAATATTTCAATCATACCCCCTACCCTTCTAGACTGTTGTTTCACCATCCTGTAAGAACATTTCTGGGAACTATGGAAAAGGATATTTCCTCGAAAACCATTTCTGCCCTCCTTGTGGCAACCCGCTAACAGTCGAAATCACTTCCTCTGTGACAACAATATCCAATCCATGCACTCTAGAATTATTTCCATCCAAATTCAATGCAAATTCGACTGTGATGGCTTCGTCAAATCCCTGCAGCCTTTCAAAATACACATGCCATCTTGCATCTAAAAAGACCTGCCATACATCTGGATTGCTCTGGACCTACACTGTATTCTCTGGTTCATGCCTAACGGCTTGCCCACCCATTCTGTACTTTCTCTGTAGTAGCAATTGGAGTAACAGCAAGACCGTTGAGGAGGAGTGTTGGCAGGTAAAATTGCAGTGACAGGGTTGTGGTAGTGACAGGGTGTGGTGATAGTGAAAATCAGAAAGATAATGGTAAAATATGGAAAAATCCATGGGAGATTATGGTAATGATGAGTGATGATTATGGTAATCATTTCACAGCATTGGAAAGGACTGTCCATTAACACAATCATACTTATTCAAGTCCCAATGCATATGGATAATCGTGCGAGGTATGGTGGGGATCATGGAGTGTACGCACTTGGCACATGGTTCAATAGTGATACGACAAGTCATTACTTCATTTTAATTATGGCGTCTTTGTATTTATTATAATACTCCCCCCCAACTAAGGGGATGACCGTCCATGGTCATATCGAGTCATGTCAAATGAATTATCAATCAAATCCATAAAGTTGATCGGGAACATACCTAGTAACTTACCTTGATAGAGTCACATCAACGGAGGAGTAACATCCGTGGGAGTAACAACACCAGTGGAGTAATAGCGCTCGAGGAGTAACAACACCGCTTGAACTCTTAGTCAGAATCACGATGGAGTAACAGCACCGGAGTACTTAGACAAAATTGCGACGGAGTAACAACACTATTGGAGTAACAACACGGGAGGTGTAACCACACTGGAGTACTTAGACAAAATTGCAATGGAGTAATAGCACCGGAGGAGTAACAACACCAGAGTACTTAGACAAAATCTCCATCACCATGGAGTAACAACACTGGAGGAGTAACAACACTAGAGGAGTACTAGAACTAGAGGAGTAATAGCACCAGTGAAGTACTTAGACAAAATCACCACGATTAGAGTAACAACACCGGAGGAGTAACAACACCAGTGAAGTACTTAGACAAAATTGCCATGATCAAAGTAACAACACCAGAGGAGTAACAACACCAATGAAGTACTTAGACAAAATTGTCATGATCAGAGTAACAACACTAATGAGATACCTGCAGGAAAAAGAATGATAGAGTAGTAACAACATTTTATTATATTAGATATATAGATATACATTATTGTTAATTTTTTTTTTAGATCAGAGGTGCAGAGGAAGAGTTCTCTACACTAATAATTTCAAAACTAGAATTATTAAAGAAATGTTTGATAAAGGAGTCTTTAGAAGCTGGATAGTGGTATAGTCTGAGGCGATGTCCATTTACAAGCAAAGGAGTATGTGCCTCATCAATTGTTATAAGTCTAACAGTCTCGTTATCAAACATCGTGTCAACTTCATATGGTCCCATCCATCTGGAGAAAAGTTTCCCTTTAAAATATTTGAACCAAGAGTCATAGAGCAATGCCCAATCTCCCCTTTGAAACACCTTTTTCTTGATAAATCTATCGTGCCATTTAGTTCACTGCTATTGAATTGCAGCAGTATTCTGGACAACTACCAAACAAATTTCATCCAACTCATTTAATTGTTCCAATTGGTGTTTCTGGGCTACTGAAAGATTCAAACCTACTTCAAGGGTTGTCCTGAGTGTTTTAATTATAATTCCACCAGAAACAATGGGGATTTCCCATAGACAAGCTCAAATGGTGAAATCCTATTATGTTTCACCATATTGTTCTATATGCCTACAATGCCTCAAAAAGTTTTTCAGCCCAATTTTGGTGATGGTTTGTTACTGTCTTTGTAAGAATATTTTCCAAAACCTTGTTTGTGATCTCAACTTGGCCATTCGCCTAATGGTGATATGGAGACTTACCTTATGCTTGATCACATATTTCTTCATAAGTCCTACTATCATATGTGATGTAAATTGTGCCCCTCCATCTGAAGCTATCTCTCTAGGAGCTCCATATCGAGAAAAAAATTCTTCAAATAAAAAGTCTGAGACAACCTGTTTTGTTGCTTTCACAACAGCCTTGGCCTCTACCCACTTTTTCACATAGTCTATGAAAACCAGAATGTGAACTTTCTGATGTGAAGGTGGATTGAATGGCCCAACGAAATCAATAGCCCATTTTTCAAAGGGATCAAGAACTAGTTGAGGCTGTAGCAGCATCTCATCTACCTGACCAGGCTAACCCGTTTGTTGGCAACTATTGCACCCTCAGACATATTTCCTTGCATCGTGAAAAATAGAGGGCCAATAGTATGCCATTTGAAACACCTTATGACCTGTCCACTTGTCTGCAAAATGTCCCCCGCAGGGGCCATCATGAGCATCTTTCAGGACACCATAGATGTCATCCTCAGTTATACAACGCCAGATTTGTTGGTCGGGTCCTGCGTAAAAGATATATCCTTCTATCCATGAATAACGGGCACTATGATGGATAATCCTTCTTTGCTTTTTATAAGGTAAGTGTTGAGGAACTTTTCTTGTAGCAAGATAGTTAGCAATATCTGCATACCACGATGTGTGAGTAGAAATTGCAAAAATATGTTCATTTAGAAAACTATCCTCTACAGGGGTACCTTCATCACTAGTATCCATTATAGACAAGAAATATGCAACCACATTATCTTTTCTTGGCTTATCTACATTGATAATATCAAATTCTTGAATTAACAACAACCATCTTGTAATACGATGAGGGGTTATTGGTCTATTAATCAAATATCCGATAGTTGTATGATTAGTGTGCACGAAAGTAGGATACCCTGTAATATAATGTCGAAACTTATTAATAGCATAAATAACAACCAAGAACTCTTTTTCAGTTACCGTATAGTTCAGTTTAGTTCAGCAAGAGTCAAGTTCTTGCTGACATAATAGATCGCATACGGTTTCTTATCTTCCTGTTGCCTCAAGACCGCCCCTAGTATTGTTTGAGAATCATCTGTAGAGATGTGAAATGGAGCTTCCAACCAGGACCTCATAATATCGGAGCTTTACAAACTAGTTCTTTGATTTCTTTAAAGGCTGCTTCACATTCATCTGTCCACACAAACTTTGCATATTTACATAACAATTGAAAAAGTGGGAATGTTGTCTTAGAAAAAATCTCTATAAGCCGCCTGTAATAGATAGCATAACCAATAAATCTCCGCACATGTGTGGGTGTCTTAGGTGTAGGAAAATTCAATTTCACTTCTACCTTAGTAGGATCAACCTGAATTCCTGCAATTGAAAGAAGGTGTCCCGTCACTATTTCTTCCTCCATCATCATATGACATTTTACTATACTAAGAGAAACATGTGTTTGTATACATATTTTAAGTACTTTCTCTAATTTTTCTAGACCTTCTTCAAAAGAATCCCCATATGGGGTGAAGTCATCCATGTAAATTTCAACACTATCATTGATTAGATCAGAAAAAATTCCTACTATTTCCCTTTGAAAGGTAGCGGGTGTGTTACAGAGACCAAATGGGAGGACTCGGTAGGAAAAGGTCCCCCAAGGACATGTGAAGGTGGTTTTATCCTAATCCTCAGGAGCTATTTGTATCTGGTTGTATCCACTGAATCCATCTAGAAAGGAGAAAAACTTCTTTCTAGCTAATGTATCAAGGACCTGGTCAATAAAGGGTAGGGGAAAATGATCTTTTAAAGTTTCTTTATTTAATTCCCTGTAATCCACACAAATCCGCCACTTGCCATTCTTCTTAGGAACAATGACCAGTAGGGAAACCCATTGACTGTCTGATATCAGATAAATGAAACCCACATCTAATAGCTTATGTAATTCATCTTTGATAATGTTTTTTAAGGCAAGGTTCATTCTTCTTTGTGGTTGCCTAACAGGTCGACATTCTTCTTTAATGTATATGTGATGAGTGCATAAATCAGCAGGGATGCCTTTCATATTTGTATACTCCCAAGCAAAGGCTCCTTTATGTTCCTGAAGGACCTTCAGTAACTGTTCAGTTTGGGAGGGAGAAAAGCTAGGATTAATATTCAATGTTTTCCCTGGTTCAATTTCTACAAAAATGTTTTCACGGGGTACAATTACAAGAATATTTCCAACTTCTGTTTCTGGTTCCATATTTTCTTGAACGCTACAACTCATGACAGATTCAAATAGTTGGCGGGTTGGGTCAGAAATAGAGTTGGGACTGCTAAGAAAGGTGTTAATGGCGTCATCCTCTATTTCGTCCTTAAAACAAAGAGCCTCATTGATGGTAAGGGTCGGTCTAACTTCTTCATTCTCAGATTCGGGCTCTTTCATAGGAAGAGATTTTTTCATTAAGGTAAATCTTGGTTTATCTGATGAACTTTGTTTGGCAGGGGGGTAACGGATAATATTCTTTGTAACATCCCCATTGGATATTACCATATTTCCATATCGACACCCAATGTAAGCATTTGCGGTCGCAAGCCAAGGTCTCCCTAAAATCAAAGGATGTCCACCGGCTACGGATTGAGTGTGTAAAACCAAAAGATTGACAGGGTATTGCCATGAGTCTACTGAAATATTTATATCTTCCATCTTCCCTACTGATGTTATAGTAGACCGATCTGCCAATTCTAGGACTGTGGGAGTTGGTTTAAGGTTCCGCAGACCTAAGGTAATCACAGTTGTAGAGGTTATAACATTAATGGATGCCCCTAAATCTACCAATACATTGGGATATCAACTCCATTAATCTGTAATGTCAGAATCAGGTTCCCTGGATCCCCGTATTTATCAGGTATAGGCTTCCCGAGTGTTATGTCGGATAATTTTCCCATAACGTGAATAGTGAGTGGATCCTTTGGTTTTCTGTTAGGTTTCTTAGAGAAATATTCTTTAATTGTTTTGGCATAAATCGGTATGTCCTTCATAGCTTGAAGTAACAGGATTTTGACAAATAAATTTTGCAGCTCCCCTAAAAAGTCAAATTCAGGATGAGGACTTGGTTTGCTCAATGATAATCTCTTAGGACAAGGTGGACCAGTCTGAAATCCTCTAGTAACGATTGTTTGTGAAGGGGTTTTTTGTTTCATAGGAATTTGTATTTCCTCGTCCCCAGTTGTTTTAGTATAATCTCTAGGTTCTGGTTCTAAGACTTCATCATTAGTATGTTCAACAATTATTGGTGAATTCTAAGTATTCACCACCCAATCGGACTAGAGATTCGATTCGTTACAGTCCGCAGTGGCAATACTATATGCAGGGAGGTTGACTATCTCAACCAGTTGAGCCCCCCGATTGTTTGGATTTGGATTGGATTGAACATGCAGTTGTGGATGAAGAGGAGGATTACTAGTGGACACATTAGAAGGTAGTTGTAGTTGTTGTTGTGGCATAGGTTGGGAGAATTGTCCTGAAGGAGGAGGAGGAGGTCCACGCCAATTCTGGGACCATGAAGGGTTTGGAACAGATTGAGGGTACCATGGTTGCCAAGGCATTAGATATTGATAAGATTGCGGCCATGAAGGTAAAAAAGGTATAGACTGAGGCCCAAAATTCAGATTATTAAAATACTGAGAAGGGTCTTGAGGCATACCTTGATTCATGTTCTATGGTCGTGGTTTCCATGGTTTCTTTGATCCCATAAAATATAGTTGATCCATTTCTTCATTGATTCCCTAAAATATTTCCTTCAACCCAGGAAGAGATGGACAGGTACTAGTGGACATATTGCACAAGTCTCGATGGAATTCAATGGGAATTCCTTCAATGGATGCTTCTTCCTACATTGAGGATAGAAAATAGACATAGCCTTCTTTACTTCTATCTGCTTCTATTTCGCCTATAACACGTCCAAGTATGATGACAGTCTGCTCAGAATATCAGTTCTCAAATTATCCAACAAGTTCCCAATCTCTGCTTTTGAAACTCCACCGTTGGATGCCTTGAGAGTTCAAATCCCTTGCTTATGCTTCACAGCCCTCGTGAACACTTGATGCATAATTCGCAGATGGCATCAAATTCCTCCTGTGATATATCCCCTTTCCCTTCCACATTCAATAGTTCCAAAGGTTATTCCCTTAGTGCCCGGAGAAAGATTATTTTCAAAATATTCTTATCCAGATCATGATGGCCTGATCTCTGCAAACTACATTGAAATCACTCCACAAATTCCTCAATGTTCTCATCCTCTTTCTGCATAATATTAAATATTTCTTCGTTCACATCTCGGGATTTGCAATAGTCTTGATATTTCTTAAGGAAAATCATCTTCATATCATCCCATGTAGCAATAGATTCCCCCCCTAAACCCATAAAACATTTCAAAGTTGTTCCCTTCAAAGTAGCAGGGAATATCTTCAATTTATAAGCATAAAAAATATAATCACCCTTCAAAGTAGCGGGGAATATATTCAATTTCTAAGCATCAAAAATATAATCATACCCCCAAAAAACAACATCGAATTCAAAAAGGAATGTGTCTCGATCCTCAGAAGAAATACCATGGAAATTAGGTAATTATGTGATCTATTTTTGAATTATTAGTTTTATTGTGCTAATATCAATTACTGATTTCTAAACATATGCTTTCTTATTTCTTTTTGTACTGGGGTTTCCTTAGTTGTTTGTGCATACAATCAGGGAAATTTCCTTAAGTTTAAAATGACAATATTGAGCAAAATAGCTTCAAAAAAAAATATTGAACAATAGACATTCAAAGTACAACAAACCATCAAAGAGACATTTTAACACAGTGTTTTGTTGAAGTAGTTCACCCTTCCTTCGTCCAGCTTCCATGGCTTGGCCTCTGTATTAGCTCAATGTGGCAAAGTGTTGTTTTACAAAGCTCTATGGCTCTTGATACCTGCACCAATGTGTTGAGAATGTCAAAATTAGCCAAGAACACCTCTTCCTGAGCTCAATTTGGTTGAAAATTGACTTCTCTATGACTCCAACAATATTTTCCTACAGTTTCTCCTCTAATTCTGGAATAACTCCATTTAGCCCCGCTAAATGTGGAGGCTAGACCGAAATTGGTGGCACCACTAGAATTTTCATCATTTTAAACTCGGGCTTAACAATAGTTAAACTGCACTTAATTAATATAAGCCTAGATTAGTGGCCCACTAATTCACAATTAGCGATGACCGCAGAGTTAGTGCTGACCACAATCGTTGGAATTGGACACATGCAAACCGTTTTTTTGAAGTTTATTGAAACTGTTGGAAAACCGTTTGATGTTACAACATTTACGTTCACATGGCATAACAACAAACGTTAACATTTGGAATTGTCCATCGAAGTGTAACTGTTTGTGGTTTGTGTTGGCCTGTTCACATGCAGAGTTAACGTCACGTTATCTGTCATGGTAATGGTCCAATAGAAGGCTGACCGTAACATTAATTGCGTGGTTTGTAACATTGCGATCACATATGAAGGGCTAGCCTGTGGGGTGGCCCTCCTAACAGCTCGATCCAACATTAATAAAGTTTAAATGTATGTGGAAATCATATGGGGTAAGGATCACCTGATAGTGGAGGTGGTTAAGGCATATGGATTGTGTGCCGGAGGTCATGGATTCGACCCTGACTTCCACCAATTTTTTGTTGAATTGTACTCTTCTTAGGCCATTGGGAGGTGCCACGTGGCGGCCTCCAGGCTTGTCACGTGGCCTTCTTCCATTGGCCCAAAACAAACCAATAGAAACGTGCCAACACAAAACTTGAAACCCAATAGAATGATGCCACTTGTCCATCTGTAATATGTTGTTAACCATCTTTCACCATGCCTAGTCACTTGCCATGTCAGCAATACGAACTGTTGACTATGCAGTGACTGGGCTTCTTCTTTTTTTCAATTTCACCTGTTTAGAAAAGTGATCAGAACACAATAACTTTCTCATATGAGCTCGATTTTCGACAAAACGAGTTGCATTAGTATCATTTTCCGAGACGGACGTGGTCGTTTAGGTTTCGAGCCATTATAAAAACTTTGATTTTTGAGCTAAATACTTTGCACCTCATCATTCCTCCCCACTAGAAGCCTTTTGGAACCCACAAGATACTATCAATTATTCAGCAGATGAGGGTACATCTCCCTCACCTTCTCGATCTGCAACCATTTGGCTTGAGAAGGCTTTTATCCCTTGAGTCCCACTCTAAGGTATTCGACATCCCCTCTCTTCGAAGTTCTGATTCTTCTGTCAAGTATGAGATCTTGTTGAAGCTCATCTAGATATTCTGGTGAAAAATCATCTATTGATGGTAGCTGAACATGCTCTCCTTGATCATCAATCAAAGGAGGCTCAAACAATCTCAACTTCTCAACATTAACAAAAGAGTATATTTTCATATAAGGAGGCAAATCAAGCTTAAAAGCATTATTACCAATATTTTCTAGATTTTTAAAAGGACCATAATGGATTGGTTTAAGCTTTTTACCTTCCCCTTGAAGTCTCCCTTTGCTAATATATAACCAAACTTCATCGCCAACTTGAAATTTGTGATCAACCTGGTGTTTGGCATGCCTTGTCTTGTAGTTGCTTTGACTTTTCTCAAGTTTTTCCTGCATTGTATGATGTATCAATTGAATTTGTTCTATGAACTTCCTTGCCTTATTGATGTCACTGTGACCATCGATGGTGACATCTTTCTCAAAGATGAAGTCCAATGGCGATCTTGGCAAGTACCCATAACATGCCTCAAATGGCGATGTGTTTGTGGAAGAATGCTTTGCCCTGTTGTATGCATGTTGTATGTAATGCAACTGTTCATCCCACAACTTGGGATGTTTGTTGCAATATCCTCTAAGAAGATGAATAATTGTTCTATTGACCACCTCGGTTTGTCCATTTATTTGTGGATGAAATTTTGTACTCTTCTTCAACTTTGTGTCCATCATGTCCCACAAATTTGACCAAAAATTCCCAACAAATCGAGAATCTCGATCACTTACAATAGAAGTAGGAAGACCAAAATGAACCCAAATGTTTTGGAAGAAAAGATGAGTTGTTTGTTCAACTGTAATTTTCTTTTTACATGGTGTTAGTATGCACATCTTTCTGAAACTCTGTACAACTATATACAAGTAATCATGACCTTTCCTTAACAATGGAAGACCTCCTACAAAATCTATTGAGATAATCTCCCGTGGACATGAAGGTACTGGAAGTGGAGTGTATAAACCAAGTTTCATATTGTTAGGCTTACTTGTAGCACATAAAGAACATCCTCTTATGAAACGAGAAACAATATCCAACATGTGTGGCAAATAAAAATACCTTTGAAGATTCGCTATTGTCTTTCCTACACCAAAGTGTCCGGCAATCAATGAAGTGTGCGCTTCCCTTATGATATTATTTCTTTCTCCCTGTGGAATACACAACTTTCCCAAGTGCTACAACAAACTATTATGCACATGATAATCCAACTCTTCAATTTGATTTCCTTGACTCAAGCTTGCATATACTTCTTGAAATTCACTATCATTTGCATATTTTTCTATGTAACTTTCATGCAAAATAGATTATGCTTGAGTATAACAGATGAATTTACAATAGGCCTTGAAAGCATATCAGCTAACTTATTGTAGATTCCCTTTTTATACTTGATAACTTGTTGACAGTGTTGGACCCACCAACATGTTAGGGGATCTCCCCGGTAAGAAGTCCAAATTAGACCTCAGATCGTTTGGTGTAGGATTCCCAACAGTGGGTTGTATGGTAATGCCTTGAACTTGATTTCCCACAGAGGCAAGTAAGATGTCCCTATTGGTAGCAAGGGTGTGACAGTTGCAGTAAGTCAAGGAAGGTGCATGAGAGGTTCTAACACATAGAGAGTGAAGTGAGTGTGCCCCTTGGAAACCTGTAATAGTACGCGACTTGGAAGGGAACACACGATCAAAGATGCATCACAAGATGGAAAGCAAGTTAGCGAGAAATCCAAAGTGATGGTTAAACCAACATCACATTTCAGAAAGATTCATACATACTTATACAAAATATTCCATACATGCATGTGTAAGCAAAAAAATACATATATCATTTAGAGTAAACCAGGTAGCATAAAATACAATACTACATGTGCATGAAACGTGCTAGCTATGTTATATTAAGAAGTGTAAGTTCCAGTCATACAATACATCCATATCCAACCACTAGTTCCAATAGCGGAACGTTACAGCCACAACCGCCTGCTCCTCCAAAGAGATATACTAGCTCTGCGCAGTGGAGAAGCCAAGGCACATTACAATATTGTCCAATCTTTCTCTAATAGAAGCTTGGCTGACCAAAATCCTTTACAATGAGTTATGAGGGACTATTTATAGCAAAGGGTGGGGTGGCCCTTGACATTCCCCTTTGTGACAGTTCATCTACCCTCATGACTCTTCATCTACTCTATGATTGTTACATCCAACTATCGACACTTGAACTTACACTTGACAAGACGTTACATTACAATGCACATGTACCCATGTGAGACAAAATGGCTTGAGCAAGCCATGCAAGACATCACTATGACTCGGAAAACCATGGGAAGTCAAACTCTTCAACATCCTCATGATGATCGACAGTAGCGAACTGATGCCAAGATCGGTAGTCTGCGATGGTGTCTGTGTACTCTAAGGTGACATCTTTCTGGAACCTGACTCTTGCCTCCATAGCATCTGGGTACACTGCTCGGGCTCCTCTGTCCAACTCGTCTGATAGCATGCACATCATTTTCTTTAGCGCGACTAGACCAGCAACATACTTGTGCATGGTGTTTACACTGATTGGCAAGTCTGGGCTAGTTATGCACATCAACTCGTCAAAGTACTATTCAAGTTCTAGTCGGACCTGTGCCTTTTTCTTCGCCTAGGTGACAGTCCCAATAGATGGGATCACATGTGCATGCACCACATACATGCATGGGAAGCCTATAGACTAGTGATGAGATGTGGGAGCTCTTCATAGTTCCAGATTTGACTCCGGATGTGTGCCTTCAGCTCAACCGCTCTGGGATTCATCATCTTAGGAAAGTGAAGTGGGGCCCCCTTGTATCTCATCGTCCATGTTTGCATGTAATAAACAACAACATGCACGTTCGACAAGATACGTGCTCTTCTAGCACACCGCTACTGCCATCTGTTGAGATGGATGACTTCCTTATGCATGGTACCACAAACTTGTACAACGCTCGCATGATTGTGTCAAGGGACAATACTTCATCTAGTATTTCCTTCTTCAATTCTTCTCAGGTAGATGATGTAACCAATTCTCCTCCCTGCTTGGCCATATGTAGCTCCTTCGCCATTCACTCATTCTCATCTATCAGAAAGCGAACACTCGAGCTAGTGGCTTCGACATATGCTCTGGTAGCATCGGCCAATGCTGCTGGATGTTTGCGCACGTTAGACACAATCACTTGTTCCTCATACTGCATAGGAGACGTATGATCTTCCAGAGTCGACGCTCTGTGAGATTGCACAACTCTAGGTTGAGACTCGTCGAATGAGATGTTGTGCATCTCTCCTTCCGACTGATCTCCAAGGATCTCAGAGTCTCCTTGGTCGCTTGGGACTTGCTCGTTTTCTGGATGTGGTGACGCTGGTGGGTCCACCTCTTGGTGGTGAGGCATGAGTTCGATGTCTTGCTCTAACTCCTGCTGCTCCATATGCGTATCCATTTGTTCAAGTGCTCACTCTATCTCCTGAGCGAAGTCCTGCTCATGTGATGGCTCACCCTGTTTTCCTGATGCCAGTTGTTCTGATGAGTCCACTACCTATATAGGCGTTGTTTCATCCGTCTACACAATTTGCGCTCCCAGTTGTACATGTTCTTGTTGTGCTTCCTTCTCCTATCTGCGTAGCTCCTATTCCTTCCGGAGTTGCTCCTTTAACTCATGCAACTCCTTCTTTGTTTCCTCCATTCTATGTTTCTCTCTCTTCCTTTGTGCATTTCGCATGTCATGTTGTTGCCTCTTCACCTCTATAGCCATAGGTTCTTTCTCCAAAAGTGGATCTTCTCGGAACTTACAACTTTTCTCCTCCTCAATGCAATCAACAATCTTCCTCTTTCCCTTGTCGAGCACTGGTATGTTTACTTCTATTGTTGTTGCTACTTCTGGTGCTCTCCGGGATGCTGCTTCACTTTTCTTCGCTAACCATTCCACAGTGAAGCCAACCAGTTCATTGAGTCTGGAGGAGTTGTAACAATATCTCCATGGGTCCTCCTCTACCCAATGACATGCCTCGTGGATCCAGTTGAATTGTACTCTCGCGTAGTGATCTTTCACAAGACAAAGCAGGTCATACGGATTGTAAATTTGGAAGTCGAATGGATACTTCTTCATGTGCTCTGCTTCGACATCCGCATGCTTGAAACTCTCGATCTCGTATAACCCAATGCGTAGCAAAAGAGCGATCCAAGTTGCCTTCTTCTTCCAGTGCAGCCTAGTTGTCAATCCTATTGAGATGTGATATGCTACTTCCTGCATGACGAGTATTTCCAAGGAAAACTTTGGTAGAACATGCGGAGGCTTCTTCGCATTGTACATCCGTATGAAGGTTTTGGACGCTGAGGAATACCAATCAGCTATGTCTATCAATGCCTCCATTGTTGCCTTCGACGTGCAGGGTGGATCATGTTTGAATATCATCTTGTAAACTGGGGTGAAAAAATGTTTGGACAACTGTGTGATAACTCCTCTAAAGCTGCATTCGGACAACATCTTACAATAAGTGTTCACAGCAGTCTCCGCCAGTGTCCATGCCCACTACAAGCTCGAGAATTCTTGTCGGGCATAGATTTCATCCAAGATGTAGGTAGACATGTAGATATCTGCTTGCATACCTTTGGGCAGCTGTCGAGCCCTTGCTACCTGTTCCTTCAGCTGATGAGCCAACATGTCGAACCAACTACATTTTTTTCCCTCTCTGGCCAGTTGGTCTAACATAATCACCCAACTTTGTGGGAAGGTTTCCATGCTTTCTTGGCCATACAGTTGACATGCAAAGATGACCAAGTATTGATACTCCTTCCACAGTATCTTTGTCTTGTAGACCTAGTTGGGTGTCATCTTGAATCTAGCTAGCTCCTTCACCTAGTTCTTCAAAATGTCTCTAGAGTTGGCATGCTGCAGGGTAAGATGAAGGGTGTCTCCATGATGGTCACGGGCTCCGACATCTGATACATCTCATCATAATCATGTTCCCTGAAGGTAGCAATATCTGTCTTGCTGACACTTCTCAATGTCATCGTCTCGAGATCAGTGTGCAAGATGATCTAATGTATCATATACGTCCATGGGAGCACGGAATACCTGAATGCAATCCGATACAAGTCAGACTTGTGAATGTTCACATATACCTTGCGGTCTTCGAGGTCTTCCCAAAATGTGCTTAAAAATGCATCATTGACCTCTTGTCATTTCAGCTTGATGTCCTTGTCTACAATCAGCTTGGTATCTTCATAGATTGGTAGACTTGCAAACACTCACTCAACAAATGCTCTAGTTGCACTTCCGTCAGTGTCCTTGGATCCTAATCCTCCTGGAGGTCATTGATTTTAAACTTCTAAGAGGTGGACGAACACCTGCAAGATCTGGAGACAAAGTGACATGCATGGTAAGAAATCTGTCAGTGAAAACCAAAGAAAACTTGAGGAAAGACATGCAACATACCTGGGGATTGACTGGCAAAGATTGTGCAATTTCTTCTAGGAGGGTGGTTGACTGGCTACCAAAACTGTGTAAAAGGAAGTCTAGGGTGTTTGGGGATGCTAACTGGCTATTGGATTTGAGAAATGCGCAATCCAGGTTGGACTGCTAACTGTTGGAATTGCGCAATGCGCAATTTCAACTGGCAGTGGTTGTAAGCCCAATGACTGCATTACACAATTTTCTAGGCCAACAGTCACTGTCCCTCAGAATCACACAATGCAAGACTTGAGGGTAGCTCCTAGGTAGAAATGCTCATTTCCTGAGAGGAATACAGAGCCTTCCCTCTCAGGATTGTGTAATGTTGTCTTGGTTAGGCAGAATCTGAGCCAAGGCTATCCAGACCCACTGACAGGAAACTAAAAGCAAATGTGAAAGTGAATGCATGGTGATACTGATTGTAAGCAGAAGAAAATGATCATGCATGCAAGCAGTGAATGAAAGATTCAGAAAACAGAATAGCATGCATGTGGGTAAAGCGAGTCGTCGAATCAACGATCGTTTGTGTAAAACAATTTCATGCATGCGACAACAATGAGATGTTAACGAAAATTGAAACGGTGCTAGTACAAGCTAGTATGCATGTAAATGACAACAAGCACTCACAGAAATCAAACAAACAACACTCACACAAGCGAAAACACAAAAAGCGATAGAAATTATGCAAAGACAAGTTAAGACCACTTACCCGTGAATAACTGAGCTAGATGTGTCAAAGAGTCCTGGATGTGTTGTGGGATGTCAAAGATCCATGATCAATGTGAAGAAATGAGCTCTAATGCGTCGAATAAATAAGTTTGTATCTCATGAAGCGCATGCCACAAATCTAGGAAAAAGTGAAACTTGGAGGAAAGATTATAAAACGATCTTTGCATGTAACTTCCAGCTACTAAAACTAGCTCCCTGAAATCTAGGGATGCTTATTGCATGTTACTTTTTCTATTCCAGGAAAAAGCAGCCCATGCATGCAAGTCAAGTTTCATTGGTCTTGGGTGGAACCGGTCAACTCAACTGCACATGCAACAGTCTGCTCAACTGGGAGGAAAAAATGTGCATTTCTGGGAGGGAGTTGGGTTGGTTGTCCAGGAGATTTGTGCAATTTTTGGGCAGAGTAGTTAACTGCTGCCCAAGATTGCACAATTCCTTGGCTGAGCAGCTCTGCTGGGAGGAATTGCGCAATTTTCTCAGTGAAGCTTGACTGGCATATTTACACAATTTTGGAGCCCAACAAGCTGTGAGACAGAATTGTGCAATTTCTTGAGGGATCTGCTCAGCCTGCAGTTGGACCAAGTCTGGAGGAACAGACTGTGAGGGGGATGCAACAAGCTTTGATGGACAGGTTGTCATTCTACAAGAAAATCACTGAAACTTGTGTACTTGACGAAGCAAGACATGCTGCTATGAAAGGTTGGTAGGGAGGCTCCAAAACAAAGCTAAGGAAAAATTTTGGAGGGTGGTTGTAGCTGCTACAACATAACCAAATGAAATTGTTGTAGAAAACCCATCCATCTGAAATTTTGTGACTGCTGCAACTTTGATTGTGACTGTAAATACTGCAATGGTTGATGGTCTCCCTCCCCATCAAATAGTGCTTCCATTTCTTAACACTTTGTACCAATGCATAAAGTTCTTTGTCATAGGTGGGATAGTTAGTTACAGCTCCATTAAAGATTTCAGAATGAAATGAAATGGCCTTACCATGCTGCAAGAGAACTTCTTCCATGGCATAATCGCTTGCATTTGTTTGAATTTTGAATGTTTGTCTAAGATCCGGAAGAGCCAATACGGTGTTGAAGTTATATTTTGCCTCAAAGCATCAAATGCTTTCTGTTGTACAACTCCCCAATGGAATACTTTTGTTGACACTTGTCAATGCATGTAATGGAGCTGCAATGGAAGAAAAATTAGCAATAAATTTTCTCCAATATTGTGTTTCCCCTAAAAATCTTCTTACCTCTGTAACTGTATTGGTCTTGGGCCACTTGTTGGCTTGTATGGGCTTGACCTTGGTTCAGAGGTGATTTAACCAAACAAATCCTGGTACTACTGGCCCTTTCGGCAAAAGTCCGCGGAGCACAGACTGAGGTTTCAACCGAAGTAGTATGGGAGGGTGCTAGAACCAAGTTTCCGCACCCTGGGGATGTCTGATGAGATTCTGGTGGTCCGCGGTTTGCCCCTGTGCGCACGTCGCTATGCGCATCTATTAGTCCCTCGCAACCTGTGATGCTGCCTTCGAGCAGCCCTACTCGGTGCACGATCTGTATTATACCCAAGTTCCTTACTATTATTACCCGATTACTTAACTTACTATGGAAAGACTAGTGATAATTAACAGTATATCCAATAATCATATAAGTGCGCGCGATAAACAAATTAGTATAAATGTATAGAATTCAATACACAAGAAGATGCATAGAAATTGGAATCAACCTCTCTTTATTATTCTTTGTTCAAGGTCACAGACTCAACACCACCCTGTGCACTCAGCTGCACGGGTCTGCGCACTCAACTGCGGACTCTACTAGGCCTTGCGCACTCAGTTGCAAAGCCTCTTCCTACTACTACAACCCAATACACTTAGACTTTTACTCTATGGTCTATCTCCAATTCGCTCATCTGCTTCTTCCTTAGCTATATTTACAACTTAAAGCCTCGCTTTATTTATACAATCCCATGGTCCGCAGACCATGGGTAGGTCGACCTGACATTACATTACATTATAAAACTTAGGGCAGACAACCCTATGACTCAACCTATACTTCGTGCTTCGCACCCTCAATTCGCGGAGTCTTACAATACATTTGACCAAAACTTGGGCTTTGAGCCCCAAAACATGTTGTGGGGGGATTCCATGCTGACCAGGCCCTCAACATAAACATTGTGACTCACCCTCGAGTCACTTTATTGGAACGACAATCTTGGCACGGAGTCCTTCCAACTGGTCCCGAATGGCCTGAATGTTGGCAGTGCACTGAGCTGTTGCCTACTATACCTACTGCATTCTTGCTTCTGAATCATCTTTGTCTGAATTGTGTCCTTACCTTGGTACCAACATCTGTTGCGTGCATTTACAGTCGCGTGCCCTTGTCCGACTCCTCGGGTCGCAAAGACTGTGCTTCGGCCGGTTAATCAGTTAGTCGACCCACCAGTGTAGGGCTTCAAGTGACTACCATTTACTTTGCCTGGGAAGGGTTCTCCATTTACTTTGACTAGCTGGACCGTGCCTTCGTTTATGACTTCCTTAACCACGTATGTTCCCAGCCAGTGGATTCTGAATTTTCCCAAAAAAATTTCAAACTTATTGCCATACAGCAGCACTAAGTCATTTACCTTGAAGGTGTGAAACTTAATATGGCAGTCGTGCCAGGCCTTTTCACGCTGCTTTTTTACCTGCTAATGAAATCTAGCCAGAAGCCATTCTTCCTCGAGTTCTTCTAATTGTACGAGTCTTTCTTCCAGAGCTTCATGGTCTGTCATGCCTATGAGTGCTACTATTTGCAGACTAGGTACGATGTATTCCATCGGCATGACAACTTTTGTGCCATAGACTAACCGGAAAGGATTCTATCCCGTCAATTTCTTGCACATTGTCCTGTAGGCCTATAATATAGTAGGTACGCATAGGTCCTAGTCGTTTCATTGCGCGTTACATACTTTGGTCAGCGCAGTCTCCAATATTTTGTTGAATGCCTCTACTATGCCATTCACTTGTGGGTGGTACATTGTACTTTTCTGATGATACGCCTAGAACTCTTCTGTGAGCACCCTGATGGTTTCATTCAGGAAATTGTTCCACGGTCACTCATTAAGACTTTCAGACAACCAAATTGTGTTAACACGTTTTTGAACAAAAAATTTGCAGTCGTACCTGCCGTACAGTATTTGAGCTACTATGCTTCCGCCCATCGTGTTAGGTACTCCATCGCGGTGATGATGTAGCGCGTGCCCGTCTTTCCCTGAGGTTTGATTGGTCCCACAAAGTCGATTGCCCATTTTTCAAATGGCTGTAGTGTCATTTGTGGACTTAATGGCATCTCATCCCTTCATGATGGTTTTCCAGTCCTTTGACATATGTCGCAAACCTTACAGTGTGCTTCCGCATCCTGGTGCAGGGTTGGCCACCATAACCCTGCGCGAAGAATATTCTATGCGGTCGCATGTCCTGCATAGTGTCCTCCTGCAGTGCCCCATGTGCTTCCCCGAGGATCTGACCTCGTTCAAATTCAAGTACATATCTTCACAATATCTCATCGTTGCCCATTTTGTAGAGGTGCCCCACGATGGCAGAAAAGTCCACCGCGCGCAACACCAATTCCTCCTTTTGTTGGACTAAATATTCCTTTGGCGCAGTCACTGTTGTTAGAAAATGGATTATGTCTTTGAAGTTTTCATCTGCGACACGTACTGCAAAGAGTTGTGCATCAGGAAGTCCCTCTTCCAAATTCGTTGATTCCTTGCCCGTCTCAATTCGTGACAAGTGATCTGATCCTACATCTAGGCATCCTGGCTTGACTATGACCTCAAAATCATATTCTTGAAATAATAAGAGCCATCTACATATGTGCCCCCCCAACATAGGCTTATTCACCAGGTATTTCAACACAAAATGGTCGGTATACATCTTGAAATTTCCTCTTAGTAAATAGTGTCAGTATTTTTGGAGCGCGTACACCATTGCCAACCCCTCGGGCTCGATGGTAGAATAGTTCTTTTCTGATTTGGACAATCTTCGACTTGCAAATGCAATCGGGTGATCCACGTCCTCCGCGCCCTCTTGTGTGAGTACAGCTCCCAGCGCAATACACGACGCATCAACATGTACATGAAATTCCACATCCCATTATGGGAAGACCAAGATTGGAGTGGAGGCTAGTTTCCCCTTCACAACATCCAAACTCTTCAAGAAATCATCATTCCAACAATATGTAACATCCTTTTTCAATAGCTTTTCCATTGGTGCTGTTATTTGGGCATAAATTTTGATGAACTTCCTATAATATGCAGTGTGTCCCAAAGTAGCACGTAGTTGTTTAACACTTTGCGGTGCTTCCAAATTTAGAATAACGACAATATTTGCAGGGTCCACCACTAGTCCTTATTTGCAAACCACATGTCCCAATAGGTTTCCAAATGGGACGAGGAATGTGCACTTTTTAAGGTTCAACGCAATCTAGTGTCGTCGGCAAGTATCCAGCATCAAGCGTAAGCTCGCTACATGGTGCTTAACTAATCCAAAGACAATCCAATCATCTAGATAGACCTCCAAGAACTTATGGATGTATTCTTTGAACGCAACCACAACGATGCGGGAAAATATAGCTGGCGCGTTCTTCAATCCAAACAACATAATGGTGTATTGAAAGTAGCCCCATTCTATTGCGAAGGTTGTTTTGCTCCTATCTTCCAGCGCGATCTTGATCTGGTGGTATCCCGAGAACCCATCCATGAATGAGTATGCTTCCTAACCACCAACATTCTCCAGTACTTCATCTGTGAATGGTGTCGGGAATGGATCGTGTACATAGGCGTCGTTCAACTTTCTGAGGTCCACGCGTATTCTTATTTCGCCCTTTTATTTTTTCTCCTGCACTACCATAGGACTCACCCAGTTGGATTCTTCCACTAGTTCAATAATTTCGGCTGTAAGAATTTTGTCTAATTCGTCACGGACCTTTTCTTTATACTTCGGATTCAAGCGGTAAGGCCGCTACTTAACTGGCTTCACGTCGGGTTTTAGGGTGATCTTCATCACCCCTAATTCGCCAATGATCCCTTTTAAGTCTATAATTTTGGTCAAGAACAAATCTTGGTATTCGCGAAGTAACTCAACGACCTTATCCACTATGGCATCATCCCAATAGTCCCCAAGCGTTGCATACTTCGACTCCGCCTCTGTTCCAATGTTGATCTTCTTTGTCTTTAGTAGCACGGTG
Source organism: Pinus tabuliformis (assembly GCA_031772625.1). Classification (NCBI taxonomy): domain Eukaryota; kingdom Viridiplantae; phylum Streptophyta; class Pinopsida; order Pinales; family Pinaceae; genus Pinus; species Pinus tabuliformis. The sequence continues at coordinate 838,038,716 of CM062818.1, forward strand.
ATGTCGAGGTCTTCAAGTGATGGTCCGTGAATCTCGCGACAGCCTTCTATTTCTAAAATGTTAATATTTTGTGGGTCCTCATCATCCTCCTCAACATTTACATTGTAACACTCTAACGCGCAGCTTAACAGTGTCGCCCATTTTGGCTAAGGTACTTCCATTGTCTCTTGGGGTATTTTGAAGATAGCTGCTTTGACTGCATGTAGCGCATCCTCAACTGTATTTGACCAACAATCTTCAAACGTGAAGGTTAATAGAAATCTCTCGCGCAAGACATCCCATTCACTCGTACCATGGTGGAGCTCCGTCTCGGTATACCAATTCATGGGTATGACATCGAGGGTATGATAGAATAAATGTACCCATTCAGGTTGTGGCTCTTCCCCGTAGACCTTGGTCCATTTCACGAGGTGTGTGCGTGGATCCGCTGATCCGTGATATTTGTCTACTAACCATATCTATAGTTTCCCAAATCGTAGGCACTTCATTCTTTTGCATCCGCTCCAGTCCTCAAAACTTCCTTGATGTGTACCCCACCATCGTGTGGGCATTGCGCGTAGTGCCCACTTCAGAGCATCGAACTGCTGTTGTTTTGGTACTGCACTTTCAAATTTTCTCAGGAATTCATCCACCACTGTCAGCCCATCGTATGTCAGCAAATCCCTTGCCTCTGTTGTCACACAGTGCAGTGAACTAACCATCATGTTGCAATTAAGCGTTGTTACTTTGTGTAGCTGATTCTACCATCGCTCTATTTCTTTGTCTGAATCCGAAGTTCAGGAGCTTTCGCGCTCCCACGAAATCATTCCATCTACAGTCGGATTCACCCAATCCTCTTCTCACGCCGTTATCTTGTAAATACAATCGAGATCATCATCACTATCATTGTCACGCACCGGTTCAATGTATCGCACCGCTTCGGTTGGATCTAGCAGTACTACTATGCGTAGTGAATTTTTCTCAAAGATCATTTTGCGCTTCTTCAGATTTATGACTCCATTCATATCGGTGGCCCAATCTATTCCTAGTAGCACGAGATAGGATTACTGTCATCAACAACCTCTATCACTTCAAAATCTACCTGTGCGCTCGTACCTTCAATGTCTACTGTTACTCCTTGCAATCTTCCAATGAGCAAGATCTTCTGTTGGTTCGCCATTCATAACTGAATAGGAGACCATTGTAGTGCGGGTCTACCCATGCGTTCCCATGTTTGTTTTGGCAGTACATTTGCATCCGATCCGAGATCCAAGATTACCTTATCCATTTCATACTCGTCAATTTGCACAGTAAACCTCATTTCCCTTCTTGTGCGTAATGCATGCTTTCCAAGTTTCCAGACCACGCGCGGTTCTCCTGACCCCGTGCACCTAGTGATAAGTTCCTGTAGTCCTTGTATTGCCTTGTTTTCACGTAGCATTTTCATGCATGTATCTAGAAAATTAGTGAGCATTGAAGGATCCATCCCTGGCTCTAGTTGATCCTTACTACTTGAAGTGGAGGCCTCTGTGAAGCTCTTCTTAGCTTCCATGAATGTCTCCTTCGCGCGTTCTAAATCAAATTCAGGTTCCTTTGTAGGAGCCTTGCGGACCCATGCACTTTCCTCTGACTGCTTACCCTTATCATCACCAGTGGTCATACTGCTCCTAAGCATCATGTTTACATTCAGGTCTTCTTCGTGCGGCTCAGACCTCATCATCTGCAAATTCTGAGTCAAAGGGGGTTGAAGTACCCCATTTTCGCATAGTCTCACTATCAATGTTGGGTAGCCTTTTGCCTCATGATAAAACTAGGTACAATACAAACTTGATGTCCTTGTCGGGTTTTTACAATCGCGGGCATAGTGTCATGGCCCTCCGCAATTGTAACAAATTAATTGTCTGCGACCCCTTCCTGGTCCCATTCCACCTCAACCTCAACTGCACCCCTGAAGTCCAGCGCGCGTCATTCCTGCATTTGGGTCGAGGGCTTACATTTTAGTCTGCACCCTGTAGGCAGGAGTCCGATCCATCATTAGTTCGTAGCTTCTACAGGTGCGTTCATCATGGCCTACCGACCTGCATAAATTACAAAACAATTGTTGGGACATTTGCATATACTTCTACAATAGATGGAAATTATTTGTAGAGTGTTTTCCTCCTATTTGATAGATTGCACACCATAGTGAAGGTGTCATGCTTGGTCCTGCCTGCGCCTCAGGTCTTAACGGCATTAGCCCTCCTCCAGCTAAGTAATTCGCGAACATTGGACAGTGGTCCTTGTCATGCCCCTAGCCTTTGCATTTTATGCACCATACCTCCTCATGTGCCTCTGGCCGAGGTGTCCTATCCTGTTTCAAACTCTGCATCTCTAGACACAGATTTTGCAGTTTCACGTGGATTTTTTGGACTCCCAGACCAGGGTCTTGTATAGGGGTCTCATGCAATCTCATCGCCATCTCCAAAGCTTCGGCCTGGGTGGAAAGTTTTTGTTGTGACAGCGTCGTCCTTAAGTGTGGTGTCAGTGATGCTACAAACCATGTGCAGTGCTGTCCATCCATCAACATCATGTTGGCTTCGTGAATCATACCCTTTAGTCTTTGGTCCAAATCCCAGGGGGTCTCGCCTGGGAGCATCACAATCTCCTTAAACCCGATGATTGATTGTGTTTCCGACTTTGGCCTACTAAATTCTTTGTTCAGCGAAGTCTGGATTTATGTGATTCTTGTGTTTGGATGGTCATTAGAATGCTTGATGTACCATGTTAATGCATGATCCTGCAACGTGCTCACCAACGTAGCCTTCTTGATATTGTTATCGATGACTCCTTGTGCTTCCCATACTGCTCTTACCACGAACCAGAATTGGTTCGGATCTTCATTCCCCACTCCTCTGAATACAAGTAGTTTGATCGCACTTGCCATACTGAACTATGGTGGTGGCGGAGGTGGGGTGGGTGGAGATGGAGGTGAGGAGGATGAGACAGGTGGCAGTGTAGGTGGAGCTGGTAAGCGCAGAATTCGTTGCCTTATCAGACTGACCGCACTTCTTGGAGAGACTTTCGCAAGCTCTTCCTCGCTTTCCTGCAAGGGGGAAATTAAGGGAATGGTTTCCAATTCTTCACTACTTCTGCTTCTATAGATCTTCCCACTTCATGCAGTCCCAAGCATTAATTTATTCGCATAACCTGCTTTTCACACAATAGCATCTTAATCCAAGTGTTCAAAGATTTAATATACTTACCTCGCGGTCCCTTGAGGAAACATCGCTCCACCTCACTGTATCTAATGGTCATATCTACGGTGAACTCAGTGATAAATCCTCCTATAATTCGGTCAAGCCAATGATCCATAGCTCACGCGATCTTTTCTCCTGACGATTCTAGTCTGCGCAATAATTCTGGAGTCCACACGATTGGTTTGTCAAGCCTATACCTTCCTCGATTGTCTACTAGCTTCGTGATCCACTCATACAGCTCAGAAGGAAAGGATGCAAAGAAAATTTCATGGATTTACGTATACAAGTAGTTCTCCAACCACTGTTCCTTAGATACTCGCAAATTTTTGTTTTCCTGCGCTGCGAACTTGTAAATCTTCTTATCCAACAACCCTTCAATTTCTTTCTTTGTTGGATTCTAGTGGCACGACATTAGACATCCCTTATGCAGATCCCGCTCCCAACAATGGAACCATTTGTTGGTTTGTATGGGCCTGACACAGGTTCAGAGGTGATTTAGCCAAACAAATCCCGGTATTATTGGCCCTTTTGGCAACAGTCCACGGAGCGCGGACTGAGGTCTCACTCGAAGTAGTATGGGAGGGTGCTAGAACTAGGTTTCTGCACCCTGGGGATGTCTGATGAGCTTCTAGCGGTCCGCGGTTTAACCCTGCGCGCACGTCGCTACGTGCACCTATTAGTCCCTCACAACTTGTGATTCTGCCTTCACGCAGCGCTACTCGGGATGCGATTCGTATTATACCCAAGTTCCTTACTATTTAACCTATTATTACCCGATTACTTAATTTATCTGTGTAATTCTAGTGATAATTAACAGTATATCCAACATTCATATAAGTGCATGCGATAAACAAAATAGTATAAATGTATAGAATGCAATATACAAGCATATGCACAAAACTTGGAATCAATTTCTCTTTATTATTCTTTATTCAAGGTTACAGACTCGACACCACCCTATGCACTCAGCTGTAGGGGTCCGTGCACTCAGCTGCGGACTCTACTAGGCCTTTACGCACTTAGCTGCAAAGCCTCTTCATACTACTACGACCCAATACAATTAGACTTTTACTCTATGCTCTATCTCCAATTCACTCATTTGCTTCTCCCTTAGCTATCTTTACAACTTAGAGCCTCACTCTATTTATACAATCCCATGGTCCGCGAACCATAGGTAGGCCGACCTGACATTACATTACATTACAAAACTTAGGACGGACAACCCTATGACTCAACCTATACTTCGCGCTCCGCGCCCGCAGTTCGCGGAGTCTTACAATATATTTGACCAAACTTGGGATTTGAGCCCAAAAACATGCTGTGGGGGGATTCCATGCCCAACAGGTCCGCGGTTTTCCCCTGCACGCACGTCACTACGCACACCTATTAGTCCCTCGCAACCTGTGATGCTACCTTCGAGCAGCCCTACTCGGGGCGCGATCCGTATTATACCCAAGTTCCTTACTGTTATTACCCGATTACTTAACTTATCTATGTAAGACTAGTGATAATTAACAGTATATCCAGTAATCATATAAGTGCGCGCGATAAACAAAACGATATAAATGTATAGAATGCAATACACAAGCAGATGCACAGAAATTGGAATCAACTTCTCTTTATTATTCTTTTTTTAAGGTTACAGACTCGACACCGCCCTGCGCACTTAGCTGCAGGGGTCTGCGCACTTAGCTGCGGACTCTACTAGGCCTCTACGCACTCAGCTACAGAGCCTCTTCTTACTACTACAACCTAATACACTTAGACTTTTACTTTATGCTCTATCTCCAATTCTCTCATCTGCTTCTTCCTTAGCTATCTTTACAACTTAGAGCCTCGCTCTATTTATACAATCACATGGTCCACCGAACATGGGTAGGCCGACCTGACATTACATTACATTACAAAACTTAGGGCGGACAACCCTATGACTCAACCTATACTTCGCGCTCCGCGCCCGCAGTTCACAGAGTCTTACAATACATTTGACCAAAACTTTGGATTTGAGCCCCAAAACATGATGTGGGGGGATTCCATGCCCAACACCAATTCAGAATGACTTCAACCTTAGAGGGGTCTATCTTCAACTCACCTCCTCCAACAATGTGTCCCAAATACACTAAAGAAGTCTTGCCAAATTCACACTTTGACATCTTTATAAACAACTGTTATTTTCTCAAGACATCTAGTACCTTGTTTACATGCATGACATGTTCATCTCTGGATTTTCTCAATATGAGTATATCATCTAAGTACACAATGGAAAATTCATCTAGAAATGGTCTCAATACATCATGCATTACCTTCATGAAAGTACTTGGAGCATTTGTAAGACCGAAAGGCATAACAAGCCACTCAAACAATCCTTCTTTAGTTTTAAATGTGGTTTTCCAAATGTCTTCTTCACCTATCCTATCTTGATGATAACCACTTCATAAGTCTAAATTAGTGAAATACTTTTCATACCTCAACTGATCAAGCAAATCATCAATTATTTGGATTGGATAATGATTATTTACCGTGATTTTGTTCAATGCATGGAAATCCACACACATGCGCCATGTTCCATTCTTTTTTGGCACCAAGACAATGGGCGAACCACATGGCGAAGTAGATGGGTGTATGATACCTTTGTTAAGCAATTCTTGAATTTGTTTTTTTTATTTCCATGCTCTCCATAATAGTATGCATGTAAACGGTAGCAAGTGCTCACAGAAATCAAGCAAACAACACTCACACAAGCGAAAACACAAAAAGCGACAGAAATGCTGCAAAGACAACTTAAGACCACTTACCCGTGAATAGTTGAGTTGGATGTGTCGAAGAGTCCTGGATGTGCTACGGGATTTCAGAGATCCAAGATCAATGTGAAGAAATGAGCTCTAATGCATCGAATAAATAAGTTTGAATCTCATGACGTGCATGCCACAAATCTAGGAAAAAGTGACACTTGGAGGAAATATTATAAAATGATATTTTCATGTAACTTCTAGTTACTAAAAATAGCTCCCTAAAATCTAGGGATTCTTTTTGCATGTTACTTTTTCTATTCCGGGAAAAAGCAACACATGCTTGCAAGTCAAGTTTCCTTTGTCTCGGGTGGAACTGGTCAACTCAATTGCACATGCAATAGTCTACTCAGATGGGAGGAAAAAATGCGCATTTCTGGGAGGGATCTAGGTTGGTTGTTTAGGAGATTTGTGCAATTTATGGGCAGAGCAGCTGATTGCTGCCTAGGATTACGCAATTCCTTGGCTAAGCAGCCCTGTTGGGAGGAATTGCACAATTTTCTTAGTGAAGCTTGACTGGCATATTTGTGTAATTTTGGATCCCAGCAGGCTGCCAGACAGAATTACACAATTTCTTGAGGGAGATGCTCAGCCTGCAGCTAGACCAAGTCTAGAGAAACAGCCTGTGAGGGGGATGCAACAAGCTTTGATGGACATGTTGTCATTCTGAAAGAAAATCACTGAAACTTGTGTACTTGACGAAGCAATACATGTTGTTATGAAAGGTTGGTAGGGAGGCTCCAAAACGAAGCTAAGGAAAATTTTTGGAGGTGGTTGTAGCCGCTACAACATAAACAAATGAAATTGTTGTAGAAAACCCATCCATATGAAATGTCATGACTGCTGCAACTTTGATTCTCACTGTAAATACTACAATGGTTGATGGTTGATATGGATGATGGTCTCCTTCCCCATCAAATAGTGCTTCCATTTCTTAACACTTTGTACCAATGCATAAAGTTCTTTGTCATAGGTGGGATAGTTAGTGACAACTCCATTAAATATTTCAGAATGAAATGAAATGGGCTTACCATGATGCAATAGAACTGCTCCCATGGCATAATCACTTGCATCTGTTTGAATTCGAATAGCTATCTAAGATCTGGAAGAGCCAATATTGGTGTTGAACTTATCTTTTTCTTCAAAGCATCAAATTCTTTCTGTTGTACAACTCCCCAGTGGAAGACTTTCTTGACACTTGTCAATGCATGTAATGGAGCTGCAATGGAAGAAAAATTAGCAATAAATTTTCTCCAATATTGTGTTGCCCCTAAAAAGCTTCTTACCTCTGTAACTGTATTGGGCTTGGACCAATTCAGAATGACTTCAACCTTAGAGGGGTCTATCTTCAACTCACCTCCTCCAACAATGTGTCCCAAATACACTAAATAAGTCTTGCCAAATTCACACTTTTACATCTTTAAAAACAACTGTTATTTTCTCAAGACATCTAGTACCTTGTTTACATGCATGACATGTTCATCTCTGGATTTTCTCAATATGAGTATATCATCTAAGTACACAATGGAAAATTCATCTAGAAATGGTCTCAATACATCATGCATTACCTTCATGAAAGTAGTTGGAGCATTTGTAAGACCGAAAGGCATAACAAGCCACTCAAACAATCCTTCTTTAGTTTTAAATGTGGTTTTCCAAATGTCTTCTTCACCTATCCTATCTTGATGATAACCACTTCGTAAGTATAAATTAGTGAAATACTTTGCATACCTCAACTGATCAAGCAAATCATCAATTATTTGGATTGGATAATGATTATTTACCGTGATTTTGTTCAGTGCATGGAAATCCACACACATGTGCCATGTTCCATTCTTTTTTGGCACCAAGACAATGGGCGAACCACATGGCGAAGTAGATGGGTGTATGATACCTTTGTTCAGCAATTTTTATTTTTTTTTTTTTATTTCCATGCTCTCCATGATAGAAATGTGATACATGTTAATGTTCGGAAGTGGAACATCCTGTTGCAACTGAATCTCATGTTGAATTCCCCTCTTGGGAGGTAACCCCTTTGGTTCCTAAAACATCTCGCCATGCTTGCTTACCACATCAAACAAATCAAAGTTTAATTTATCACCACAACCTTCAAAAGATTCATAATCAATATCATTCTTTTTCTTGATCATGAGAAACACAAAATTTTTACTTGCATTTACTAGTCTCTTCATCTACCCCGCATTAACCAAAGAAATGTTCATCTTTTTTGTGATGGGCTCTCACAATGTACTCCACCCCATTCTCGAGCAATATGTATTTGTTTTCATGGCTATAAAATACTGCTTTCCTATCATACAAATAAGGACTACCCAAAATGAATCCTGAGATGTCAAGTGGAACTACATCTAACTCAACTTCATCAATGAACTTTTCAGTAATGGCGAACTTGAATAAACACTTCCTTGTAACCTGTAAGTTTTCATTGTTAACTATCCAACCCAATGGATATGACTTATGATGAGGTATAGTTTCAAGGTTTATTTTTTTAACCAAGTCTTCTGAAATCAAGTTTGATTATGACCCACTATCAAACAATGCATCAATCTTTGTATTATTTGAAATCACTCTTACATGAAACAACTCTATTCTTGAATCTTCATTTGGAGTGTCGTTTTGACTATGTGGTGAACTAGTGCTTGCAACAGTTTCTTTTCCTTTTGTAACCATGGCTGAAATCTTGGTCTCATCACCAGAATCTAAACCAAGTTCATGTTGTGTGGTAGTGATCGTCTTTTGTTTTCCCTTATTCTTTTATTTCTTAGGCCTTAATTCGGGATGCAATTTCCAGCAGTGGGCTTCATCATGCCCTCTTTGGAACACTGTTTGCATGTGATTTTCTCCCCTTATTTCTTCACACTTGCATTCTTCTTTCCCTTCCATTTTCCAACCTTCTCTTCCTCCTTTCCCTTGAATGGATTCCTCTTACTACCCTCTTCCTTAATGTTCTTTCCTCTAGATTCAAGGTGTGTGGCTTGCACACATACCTCATCTAAATTGTTTGGATTGAACATAAGGATAGTATGTTTCAAATAGGAATGTAAACCCCAATATATTTCAGCAGTGTATCTTGGGAATTCAAATTTACTCCTAATAATAATCTTGGACTATTTGGCCTTTAAGTTGCCTAAAATTCTACCAACTCATAATGGATTTTTTCATATAGGCTAAAAGATAAAACTGTCTTTTAATTGAAGAAACAAATTCAACCCAAGTAATGGATATCTTACCATGGATTCACATTTCCTCTTGAGTCTTTGCTTCCAACCCAACTAATCCAGCTCCTTCTAGCCTCAATGAAGCCAACTGGATCTTTATGTCATCTTCTTGAAGGTTCTGAATTCTGCAATATACCTCCAATTATCGAATCCAATTGTCCAACTTTTCTGCATTCACCTCTCCATTGTACATGGGAAGTTCAAATTTTATGTTCAATTTAAGTAATGGAGTCATTCCTTTTGGGGTTTTTGAATGAGTATGGGAAGTTTCAGTGGTGGTAGTGGAAGATGATGTTCTATGAGATGATGAAGATGATGAGGATGGTGGATATGGAGGTGTCTTTCCACCATTCCCTTTGGAATCCTTCTTCTCATATTTTTTTATCTTTTGAGCTTCCTTCTCCATGTAGAGGTTTATAAATATCTCCAACCATTCTAGTGTTTCTCTCTTCACAGAGGAGTTTAACAATCTCTGTTAAAGTGAAGAAAACTTTCTTGAATTCTTCCTCTTCTAAAGAAGGACCTTTAGGCTCTCTTTCTCTAGACATAATGGTTGTGGATTCAAGCTCAAAAATTGGTACTGCTTATACGTCTTTAATCTCAGTTGAAGGCAAAACTTGAGGAGTTTAAAATGCAGTTGGAATTATAAATTTAGGTGGTGAAGATTATTGCCTTGTGGCTCTCCTTATTCTGGGCATTACCTCAAGAGTGTTAATGTTTCTAAGTTTACTTAGTTTAGAAACCCTTCATGCACTTTTTCTGATTTATTCCTACCTACTTTTATTTTTCTTTAACAAGTTCTTTACAAAGTAAATACTGAAAATAAACACCAGCGCATGCTCAACATATTATAGATCAGCAACTAAAAGAAACAAGAAAAAACACATCACATGACACCATTATTTTTGGACCAATGTCCCCAGAAAAACCCAATGCAGGAAAACCGGTGCAACTATCTGAGGGTTTTCTTATTAAGCAATATTAGAGTACAATCTAGGTGTCGAAACTAGCCTACCCGACAGAGAATTTCCTTAGCAGCTATACCTCATAGTTTGAGAGAAATATTATGGGTGAAACCTCGGAAAATCCTTATGGTAGCTCCTCAGCACAAAATTGCTCTACAACCCTAGCGTCTGCCCAATCTGGACTGCGTTAGCCCCTCTCTGTGTCACGCTGGCCCTATGTCAGCTTGTCTTGGCCTGCGTCAGCCCCAGGAGGCCCTATGTTATCTTTCTAGGCCTCTGCATCAAACATGCTAGCCTCTCTGGTGCTTTGCGTGACACTTGGTTGCCTCTGTGCGTCACTTGGTTGCCTCTGCATGGCCCCACGTGATCCCTTGCTGGCTCTGCGTCACTCTCCTTCGTTGTTGTGCTGCTCTCCCAGCATAATCTCTTCCTTCTCTATTTCTCTATACTCAATGCCCCTCAACTGCTCTCTCAATCACTGATTCTATCTCTCTTAGCGACCCTCGCTCTAGAGAATAGAATGACTGATCACTCTTGTGTATTCTCCAAGTGACCCTCAAGCCTCCTCTTATACTTTTCCTGTTGACATCTGAACGACCGAGATTAATTCCCTTATCAACGGCTAAGATTAGATCTAGAATGATCCATGTCTTTTGGACCAGTCTAACACAGATTCATATTAATACACATTAATATTTTATTTTCCCTAAGTTTAGACTTAGGGACTCCATTAAAAATATTAATTATTTTAATATCTCCTGATCTGTTTAGAATCTGCCCAACCCCTTTCTGAGTATTGGAGATCTCATTTTCCCCAACCTCTCCACCAAATTTCGTGGCTAGAGCACATCCGATGCTACCTCAAATCAACAAAGAGTTTCTACCAATAGCTTCCCTTCTCATTTCTACAACTTTAACCTTGTAAGCATCACAATTTTGCAACCATTAAAACCCTAATTTCACAAACTCAAGCAATCAAGAAATTCAACCTACCTCTGATACTAACTTGATCTATTTTTGAATGATTAGTTTTGTTGTGCTAATATCAATTACAGATTTCTAAGCATATGCTTGCTTTTTGCTTCTTGTATTGGGGTTTCCTTAGTTGTTTGTGCATACAATCAGGTAAATTTCCTTAAGTTTAAAATGACATTCATGAGAAAAATAGCTTCAAAAAAAAATATTGAACAACAAACATTAAAAATACAACAAACCATCAAAGAGACATTTTAACACAGTGTTTTGATGAAAGAGTTCACCCCTCCTGGGTTATATCTCCTTGGTCCAACTTCCATGGCTTGGGCCTCTGTATTAGATCAATGTGGAAAAATTTTGTTTTAAAAACCTCTATGGCTTCTGATACCTGCACCAATGTGTTCAGAATGTCAAAATTAGCCAAGAACACCTCTTTCTAAGCTCAATTTGGTCGAAAAATGACTTCTCTATGACTCAGACAGTCTTTTCCTACAATTTCTCCTCTAATTCTGGAATGACTCCAGTTAGCCCCACTAAATGTGGAGGCGGGCCCGAAATTGGTGGCACCACCAGAAGTGCCTCCATTTTAAACTCGTTCTTAACAATGATTAAACTGCTCTTAATTAATATAAACCTGGATTAGTGGCCCACTAATCCACAATTAGCGATGACCGTGGAGTTAGTGTTGATCACAACCGCCGGAATTGGACACGTGCTAACTGTTTTGTTGGAGTTTATCGAAACTGTTGGAAAAACCATTTGATGTTACAACGTTTATGTTCACATGGCATAAAAACAAACGCTAACATTTGGAACTGTCTTCTAGAGTGTAACTATTTGCGATTTGTGGTGGCATATTCACATGCGGAGGGTTGGCTCCTGGGCTGGCCCTCCTAACCACCCAATCCAACACTAATAAAGTTTAAATGTATGCGGAAAGCATATGGGGTAAGGATCACCCAATAGTGGAGGCGATTAAGGCATATGGATTATGTGTCGGAGGTCGTGGATTCGACCCTAACTTCCACCAATTTTTTGTTGAACTGCACTCTCCTTAGGCCGTTGGGAGGTGCCACGTGGCGGCTTCCAAGCTTGCCACGTGGCATTCTTCGATTAGCCCAAAATGAACCAATAAATATGTGTTAACACACAACCTAAAACCCAATAGAATGATGCCACTTGTCCATCTATAATACGTTGTTGACCATATTTGACCATGCTTAGTCACTTGCCACCTAGGCTTTTTTTATTTTTTATTTCCGCTGTTTAGCAAAGCGATCAGAACACAATAACTTTCTCATACGAACTTGGTTTTTTACTAAACGAGTTGCGTTAGGATCATTTTTCCAAGACGGACGCGGTTGTTTAAGTTTCGATCCATTATGAGAACTTTTATTTTGAGCTAAATACTGAGAACCTAATCATGATGTCAAAGGAATAGACTTCATAGGTGCATCACCTCTGATATCTCCAATTGGAAATTTGATCAAAGAAGTTGCATGATCCATGAATATTTGCGAATATCCACTTGGAACCTCAACAACTTTTGGCTCTGGTTGTTCTATAACAAGTGGTTGAGGTTGTTTAAGAACACTCCCTTGATCAAATGGTGCAAAGAATTCCCTCAAACCTTCTTCCTCTGAACTTGCAATATGTAGTTGCTCATATCCTCTATTTGCTACTTCTCCTTCCCCTAATTACACTTCTATTATTGGGGAAGGTTCTGGTTGTGAAACTGATTGCCCTCCAGATCTCGTATGAGATCTCACCCTAACAACAACTCGCAATGATGCTCCTAACTCAACTCTTGAAATGATCTCTTGGATGTAGGTATTTCTGCCTAGATCTCTCCCTCTTCTTTTCGGGGGTCTTCCGCTGCCCCTTTTACTTGTATCTCTATTCATACAATCAAGAAATAAAAAGAAAACATTCAAGCAAATCGAAAGCTTGGGACCTGGAGTAGGGTACGAAATTTCCTCCCCAAGACGAGAGAGTGACCCCTAAAAAGAAAGAAAATAAAGAAAATAAATCAATCACAAAATTAAGGTTAGGAGCTAAAAACGGGTGACATAAAAACTTCCCTTCCCACGATGAGAGAGTGGTTCCTATGAAAAATAAAACAAGACAATCAAAGCAACAAAAATGGTCTAATGCTCAGGACCTGGATCAGGGTGAAAAATACCCTCCCCATGACGAGAGAGCAGTCCTATGATCAATATTGGTCGTACTTTCATGCCCTTAATAGCCTCCTCGGTAACGATGCCAAAATGTTGGTGTTCAGATATGAATCATGCAATTCACTCAATTCCACATTAATTCTTAACCCATGGCTCTACGAGTATTTCATAGCTATCATGCAAAGTATATGCATGCCAAAGTTTCCCTACCTAGTACTAAACATTCAACTATAAACTTAACAATGTGTAACAACAAGCAATAACTATAACAACAAATAAGAGTAACAACAATAATGACTGTAACAGTAACAAGAGTAACAGCAAAGCAGACTCACAACAACACACTGATAATCATTCACAATGATAAATAAATTAACTGAAATAAACCTATGCACACATCTATCCAACAACACCTGGTCAAGAGAGTGGGCCCAACTCCCTGATCAGGGCTGTGGCGAGATCAAGAAGTCACAAAATGCTCAAAAGATCAGAATTTCATTAATCAAAAGGGGTAATACATGTATGTTGTTACAGACTCAAAGATAACGTAATTCCTAGTGATCTTAACTATTGGATTTCACATCCCCGTAACTCTACTTATACAATTTGTTAACATTAACAGCTCTTGGAATTATGATAGTTGTCTACCTACAATTACATAGCGGTTTCTTATGCGAAACAAAATATAAAAATAACAGTGCGTTAATTAAAAGATTGATCCATCGATGCGGCTGATGTCTTGAGATAGTGTTTCCAACTGGATGGTCACCATTGTAGAACCATGGTCTTGATCATACTTCCTCCAAATATGCAAGAATAATCGAATGAGCAAGCCACTTAAGAAATAACCCCCTATGACAATGCTCCCTTGATTAATGATTCATAACGACATGAAAACAGGTATACTTGTGCGGTTTAGAATGTAAATTGACCAACAATGGTGTAAAATGGATACAGGAAACGAGGTAAAAAGGTGGGTAAAAACAAGCAAATTCAGCCACCGACATGCACTACAACGTATCACCATAAATAATGGAGTGGGTGAGCTACATGATGAGCCTTAGTATTGCTACAAGAATGTTGCAACTCCCAAGGCTACCAACTTTAATTATCAACTTGGGGTTCGTACAAACTTAAGAGGTATCGACACTATATGTGCAGCATATAATGTGTCATTCCTTCGTTGTCATGATGTAATGGAGTGAATGTAATGAAATCAAATCCTAAATTAATTGCATAAATGGAAATGTTACTTTGAAAAGAAATTAATCCTAGGCAAGAACAACAATTTGTAATTGAAATCCTAAGAGCATGAATTCAAATAAATAGGCATAATCTACTTTTTTAAAATGCATGTCCTAATTGGTGTTTATTCTTCCTCAATCATGTATTTAGAGCCTAGGGGTCATGATTCAACCCTAAGGGACAAAAACCAAGTTTTTTGAGCAAATCTGGGCAAGTATATACGTGCTAGAAGAGTGTTACAGGAAGTTACAAGTGTTGTTATAAGAAGTTATAGGTTGCTACAAGAAGTTATAATTCACCTAATGATGAAATAAATCAAATCCAAATTGGATGGGACAAATGTTTTTATTGAATAGGATGTCTTAGGTCTCCATTCCAAGTGGAATCACTCAAAAATACATCTATTAACACATGCCAAAAAAAACAAAAAATTACAAGTCTAAAATCTAGAAATTCAAGAACTAGTGAGCTAGTTAATCTATCAAATGCCTAACCTAATCAAGTGAAAATTCAATGAGGTAGATTTTTTATTAACTTGAATATTTTTATGATCTAATACAAGTGGAATCAACTATATTGAAGCTCATTATCATGTTCTAAAAAATTACTACTATTTGCCACAAGGGACTTCCAGAAATTTAGATTTGGGAATAAACAAACTAATCCAAGCATCTCAATGACTATTGTGACCTTCCGAAGTTATTCCAAGGATGAAATCATGCTTGTGATCTTGTAAAAGAACTTAATTCAACCATTTAACCCAATACTACAACAAGAAATCATTAATACTAAATGCAGAAATAGGAAAAAACAAGAACAAGAGATGCATGTGAAAAAGAAGTGAAAATAAAAAAAGTAAATTATACAAAAGGGCTCTAAGGCTCCTGAGATGGCCAAGCCCAAGGAAACTCAGAGTCCTATGAAAAACACCAAGATTTAGATGGTGAAAATGGTACCAATCTTCATTATTTTCATTAATACAATTACATTCCTACAAGAAATGAAAGTGGAGCTGCAAAAATACAAGTTTTTTCCACAAGAAGGCTAAGAAAAATCAACCTCTAGAGGCAAATTCGAATTGGTACTTATAAAAGATGATGAGGAAGCATTTTCCTTGAAAGGAGGAAGATTTCCCCTCCAAAATCCCTTAAATAGTGGATCTAGTTCCCAACATTAGGAATCTACATTAAATGACAAGGAACACATTCCTAGATTTTCTCAATCATTGGAGCTCCATAATTTATGCAATAATTTCATAATATCTTGTTGATTTTTTATCCAATATTGATCTTCCTGTAGTAGGGAGCCAGTCCCTAGATTATCTCCTCTTCCAAATCTTCATAATTAGCCCAATATTCTCACAATATTCTACAAAATAAATAATATTAAGCACAAATATGAAATCATCTCTAAACCTTCCTAATGAACATATTAAAGTTAAAAAACATTATTACGTGTAGAATGAGAGGTTTAATATAATATTCATATACCTAAGAAAGGTTAGATGAACCTTAATTTGTGTCTAATTTGGAAACCCATCACTACAATACGACAAAAAACATTCAATATAAATTACATAGGTTAAAATTTATACGCACAAAAACGTGTGGTGATATCCTTATCTTGAAATTTTTACTAAGAAAACCAATCGATAGTAAATTAACAAATTGTACACTGAATTTTTTATTTCCCACAAGAAAGGTTGTATGATAAGTTCATATGTTTGGACAGTGAACTCAATTTTTTCCATCACATTAAGTCGCATAGTTCAAATTTAGCCCTATGATGTAATTTTTGTTAAGATCAAACGATAGACATTTTGAATTTAATGCTTTTTCAGATGTGACGTATAACACATTTTTGAAACGTCACATGTTTTCCATGATATGAAGTTACATAGTACGATCCAACTATAACATAAATGCCAGACATAAATTCAAATTCAACCTTTGGAAGAGATTTTTGTAAAAATCGAATTATAGATTAACATGGTAAATTAAATATAATTAACTTACTTGTAACCTTTAACTTAAATGTAATTTGAGCACAACGTTAAAAATTTGGATTTACTCAGTATTCATTTTTAAATACAATATAGAAAGTTTATTTTATTATGTTAAAATAATAAAATGATATTTCTTTATAAGTTTAGTAAAAAAAATTATTAAAAATTTAAATTTATTTATTTATTACAAAGGGACAAATTTAACTAATTTTTTTAAATGAAGAAAGTTTAATTAGTTATTTATTATGTTTTAAATTTCAACTTGAGCTAGACTGTTTAAAGAGAAAGTTTCTATTAATTAAATATAACTATAAGTTTTTGTAAAAAAATATTAATTTTAAATAAAAAAATATTTAAAAAAATAAGATTAAATTTGTCCACATATTAATTTAGTTTTTTAAGCTAGAAGTTAATATGTAGATAATGTCAATTTTTTTAGTAAATCCATTTTATAATGTAATATAGATAAGTTGACCAGAGGACTAGCCTAATATTTCTTATGAGTTAATTTTTTTTGTGTGATAGTAGTAAGTTAATAAATGGATACACTAATTTTTTTATTTTTTTTAATTACACTTAAGTATTTCTCTTAATTTATTATTTCTAAAATTTGATGATTTATATTTTTTATAAACAATTATCCTAATTAATAGATAAAATGATTTTTTTTCTTATCTTAATGTCGAGTAGAAATTTTTAAGAATTATAAGTTTAAGTTGTTTAATTTGTAAACTTCAAGTGCCTCAAGGATATTTTAGGGCATTGAATCTATTTATGCATTAAAAGGTGCATTTTAATCAATTAGAAATCACAATCTTGTTTAAAATTGTATTACCAAATTATGCCCAAAAGAGTCATATAAGTCACTTAATCTATTAATTAGACTGTGAGCTTTTAAAATTCATTTGAATCTCTTGGAGAAAGATTTTTAATCAAAATTCTTATCAAAATTATATATTTTCTCAAAATTCTTATCTAATTTGAAAAAGTAAATAAATTTATCCACTTATTAAGTTATTCCATATATAACATAATCAAATACATATAATTAAACAATAAAAATATTTAGAATAGTTGTCTCTTGTCCCACAAAAGTTTCATACATCAATTTCTGTGGGTCGTGAATTTAAAATTAGATTATTATAATTATTATATAAAACTACTTTCAAAATTTTAATAATTAGTCATTCTATTGCTATTAAAAAAATGCCCACTTCATATTTTTTTCATTGTTATTTATTCTTTAACATATTTTCCATTAATTAATTATTGAGGCATTTATAGTTTTTACAAAGCTTGTGATTTATGAATCCTTTGATTTAAATTTAACATATAGTTAAAGGCTTATAAGTTTTAGATGACATATTTTTGAAATTATTTTAATTTAATTTGCAATAACTTATATTTATATTGTTAGATATAAATGATTAAAGAAATAGTGTGTCAAAGAAATCGTGCTCTAATGGAAGAATTCAGTGTCAAATCCATTTGAAATCAAAGAGTTATACAATTTTGTTATTTACTTGGCAACTATTTAATTTATTTTGCTTCTTCATCTCCAATATAGAAAATGTCTAGCATGCTTAACCTGTGGCTTGAGTAATCGCGATCTAATGGTATATAAGCTATCAAAGTCAATCAAGAATTGCACTTTGCCTACGTCATAAGAATATTTGAGATACAGTTATTTTTTATGTAACTCCTCATTTGCTAGGGATTGAAGATGTTTATGGTTGCATTACGGTCATGATCCCAAGCATCATCGTCATCCCCACAGACAAAAAGTGAGTATATTCTACTGAATGGTCATAGTTTATCCTTATTTTCTAGTGGAGTCAAACTCAAAAAATAGAAAATAAATACATTAAATAGAATTGTCAAATTCATTTCAAGTCAATCATACTAAGATTACATGCACAAAATTCATTTATACCAAAAAAAAAATAGTGACATTCCACCACGTGGCGTTGTATTACGATCAATAGTCTATTTAATTGGCTCCACAAATATAATAACGTTCATGTTAACTTTTTTTTTTAAGACATTTTATGAAAAATGTATGCAAGAAACAAAATAAGTCATAAAATATAGATACTTGTGTTTGACTATTAATCATCTATTTATATGCTTGATTGATAATAGTTTTTAAAATAAAATTCTAAGGAAAATGTGTGGAAAAAAATAACATAAAACATGGATACATAATTTGATTATAAATAATTTATTTGATTAATTTTAAAAATATAACTATACAGGTATTAGTATTTTGAAATAATATTTTGTAGAAAAGATGTAAAACTCATATTTATTTTTGATGATTAATAATTTATTTGATTGTATTTAAAATGATAAATACTTTGTAATAAAGTTATATTGAAATACTAATGCAAAAAAATATAAATTTATTTTAACTTTGAGTTTATTATGTATTAATAGGGATCAAATTTGTTGAGGTGTAAATTTGTTTTCAAGATTTTTTTAATCTCAAAAAAAAATCATCCAAAAGGACTTGATCACTCTTCACTACTGGTAAAATTCAAAGTTGATAATTATCTATGTTGTGTGTGTGTGTGTGATGATCACTCTTCACTACTGGTAAAATCCAAAGTTGATATTTATCTATGTTGGGTGTGTGTGTGTGTGATGATCACTCTTCACTACTGGTAAAATCCAAAGTTGATACTTATCTATGTTGGTTGTGTGTGTGTGTGTGATGACTTACATCCACTAAGACTCTAGAATTCGTCTATAAAACCTTAAGATGGGTAAGAGATTACTTGGATTTCTTTATAATGTTATTTCTACACAAAAAAATTATTAAGAAAAATAGTACTGTAGGTTTTAACCCTGCACAGAAATTACCTCCAAACGAATTCTTAAAATAGAAAAAATATACAATGGAAAGAACATAAAACAAATATACACAAAGCTCTTCCTCTAGATTCCAAAACTGGGAATACCAGATTTATTTTTCATTATATTCCTTTCAATGTTACAATACATATATATACATGTTGAAGCATTCATAAACCCCAATCCACTAACCCTGGATTAGAACATAATCGTAGTTCCCTTGACCATATCTACAAATACCACGTGCAAAAACCACCATGCCCAAAAAACCATGCGCTAAAACCATGCACAAAACCATGGGTAGGTTCGCCCACCATCTTTGTGTCTACCCCACATCCTTGGGTCCACCCAACTATTCTTGGGTCTGCATAATTTTATTTATTTATTTTTTCCTTCTTTCGGGGTGCTGCCACAGACCCCATGACAAGTGGAAAGAATATAATACACGCCCAACATTCTCCCACTTGTTTTTTTCTTTCCACACCAGGGGTCACAGGAGAGCTTAGTCATTGGCCCAGGGCTACAATGCTCATTATTTCTCTACACCAAGAAAAATTCTCAGTGCTCACAACCTTTGTCAATGAATCTGAAACATTCTTCAAAACTGTGTCCACCTTTACCAGCAACACCTTTTTATCTTCAACCATATCCCTCACAAAGTGATATTGAACATCAATGTGCTTTGTCTTTGAATGATAAGCGGGGTTCTTTGCTAAGAAAATTTCACTTTGGATATCATAACATATCCTTATAGCTTGTTGTACTAACCCCATACTTGAACACAGTCTTTGCAACCAAACTGCTTCCTTACATGCATGAGTCGTTGCCATGTATTCAACCTCTATAGTTGAAAATGCCACTATAGACTGTCTCTCGCTCAATACTCCCACTACATGT
This sequence comes from Pinus tabuliformis, assembly GCA_031772625.1. Lineage (NCBI taxonomy): Eukaryota > Viridiplantae > Streptophyta > Pinopsida > Pinales > Pinaceae > Pinus > Pinus tabuliformis. The sequence goes on from CM062818.1 coordinate 838,059,073, forward strand.
GCAATGTCTGGTCTGGTACAGACCATTGTTAATTGAAACTTATGCGGGAACGAAATAAGATACAAATATAAACATAAACATAGAGATGCATCAGAAATAAATCTCCATTTCATTAATATCAAATAACTGAAAGATGCTTACATACAGAACGGAAATAAACTAGCTCAGGTGATGGAAGCTTATCTTTGAGAAGATATGTGGGGGGTACATGCCTCTGAATTGTGTTATAATGAGGCTCAAAGGCCTATTTATTATTGAGAAACAATGGAAAACTCTAAACATCCAAAAACATAACCCTAAGAGATGAAGTGCCAAAATTGTGGGCGTCGTTGGGGTAAATTGGTACATCCTGGAGTTGTAACTTTGGCATACAATATCTGTTTGACACAAATGATGCCTCGTTATAAAGATCTATTCGAGGACTACAAATTTCAAGTGAAATTTCTCTTGTTTTCCCATTTTCCAAAAAAACATTGTTTAGGGCCTCAAAACGGTTCTCGAAGTTCAAGGCCCATAAAATTGTGAAAAATAGTAAATTATGCTACAATTAAGGAAACTGAAAGAAACAATGGTGGGGGTTCAAGTGGAATAGGATGGTGGCCACCAATATCCACTTTTATCAATTGCATACATCAGGCTACCAACTCCACTCGCATATTGAACATGGGGTATGTCTTCTTCCTCTTCCTGTGTTTAAGGACATTGTTCAACAAATAACTTTACACTTATAGGAATAGGTACCTTCATTGGTTTGCTATCATGCATATTAAAACTCTTCAATATAGTCTAAAAATACTTCCCATGGTTAACCAACGCTTCCTCTTTTCTTAATCTCATTTAATCTCCATGCCTAAAATATAGTTTGCAGCACCAAGATCCTTCATGTCAAATTTAGAGGACAACTTGGTCTTCAAATTCTGGATAATTTCTTTGTCATTTCCAATCAAAAACATATTATCCACATACAAGAGCAAATAAATAACATGATCACTAACTAATTTAAAATACAAACAGTGATATGCTTTGCTCCTTGCGAAGCCAAGTCCCCATATATATGTATCAAATTTTTGATACCACATCCTTGGTGACTGCTTTAACCCATACAAAGACTTTTTCAAGATGCATACAAATTATTTCTTACCCTAAACTGAAAAGCCTTCTGGTTGCTTCATGTAGATCTATTCTTCGAGATCCCCGTGAAGAAATTTTATCTTCACATCCATCTATTCTACCTCAAAATCAAATGCAAGAGTGACAGATAAAAGTAATCTAATAAAAGCTAACTTGGCAATAAGAGAAAAAATATCACCAAAAATAATTTTTGACACTTGGTAATAACATTTTGCTACCAACCGAGCTTTATATTTCTCCAACTTTCCTTATGCATTCATCTTCTTCTTAAACACTCGTTTACTGCAAAAGGGTTTCCTTCCAGCCGGAAACTCCACCAGATCCCAAGGCTCATTTTTGTCCAAAGATGTCATTTCATTAACCATGGCCTCCTTCTAGAATTTTCCATCTTCTGAATCCGCTGCCTCTTTGACAGTTTTGGGATCATCATCAATAATAGACAAAGAAAAAATTTAATAGAAATTAGATGGACTATACCTCTTTGGTTTCCTTCTCTCTCAAACTAGTCTTCTAAAAATTGGGGTGTGTGGCTCTTCCTCTTCTAATTCATGTTCTACTGTAGATTTTGATTCTTCCTCCTCCAGTTCAAACTCTATCTTATCAATTTCCTTTGATAAAACTTGATTTTTAATATCATCTTTCACCTTTCTAAACACTACATATCGGCTATACACAACCTTTCTTGTCTCTGGGTTCTAAATATTATAACCTTTTAAACCATCCTTATACCCAATAAAGATGCACATTTTAGATTTACTATCCAACTTGGTTCTTTTCTCCTTTGGAACATGTACATATGCATCACAGCGAAATTCCCTCAGATGTAAAAGAGATGGTTTCTTACTAATTCATACCTCATGTGGAGCCTTATCCTCCAATGTTGATAAAGGTGATCTCTTAAACATGTAACATACAATATCCACTACCTCTACCCAAAATTCCTGGCCTAATCCAACGCCACTGCGCATGTTTCTTGCCTTTTCCATCAATGTCCTGTTCATTCTTTATGTAACTCCATTTTGCTGAGGTATTATGGAGTAGTCTTATGTCGTGCTATACCACGCTTCTTACAAAACTCTTCAAATTCCTTCTTGCAGAATTCTCCACCATTATTTTTCCTCAACACCTTGATCTTCTTCTCTATTTGATTTTCCACCAGAGTCTTAAATTCTTTAAATCTGTCAAAGACTTCATATTTCTTACTGAGGAAATATATCCATGTATTCCTCGAGAAGTCATCTATAAATTAGACATACTACACAAACTTACCCAGTGATGGAACTGACATAGGTCTAAACACATCACTGTGTGCAAGTTCTAATATCCCTTTCACCCTCTTATCACTAAAGGGAAAACTGACTCGATTCTGCTTCCCATATACACAATGTTCACAAAAATGAAAAATCATAGATCAATTAGACATACCTTCTACCATACCATTACCATGCAATATTCAAAGGCACTTCTCTCCAATGTGTCCCAGTCTTTGATGCCACAACATAGTCCTTTCTCCAAAGACTAGAAGATTTTCTATTCCACCTCCAGGAACCATAGAATTGTTACAATGATCAACAACAGTACTACCCATCAACTTGTACAAAGTTTTTATCCAAACTCCCCACATCAATACCAGTATTCCCCGAACCATCTTGCAAGTATCTTTCTCAAACATTGATTTTACACCTGCATCATCCAACTTGCTTATAAAAATCATTTTTTTGGAAATTGCATGAATATACAGAACACCAAGAAGTGTTCTAATCTTTTCACATTGTAATTTCAACTTGAATTTTTTGCGTCCTATGATTCTAGCCTTCCTTCGATCACCTAGGAAGACATCACCACCATCATATTTATCGTACTCGCGGAACCACTCCATATGGAGAGTGAAGTGAAAGGATGCACTTGAGTCAATCAACCATGCCTTATGATCTACGTGTGTGCTTGAAGAAGAATCCAAGTACACATCCCCACCTTCATCTGAGGTGGTTTTCACCTCTACAAAAGGAGCATCATCAGATTCCTTTCTTTTCTCAGGAGTTTTAGATATACAGTCCTCTTTGTAGTTCCCCTGCTTTCCGCATTTCTATCATACCTTTACATATTTTCCTGGAGATTTAGATCTCTCTCTAGATTTAAATCTCCCACATGAGGAATTCTTTTTTATGTTATGGGACCTGGTGAGCCCTGGTATTGAACCAAGAATGTTGCAACTCCGAAGGGCTCCTCAACTCAAATGATAAACCTAAGGTTCATATAAACTTTGAGGTGACAGTGTTATATGCACATCAGATAGGATTCCACCCATGCCACCCTCAGTTATGACATTAGATCAAAAAGTGCTTAGAGACCCTTCCTCCTACTGAATTAGAATGAAATCTTGTTGATAAAGGGACAAATGGAAATTTCTTTTAGCTATGAAAATAAAAATGCCATTGACTCAACTTGTAAAATATTAACTAATCAATTTATGAAAGGAAAAAGGCTAATCTACTTGCAGAAATAAAGCTATGTTATCCTGCAGAATTCATCAAATTACCTCATCTGTTTCCGAAAAGGAAACTAATTTATCTTGCATGATTCATCAAACTACCAATCAGAATTGCATGTACCATCTACCTAGTTCATACTTGCTTATAAGTCAGTAACCTACTTGCATGATAAAGAAACTAACTCTACTCTATTTTTGTAGTGAAGAAAAGGAAGGTTTGGAGTGGCCTAGGAGCTTTCCCTGATCATAATATCACAGCTAGGGGTCATTTTTCATCTATGTTAAGTCAAATTTGCAGTGGGGATCGAAACTGATGAAGGAAAATGTTGTTATAAGTTTGCTACAGGTGATTGCTACAGGAGGTCTGTAATGCTACAGGTAGGCCTGTACTACTACAGGACAACATCTGAGTGGTTTTTGAAGGTGAAAATGTTGTCTTGAGGGTATGGAGAGGTGGATAGTTGTTGAATCAAATGAAAGGAGGTTGGTTTGAGCCCCTAGTCAATCTCAAGACCTCTCAAAGGCTTTTCTTGCACTAGGATGAGTGTTCTTAGTATGCTAGGAAGAATGGCTTATAAAATGGGGTTTTGGGATAGAGTTTGGAAATGGAGGGAGAAGATGAAGGACCTTAGGATGGAAGTGGAGAAGTTTCCCTTCCCTGCAAATCAACCAACCATGCAATCAATCACATGCATGAATCCATTTCTCACTAACAAAATGAAATAACTTATGATGGAAAAGATGAATTGAATTTAAATAACATCTAATTCATGAAATACCACTGATCTAATCACTAAACTGACTTCTAAGCTGCAGAAAGCAAATGTAAAATAGGACAACTAACACTAATCTATTTCCAAGAAATCATAAACACAATCTTTTTGGGTTGTGGTTGTGAATCCTTCCACTCATTCTCCCACAAGAGAGGTGATGTAGAGGCTGCAATCACAAGATTTTATAGATTAATCTCTACTAAAATGCAAGAAACTATGAATTTCTTGGAATCAAGAAGAAACATAAGTACAAGAAGAGGGACCAAATCCTCAGGTTGGGACCAAACCCAAGTGTCTGTTGGGTCCCTATAATACTAGTGATTACCCCATTACTATTGTAGTTGCATCCCTTATTAATATTGTTGTGCCCCTATTATCCCCATACTATTATTATTGTGCCCCATATAATCCCTCTATTGTTATTTTTGTGGCTTTATATTATTATTGTTAGGTCGGCTGAGTTATATTGTGACTCCTTAGACTCCTATATATAGAAAGGAGGTTTTGTCATTTGAATCATCAAAGAATTGTTCATTTATGTAATGTAAAGGAGGTTGCCCCCTCGAAGAGGCTGAATTCTAAGGCGTTGATCTATCTTTTCTATATTTTCTTCAGCTGGTTTCATAACATTTGGTATCAGAGCCAGGTTACGATCCTGGGACCTATGGGTTATGGGCCCACCACGCTTCCACTGCGCCACTCTGATTCTAGGGTTTCGCTGCTCCAAATAGGTCATCGTGGCATTTTCGCTATAAATTTTTTTCTGCGACGTTTCAGAAGCTAAAAAAAACCCATTTGAGAAGACATCGCGTTGAACCTCAGGTCCGAATTTCAGAGCTTTTCGCGTTATATTTGCGGAGATATGATCTGAGGAAGTTGGTCTTTTTGCAGACTCCTGAATTACATTCCAAACAGGTGACCTGTGGAAAATCGTCATAACTTTCTCTCTGAGCATCGGATTGAAATTTCGTAAGAAGTTACAGAAAGAGGACAGACTGTAGTTTCGTGTAGATATTTTTCAGAGCCAAAGGTTGAAATAGTGACTCATGGCACCTTTTACAAGTTCGCTCTACTAAACTAGTCTATAATCAAGTCACTGTGGGATATTTCGCATAAATCTTCCTTTTAGAATCCAATTTGGGTCAGACTAGTGGCATTGGAAAGAGGGCATAGAGGGCTACTACATGTCGCAATTTCAGAACTGGATGATTAGAAAGTACATAGATACATCAAAGGCAATATCAAGCTCCTACAAGTGAAAAAAGGTGTGTAAATTTTTTTAAATTTTTGCTTAAGCTTGGTTTGAAAATTTATTTTGAAGGAATTCAAAGGGCATAGTAGAGCATTATTATCGGTAACTGATGCCCCAAGGAAAGAAAATGCAAACACCTAGTAAGCAACCTGAAAGCCCTAGCATGACTCATGAAGAAGAGGAAGAAATGCTACATGATATATCAAAATTACAAGAACAAGTGCAACAAATGTCACTCTCATGAAAGCTAACAGAAGCTAAGATAAATGGCGTGGAATCTAAGATAAAGGGCGTGGAAGCTAAGATGGACGATTTGAAGATAGATTTGAAGACAGACATGGTAGATTTGAAGACAGATTTGACAAATTTTCTACAAGAAATACTTACTAATGGAGAAAAGGTAGTAAAGGAAACTCATGATGTGAACAAAAGAAAGGTTAATCATGATTTCTTAGACTCTAATGTGGGATCGAAGACCCACCATATTCCAAAAATCAATATGAGGAAGTTTTATGGCAAGGATCCCGCAACATGGATATTACAGATGGAGCAATTTTTCGATCTCAATAATGTGCAAAACACACAAAAGGTACGTATTGCAACTTTATATTTGGAACCAAATCAGTTTGTATGGTATCAAAGGCTTTTCTCTCGTAAACAAATTATCACTTGGGCAATTTTTACGGAAGAATTGGCAGCACATTATGAGGATACAAAAAGCAACACTTTTTTTAGCCAATTGATAAGTCTCAAACAAAAGGGTTCAAAAATGAAGCACATTGTGGAGTTCCAAAAATTGAACATAAGGGTAAAAAATATTCCATAGGAGCATAGGATTGATGTGTTCATAGGGACTTTAAAGGATAATATCCAACATGATGTTTGCCTTTGTGAACCTGATTCATTAGAGAAGGCATTCAGGTTAGCAAGAAAAATGGAAAGCAAAATTATGGCAACCAAGAAGCATACCACTCACAACTATAAAGATGGAAGTGTTGTTGCCCCTAGTCTTCCACAACCTATAAGGTTGACACCACAACAATTGGAAGAAAAAAGAGCAAAAGGGCTTTGTTACAGTTGTGATAGCAAATACACTAAAGGTTATAAGTGTGCTGAGAAGAAATTATTCTACATAGATTGCGAAGAGGAAGAAGAAAAGGAGCAAGAAAGGTCAAAAGAAGAGGATATACTCCAAGAACAAAGCCTAGATAAAGAAGAAATGAATCAGACCATATCTTGTAATGAATTGGCGGGAATCACCACTCCTCAAACCATCAAGATAGAAGGACAAATCAAGAACAAAAAGGTAATAGTGTTGATTGATTCAGGAAGTACCCACAATTTTATTCATTGTAAGGTAGCAAAAGAATTGAATTGCTTCTTATATCCAGCACCAGAGTGTCAAGTGATGGTTGCAAATGGAGGAACAATAAATTGCTCTGGAAAGTTCCATAATATCAAGCTATCGATGGGAGAATATGTATTGACTAGCCCAATGCTTTCCATTCCAATGGGAGGTGCTGATGTTGTACTAGGAGTCCAATGGCTACAATCCTTGGGTACAATAGCTTTTAATTCTCAAGAACTTTTCATGAAATTTTCTGTGGAAGGAAAGGAAGTTGAATTAAGGGGTATTGTAGGGAAACCATGAAAGATAATTAGCTCTAACGGTATGACAAAGCTTCTAAAAAAGGAACAAAGGGGTGTAATTGTACAATTATGTTCGCTAGATGTTTCCACCTTGCAATCATCTATTTCTCCAGATCTCCAAAAAGTCTTGGACAATCATTCCAAGGTATTTGAGACTTCCAAAGGTCTCCCACCTATTCGTGATCATGATAATGCTATTCATCTGATTCCAGGAAGTGTTCCTCCAAACATCAGGCCGTACAGATATCCCTATGCCCAAAAGAGTGAAATTGAACGTATGGTTGCAGAAATGCTAGAGGCTAGTATAATTCAACCGAGTCAAAGTTCTTTCTCTGCTCCAGTAGTATTAGTGCACAAGAAGGATGGAACATAGTGCATGTGTCCAGATTATAGGGAGATCAACAAGCTCAATATTAAAGATAAGTTTCCCATTCCCGTCATTGATGAATTACTGGATGAATTGCATGGATCAATTTACTTCACCAAGTTGGATCTTCGTTCAGGATATCATCAAATCAGAATGAAGACTAAAGACATTCCGAAAACAACATTTAGAACTCATAAGGGTAATTATGAATTTTTGGTCATGCCTTTTGGCCTTACCAATGCACCTTCAACATTTCAAGGTTTGATGAATTCCATTTTCAAACCATTCCTTAGAAAATTTGTGTTAGTATTTTTTGATGATATACTAATCTACAGCAAGTCTTGGAAAGATCATGTTGAACATGTTGAGAGGGTGCTACAACTATTGGAGGAGAAACGATTATATGCAAAAAGATCCAAATGTTTCTTTGGAGTACAAGAGGTGGAATATCTGGGTCATATTGTATCTCATGAAGGAGTTAAGGTAGACCCTAGCAAAATTAAAGCCATTAAGGAATGGAAAATCCCCACATCCATAAAGCATCTGCGAGGATTTCTCGGGTTGACAGGGTATTATCGCAAGTTTGTTAAGAATTATGGGAGAATAGCAGCACCTCTAACAACATTATTGAAGAAAGATGCATTTTCATGGACTCCAGAAGCAACAAAGTCCTTCAAACATCTTAAAGAGGCAATGTGCCAAGCACCGGTCTTAGCTACACCAGACTTCACAAAAGCCTTCATTGTGGAATGTGATGCTTCAGGAAATGGAATTGGTGCTGTTTTAATGCAAGATGAAAGACCCATTTCTTTTGAAAGTCGTCCAATCAAGGGAAAGTTTTTACACAAAGCTATTTATGAGAAGGAAATGTTGGCAATACTCCATGCACTTAAGAAATGGGGACCCTACCTAATGGGAAGACACTTCAAGGTAAAAACGCATCATGATAGCCTTAAATACTTTTTACAACAGAGATTATCCTTTGAAGAGCAACAAAAGTGGGTCACAAAGATGTTGGGTTATGACTTTGAAATCATCTACAAAAAAGGGAAGCAAAATGTGGTGGCAGATGCACTCTCAAGAAAGGATGAGGATGTGGAAGCATTGTTGTGCGCCATTTCTATTATCCAACCAGAGTGGACAAATGAAGCAAGGGAGGAATGGAAGAATGACGAAGAAGTGTGGGCACTTATTCGAAAGTTACAACAAGATTCCAGTACGTCTGATACATTTAGCTGGCAAAATGATTCTTTATGGTACAAATATAGCTTATACCTCTGTAAGAATTCCCAACTAAAACAAAAGATTCTTATGGAATTGCACACTTCTCCCTTAGGAGGGCATTCAGGATTTTTAAAAACTTACCACAGGGTTAAGAAGGAATTTTTTTGGGATGGCCTTAAATCAGATATTCAAAAAATATTGGCGGAATGTTTGGTTTGCCAACAAAATAAAGTTGAAACAATTAAGACACCGGGTCTATTACAACCTTTATCCATTCCAAGCCAACGTTGGGAGGAGGTTTCAATGGATTTTATCATAGGTTTACCCAAGTCTGAGGGAAAGAGTGTCATCATGGTGGTAGTTGATAGACTTACCAAGTATGCACACTTTTGTGCATTATCACATCCATTTAAATCCAGTACAGTTTCTACTGCATTTATGGAAAAAATTCAAAAGCTACATGGAAACCCAAAGATTATTGTAAGTGACAGAGATCCCAATTTCACTGGAAATTTTTGGACAGAATTATTTTCATGTCTTGGTACTCAGTTAGCTCATAGCTCATCTTATCATCCTCAATCTGATGGGAAAACTGAGATAGTAAACAAATGTTTGGAAGGATATCTTCGTTGCTTTGTATCTAATAAACAGACACAATGGGTTAAATGGTTGCCTCTAGCTGAATGGTGGTATAACACTTCCTTCCATACAGCAACAAAAATGACCCCATTTATGGCACTTTATGGATATCAGCCACCCTCCATCACATCATATTTAAGAGAAAATTCTAATGTTCAAGCAGTGGAACATCACATCGAACATCAAAAACAAGTCCTCCAACTCTTAAAGGACAACCTCGTGTTGGCACATAATAGAATGAAACAACAGGCAGATCAACATCACAACGAAAGAAGTTTTGATGTAGGTGATTGGGTATTCCTATGGCTACAACCATATAAGCAAACGTCCCTCAAGCAAGCTAAGAAGGATAATAAATTATCACCAAAGTATTATGGTCCATACAAGGTGTTGCAAAAGATTGGTACTATGCCATACAAATTGGAGCTTCCTGCAGCTTCTCGATTGCACCCAATTTTCCATGTTTCATGTTTAAAGAAGGTTATGGGTGACAAGTTCCCAGTTCAAACAATATTGCCAGAACTTGACGAGGAAGGAAAAATTTATTGGAACCGGAAGCAGTCATGGAAACAAGAACTCGACAACTACGAAATCGATCAATTTCAGAGTATCTTATCAAGTGGAAGAACCTATCCGCTGAAGATTCCACATGGGAGGATGAGAATTTTATACAGAAGCATCCAGAACTACTCAAGCATTGAAGACAACACTTTTTTGAAGGAGAGGGGCATGTTGGGTCCCTATAATACTAGTGATTACCCCATTACTATTGTACTTGCATCCCTTATTAATATTTTTGTGCCCCTATTATCCCCATATTATTATTACTGTGCCCCATAGAATCCCTCTATTGTTCTTTTTGTGGCTTTATATTATTATTGTTAGGTCGGCTGGGTTATATTTTGACTCCTTAGACTCCTATATATAGAAAGGAGGTTTTTTCATTTGAATCATCAAAGAATTGTTCATTTATGTAATGTAAAGGAGGTTGCCCCCTCAAAGAGGCTGAATTCTAAGGCGTTGATCTACCTTTTCTATCTTTTCTTCAGCTGGTTTCATAACAGTGTCTCAGCCCTCTAACACTAACTCAGATGCAACTTAGAATCCAACTTCTCATTAGCAAAAAGTGTAGGTCTAATACATCACATAAAAGTTGAAAATAAAAATGTTAAGCTTGAAACTCAATAGCTATACCTAGCCGAATAAAAAATTTGAATCCTAATGAGCTCTTCGTCTAGTTTTTTTATACAAAATGGCAATTGAAGCATCTCCCTTAAAAGTAGGAGTGGTTCTCTCGTTGATATCAAAAATAATGGATCTTGTCTTTCTTGATCTTCACTTGGACTAGGAGTCACTCGACTGCCAATGAACTTGAATTGGTTACAGAGGATATGGTGATCCCAAGCCAAGTTTAGGTAGTTAAGGAGGTAGACAAACCCCCTAGATTCTCTCCTAGTTGTCTCCATTAAGCCCCTGCATAGTAATAGACCCAAAAATGCTTCATTTTCCTGCAATTAAACCACATTAGGCCACATATTATGACAAACATCTTTTACTCCTCTTACTAAGCTTAATATAACAAAAAATGTGAATTAATGTAAGAGGAGGATAGTTTTAAGGCTGGAGGATGGCATATTGATAGTCAAAATGTACCTATTGATGGGACGGATTTTCACCCCCCTGTTGAAGGTGTTTCTCATCCTATGAGTAACCCAATCGTCCATGTGTTGTTCTTTCATGGACCTGGTGGCCTCCCTAACATCCCAAGGCTCCTCAGATGTTGTGACCTCTTGGGGGTAAAAACCTACATTCCTCTCTATATTTTACCATTCCTTCTGCTCTCCTGCTTCATCCCTTCCTTCTTGTAAGACTAGCATCAAGGGTGGACTGAGCTTGAGTACTATCCACCTGATTTTAATCCTCTACATGATCCTCTTGTATAATGGTGTTCTCTTCAAAGCATTCCTTAGCCTTTCAGGAGAGTGATATTCTTTGATCTATAGACTGTGGGGTAAGGCATGTAATCTCCTCTGGAAAGCTTGTAGACTTTATGTTCCCAACAACCTCAATGTGTCTTCAAAGTATAGAATGGCTTGCTCCTAGGTAGCAATGTATTTGGATGATAAAGAAACATCATTGGAGATAGGGCCATGATTGCTAATGACAGTCTTTGGTCTTTGGGCTCACTAGCTTTGCCCTAATATAAAATGGTTCATTTTCCTCCTTTTCCATTACCCTTTTCACTTCCTCAACTCTTGTCTCCTCATGAGTCATCCAAGATTCTAAAGCGATTAGTTGCATATCTCCCAATCTTTAATTGGGGTCCCAAAAATTCATATTTGTCAAAGTGAGGTTGTGCATGTAAAATTCAGCCAAATTTTCTCTGTTTTCCAAGCTAGATTGACTACAAAATTCAATGAAATGTTTGTAGTCGTGAAAGGGTAGAGATCCATATTGTTCCAAAGCTTTGATTTGGAGGACATTATGTCTTTGAGAAAGGGGTAATTCTTCCTTGAATATCAGCTCTTGGAGTAACCTGAAGTGGTAGGCATAAACTACACTTAATATCCCTTCACAAGATATATATTTAAGCATATGGTAAGATACCTCATCACATGGGTAAGGAAGCCTTTCTCTTCTCACTCCATTCTTGTCTTCTACATGCTTCTCTTTTGAAAAGAAGAATTTTTTCCTAGTTGTGACACTTACTTTCTTGTCTTCTTTGCTCCATCTAATTCCTAGAGGCAAGGTGGTCACTTTGATGATAGTTTGAGGACTGAGAGAGATGGCCAACCCTTTGACAACTGTTGTGGCACTGTATTCCCCTTGTGAGTGAAATGCCATGGAAAATTGATGGGAAAGATCATTATCATACCCCTTTAGTAACTCAAAGAAACCCAACCATTGGTGGTTTCTAAAGATGTCAACTATAGAAGGTTTTGGTGAATTCTCTTGGTGTCTGAGGGTTCCCTTCTGTTAAATCCTCCCCCCATCTCTTCTCTATTACTCCTTGATGCTATGTAGGTGTGGAATTAAAAAAAATCAAGCAATCTCAGTGGTGAAATAGTGGCATAAAAAGTGGTGAAACAGTGGCACAGTGCTTGATAAAAGTGAGGAATAAGGGTGCTCGAATTGATACCAACCAAACTATTTTCTTTTATATTGACCACAACAACTTTGAAAAGGATCCCCTACTAATCAATTGACTGTTATAGGCTCTTAATTTCAAGCAAACTGCCCATGAAATTGGGTGTAGAAACAAATAAGGAGGGTATCACTTACTTCCTATCAGAGAAATTTTGGGTGTGCATGAAGGTTTAAGACAATATCGAGCCACTATGACCCCTTTTCCTCCTCTCAACTCCTCTTGTATCTCATCTCGACCCTCCTATAGCATTATGCAAACATGGTTCAAAACACCTCGGTGGCACTCTAGGTTTCTCGATGCACTAGCTCATCCTTCCTATACCTATTTTTGTAATGAGTGATGGTGCAAATTAAGCAAGCTAACGCATAATACCCTTTTTTGGTTAATTTAATCTTAGAGCACTATAATGACTTGGAATTAACACGATTTTCCTATGTAGGACCATTGTCACCACTAATTCCAATCATCTCTCCATCCTCATGATTATCACCCCACTCTTCGAGGACACCACTTCGTTTTTAGTTGAAATTTCCACGTTGCATGGGTGAATTAACTCACACTTGAGTTTACTAGTCGAGGGTGGCCAATTTCACTAGCCACCTCCAACCTATTAAAAAACATTTTCTTGCTTAAAATGAATTTGTGTCATTTGTATAAAATGGGAGGAGGTTAGGGTTTCCATACTTGAGCCTACCTGTGGATCGAAATGTTGTAGAGATTTTCATGTTGGAGCTCAACCATACATAATTATGTTCAAGGGAGTTGACCTCTTTGACTTATTTCTTGTGCATGTCTTCAGTGTTTACTACCTTTACTATTGTTGTTGTTGTGTATTTGTAGTTGCCTCTTCTGATGTCCAATTTATTGTTGCTAGTGGAAAACCTACCTGAGAACAAGGTGTCTCTTCATATTTGCAAACAAAACTTCATCATCCCTTCTGGTGGTGGAAAAAAACATAATATCAATGATTATTGTGTGGTTGTACATGCTATTAGAGGAGGAGTTTCTTCCTGTAGCAGTCTTTTGTTCTCCCCTTGAAGTCTTCAGTTTGCATGAGGGAGATGAGGAAGATGATGATGAGGTATGAGGAAAGGTTTAGAGTCATGGAGGAGTATTGTAGACACTGTAGAGATAAAAAATGGTAGCTTATGTGTTTTTTCTTAAGGTATGACAGAGTGGAGAATTTTGGGCAATTTTTTGATGAAATAAGTGGATGGATGATGGATGGGTGATGGAAAAGTCATAGGAGGACATTCTTTTTCTTTTCTAAAAATCATGATGGTATTTTGGATTGTTTTCCTCCTCATATCTCCCTCCTGTATCTCCACAAGTGCCTCTTGTAGCATTATAGGACCTTCCTGGAGCAATACAGGTCCTTCATGTAGCATCATGGAGAGGAGATGAAATTTGGATTTCTTGATGATGGGATGGTGGAGAGAGATAGTAATATGAATGGAGAGGATGGATATGAGGTGTATGGATAGAGGAATGGATGATAGCTTGTAGGTCTTGGCTTGTAGCCATGAAATCTGTCAATGTGTACAATTCTGCAAAAAAAATAAAGGTTAGCAAATATGATATAAGATTCTTCCTTATTCTCTTTTTCTTCTCTTTTTCTTGAGACACGCAGACTACCTCATATGAGTCTTTCAACCTGCATGCCTGCCCTAGGTGCCTCAAGGGATGTTTTCACCTATGTATCTTTGTTATTTTTTAGCTTCGTGGTTGCTTCATAGAGGTTTTCAACTCTAGAGTTGGCCTCAGATGCCTCATAGAGATTTTCATCCAAGACTTTTTTTTTTTTCTAGGAGTGTTGTGGAATGGAAGCTATGAAACTCCCAATCACATTCAATTCTTTGTTGACTAAACTAATAAACTCCTCCTTGGACAGAGGTCTTCTATATAAATTCAACCTGTAACCATTTACAAGAATGGTAATGCCTTCCTCATCAATGGTTATGATCTGGACAGATCCATTTTCATGACAGTTTTCCACTAGGTATGGTCTCAACCATCTTGTCATTAACTTCCCTTTAAAATATTTGAACCTAGAATAATACAACAGGGCCCAATCCCCTTCTTGAAATGTCGTTTTCATGATATGCTTGTCATTCTAGACTTTCCTTTGTAGTTGTATGACTTCAGTGTGTAAGAGAGCTTGCATTATGAACTCATCTAAGTCATTCAATTGGAGCAACCTTTCTTGATGTGTTGTGGTGACATCTAAGTCCAAATGAGTTGCCATTCTCAAAATGTTATATTCAAACTCAATAGAAAGAAGAAATTTCTTCCCATAAACCAAATCATATGGAGTGAATTCAGTGGTGTTTTTCCAAGTGGTATTGTAGGCCCAAGTGGCCTCTACTAGTATCTCTGCCCAATATTTCCTGTTGCTGCTAACAACCTTGGTGAGGATGCTCTCTAGTGATCTGTTTGTGACCTCTACTTGCCATTTTTCTTGAGGATGATAGGTAGTGGATGTATTGTGCTTGATATGGTGTTTCCTCATGAGATCTTCGATTAAATTGGATGTGAATTGTGCTCCTTGATCAGTGACTACCTCCCTTGGATACCCAAACTTATAGAATATGTTTTCTCTTAAAAATTATGACACTTCTTGCTCAGTTGATGCTTTGACTACCTTTGTCTCAACCCACTTTTTCAAGTAATAAGTGCGCACAATGATGTACTTTTTCTCCTCTAATGGTGGATCAGTTGGCCCAATGAAACCCATTCCCCACTTGTCAAATGGCTCTAAGGCCACTTGAGGTTGTAGTGACATTTCATCCCTGGGTGGGTTTGCCCATCCTTTGGAACTAATCACATCTAGTGGTATATCTCCTTTCATCTTGATGTAACATGGGCCAATTGTAACCAACCTGTAAAACTTTATAGGTTGTCATTTTTGCTGCAAAATGAAGTCCACAAGGACCATCATGACATGCTGAGAGGATGTCAAAGACCTCCTCCTCTCTTACACATCTCCTTAAGATTTGATATGGTCCCAATATAAAAATATTTCCCCCAATCCAAGTGAAAGGAGAGCTTTTCCTTACAATCTTTCCTTTCTCCCTGGATGATAGATTAGGAGGGAAACTCCCAGCAACCAAGTAGTTTTCTATGTAATCAAGCCAAGGAGAAAGCACTGAGATGACAAAGAGGTTCTCATCTGGTAGTTGATCATCCACCATCTCTTCATTACCTGCAAGAAAGGTTAACCTATACAAAAAATCTACAAACACATTTTATTTTCCTGGTTTGTCAGTAATAGTCAAATCAAATTGTTGTAACAATAACAACCACCTAATTATCCTAGAATTAACATGAGGCTTATTCATCAAATATCTAATGGTTTCATGATCAGTATGAACAAAATTTTGGTACCCAGTGATACAGTTCCTAAATTTGTTTAAAGAATGTACTACAACTAAGAGCTCTTTTTCAATGAAAGTGTAATTCAGCTCAGCTTTAGACAAATTCTTACTAATGAAGTAAATAGCATAAGAAAACTTATCCTCTACTTGTCCCAAGGCTCCCCCCACAGATTTATCTGATGCATTAGTATGGATATGGAAAGGAAATGCCCAGTTGGGACCTCTTAGGATGGGTGCAGTGGTCAAATTTTCTTTCAACACTTCAAGGGCCTCTTGACAACTGCTGGTCCAACAAAAATCTGAATCTTTGGCCAATAAACCAAACAAAGGTGAAGCCACTTTACTAAAGTCTTGGATGAATCTCCTATAATACCCTACTAGTCCTAAGAAGCTCTTGACATCCCTTTGCTTCTGAGGGGTAGGGACCCTTTTGATGATGGAAATTTTGTTTGGGTCTACCTGTATCCCTTCCTTGGATATGGAATGGCCAAGGACAGTCCCCTCATTCATCAATAACTCACATTTCTCAGGGCTTAGAGAGAGATTAATTTCAATGCATTTCTTCAAAATATTGCACAGATTGGAGAGAGCTTCATGGAAGTCACATCCATAAGGAGTGAAATCATCCATGTATATTTCAATAAAATCATGAACCAATTCAGAAAAAATACTCAAAACTGCCCTCTGGAAAGTAGCAGGGGCATTGCACAAACCAAATGGAAGAACTCTATAAGAAAAGGTACCCGAAGGACATGTGAATGTGGTCTTGTCTTGGTCTTCGAGGCTAATCTAGATTTGATTGTATCCACTAAATCCATCTAGGAAGTAGAATAATTTATGTTGAGTTTTTTTATATTCTTTCCATGACTACCCCACGTGTGGGGGGGTGGCTACCCCCCATACATGAGATCCAGGGCAACGCCTCGGGAATTTTTTTTTGGACCCTATATTAGGTGGGCGAACCTACATATGGTTTTGTGCATGGATTTTGCACATGGTTTTAGGCATGATGTTTTTCATTCCATGGTATTTTGTAGATCTGGTCAATGGAACTACAGTTATGTTCTAATCCAGGGTTAATGTATTGGGGTTTATGGATGCTTCGACATGTGTGTGTGTATATATATATATATATATATATATATATATGTATATATGTATTGTAACATTGAAAAGAACATAATGAGAAATCAATCTGGTAGTCCCGGTTTTGGGATCCAGGGAAAAATATGTGTATATATGTTTTATGTTTTATGTTTTATGCTCTCGCCATTGTTTATTTTTTCCGTTTTTTAGAATTTGTATACAGGTAATTCATGTACGGGGTTAAAACCTACATTTCAAAAAAATCATGAACCAATTCAGCAAAAATACTCAAAAATTCCCTCTGGAAAGTAGCAGGGGCATTGCACAAACCAAATGGAAGAACTCTATAATAAAAGGTACCCCAAGGACATGTGAATGTGATCATGTCTTGGTCTTTAGGGTTTAATTTGGATCTGATTGTATCCACTAAATCTATCAAGGAAGGAGAATTTTATTCCTTGCAAGTTCATCGAGTACATGGTCAATGAAGGGCAAGGGAAAATGTTCCTTCTTTGTAGCCTTGTTGAGTTCTCGGTAATCCACATAGATTATCCACTATTTTTCTTAGTAACTAACACAAGTGGTGACACCCACTCACTATCTGAAATGGGGTATATGAACCCTGCATCCAATAGTTTTTGCAGTTCTTATTTCATAATGTCCTTAAGAGTTGGGTTCATCCTCCTCTGGGGTTGGTGAACATCTTGCATCCTTCCTTGATGTAAATATGGTGAGTACATACTGAGGGATGCACACCTTTCATTTCCTTATAGTCCCAAGCAAAATCATCGAAGTGTTGCCTCAGCACTTTGCACAATTGTTCTTCCTGTTTGGATGAGAGAGCAGGGTTTATTTTTAAGGTTTGGGATGGGCCAAACTCTACAATCTTGACATGGTCTCGACTTGATTCAATAGGGAATAATTTAGCCCAAGGATTACTCTCATATTCTTTCATAAACTCATCAATTGGTATGGGAGTGGGAGGTTGATTCTGAAGGATATGGTCAATGAGATCATCTTCATCAAGTTGCCCCCCTATTGTAATAATGTCCGTAGTGCATATTGGGTAGGGGGTAGTGTGATACAGTTCCTTTTCTTCCTCCTTTTCTAACCACAAGGGTAAGTCACGCTCAATAGAAGGTTGAGCATGAGGATACAATACCAAATATTTATACAAATGCCCATTCTTAATGGTCATGGTCCCAGCCCTACAACTGATGTAAGCATTAGCAGTGGCTAACCATGGCCTTCCTAAGATGAGAGGATACCCATTAAACTTGGCTTTGGGATGGAGAACCATAAAATCAATAGGATACTCCCAAGAGTCAATGGAGACCATAACATCTTCAACAACTCCCTCGTGAGCTACTATGGATCTGTCTGCAAGTTGTAGCACTGTGGTGGTCTTTGGTGGTCTTATTTCATAATGTCCTTAAGAGTTGGGTTCATCCTCCTCTGGGGTTGGTGAACATCTTGCATCCTTCCTTGATGTAAATATGGTGAGTACATACAGAGGGATGCACACCTTTCATTTCCTTATAGTCCCAAGCAAAATCATCGAAGTGTTGCCTCAGCACTTTGCACAATTGTTCTTCCTGTTTGGATGAGAGAGCAGGGTTTATTTTTAAGGTTTGGGATGGGCCAAACTCTACAATATTGACATGGTCTCGACTTGATTCAATAGGGAATAATTTAGCCCAAGGATTACTCTCATATTCTTTCATAAACTCATCAATTGGTATGGGAGTGGGAGGTTGATTCTGAAGGATATGGTCAATGAGATCATCTTCATCAAGTTGCCCCCTATTGTAATAATGTCCGTAGTGCATATTGGGTAGGGGGTAGTGTGATACAGTTCCTTTTCTTCCTCCTTTTCTAACCACAAGGGTAAGTCACGCTCAATAGAAGGTTGAGCATGAGGATACAATACCAAATATTTATACAAATGCCCATTCTTAATGGTCATGGTCCCAGCCCTACAACTGATGTAAGCATTAGCAGTGGCTAACCATGGCCTTCCTAAGATGAGAGGATACCCATTAAACTTGGCTTTGGGGTGGAGAACCATAAAATCAATAGGATACTCCCAAGAGTCAATGGAGACCATAACATCTTCAACAACTCCCTCGTGAGCTACTATGGATCTGTCTGCAAGTTGTAGCACTGTGGTGGTCTTTGGAGGTTTAACTTTAGCATGGTTTCCTTATTCATCACATTGATTACAGCTCCAAGATCAATCAGGGTGTTAGGGACTATAAGGCTAGAAATGTGCACATCTACTACAGGGCTTCCAGGGTTTAGATATTTCGGGAAGATCACCCTCCCAAGCATCGAATCAAATAATTGCCCAATAGCATTTATGGTGGGGCTGCCTATTTTTCTTCTCCTAGGATTTTTGAAACACTTCTCCTTGATGAGCATATATAGATGGGAACATCTTTAATAGCTTGGAGAAGGGGTATTTTAACACACAAATTCTTCAATTCTCCTAGAAGTTCAATCTCTTTTGGGGTGTGTTGGCTAGGGTGGATCAACCTTTCAGGAAAAGGAGGTGGATTGACTTGAGCAACACTCTCTTCCTTCTCTTATTCAAGCTCTTCATGTGGAGAAGGTGGGTGGTTATATGGAAGCACTCTCCCAAACCAAAGGTTGATCTCCTGGATTTCCACAGCATAAGCAGGATAAGATGTCCTTCCACTGTAGACCTATTGTGCTTTCTTGTTGTTCAGGTTTAGATTTGGTTGAGAAGGAATTTGAGGTTGCTTAGGTGGATTAGGATGAGTGAGCTATGGTTGAGGTTGGCGTGAATGCAGTAAAACAAGAGGTTGGTTAACTTGAGGCCTCCACCCTTGTTATGGGTTGCCCCATTGGGAATATTCGGGTGGATATGGCTGAAAAGGATGGTTGACAGGTTGAGGAGGATATCGAGGAGCATAAGGCAAAGAAGGAGGTGTGGACCAGGATGTGTGAGTGGAAGAGTACCAAGGTTGCAAGGGTTCATTTTGATTTGGATTATAATAAGAGTAGTGTGCACCTTTCATGCCTTGTTGATATGGTTGAGGTCCTTGACGTCTTCTTTGATTGATGAAACAAAGTTGTGTTGACCCCCCTTCTGCTCCTTAAAATACAACTTTTAGTCATGGAAAAGAAGGTTACTTATCTATTTAATGCTTTTCTTCACAAACTAGGCATACCTCTATGACATTTAGTGGGCACTCATTCCTAGGATGTCTTTTGGTCCATCTAAGGTAGAAAATAGCTAGTGCCCTTTTTGCTTCCTCTTGGTTTCTTTTTATTTGCATGGTATCCATTCGCAGTGAAAAGATATGCAAATTTTCACTCTTGAAATCCTCCAACATGTTACCTATCTCATTCTCAATGGACGTTATGGAGGGGGAGGATTTGACCAATCCTTGACTAGCCCTACCCTTCTTCCTAGCAGCGTTAAAGTGATTCTTGAACACAGTTTTAATGTCATCATAGGATAACTGATAGATATCTCCTCTAGATAGCATGTTGAAGGTTTCCAGCATATCTTCCTTGATCGATGGGAGAAGAACTAGTTTGAGTGATTTGGGATCAAGGGTGCAGTTGTCCCTCCTATAACTGAGTTGAAATCTCTCCTCAAAGTCTTCTAGGGATTCATCAAGTCCAAGATTCATCTTATATATTTCTTCCTTGGTTTCTTTCGACCTAGAGTAGTCCATGTAATTTCTATTGAAGTCTTGTTTCATTTGGGCCCAGGTAGTGATGCTAACCCCAGGCAAACCCATAAACTAGCACAAGGCTGCATCTTTAAGGGTAGAGGGGAATAACTTCAACTTCTTCTCATCAGAGGCATAGTCATAGGCCCTACAGACTACAACAAATTCAAACATGAAGGTATCAGGATCCTTAGAGGTTAAGCCATGGAAGTGTGGAAGGGCAGTGTGCCAAGTGTCAATATGGAAAAATGCATAATTAACCTTTATTTTTGTGGGTTTAGATCATTTAATCATCTATTATTGCATGTAATTCTTACCAATTGGTATATTTTTCCAATTTTAGTAAGGGGTACATAGAAAAAACTAAATTACATGGAAAATGGAGGAATAATTTCCATAAGAGCATCCCCGATATTGCAACATAGATTTCCTATCCAACCTTCATTGAAGCCCTGAAAGAGGGATTTAATCTAAAGGATTGGAGTTGTAGAGAAGGGTAAACGTATATTAGGTTATGTGGGCTAGGGGAGGAATAAATCTAATGATGGGGATGGCTAAGTGAGAGAGAACTTGTGCATCATAGGATATTGGGATGAGTAACAGAGTGTTTTTATCACGTTTTTATTATCCTTGGTGGTGTCATATCCCTAATTCAAGGTTATCATGTTATTGAGATAATTGGAACAAGTATTCCTAATGTTGGGAGGAAGGTCCTTATTCAATAGTCATTTTTGGTTTCCATAAAATATAGTTTTCTTATACTTACATGTGTTTTTATTTCTAATATAATGTGTATTTATGCGTTAAATTATTTTTGTTGAGCTTAATAATTATTTTCCATGTAAAATTATATTTGGTGATCTCTTTATACATATAATTATAGATTGTTAGCCATGTATCATCGTTCATATATAGTGCATATTTAATATCATGGTATCATAGTTATAATTAAGAAAAGAAGAGTTAAGGAAAAAATAAATTCAAATTTTCAATGGTTCAAAACCAAAGGAATTATAATGTACCGTTATCCTGGGGTGGTTGCATACATTACATATCACCAACAAAATCACCAACAAAATCACCAGCTAGTTATCATGTTATATGAACCCATGTAGGAAGGGTGGTGTTGGTGTTGGCATAGGTCCATGTTCACCCAAATATAGGAAGGTGAGAAAGAAATAGTTGATTTTCATCCCCACTATCATCATATGAAGAAGAATCACTAATGAAAATTTTGGGAAGAAAAAATGTTCAAGACACTAAATATGGCTTGAAGATTGAAGATGGCACAAACTCCAAATTGGGCTTATAATCCGATATATTTTCATCGAACTTAACATATCTTCTCTTGATAATGTTATTGAAATGAGGCTGAAATCTATAGCCTTTGACACATGCAGAATATCCAACAAAAATGAACTTCTCACTTTTAGGCTATAATGCTCTCCTTTTCTCATTGAGAATGTAAGTTCATGTTGCACTACCAAGCACAAGGGAGTGGCTTACATTTTCTTTAGTTTTATTCCATGCTTCTTCCCTTGTATTTTTAAACCCTTTTTCAAATTGTGATCTACAATGTAATTGGTACAATTAATGGCTTCCATCCAATAATGAAAATTTAATCCCTTAGATTGGATAATACAACTCATCATTGACTTTAATGTGTATTATTTTTCTTAGAAACACCATTTTTGTTGCAGTGCATATGAAACAGTACATTTCATATGGATGCTCTATGCAATGTAAAAAGTTGTAAATTTGTTATTAACATATTGATCTCCATTATATGTTATTCACCTCTATATTTGATTTTTATAATGTTTTTATATAAGGATTTTGCAGGCCACAAACATGTCAAAAATTTCACGTTTATCATTGAAGAAATAAATCTAAATGCATATAAAAAAACCATCAATGTAAGTAAAGAAGTGCTTGAACCCATAAAAAATAAAGAGAAGGAAGCAGACCATGCAAATCACTATGGAAAAATTGTAAGGAGGCCAAACCATGTCAAGAGAGATATTTCCAAAATTATCTCGATGATTTTTACCAAAAACATAGTCATCACAAATAACATCTCTACGATAAATGGGAGGAATACTAGTCACCATATTGTGATTACATAGTTGTTGCAATTATTGGTAGTTTAGATGATCAAATTGTTCATCCCAAAGTTTGCTCAAGTCATTATTATGAGCAATGTCATGGAAAAATCATACACTCAATTGCACACGTCATCCTACACTCAGTTGCAGGAAATAACATGTATAGGTATACTAGTTAGGACTAAAAACTACGGTAAAAACCCAAAAATATAAATTCCCCTAAAGTTCATTGAAAATTTTACAATTTCAAATGGCTCCAAGACTATTTTTCATGGTTCGTTATGGGTTTTCTCTGATAATCAGGTGGATCCACCAAAGCACCAATTCAATAACTTGTTTGACATGTCACACTCAGTAGGCCTTTCCTACTTGACAACACAAACTTGGGCGCCCATCCTAAGACTACCATGCACGAATGGGAGAAACTTTTTTTCCAGTCACTAGATGCATTAATGAGCTAGTAGGAGCCAAAGGATTGAGCCAAGCCCTTAAAAACAAGGAAGATTGGGGCCAAAGCAAAGTAAAAGTTGAGAGTATTGTTATGCTACTAGAATTTCCCTAAGCATCCAACATTTTTTACTCAAAGAGTTCATCAGTCCAAAATTTCTCACTACTTTTATGAGAGGAAAGAGTACTTGAAAAAGGATTGGATTGAGGGACATCCTTTAGGAAGGCTTAAGAGCACCAACTACTCACCAAAATATCCCTAAATTGTTTTAATAAGAGCCTTATTATATTTCCCACCCACCATATTAATAAAGAGGATTTTTGTTTCGTACAGAGGAATCAACACAATGAAAGAATCAGATAGCTTCCAGAAAGTGGTTAACTGAGGCAAAGGAAGTAAAAGAGGACCGAAAAATCAGCAGAGCGAAGGACAATAGTTCAGGCAGAACAGTTTTCAGGTGCTCCAGGAAGAGGAAAAGATAACTATAGAAGATCAAATAATGGAAGGGAGTTCTGTAGAAAAGGAGAAGGAAAGAAACCTGGAACAAACACAAAATAATGAGTACCAAAAAGAAGCCACTATGAGCGACGCTGAACAAGAAATGGATCAGGAAATGACCCAGAATGATACGGACCCAGAGGACCATGAACTACTAGAAATTCTTGATAAAGAAAACCTAGACCTAGAAGGATTCTTGAGGCAGGGTACTATAGGGGGAGTAGATTTGCTACCTCAAGAAGAACTCAGCAGAATACAACAATTGTTTCTATGGAAAACGCAAGCTGGGAAGATAGAGAGAGGGAACAACATAGATAAGCAGGACAACTGAGGGGTGAAAACGATGAAAGCTACGCCGGGACTAGCTACAAGAAACCCAGGCAAGAAAAGAGGGAGGAAAAGGCAGAATGAACTCTTGATGGAGTGTGGAAAGCTGATGATTGATTCAGGTAAGATGAAAGAACTATCCAGTTACTCCTTTACAAATCTTTTATAATGAAGTTGACATCTTGGAATATTAGAGGTCTAGGGAGTAAGAGAAAGCAGAGAATGCTTAGCAACAGAATGAAACAAGAAACACCAGATATAATGTTCATCCAAGAAACGAAATGTTCCATTCAAAAGGTAAGACAAATCCACAGTAAATGGCTCAGTAGCTATGAGTTCCTAGAAGTAAAAGCAGAAAGTACAGCAGGGGGCATACTCACTCTATGGAATCCCCACAAAATTGGCATTCTAGAAGCTGAGGCTTCCAGAAATTACTTATCGGTTGTTATTCAACTGGTAGGAGAAAGGGACACCTTTCTGGTCACAAATGTTTATGGTCCTCAGAGAATAGATGACAAACTTAAGTTTCTAGATACCCTGGTGGATCTCAGGAACAGACATGCAGACATACCCTGGATCATGGGAGGGGATTTCAACATGATTAAATCCCTTTCAGAGAAAAAAGGAGGAACAAGATCTCTAAGTAAAGACTCCATGGCTTTCCAAACCTTTTCTGATAACATAAATCTGGTTGATACTAATTGGAATACTGGCCTCTTTACTTGGAATAACAGGAGGGGAGGAGAGGCCCTTGTTGCCTCAAAGCTAGACAGATTCTTCATCTCTGAGAATCTTATGCTGGAAGGTAAAGAGGTAACAATGCAAGTTCTTCCCTTTGGAGGCTCAGACCATTGGCCAATTCAATTGGAAATCAAGGGTATAGGCACTCCTAGAAACAAACCTTTCAGATTTGAAAATATCTGGCTGTCACACCCGGACTTCATAAGCAACATTGAGAAATGGTGGACAGAGGACTTGCAGATTCAGGGGACCAGTATGTATCTTCTTCACAAAAGACTAAAACACATCAAATTCCGGCTTAAGGAATGGAACAAGAAGGATTTTGGTAATATTTTTGAAGAAAAGAGAGTAGTTGAAAACAAAATGTTGGTTCTCAACCAAGCTCTAATCAAGGAAGGCTTTGATAAAGACGTCAGTAAGCAAGCGGATAAACATTATCAAGAATGGGAGAATCTATGTAAACAAGAGGAAATATTTTGGAGACAAAAGTCCAGAGTTCAATGGCTAAAAGAAGGAGAGCGTAACACTAAGTTTTTCCATAGAACCACCATGGCCAATAGAGCTCACAACAGCATCTCTTCGATCAAGAATGAAGCAGGAGAACTGCAGATCTCCCATAAAGCTATTGAAGCGGTGTTAGTCCACCACTTTCAAGGTATAACACAGGAGAACAATTTAGATAGAGAGCAATCCATCAGGGAAATAACTACTAATGTACCGAAACTGGTATCCAGAGAGGACAACTTCAACCTTAATAGACCAGTAATGGAAGGGGAGCTAAGTGATGTCCTCAAAGACATGCAGAATGGAAAAGCACTAGGCCTGGATGGTTTCAATGTGGACTTTTTCAAGGCTTGCTGGAATATTTTTAAGCAGGAAATTTTGAAGGTTGTGGAGGATTCCAGGTCAAAAAAAAACCATTCTGAAAGCCCTCAATACATCTTTCATTGCCCTGATCCTCAAACAGGAAATTGCTCAAACACTGAATAAATATAGACCCATAGCGCTATGCAACGTAGTCTATATTATTATATCCAAGGTTGTGGCTAACAGACTCAAACCTTTGCTTCCAGTCCTGGTATCAGGAGAGCAATCAGGTTATGTGGAAGGCAGAAAAATTCTGGATAACATCATTCAAGCGCAAGAAGTGGTGCACTCTTTAACTAGCAAGAAGTAGGCGGGTATGATCATGCAATTAGATATTGCCAAAGCTTATGACAAGGTAAATTGGGTCTACCTTAAGAAAATGCTGATTGCTTTTGGATTTGATCACAACTGGGTCAGATGGGTAATGGCACTGGTAACCTCCTCCAGTTTTTCTATATTGGTCAATGGCTCTCCCTCAGAGATTTTCAGTCCCTCAAGAGGCCTCAGACAGGGTGACCCGCTCTCCCCCTTTCTTTTTATCATCATGATGGAAGGACTGGGGAGAGCTATAAAGCAGGCGAAATCATCAGGAAAGATCAAAGGTCTGCAACTTACTGATAATGGGCAGGCCCTGACTCACCAACAATTTGTAGATGATACCATGCTACAGGGACTCCCCACAGTCCAAGAAGCTTCAAACTACAAAATTCCTCGGCTTCAGGTATGGAAGTTAATATCTCCAAATCTAAAATCTTCTTCTTCAATACCAATATTGCTATTCAGAAAAACATCTCCAGAATTCTTGGCTTTCAATGGGATTTCCTTCCTTCAAAATATTTAGGAGTCCCTCTAACTACAAAACCAATTCTCAAAAGTATATGGGAACCTTTGATCAACAAGTTGCAGGACAAAGTCAGTAAATGGACCATCAGATCTTTAAACCTTGCTGACAGGTTAGTTCTTACAAAAGCAGTGCTTCAAGAAATCCCTATTTTCATGTTATCAGCCCTCCCAACTCCAAAAGGGGCCCTTCAGAAATTTATAAATATTCAAAGAAACTTCCTTTGGGCAAGGAGGAGACTAAGAGGAAATGGGCCTTGGTGTCCTGGGATAAAATTTGTAAGCCCAAGAACCATGGAGGACTTGGATTGGATGATCAGGAGATTCTCAGTAAGGCTCTAGGGGCCAAACTTTGGTGGCGCTGGGTCCAGCATCCAGAGACTCAATGGGAAAATATCTAGAAAGAAAAATATGCCAGTTCCTGGCAGAACAGTGATCTTATAAGAATGTCAGGAAATATAAAGGGTTCTTATATTTGGAACAAAGCCTGGGAGAATAGAAGACTAGTACAAGAGAATAGCTTCTGGGAAATCAGAGAAGGAAATCTTGCTCTTTTCTGGGAAGACAAGTGGCAGCAAGAATCAATTCTGGTAAAAGAAGACTTCCTTGATCTTAAATAGGAGTCAGATTCCCAAGGTTTAATAAAGGTTAAGGATTTCTAGATACATTCTCATCCTACGGATAAGTGGAGAATCTGGAGAAACATAGAGTGCAGAAATAACAATCTCCTGAAAACTAAAGCAGAGGAGCTCAGGAAAATAGTAGAGAAAAGAAAGATCTTAGTGGCAGAGGGACAAGACCAACTGAGATGGGGAAATAATAAAGAGGGCACCTTTATTCTTAAGGAAGCAAAAAGCATTCTCCTTGAGCTGGATCCCTGGGTTCCGGACAAAATCTGGAAAAATCTTTGGAGGCATCAAGGGTGGATGAAAATCAAACTCTTCATGTGGGTTGTGTATCACAAAAAAATCTTGACTTGGGATAACATAAGGAAGAGAGGTGTACAGGGGCCTTCAAGATGCCCGCTCTGTGAAGCACAAGAAGAAACCTTGGAACATTTACTCAACAACTGCATTTTCACATCCTGGTTTTGGGACTTATTTGCTACAATTTTTCAACAATCTGATAGAGACAGAGGTAGCATCATTAGTACCCTCATCAACTGGAGGAAAATTTTTTCAGATAATGAAATTCTTAACTCAGCGTGGGCTCTTACACCAAGCTTCATCATATGGAACGTGTGGAAGGAGAGGAACAAAAGAATTTTTAAGGAGGAAAAAAAGCCCCCTCAACACCTGTTGGAGATAATCCTGAAACAGCTCAAGGAGACTGTGAGAACCACTATTCACAACTTCCCTAAAAACCCCCCCTCAGAAACAGAGTTAAATATTCTCAGGAAGCTAGGGATGAATGGGCTCACCCTTCTTGGCCTTGACAGGAAGATCACTTCGTCGGATACGGAGAAGGATTTTTGGCATCCTCCTCCGGAGGGCTATTTAAAATACAACATTGATGGGGCTTCAAAAGGGAACCCGGGAACTGCAAGGTATGGAGGTGTCCTCAGAAATGCAGAGGGAAGTATCGTTTTCATTTTCCATTGCCACCTAGGTATAGCCACCAATAACATGGCTGAACTAATGGCTATGGAACAATGCCTAGATTCACTGAAGCAGAACAACTATCTAAACGTCATGATAGAGGCAGATTCAGAGTTAATTATCAACTCAGTGCAAAAAATTCATAATGGAACTGTGCTAGATAAAGTCTCTAAGCATTGGAATCTAATTCGGGTCTTCCAAAGAATTCAAAGCCATCTTCAGGGCCTGCACACTATTAGTTTCCACCATGTTCGTAGAAAGGCAAATAAGCTGGCAGATCTTCTGGCCAACCAGGGAGTTAGCTACATAGAGATTAATGTGTCAATGAAGTGGCAGGAGTTAAGTCCAAGCAGACTGAGAGCTCTATGCTGTGAACAGGCGGAAGAAGACAAGGATGTGTTTAGACTCAAAACCATGGAGACTAGCTCGATTTGAATTTCCCCTGGATGTGTCTTCTTTTTGGGCAAATTTTGCTGAAGAGAAGAGAACCATGTCTGGTAGCCCAGACTCAAGGTGCAAGCATGATGAAGATCTCAGATATTTCCCATATGTCTTTGCTCGACGGAACACTCTCACCCGTACATTATCCCAACCAGGGCGAGGAAGTTTTGTATTTGCAAGTGGATTCAAATCATTCGGCAACGGGTGGTTTTAGATTTCGAGGTCCAGATTGCAAAACCACCTCCCAGGCGGTTTTCGACCGATCGCGCTGCCCTCAGAGTGGTAATGGTTTTGGCCTTTTCACAGCGATCCCATACATCCTGCGACACGTGGCAGGGTGAGGGTTATGAAAACCGCCCTCTATCGCAGTTTAACATTCCTCCTTCTTGTCCTACGCGAAATCTGTCTCAGCTGTTGGATTCCGGTGCTGCAAATCAACGGTTGTCCGGGACAGAGCAAACTGGTGGGGCAGGGCGGTTAAACTTCGAGCTCTTTAGCTAGGTGGCTTCCTCCTCTGCCGTCGATCTTATCGTTTTGATGGGTCGATTCTTTAGTTTGGGGTTTATCAGAGGGAGGCCGCGTGAAAGTTTGCGGGCTTTCCGAGGGTTAGTCTGGAGTCATGTTAGTTTTTTCTTAGGTTTGAATTTAAAGAGGTAAAGTTGTACGGTGTAGCCCTTGGAGGCTAAAGCCTTTATTCCTTTTCTGTTTCTTTGACGTCGGGTGGACATTTGTTTATAATGTACACTATTCTTTGACTCAATGATATAGAAGGATCCATACTTGCTTCAGCAAAAAAAAAGAAGAGGATTTTGTTTCACTTGTTGGTTTGTGTATTTGTTGTTCTAGTTTAAGGAATAACACGTTTTTTGTTTTGTTTAATTATTCACTTGCTTTATTCTCTTTATATTTTTGAACTAATCAAAACTAATTGTGTCTCTTATTTAGGTAGCAACCACTCTACAGGGCATAACTGGATTTTCGTACACCAATGTACCAAATTCACAAACACATGATGACTTAAAGTTGTCAAATTTCTACAACTCAATAATGTCATCAACAATTCTAGTTGCTAAGACATGCTTATGATCTTTTAAATCCTTGATTACTTTGTGAGGTGAAAACTCTACCATTTTACTTTCACCTGAATTAGTTATTTGATATTCTAATAAGAAGTTATATGAGAGATTTAGAACATATAATACATTATTAAAATGACAATTATCTAACTAAATTATCCCAAATACTACAACACTAAGAGATCTATCGTCACCAATGAATATTTGTTTTGTGTTATATTCATTATGAAAAAAATGGTTTTATACTTATCCATATTATAATATTCTTTTGATTAAATAAGCCACTCAATAGAGGCATAAGGACATAGGAGTGGTTTATCTATGTCCCGAGCCCTATGGTAGTCTGCACAATGGTGTAATAGGTTTTTTTCCCAATTTTTAATTTTAGACATACCTCTTCCAATATTTTACCCCAAATATCATTATTTTGGACTTCACCTGTCTTGGATTGATAAACTTCTAAATATTTCCATAATGGAAATTGATGTTGTGGACTACAAACCTAAAAGCCCATATCCATCTATCATTTTACTTTCAGATGAACAGTTTAGGTGTCGTAAGGAGGGTATGTATGATGATGACACAATCCAAACTCGGGCCAGAACAGGCTATAAAGGGGTTAATTCCCCTCACCTTCCATATGATTTTTATTTTTCATACAATCATTCAATCCAACAGTCGGTGAAGGTTCAGGCCTAGTCTCCCCCAAAAGAATCTTCACACGGAAAGCCAAAGAAAAAAAACCTTGAAGGCTCAAATTGTTGAAGGAATGGTGGTTGGGGATAAGATTGGTCTCTATGAGATCCTACTGCTTATGGAAAAATTGCTAGTAGGATGCTTTGTGGGAAATTTGTTGAGTGTTTCTTTCTTAAAGGTTTGGTTCAAGAAATATTGGGTACCAACCATTCATATATGTTGACTTATCATTGTCTTCCAAAGGGTTGGTTTTATGCAATTTTTATCCAAGCCAAATATGTTGATAAGACAATATCCAAATACTATATATGGGGAAGATCCAAATTGTTTCTACAAAAATGGAGAATTGAATTTAATTCATCCATAGATCCCATACACACCCAAAAGGTTTGGGCCATCCTTTTGAGTCTTCCAATGTCTTTTTAGAACGTATATCTAATATAGGAAATTGGAAAAATATTAGGGTATTTTATCTATATGGATTTGTGTTGTCTCTCGAAATAGGATCAAAGATTTTTATGGTTGATGGTCAAAATGGATCTTAGGAAAGGTCTGGTTGTAGAAGTTGATGTATTTCTGGGGGGAAAAAAGTGGACACAACCAGTCAATTACTTAAGGACCCCTTTTATATGTTTCATTTGCAAATAAGTTGGGCACCTTGTTGACCTCTAGAAATGTAGGGCTAAGGAGTAAAATTTGTCAAAACAAGTTTGGATTCATAAGCGTACTTATACAAAGGCTAAGGTGGTTTCGTCTCATGACCAGGGATTGGAAGCAACATTTCTCTAGAAGAATAGAATTTAGGAGACATATCAATTGGTATGACAATTGATGACCTCCCTATTATGTCTTACATTCTACTTAATCCTTCTTCTTATGATTTGGAAAATATAAAATCTTCGATTAGCACTCTTTCTCCTACACATGTCCTTGATGATGCTCCTCATCCCCCTATATTGATCCCTCTCAGTCCTATCCCTGTTCAAGCTATTTTTAGAATTGTTCCATACTCTATTATATCTTTAGATACTTTGGTATCCTCATACTCCCTATAAGATAGTAAGGATATATATCCTACATATTGAAAAGGTGGCAAAGGGATTAGTTGTAGGTACTATGAATTCAAGTCAAGAACTAGGATATCATTAAATGTGGAATCCTTGGGTGAGTTGGATCAGGACCCCCCTATTAAGGATTAGGTGGGATGTAGATCACATTTATCTAAGGCATAGTCTTGTTCTAAGGAAGATATCACAAAAGGAAAATAATGAAAATCATTAGGGTTATTGGAGCCATGAAATCCTTATCTGGGGCTTCAAAATGAAAATATTTTCCTTGAATGTTAGGCGTTTTCGGGGTGTCCCCAAAAAAATTCCCTCAAACATCTCCTAAAATTATAGAATCTAAATATAATTTTATATCATGAGATGATGGTTTTGGGTGATAAGGCCATACAAGTCATTGAACCATTGTTGAAGTATTCGTCCTTTAGTACTTTGGATGTTGAAGGACTTTCAGGTGGTTTATTAATATCTTGGAGCCTATCCTTCTCCATGTTATCCATTTCCTCTTCAAGGAATGTTGTGTCTATTAATATTGAAGTTGTAGAGTTTGGCTTGGTTTGGAAAGTGATTATAATTTATGGATCCTATTCCGATAGGAATCCCTTTTGGGACAAAATTAAAAATTCAGGTTGGCTTAATTTCCCCGAAATAATTGCAAGTGGAGATATGAATTTTATTTTGTCTATTCAAGAAGTTTTGGGTTCACTTCCTCAAGAAGACCCTATAGAAGGTTTATTTTCCCATTTCTAAGATTCTCACAAGATGATTAACATTTTTCAAAATAAACTATTCCCTGCCTGACACAATATCAGAGTTTCTGATGAAGCAGTGTCGAATAATTTAGATCGTTTCATGGTATTTCAATCCATCATCAATCAAAATCTGAAGTTGATGTCATGAGTAGATCCTAGTGTAAATTTTTATAATTTCCCAATTATCTTGAGGATTGAGGTCATTGAAGAAAAGATAGTTGCTCCATTTTTCTTTAACGCCTCATGGTTAAAAGAAGAAGAGATTTTTGAATTGGTGGAAACAAACTGGAAGCACATCGAGAACATCCTGAATTACCCTCACATGCACCAATTGTTACGATAATCTAAAACATATGAAATCAAAATTTAATTAATGGAGAAAATATTTTATTGAACAACAGGAAGTTTCTCTTAAAGATGTTGAATCTCAAATCGCTAACATTTTTTGTTGAAATGACTCAGGAATTTTCTCATAGGAGGTGCTTTAGAATTTAAAGACTCTTTAAGAAAATAAAATGGGCTTGTTGGTTTGACAAGAGGAACTTTAGAGGATGAAGAGAAAGGCCATTTGGATAAAATAAGGAAACAGAAATATAATTTGTTTTCATAAATTTTCAAATACGAGGAAGCCTTCATAATATTGTATGGGAGACTATGTTAAAAATAAAAACAAGAAATTTCAATTTAATTTGTCCTTGAATTAAAATTGAATTCTATTCTCATAGAAACCTGTAGATAGTTAATTAAGTGTGATCCATAAATTTTACGGGTCCATGTTGAGTTCTTTGGATTTGTAATTAGATAGCTCATTTAAATTAAGTTATAGTCAGTTAAACTAATTCTAACTGTTGGAGGAACTAGTAGAGGTTTAGTAGTGAGTCAATGCACCAGTGCATCCTCAGTGCCACACCAGTTAACTAAAGATTCACTCACAAATAATTCATGCATGTCAGTTCAGAGGAAGACCCAGTTGAGACTAGAGTGCAGGGTAAATGTACTAGCAATTCTATGATTTTCCAAGTTGTACAGATGGTGCATGAAATTAGTTATGGACCTAAAATTGGGTTGCATAGTTTTGGAAGAATGATTTCCCCATTAAATATGGGTTAATCCTCTTAGGAGTTGTACAAGGAAATAGGAGCTTGATTGGCAGAAAAATTGGCTAAGCATTGGCTAAACTGGGCTTGTGAATCAGAGAGTTGATTATACTTGTGTAGGGATTGTTCTAATGAGAACAAACATTGTATTTTCTTCTTGGATTTCTGATTAATGCAATATAGATAGTCGGGGTTTTGAGCAGTTGCTTTCCCCAGATAAATATTGTGTTATGTGTGATTTCTATTCTTCCTCTTTTTGATTATTATTTTCATCGATCATTATTGGTTTCTGTTGTTAAGAGTAGAGTAGATTATTGTCTTGTGTTTTATAAAACTACAGGATTTTTTCAATCTACAGAAAAATCTACATGGTATCAGAGTTGAAAATAGTATAGAAGAGGAGATTTCGAGTTTGGTTATGTAGGTGAAATTCGAATTTGTAGTTCATACTTCAGAGTAGGAAAATGGATTTTTATGGTTCGAGACTTGAGTATGCCTTAGAAGGTAGCTCGAATTACATAGCCTGGAAGGACGGGATGGAAGCAATGTTGGAAGACAATGGTCACGAGGAATTCATTAATCAAGACATTCCTAAGCCTACAACATCAAATGCTAATGATCTGGCCGAATGGAGAAAGTGTGTGGCAAAGGCGAGGTAGATTATCCTTGAGGAAGTTCGAGACCACATTTTCTCGAGTCTCCATGGCAAGGAAACTTTGTATGCTATGTGGAAGGCATTGACAAACCTGCTTTAAAATAACAGTGACCATAGGAAGTTAGCACTAAAGGACAAACTCAAAATATTCAAGATGGAGAAGGACGACTCAATTCCAAAATACTTGACCAAGTTTACTCATTGTCGAGATGAGCTTGGAAGTCTTAGGATTACTGTTGCTGAGGATGATATGGTGAGCCTAGCTCTTCTACGAGTCCCCAAGAGTTGGAACAATTATCAAAACTTTGTCAATGAGAGGGAGAAGCTTCTAGATTTGTAACGACTATAGTTGGATTTGGTACAGGAAGAGATTAAGAGGAACACCAAGGATGGATCCTCATCAAAGACTGACGAGGAGGAAAATTGTGTCGTGGTGGGTAAGGAAAATAAAGGGAAGGGGAAGGCATCCCATTCCAAATCAGATTCTTGTCATGGAGGAAAGAAGAAGGACATGTCAAAAGTCAAGTGCTTTCATTGCCACAAGCAGGGACATTTTGCTACAAATTGTCCTCTCAAGGAGTCTAAGCAGAAGT
The DNA here is from genome assembly GCA_031772625.1 of Pinus tabuliformis. Lineage (NCBI taxonomy): Eukaryota > Viridiplantae > Streptophyta > Pinopsida > Pinales > Pinaceae > Pinus > Pinus tabuliformis. The sequence goes on from CM062818.1 coordinate 838,093,710, forward strand.
CCTGAGGAGGAGCGGTAGGTGAAGATCTTGCCTCACAATTCGAGTTGGACTTTACCCTCATCGTATGCATGGTGTCATTGATGATGGGTAGTGTATGGTACCTAGACAGTGGAGCTTCCTTCCACATGACTGGTAACAAGGATCTCTTCACTGACTTGGAGGAGAAGGATCTATAGATGCATATCGAGATGGGTGATGACAGGAGTTATACTACTACCGAGTTGGATATAGTTACCTTTCAGAGGGAGTCGGGTTCTCCTCTCACCTTGCGAGATGTTATGTATGTTCCTAATTTGAAGAAGAAATTGGTATATGTTTCCATGTTGGAGGGTAGAGTCTATGATGTGATCTTTAGTAAGGGAAAGGCATTCCTTCGTCACATAGCCATGGGACAAGTAAAGAGGATAGGGATTCGGGTGAAGAATCTCTACAAGTTGAAGGTAGAATATTGTGTTGCCTGGAACACGAAAGTAGAGAAGGTGTAGAGTCGAGACATCGATGAGTTGTGGCATGGGCGATTGGGTCACTTGCATCATGGTGCTTTGAAAATAATGCAACAAATTTCTATCGGTATTCCTAAAGGTACACTACAGAAAGGTGATACATGCAAAGAGTGTACTTTGGGAAAATTCGCCAAAGCTTCCTTTCACGACAAAGATATTTGAGCACAGGCGATCCTCGATTAAGTCCATTCAGATGTGTGTGGATCGTTCTCGGTAGCATCCATGACCAAGCATAGGTCTTATGTTATATTTGTTGATAATTTTTCTCGTGAATACTAGATCTTTTTCATGCAAAAGAAAGATCAAACATTTGCAAAGTTTTGTGAATTTAAAGCATTGGTTGAGAAAGATACTAGCCAAAAGGTTTAATCTCTCAGGAGTGATAACGGTGGAGAGTATGTGTTAAAGAGTTTAAAAACTTCTGTGTAGTATAAGGGATTAAACAGGAGTTGACATACCCTATAACCCACAACATAATGGGGTGGCTGAGAGGAAGAATAGAAGCATTGTAGGGGTAGCACGGGTGATGTTGCATGATCAAGGCCTACCACTACACTTGTGGGCCAAGGCATGCAACACAGTTGTTTATTTACAGAATAAAATCCCTCATCGGATTCTTGGGATGAGTACACCAGAGGAGGCTTTCTCAGGGAAGAGACTAGATGTGGGTCACTTCAGGATTTTTGTCTCATCGGTATATTTCCATGTGACCAAAGATGCATGGAAGAAGCTTGAGACAACATCAGAGTTGGGGATATTTTTGGGGTACACTGATACACCTCATAACTAACTGGTGTACCCGCCAACCAACAGGATGATAATGGTTCGAAGGGATGTCAAATTCAATGAAGGGAAGGCCATGAGATGTTCCCTTGAGAGGGAGCTTCAGCCACATGTGGTTGAGGAGATTTTACCCCCTAAGGAGGTGCCTCAGTTGATGTGGAGCAGTCACATGCAAAGGATCCGAGATTGGAGACATCCACTTAGGCATAGTCTTCTAGAGATGGGAGAAAGTGCACTAGAGAGCCTGACAGGTTACTACAAGATACGAGAGAGAATATGGGAGCACCCACATCGCAGCGCATGCAAAAGAGTTCACCTGAGAGGTACATTGGATACATGGCTCTTATGAGTAGATTTGTTGAGACAAAGCCATCTTCCTTTGAGGAGGCAGTGAAGCAACCTATTTGGGTTGATGCCATGGTGGAGGGGTATGAGTTCATTGTTCATAACAGTGTTTGGGATGTCGCCCCAAGACCGACAGACAAGTTAGTGGTGAGCTCCCGATGATTTTACACGGTAAAGCAAGCAGCAGATGGTAGTGTGGAGAAACATAAGTCCAGGTTTGTGGCCTGAGGATTTTCTCAGGTAGAGAGGATTGATTACCATGAGACCTTTTCTCCTGTTGCAAGGTACTTATCAATCAGATCCATTTTGGCACTATCAGCACAGATGGGTTTGAATATACATCATATGGATGTAAAGACATCCTTCCTTAATGACAAGATTGAGGAAGAGTTGTATATTGAGCAGTCTAAAGCCTTTGAGACCTTTGATCATGAGTCGCATGTGTGGCGACTCAAGTGAGTGTTGTATGGGCTGAAGCAAGAACATCGTGCTTGGTACACCAAGATTGATAGATACTTCACTGGGTTGGGATTCACCAAAAGTGAAGTAGATGTGAACATGTACCATATTGTGGTGGAAGGTAAATTGTTAATTATTATTTTATATGTCGACGATTCTATTCAAACAGGTGATGATAAGTTGATCAAGTCTTGTAAAGAGGATCTTGCAAGAGAGTTTGAAATGAAGGACTTGGGGCTCATGCACTACTTTCTGGGCATGTAAGTATGGCAAGGTGATGGGGAATGTTTTGTCTCTCAGGGAAAGTATGCCAACGATATACTAAAAAGGTTCCACATGGAGAGAAGTAAACCCGTGGAGACTCCTCTAATAGGTAACTCGAGGAAGGAGGATGCTACTTCGGGTGAGGTAGTGGAAGCCATTGTTTACATGTAGCCTGTGGGTTCACTCACGTAATTTATGAACACATGATCGGACATGTGCTATGTAGTAACCCAACTTAATCAAGTGATGGCTAGGCATCCAAGCATGTGTTGAGATACCTCAGAGGCACTACTCAGTATGGATTGTGGTACAGACGGACAGAGGGAGTGAAGCTTCAAGACTTCTCTGATGCAGATTGGGCAGGGATTCCATCCGATAGGAAGAGCACATCAAGAGCGATATTCAATAATGGGTTAGCAGTGGTTTCTTGGTACAGCGGGAAACAAAGATCAGTTTCACTCAGTTCGACAAAGGCAGAGTACATGGCTACTAGTCAAGCAGCATATGAGGCCATCTGGATGAGGAAGATTCTAGCTGATTTGTTTGGTCATCAGATGGATCCAATTGTGATTTACTGTGATAATTAGAGTTGTATCAAACTCTTTGAAAATATAGTTTGTCATTATCAGTTCAAGCATATTGATAACTGGTATCATCATCTTCGATATTGTGTGTAGAGGTGGATTATGTTGTTGGAGTACGTTCCCACAAAGGAGTAGGATGTTGACATTTTAACAAAGGCATTGTTAAGATGTAAATTCAAGTTTCACAGAGATAGGATCGGGGTAGATGATGTAGATTCCAAGGACTGTCTTACCTTGATATCCCTTTTTTCCTATATTTCTCCCCTTTTTCCTATACTTATCACCTAAATAATGCAATAGACACAAGGTTTTGTTAAAGGTAAGCATTTACATGTCTTCTTCTTCATGTTTGACTATATACCTTATTTCTTTGTTAAAGTATGCATTTGGCTATGGAATTGGTTTGTTTTTGCAGCTAATCCATATTTTTGCAGCTGCCTCCATTATTCACAGGGTTCAGAAGCTCTAGCTCAGCAAAGAAAGACAGATGGATAAGGAATAGTCCCCTCATGGATTCCTTCCTATTCCCTTGAACCAATTCATCAAGAAGGTCACATGATATCACAGTCAACTCCCAAAGCCAACTACAAGATTATTACTGGGACAGAATCGAAGTTTCAACGAAATCTTGTCAATTTGCTTTTCCGAATTGAAAATTTATTGTTTAGCGATATAGTTTGATCGAAATAAAGATATTTAGGCTTGAAATACTCATATTGTTATGCTGAATAATTATTCTAAAACTATGGTCGCTCTGTGTTTTGGGTGTGCGGAGGATTATGTAATTTTTTAGAACAGTTTGTTAAGATTCGTTTTTCAAGTAATAGACTTGGTTTTATGTTTGTATACATTGCGTTGATTGGAGATTGTTGACTGACTCGTGGAGGGACCCTGCAACCAATAACAGGTCTTTAACCAATTGCACTTGGATCTCTTCCATTACTTAAATACTATGTCTTGTGTGAAGAAATGCAGTATGATGAGTTCACCATTGAATCGTTGTACGCATAAGCAATTTCCTTTGCTTTATACCTAGTTTAACTCTGCCATTTGATTTGCTTTTTATCTAGTACAGTGTGGTCAATTTCATTTGCTTTCTATTTAGTGTAGTCCAATTGTTTTATTTCATAGTATAGCTGTTGTTCAGAATGTCTTGTTTGGATGAAATTGAATAAGTAAAAGAGTGAGAGTCTTCTCCTTAGAAATTAAATTCAGACATTGTTCATTTACAGTTTGATAGAATAGATTTATCCTACACATAGTAAATCATATTTGGCTGCAGCATAAAAATTCAAGACAAAAATCCAAAACAGTCTAACACAAGTAAACCTAGAATCACTTTCATATCATCCATAAACTGATAATATCTCCTAAGAAATCAACTGACAACTTTAGGGATTAAGACACTAGTAGAATTAACGATACCATCTCCATACTAATTTAAAGTTTAGAGCCTAACAAGAACATAACGACATATAAATAACTTCTAGCACATATAGTACACCTGTGCTTCATCAGTATACCTGCCCTGGTCAATAATTTATTATTAACAATTTAAGGACATTAAATTGGTCAAACATTTTGGCGTCGTTGCCGAGGAAGTAAAAATAGAAGTTAAGAAAAAATAATTGATTCAAAACATGATATGCGTAGGGATAGAGACTCTAGAGGTATATTTGTAGGGTGAGGAAGAAGTTTAATTCCCACAAATCCACTCACTTCACCACGATTTCGAGAATCCACACCACCTACTCAAACCCAAATTTTGTTTAGAGGTCGAAAAAGACTTCCTGAAATCTCAAGATCAGAAATCCAATCCAGAACTTCACCCACTTCCTCTACTGAAGTTGTAATTGAAGAAAATCCTACATCCCCAACTACAGGAGTAATTTTTCTATCCTCCACTGGTGAACAAATTTTGGGAGAAAAATTAGAAGTTCCTAGTGAAGAAGAGGAACAGGAAACTTATTTTGAATAACCATTGATAGAGGAACCAGAAATATTAGATGAACACTATATTAGTTCTGAAGAATATAGCATGGCTAAAGAAGGAGAAGGAGAGGTACACAATGTCCATGGTGAGGAAAATAAGATCGGAGGAGGTAGGGGTAGAGGTAGAGGTGGAGATAGGAACAGAGGAGGGGGTAGAGGTAGAGGAAACCAAGATCCTTCTGGATTTCCTATTCTTGATGAAGATACAAGCCTCACAATGAAAAATATATCACCCTCAATTCTTCCTAATTTCCACAGAAAAAAAAACGAAGACCCAAAGACATTTCTCTTTGAATTTGAAGTATTATGCAAATCGTATGACTATATGCATGATGCTCAAAAACTAAAATTGTTCCCTGTTACATTAAAATACTCAGCATTAAAATGGTTCATGAATCTAGGAGTGCATTCTATAACATGGGCAAAAATGAAAGAGGATTTCTTGGACAAATATATAGATTGTTGTATGCCTAATAACCTTAAAGATGAAGTCTTCAAAATGACACAAAAAGAAGATGAAAATCTTGAAGATTTAGTAGAAATATTTGTCTACAATGTTAAAAGAGAAAAAATGGATAATTTGGATGAGGAAACCTTAAAAGCCCTCTTACTCAGAGCTATTAAAGATGAGTGGATCGATCTCCTTAACCTAACTGGGAAGGGAGATATTTCCCAACTACCATTTGCAGATATTTGTGATTTATGTGTACATATCTCAAGGGGTAAAGCACGAGTTGGAAGGAGTCCTAGAGACCCTCTCTTGTCAAGAATTAATAAATCTACAACTGGGATAGTCAGCAGGGCAGAATTAGGAAATTTTCTTGATACCTTTAAGACAGATATTTTAGGGAGTCTAAGTGAGCAGATAGACACCCTTAAAATACAAAACAAGCAAAATTCTAAAAATGTTGCATTATCTATCTTCTATCCTAAATGTCGAAAGAAACATGCTCTAAGAGAGTGTCCCTTAGATTCAAAAGCCATAGAAACTTGTGTCATATGTGCAGATAATCATGATACGAAGGAATGTCCTTCTTTACCAGGTCTCAAGGCTGTATTTAACGATGAGGGGATTCCATAACAAGTAGATCCTCTTTACTTTATAGCCAAGAGACCATGGAAAAAACCCCAACCAAATCAACCACAAGGGTTCAGACCACAACAATTTGCTCAGTCTTCACAAAATAATTGGAATCCAACTTGGCAGCCTTGGGCTCAGCCACAGTCACAATCTTGGAATCAAGGATGGAAAAATCCTTATGGAGCCTATGCTCAATATCAACAATATTCACCATCCTATCTTCCACCACAATTTCTACCACCATCTAATCAAATTCCCCAAGCTAACCAATTACCGCAAATTCAAGTTCAGAATCAAAACCCACAACTCTCCCTACCATTTCCACAAAAACCAAATCAACTACCCACTCAACCACTTCTGAATCCTAATAATAAAATACCACAACAACCTGTGTACAACATGGAGGGGAAGAATCCTCAAACTTATGTAATAACTCCACTAGACCTAAATAATGTCCAATTAAGGTCTGGAAGAGTGTTACAAAGAAAACCCCCTATTGTCATACAAGAAACAAGACCCAATCTTCAAAAACACAAAAACCAATCAGAAGAAGGAGAGACCTCTCTCCCTCAAAAAGAGAATAAACAAACAGAAAATGTTCCAATAAATACTCCCATCATAGAACAACCCTCGATATCAATTAGACCACCTTTCCCTGAACGGTTGAAAATTGATGAAGGAGTAGAAAAACAAATTATCTTGCCTGATTACAATATGATGGATGAATTGAGAAATGTTTGTATTAAGATTCCTTTATTACAATCCATAAAATAAATACCAATTTTTGCGAAAACAATTAAGGAACTAAGCACACAAAGATCAGGAAGAAAAAGAAAAGACATAAAAAGAATTCAATTAGTTGGAAAAATCACAGACGTTATGATGGGGAAGACGACAATTCACAAATATTTAGATTCAGAAAGCCCCGTTGTAAAAATTCACATCAATGGAACAGAAATACCAAACACACTGATTGATCTAGGAGCAGCCATAAACATAATGAGTAAACAAGTTATGAACACTCTCAGGCTTCCTAACCTTCAATACACACCAACCTTATTGCAATTAGCAGATAGGTCTGTGATTAAACCTAATGGTGTGTTGGAAGATGTTTGTGTATCCTTAGATTCTTGGGAGTATCCTATGGATTTCATGGTCCTAACACCCAAGAATAATTTAGGAGGACATCCATTAATTCTAGGAAGGCCTTGGTTAGCCACAGTTGATGCTTTCATCGGTTGTAGATCAGGTGACATGTTTATCTCAGATGGAAATTCTACAAAGAAATTTACATTATACCCTCCTGCAAGAACAACAATAGACACAGAAAATGAAGAATGGATAGAGGATGAAGAGGATATACAACCTATTTTTACTACTGAACAAGTAAGAGAAGAAGACCAAATTCTAAACCTACTAGAAAATAATGAATCTTCCTCACATTATGATCGTAGTCGAAATGAGTATCTCTCATCTAAACAGGTATCATTGCTCTCCATGGAAAAATTTGGGAATTATTCGATAGAAATCTTTCTAGGGAAAACCTTGAATGTTAATGAAAACTTGGAAGAATTACAAAAGAATCAATTGATAGAAATTTTACAAAAACATTCTTCTGCTTTTGCATGGGAATACACTGACATGAGAGGGATTGATCCTAAAACTTGCATACATCATATCTACATTGAACAGAATGCAATACCAGTTAGACAGCCTCAACAAAGAATGAACCCGAATTTAAAAGAAATTGTTAAGGAGGAATTGCAGAAATTATTAAATGTAAATTTCATCTATCCAATATCCGATAGTCAGTGGGTTTCTCCCCTAGTAATTGTTCCAAAGAAAAACGAAAAATGGAGAGCATGCATCGATTACAGGGAATTAAATAAAGCAACATTAAAGGATCACTTTCCACTGCCTTTTATAGATTAGGTCTTAGACACATTAGCAAGAAAAAAATATTTCTCCTTCTTGGAAGGGTTCAGTCAATATAACGAGATTCAGGTAGCCCCTAAATATCAAGATAAAACCACATTCACTTGTCCAATGGGAACTTATGCTTACCAAGTACTTCCCTTTGGATTATGTAATGCTCTAGCAACATTCCAAAGAGCAGTCCCCAGAATTTTCTCTGATCTTACTCATGATTGTGTGGAAGTGTACATGGATGATTTCACAGTTTATGGAGAATATTTTAATGAAGCACTGGAGAATTTAGAAAAAGTATTAATAAGGTGTAAGGAAACAAATCTCTCGTTAAGCCATGAAATTTTTTTCATGATGTTTAACGAAGGAATTGTTTTAGGTCATCATATTTCAGGAGATGGAATTAAGGTAGACTCTTCTAAAGTTGAAGACATTTCTAAGTTATTAGTGCCAAGTTGTCAAAAATATGTTAGATTTTTTCCTGGTTTTACTGGATATTATAGAATATACATAGAAAACTTCACAAAAATTGCATCCCCACTTTTCAAACTGCTTAAAAAGGACAGTGAATTCAATTGGGATTCTAAATGTCAAGCTGCCTTTGAAACTTTGAAAAAGAGAATTTCTGAAGCACCTATCTTAAAAGGACCTAACTGGAAATCACATTTCCATATCTCAACAGATGCTTCAGATTTAGCCTTAGGAGCTATGTTAGGGCAAAAATATCTTACTCCTTATGCAATCTATTATACTAGTAAAAATCTAACTCCTACAGAGTTAAATTATACTGTAACTGAAAATTATTTTTTAGTTGTAGTTCATGCCATTAACAAATTCAAACATTACATAACTGGCTATGAGACTTTTGTTCACACAGACCATTCTGCCATTAGATACCTAATGAATAAACCAGTTACTAATGGAAGAATAACCAGATGGCTCTTACTATTACAAGAATTCAACATAACCATTCTAGATAGGCCAGGAAAACAGAACACAATTGCTGACTTTTTATCTAGAATACAAAATGATAATAATGATCAACCCATAGAGGATAAATTTCCTGATGAATATCTTTTTGCAGTATCTACTAAATCACCTTGGTATGCAGATATTGCTAACTATTTAGCTACAGGAAAAATGCCATTTCATTTATCTCCTAGAGAAAAGAGGAGAATAGTCCACAATAGCACATCTTATTCATGGATAAATGAAGAGTTATACAAGACAGGACCAGATCTCATCATCAAAAGATGTGTACGAGAGGAAAAAATACCAAAAATACTTAAAGCTTGCCACGATGAGCCATGTGGGGGACATTTTTCTAACAGAAGAACTGCTTACAAAATCTTGCTTTTAGGATATTATTGGCCTTCCATTTTCAGGGACACCAAGGAATATGTTAAGAGATGTGACAGTTGTCAGAGAATGGGGAAACTTGCTCTTTCAAATGAAATTCCACTGCAACCACAGGTACTAATCGAACCATTTGAGAAGTGGGCACTAGATTTTGTTGGACCAATCGACCCACCTTCAAAGCAAAAGAGGTATATTCTGGTATGTACTGATTAAGTCACTAAATGGGTAGAAGTGAAAGCACTTCCTTTTGCTACTGAAAATACTGTAGTTTCATTCTTTTTTAGGATATTTTCACTCGTTTTGGTGTTCCAAGAGAAATTGTAATAGATCAAGGAACACAATTCACATCTAGATTAGTGCAGAAGCTTGTGGAGCAATATAAGATCAAACATCGGAAATCCACTCAATACCATCCACAAGCCAATGGACAAGTTGAGTCCACAAATAAGGTGATTGAAGCAATCCTTACCAAGACTGTACATCTACACAGAAAGGACTGGGTGGAAAAGCTTCTAGAAGCTTTATGGGCCTATAGAACTACATGGAGAAATACTACAGGACATACTCCTTATGAACTTGTTTATGGGAAGCAAGTCTTAATTCCGATAGAGTTCCAGATCCAGACCTATAAGACAGTAGTCCAGGCTGATCTTGACTTATTAGAAGCACAAAAGCAAAGGATGAGACAACTTAATGAGCTTGATGAAATCAGACAAGAAGCTCTCTAGAGAACTAGCCTAGTTCAACAACAGATATCTAGATGGCATGATAAGTACATTAAAGAAAGCAAATTTCATCTAGGGGATTGGGCATTACTCTTTGACTCAAAGTTTAAAAATTTTCAAGGAAAATTCCAAACCCACTAGCTTGGACCTTATGAAGTTGAAAGTGTCTTTGACAATGGCGCAGCTAGAATCAGGACTATTAATGAAGACAAAATTCCTCTATTAGTAAATGGACATCGACTCAGACTTTACCAGAAGCCATTAACAAAAGAGGAATTTTTTAAAATGTTCCAAGATAATTTAGAACTGAAGATGGTCGAGAAGAATTCTTCTTCTTTTCCACCTTAGAAATTTTTACTCAATTTTGCTAAAAAAAAATAATAAATAAATATATATATATATATATATATATATATATATGTATATATATGTATATATATATATATATATATATGTATATATATATGTATATATATATATGTATATATATATATATATATATATATATATATATATATATATATATATTTTTTTTTTTTTTTTTTTTTTTTTTTTTTTTTTTTCAAAAGGTGGAAAAACCTATCAAACTCAGTTTGTCAAACCAACAGTGAGGACAACCATCTCTGGCTGCTATCCGCGAATGTTAGTTTAACACATCACTGTTATCAAGGAAAACCACGCCACCTGAAATAACCCGCTGGTGGTCCGTAAGGGAGCAGGCTTTCACTCCTGCCAGATGCCTCTGGGTCTTGGGCCGTTAACCTGTTTCCTTACGTCCGAGGAAGACGAGCTCTTAGCCAAGCAGAAGCAGTTTTAGGGCATACTCCAGGCCCAATATATATGTATATATATATATATATATATATATTAATAATAATAATAAGAATAAAGGGGTATAAACATGAAAACCAACATGTTGTTGGCATGGTTATACAGAAAATTTAGAGTGAAAACCAATTTTTGTTGTCACTTCAAATTTTCTTTTCAAAAAGAAAATAACAAAGTTCCTTTGTTAAAGTTTTTTTCCCTCAGATGCAGAATCAGCAACTTTCCGTAGCTTGGACAAGTTTCTGTAGTTGAGACAAATTTCTGTAGCCTAATAATTTTTTTTGAAGCCGACAAGGACACTTGGTGATTTGAATTGAAGGACAACTGACAAAACAAAGTACCTACAGGAGATCATAGAACAATAAACAAGGTTAGCAAAGAAAATCACAAGTATGTGCTACTTTAATTTAGCAATAGGGATTGATATATTGCATATATGACTAAGAAGACATAGTGCTACCAACAAAATTAAAGCAAAATCATTACAATTTAAGGGCAATAGTCATCTATCAAAACATCATAATCCACCACTTAAAAGTCATGTCATGTCCTCATTCCGAATCTGTTGAAGTAATCATCGAATCATCATTTTAAATGCGCCCCAATAGTCAAATTCATTCCTATAACCCACATTATAATCAACCTGTTCTTACACTTCTCTGAACTCTCATAGCCACTCCATCCCTCTGCCACTACGTAAAACCCTACCAACACCATTCTCTTATCAAGGTGACTAGTGTTTGAGGCAAAGCATCCTCCAGAATGGGTGTCATTGTCTGAACCGAGCCAATAGGGAAGAAATTCTTGGAGGGATATCCTCATACCAGGGAGCTGCTGCAAAAGAAACAATGGTTGCAGTTCATAGAAAAATTTGACAGTTTTCACAGGGAAGTGACAAAGACATTTGCACGCTCGTTTGATGGAACGGAAGCTGAAATAGGAGACATTAAGATCACTATAACGGAGTCCATGATCACAGAAGCTACTGAATTACCTAGGAGTGGAGAAAAATGGTTCAAGAATAGGGTAATTAATGGAGAAGATTGGAAGGTCTTCCTGAAAAATCCAAATATGGACACCACTATCTTCAAGAAAGGTATTCCTAGTACAGCGCTTAAGAGTAAATGGAGAAATCTACTACTTGTACTTAAAAAATTTGTCACTTGTGAGGGTTGGTTTGGGTATATGTTTTTTACCATGTGAGGATAATGATGCATTTTATTGAATAATAGTAGATGAATCTTCCTTATTATCTCTCGCATAGTCTCAAGAATATGTCCACGAACGTTCAAAAGAGAACCCAATTTACAGAAAATACCATGTATCATCATGGCTTGATAAGGATCTTGGTTGAGTTCCATCTCGAGAGTGTAGGGGATAACTGGGAAAGTTTTTTGGTGAGAAACCATTTTGAAGAAAGATCTCCAGAACAAGCCAGCAACAGCAGGACCCTCAGAGGAAGGAAGAGAACAATAGAAGTAATAAAAGAACAGGAACCCTAGACTCAACCAGAATTATCAGAAGAAGAATTTCCCATAGTGGATATTTTGCAGAAAATGAAAAAAGGAAATCTTAGAAGGAAGAAAGTTAGCAAAAGAGCAGAGGATTTACCACAAACCAAGACCCTTCCTCAAGAAGAAAAGTCAAAAACTAAAAGAAGGAAAGCACAGGGATTACAGACCTCAGGACTAAGGAGAAGTACAAGGTTGAGCACAATGCAACAGGCAGTCTCAAAAGTTATGGAATACATTGATCTCAAGGAAAACGAGCCAACTGAAAACCCTAAAAGTTCTCCAAGAGGATCGCCAAAATCATCACTGAGAGTGTCACCACCACCTTGCAACTCACCTCTAAGAAGCCCAGCATATAGTCCGGGTGTTGACCCTGTTGAACAAGAGATTTATGACTACATAGATTCATGGAAATAAAACAGACAGCAACTAAACAAACAATTCAAAGTCCTGGAGAAGGGAGCAATCAGTTCAATGAACCACAAGAACCTTCAGCCTCAAACGTTTTAAAGCAAGATATTTTTGAGTTGGAGACATTGAACATATATCTCAAGAATGAGAATTAGGCATTGAAGGCACAAAGTGAGATCCAAATTTCAAAAAGTGACAATCTCATCCTTCATTTGAGTTTGTGGTACAAGAAGAACAAAAAGCTGAAGAAGGAAAACAGGGCAATGCAAAGAGAAATTATCAACTTAAAATATAAAATTCTCATGAGAAAACCAAGGATGCCAGTAGTTGCCAGAAAGAAGAAGAAAGTGAATCTTGGAGGTAATGACCAGAAGGCACAAATGACTGACAATGATGAAGTGTATGAGGACATACAAAACCTCCAGCATGGGGGAATGTAGAGTCCAAGGACTGTCTTACCTTGACATCCCTTTTTTCCTATACTTATTGCCTAAATAATGCAATAGACACAAGTTTTTGTTAAAGGTAAGAATTTACATGTCTTCTTCTTCATGTTTGACTATATACCTTATTTCTTTGTTAAAGTATGTATTCGGCTACGGAATTGGCTTGTTTTTGCAGCTAATCTAGATTTCTGCAACTGCCTCCATTGTTCGCAGGGTTCAAAAGCTCCAACTCAACAAAAAAAGATACGGATGGATAAGGAATAGTCCCCTCATGGATTCCTTCCTATTCCCTCAAACCAATTCATCAAGAAGGTCGCATGATATCACAGTCAACCCCCAAAGTCAACTACAAGATTATCGCAGGGACAAAATCTGAGTTTCAACGAAATCTTATCGATTTGCTTTTCCGAATAGAAAATTGATTGTTTAGCGATATAATTTGATCGAAATAAAGATATTTAGGCTTGAAATACTCATATTGTTATGCTGAAGAATTATTATAAAAACTATGGTCGCTCTGTGTTTTGGGTGCGCGCCGGATTATGTAATTTTTTAGAACAGTTTGTTAAGATTCGTTTTGAAAGTAATAGACTTGGTTTTATGTTTGTATACGTTGCGTTGATTGGAGATTGTTGATTGACTCGTGGAGGGACCCTGCGACCAATAACAAGTCTTTAACCGATTTCACTTGGATCTCTTTCATTACTTAAATACTCTGTTTTGTGTGAAGAAATGCAGTATGATAAGTTCACCATTGAATCATTGTATGCATAAGAAATTTCCTTTGCTTTATAACTAATTTAACTCTGCCATTTGATTTTCTTTTATCTGGTACAATGTGGTCAATTTCATTTGCTTTCTATTTAGTGTAGTCCAATTGTTTTATTTCATATCATAGTTGTTGTTCAGAATGTCTTGTTTGGATGAAATTGAATAAGTAAAAGAGTGAGAGTCTTCTCCTTAGCAATTAAATTCAGACATTGTTCATTTACAGTTTGATAGAATAGATTTCTTCTACACATAGTAAATCATATTTGGCTGCAACATAACAATTCAAGACAAAAATTCAAAACAGTTTAACACAAGTAAACCTAGAATCACTTTCATATCATCCATAAACTAATAATAACTCCTAAGAAATCAACTAGAAACTTTAGGGATTAAGACACTAGTAGAACTAATGATACCATCTCCACACTAATTTCAAGTTTAGAGCCTAACAAGAACATAATGACATACAAATAACTTCTAGCACATACAATGAACATGTGCTTCATTAGTATACCTGTCCTGGTCGATAATTTATTATTGACAATTTAAGGACATTAAATTGGCAAAACAACTGATAATATCTTTCTTTCTGAGAGTGAGTGTTAAAAATATCAACAAGAAATTCCAGTTTAATTTGTCTTTGAGTTAAATTGTGAATTAAAATCGAATTATATTCTCATAGAAACTTGTAAATAGTTAATTAAGTTAAATTGACTTAGGAATTTTGAGTTAGAAGTCTTCCTGGAGTCATGTAAGTGTGATCCCTAAATTTTAGGGGTCCGAGTTGAGTTCTTTAGAGTTGTAATTAGATAACTCAGTTCAAGTGAGTTATAGTCAGCGAAACTAGTTCTAACTATTGGAGGAACTAGTAGAGGTTTAGTAGTGAGTCAGTGCACTGGTGCATCCTCAGTGCCACACCAGTTAACTGAAGATTCACTCACAAAAAATTCATGCATTTCAGTTCAAAGGAAGACCGAGTTGAGATTAGAGTGCAGGAACAATGTACCATCAGTTGTATGATTTTTTGAGTTGTACAGATGGTGCATGCAACCAATTATGGAACTAAGATTGGATTGCACATTTTTGGAAGAAGGATTTCCCAATTAAATATGGGTTGACCCTCTCAGGAATTGTGCAAGGAAATAGGGTCTCAGCAGGCAACAAAATTGGCTAAGTGTTGGCTAGAGTAGGCTTATGAAGCAAAGAGTTGATTAAACTTGTGTAGGGATTGTTCTATTGAGAACAAGAATTGTATTTTCTTCTTAGATTTATGATTAATGCAATATAGATAGTCATGGTTTTGAGCAGTTGCTTTCCCCAGATAAATTTTGTGTTATGTGTGATTGATATTCTTCCTCTTGTTGATTATTGTTTTCATCGATCATTATTGGTTTCTGTTGTTAAGAGTAGAGTAGATTCTTGTCTTGTGTTTTAGAAAACTACATGAGTTGTTGAAACTATAGAAAAATATACAAACTAAAGATATGTAGGGGAACATGGTCTCATCTTTTCAAAATAAATCTTGATATAGGAATGGTTTATTTAAGGGTTTATTCAGTGAAATTCTCGGCTATCCGATTATGGAATCCTTGGATGTCTTAACCCTTTTTAAAAATACAATTTTGGATGAGTTATGCTCAGAGATGGAAGACAAAGTCACAAAGAAAGAAGTCCTAAGTGATTTATCTACTATGAATAAAGGCAAGTGCTCTGGGCCAGATGGCTTCATGGTTGATTTCTATATAGGTTTCTGTGACCTTATGAAAGAAAACATTGTTAAGGCCATCAAATAATCAAAGATATGCGGTTGCATCTATTGCATCTTAAACTTCACCTTCATATGCTTGATCACAAAGAAATAAGACCCACATTCGTTTAGTGATTTCCATCTGATAACTTGTTGTAAGGTCATCTATAAATTGATCACAAAAGTTATTGTTATGAGAATAAATCTCGTTATGAACTCATATATACCAAAGGAACAATTTGGCTTTTTCTAGGATAGGAAGATACACGATGTTCTTGTGTTGGCCCAAGAGTCTCTAGATTCAATCAAGACAAAAAATATTCCAATCATATCCATAAAAATAGACCTTTCTAAGGCCTATGATCGAGTTAGGTGGACCTTTTTTCGCTTGTCTTATAAAAATGGGATTTGCTCTCAATTTCGTAAGTTGGATTATGGAGTGTATATCAAACACAATTTTCATCATCCTCATCAATTTTTGACTAGAACCTTTCTTTAGATCATCCAGAGGCATATAGAAAGGATTTTTTCTATCACCTTTAATTTTGTTGCTCATCATAGGAGTCCTTAGTTAATTGGTGAAAGATGCAATATCGAAGAGCAATTTGTCTAGCGTTAATATTTCCAAACATATTCTTATATCCCATCTCTTGTCTATTGATGTCATTCTCCCTTTCCTTTCATGAATAGTAGGAAACATTTCTTCTCTTGGTGGCATACTAGAAAGATTCAAGCTCATGGCTAGCATGCAAATCAACAAGAAGAAATCAAAGGTATCTTATTGGAAAATTGGTACAATAGTGAAAAATAAATTGATAGCAGACCTTAATTTAAAAGAAAAAATTGCAGGATGGTTTGAAATATGTAGGTTTCTAGTTGAAACCAAACGCATATAAGTCTACTGATTGGACATGGATAGTTAAGAAAGTGGAGGCTAGAATCAATGTTTGGGTCAATCGCTTCCTTTCAAGAGGAGGACAATTGATTCTCATCAAATTTGTTCTAAAGAGAATATCAATTTTCTAGTTGACTATAGTAAAGATCCAAAAATGTATCCTAAAAAATATTAGGAAGTGTAGCTACAAATATTTATGGCTCAGAAATCGATCCTCGAAGGGGGTTGCACTCGTAAAGTGTACTCAAATTGCAAGGCACAAGCTTCTAGGTAGATGGGGGCTGAAAAACCTTGTTCTTTTTGGTAGGGCACTAGTTGCAAAGAGCCTCTAGAGATTAATGAATGACAAAACTTTATGGATCAAAGCCCTTAGATGCAAATATTTTTCAAGCAAACCAGTAGTTAACTAGATACATCATCCAAATAAAATGGTTCCAAACTCTTGCAATGTTTGGAAAATGTTCGTTGATGCTTTTCCTTTTATTGGGAAATGGATCACTTGGAGAGTGGGTGATAGGAAGATTGTTAGATTGGTGTTGGACCCATGGTCAAGATCAGGTGAGAATTATAGTCTCTCCCATGATAAAAAAAATTCACACTTTATGAAGAGGGTGTTTTTGTTTTAATAGATGCCTATGCATTAAATGGATAGGATTGAGGGTCGCATGCTTGGAAGTCTATTCAGGATCTTAGAATGGTTGGAACTTTAGTGAAGGAATGGAAAAGTTATGTAGTAGTATTGTATTCTTCAATGATTAGATTATTGGAAGACAATCAAGATCGATTAGAGTGGACAAAGAATCAATCTACAAGAATCTTCTTTGCCAAAATTGGTTATAGGTTCAGTTTGAAAACATCAATGAAGGAAAACTATAGTGCGGTCGTATTTTATATTGAAACAACACAGTCCTTTAAAGTGCAAAATGGCATTATTGCTCTCACTCAAAAATTGGTTACTAAATTAGGACATGTTTCTACACTAACCCACTCCTTTCATTTCTATCAACATAATAAAAATAAAGGCCTCCTCCTAAAATTTTACTATTCTTCTTGTTTTTCTTTGTATTGGCTTAATTCTTGAATTCATCTTTTTACTTGTCATTTTGACTTTTATGGTATAATGTCTTACTGAAAGATTGATTTCCTCCATTCATTTAAACAGAAGTATTGTTTTTTTAATTGTTATGATCTGTTTTGATTACTATTTTGCTCTTAAATACAATTTTTTTGTTTGTTTAAAGGGCCACTATAAAATCATAGATTTTGTAGCAGCCCTAAACTTATTTTATAATGTTAATGGGAAAAAATTATATGCTATCATAGTCATTTCCTATGTTGATCCTTTGTCTCAATGATCCCTGCGGTTTCAAATGTTTTATTTGGTTGATGGTCCTAATCTAAAGTATATGATCTATGATTGGTGACATGATGTGTTTCAATTATGACATATCTCTTCCCGATATGTACTAATTAATGGTTTATCGATTTTAATTTCAATATATGAGTGTCATAAATCATTTCACATATTTTAATTTATGGTTAGTATTGGTATTTAATCGCACTGTCATGTTATATTCCCAGTCATCTGATGACCTATAGGCTTATCTCTTAAGTGTCAATATGTGGTAACACTAGTTTTTATATGATTCAGTTATCATTCAACATCCATATCCTAATACCGTCCTTTCTCTGTCCTAATTCTGTACCCAAAAGCTGTTGATTTTGTCTCTAGGGTCTTCTCGAGAGGATTCCATTGAAATTTACCATTTCAACCTTTCTCGTTTTAAACCCCAGGGTTATGCAACCTAGGGTTTCATGGTATTTTACTCTTTGAATCCTATTTTGTTTTCACTTGTCACCTTTTCACTATAATATTCCACCAGTAATTTGAACCGAACTTGTTGGGGCACAACTTATTAAGGCAAATGAGAAATTCATGGCTTTGTTTTTCCAAGTAGGTTGGTGGGACATTTTGCAGCAATTTCAAGGTCATAGTGATGAAGTGGTCAAAGATTATGTTACTTCCTTCAATGGAAGGAGATATTATGTTAGTGACCTCGAAATAAAGATCAATTTGGATATTGTGACAGCAACCACCCACTTACCCTTGGAAGGCAACCACTTGTGCAAAAACATTCCAATTAAGGGCATTCCATGGAGGAAATTTCTAGCTAAAAAGGACTACCAATACATTGTCAAAGGTATTCCTATATCATTTCTCAAATCGAAATGGAAAGAGTTGTTGCATGTGGTTTGTAGATACATAACTTGTGAGGGTTGGTATAGTGTTGTTTTTATGTATCATATTCGGTTGTTAATGGTCTTCTTAGGCCGAAAGCTCAATCTTCCATACTTTCTCCTTAAGATTTTAATTCAAATATCTAGAGCTTTCCAATCCAATCATAAAAACATTGACAAGTCTATTTATTATCATGGTTTTATTTGTATGATAGTCAGTTATCAAATGACTCAAGTTGTTGATGATTTGGACCCTTTCGTCAATAGTAATGGTTATAGTAAACCTCGGGTGTTTGATCTTGTTCAGTCTTTTGCCACCCTGGCCCCAGACTCCTCTCACATTGATTCAACTCCACCATTAGTTGAGGAGTTAAGGCAGGATGATTGCGAGACATCTTTTAAAATGTCAGTCTCACCCTCTTCAGATGATATCCAAGTTGTAATTTCTAAAATATTAACTTCTCTTTGACCTACCAGGAATACAATGAAGGCTCACAATCTTAAGCATAGTATTGAAGCTCCTCAGCCTGAAACCCAGCCTGTTCAACCTGCACACAAACAAGAAACTGATCATGTGTAGAAAAATGAATAGGATATGGTGAAGGTAAAGCAATTGCAAAGAAAATTTTCCAGAGCCGGAGGATCAGGCATAAGGGTCCTCTAGAGACTATTTTCTTGGCCGACTTGGAAACTAATATCGAGCCTTTTCTGGAAAGAAATAAGTCTCATTCACACGATCCTTCTCCATGTCATGGAAACACCCCCAATAGTGTTGACTCTTCCTCGGGAAACCCTCACTCAAATGGCTTAATTTCTAATATATATTGGAAACAACAATATTTATCCATTGTTCCTCAGCTTGAACATCGAATTAGCTAACCAGTTTATGAAAATAATGAGTTAATGGATTCACTCTAGAGAAAGGATAAATCCAATGAATAAAAATCATCTAGTGTTGAAGGTAAAACTAGGTCCAAGGATACTCACATTGTGATAAATTCTTTGAATCTTAAGGTTACCATTTCCTTAGAAATGGAGAGATCTAATGCAGGAAAATAGTCAATTTGTTTTACCTATGCATGGAAAAATATTATAGGTAATATTTGTTTCATTTATTTTTCTAATTTGGAATAAAAGGGTCGCTATAGAATCATAGATTCTGTAGCAGCCCCATTTGAGTCTTTTGTGTCATATTGCCTATTCTTAGTTTATTTCTTTAATAAGTTGTCCACCTTGGTGAGACAACTCTCTTCAATATCACGATTTGGGATACTTGCATATGCTTTGTGATCATTCTTAACCCTCTATCAGAATCCTTTCTACCACGTGTTTGATTTTATTTTACTCGTTCGGTTGAGATGGCCTGAACATGAAACAATTCTCTTTATTTTTGTAATTCAATGATTTTAAAATTGCGGCTTAATTTTTCTTTGGGATTATAAGGTTGAAGGCCTTTAGTTATATATACTCCTCGATTTAATTGTAAAGGGAGATATCTGTGGTAATATAGGGGAGACTTTGGACAAGGAATTACTATTATATTTTTCTGTGGAAATTCTTTAATATAAGTACATAGATTTGTTAGTGTTCAATCTGGTTATTTACTTTTGAAGCTCCATAGTCAAATAATTGTCGTCTTTATTTTCTAGGAATATGGAGGATAATATTGCTTGTTTAATGGTGTTTTTCCTTTAGAAATTTTTTTGTTTATTATATTTATTTATCTATTTCAACATTTATTTGATTTGTAATCATTTCAAATCAATAGTCTTCTTCAGTGACCTATATCCTAAGAAGAGTTATTGGTTACACATTATTCTAATTTGGATCTCTGTGAATGTTTTCCAGATTTTTTAATTAATAGAAAATGTTATTATTTGTATGCAAGTTTATTATAATGTTGCCATTGTAGATGATATTCTTATTATGTCCTTGCTTTTGTCTATGGTTGATTGATTGTATTCATTAACTGGAAATCAAAGTTAATATTATAGAAGGCATATCATTTACATTTTTTCTTCTATTTTGTTACACTTCACCAAGTAATTATTATAATGGTATATTTGTCACCACTCGCATTTATTTCTTAATGTAAAATCTTAAGTAGTAGACATAGTGACCTGTGTTTGCTTTCAGGATAAGCAACTTGTAGGTTAACAATCACTTGTTTTGTGATTTATTGAATTAACGAATGATTTTAGTTTAGTTCATAGCTGCATTTAGGAGTATCATTCCATTTTATATGTACAGTTTTTCTAGAATTCTTTCATAAGTGCATCAGTTTTGAGCCAGCTTCGCAATGTTTTTGCCTTTTTCACCTGTTGTAATATAATTGTATATGTTCCTTGGGGCACTAAGTAGCTCCTAAAGGACCAACTGACCTCTACAGATTAAATCATCAACCTGGAGTTTCGTCTGTTATTTCAAGAGTGTCCACGCAGTTTGTGCATGATCCAGGTGGATATTAGTGGCCACCCACCTATCCCACCTAGACCCCCTAGTCAGTTTCATTTGTTTCCTTAATTGTAGCACAGTTTACTATTTTTGGCAGTTTTTTAGGCCCTAAACTTCCAGAGCCGTTTTGATGCCCTAAACGGCGATATTTTGGCAAAATTCCTCTAGTGATTTCTTTAGCAATCACATCAATAGTTGTAGTCCTCGGAGAGATCTTTCCAATGAGGTATCATATGCGTCAAACAGATATAATATGACCAAGTTACAACTCTGGGAAGTTGGTTGCCCAACTAACCCCAACGGGGCCCATAAACTCTTGGTGTTACATCTCCTCGAGTTAGGATTCTAGTTGTTTAGGGTTTTCCCTTATTTTTCAGTAATAAAAAGGCCCTTGAGCCTCATTGTAACTCAACTTTAGAGGCATGTAGCTGCCACATCTCTTCTCAGAGATAAGCTACCATCGCCCGAGCTATCTTATTTCCATTATGTTTGTAAGCATAGTTCATTATTTTTCAATTAATGAAATCAAATGTTTTTCTGCTGCATCTCTATGTTTATGATTATATCTGTAAGTTGTTGCGTTCTTGTTTAAGTTTGGATCAGTGGTATCAGAGCGGTCTGCGCTTTCTCTATTTTTCTTTGCATGTCCCCAACTAGGTCAGGGCATAAGGAGTTAGGGCTCGATCTAGTTGAACCATTACAAGATCAGCCTCGCAAAACCCAATCCTCCCATGGCAGAAGAAATAAAGACGAGGGGGAAAGAGATCCTTTCAAAATGTTGCTCGAGGAAGCCCTCGAGCGATAGAGGGACGTGATGATGGATAACATTGCCCAGATCCTTCGACGGCTACCCACAAGCGACGCATCTTCATCCAGCAGCCACTCTGGAGGCGCCACTCCTTTTAAGGTACAAGTTAACTTCGATATTCCCATATTCGAAGGCCTGTTAGATGCAAACATCATAGATAAATGGTTAAATCTATTGGAAGTATATTTTTCAGTTCATGATTTTTCCAATCGAGAAAATATTATGTTTGCACTTCTCAAAGTTGCCCCACACATCAAGGACTGGTGGGAAACCTACTGTGAACAAAAGGATGACAGTGAACCCTCGTTGTTTTTAGCTGCACCCACTTGGAATTCTTTCTGAGATGCCATAAAAGAACAATATTACCCTGTTGGGAGCTATGAAAATAAATACATAAAGTGGACCACGCTACGGCGGGGAAGGGACCAAGACGTGTCGAAGTTCACAAATACTTTCCATACCCTTCGCATGAAGTTGGGTATCAAGGATACTAAGCAGAATTTGGTGCTCAAGTATTGTGGCTATCTACACAAGTACATCCAGGACGAGATGGAGTTCCTGGACATTTCCTCGCTTGGCACAGCGTATCGGTACGCTGTAAAGATTGAGAAGAAGTTTAAACAGAAGAAGCGGGACTTTGGATCTATGAATCTAAAGCAAGGAAAAGGCACCCCCAAACCATAAAACAAGGGACCAAGCCAAGGCAGGGCTACCCAAGACAACCCACTGAAGCTGCAAGCAAAGAAAAACACCACGAAGACGAAGAAGGACACGGGAAAATGGTGTGAGTTCCATAAGAGCTCCACTCACAATACAAGTGAGTGTCGGGCCAAGCAGTCAGTGGTGACCGATCTGAAGGCTTCTGAATTAGAAGTAGGTTCTGACTCTTAATCAAAACCCGATTAGGGGACTGACAAAGGGAAGCAGATCATTTATTTGGAGCCCAGTGCCACAATGGCCACCACAAAGATCCAGAAAATTGAGCCTGAAGATCTAGAGGAGGGGGAACACCTCTTCCACTCATAGATGTGGGTGAAGGGTTCTCCGCTGCAGTTCATTGTCGACAGCGGGAGCCAAAAGAACCTCATTTCAGCAAAATTTGTGAAGCGACTGGGCCTAAAGACTACAACACATCCACAACCATACACCATCATGTGGCTTCACCAAGGACGAGATCTTCGCGTCAGCCAGCAGTGTCGCCTTCCCTGTAGCATCAAGCCCTTCACAGATGAGGTACTATGTGACATTGCTCCTCTTGAAGTTTCTCATGTATTGTTAGGACAACCATACTTATGGAAGCGACATATTGTATATGAGTCTAGACCTTGCTCTGTGATTATTACTTTGGCTAATACGTTGTACAGGATACTAGAGGTAGCCTTGCCTACCACCATCTCTTTGGTCATCACAAAGCAATGCAATAAGATCATTTCCCAGACTAGGAAATTCATTGTCCTTATGATTTGCCCCCAAGGCAAGAAGAATTTTGTGGCCACCGCTTCCAGGCAGGGCTCCTCTACACAGTAGCAGCAGATGGACAAGGTCATGGAGGATTACAGGGACATTTTCCCCTCACGCACAAGGGTACCTATGCACTGTCAGGTCAAGCACTCCATGGATATGACCCTGGGTGTGCCACTATCCAATGGACTGATCTATTGATGCTCTGTTCTAGAGAACGATGAGATCAAGAGGCAAATTCATGAACTACTGTAGAAAGCACACATCAGGCCAAGCTTATCACCTTGTGGGAGCCTGATTATCTTGGTACACAAGAATGATGGGACCTGGATGCTTTGTATTGACTATCAGGTGCTGAAAAAGATCACTCTTTGGAATAGGTGCCCAATACCGCGGATTGATGACCTTCTAGACCAGCTTAAGGGGGCCAAATATTTTAGCAAGATTGAATTGAAGTCAGGTTATCACCAGATGCCTGTCAAACCCTCTGATGTGTGGAAGATTGCCCTAAAATCCAAGGAGGGCCTTTTTGAATGGTTGGTCATTTTGTTCAGATTAAGGAACGCCCCTACAACCTTCATGAGACTGATGGACGACATCTTGCCACCCTTCACCAATGCATTCATGGTGGTGTATTTAGGTGACATCTTGATCTTCAGCCAGAGTTGGGAAGAGCACCTCCATCATATTCGACAGGTCCTTCAAACCCTTCGACAAAACTAGTTGTGTGCTAACTTGGAGAAATGCACCTTTGGCTTGACCCAGGTTCAATATCTGGGGTACATCATTGATGAGCGGGGTGTACATGTGGACCCATCGAAGATACAACTCATTCGGGATTGGCCAGCCCCAACCACTCTAACAGAGCTCTACATCTTTTTGGTTCTTGCCAATTTCTACCGTAGGTTCGTGTTGGGGTTCTCTCATATCACTTGACCTTTAAGTCAAGTCACCAAGGGCAGAGAAAAATCAAAGTTCTTTTGGTCGGAAACCCAACAGCAAGCATTCTCCAAGTTGAAGAATTGCCTCTGTTCTGAACCAGTGCTCACATTACCAGACCTGCAACAACCATTTGAGATTGAGACAGATGCCTCTGACTATGCTATTGCTATAGTTCTTACTCAACATGGACATCCAATGGCTTACCACAGTGAGACACTTTCAGACATAGTCTAAAAGTACCCCACTTATGACAAAGAAATGTATTCCATTGTGCAGACCTGCCGTCAATGGAAGCATTACATTTTGGGGAAGGAAATGGTCATCCACAAAGACCACCGGCCTCTACAGTTCATATAGACACAAGGGAAGTCGTAAAATGATCGCCATAAGAAATGGTCCACCTATCTGTAAAAATTCCATTTGAACATTAAGTATAAGAAGGGAAGAACCAATTGTTGGTTGCCTCAATGGACTACGAGTCATGGCGCTAATCACTATGCTCAACTCCTATGGGCACGAGACATCGAGGTGGCCGCATCTTTACCAGAGAGATCCAGAATTCGGCAACATATACCAGACACTCCTAGAAGGGAAGACAATTCCATATTTTCACCTTTAGGATGCATCATCATCCCACTTGGGACATAGATGTGCTCCTTCAAGTGAGTGTTCCAAGATGATTTGGGAGGTGCAATACAGGCGGCTCGCTGGACATTTCGGAGTAGAGAAAATAGTGGAAGTATTGCAAAAGTATTTTTATTGGCTGAAACTTCTTCAGGATGTTGGGAAGTATATTAGATCTTGCGCCATTGCCAAGCCAACCATCAAGAAGCAAGGCCTGTATACTCCTCTACCTACTCCTATTCGGCCTTGGGAATCTGTCTCCATGGATTATATGTCAGGCCTTCCTTCTACTAAGCAAGGCAATGATTTCGTTTTCATGGTCGTCGACAAATTCTCTAAGATGGCCATCATAGCGACCTACAAGAAGAGTACCACAGTAGAGGCCACTGCTAAGCTATTCTTTGAGCGAGTGTGGGTACACTTTTGGATCCCACAGTCCATTATCTCATATCAAGAAAACATATTCCTAAGTGCATTTTGGTCAAGTCTCTGGTTGATGCTGCATACAAAACTCACTAAGTCCACGGCTTTCCATCCCCAAAATGATGGCCAAACAAAGGTTTTCAACAAGATGATAGTACACATTTTGTGCATGTAAAACTCGAAGCATCCACGCACATGGGATGAAAGTCTCCCCTATGTCCAACATAGCTACAACAGAGCTCCACAGCTCAACAGGCCATAGCCCCTTTCAGGTAGGGTTGGGATTTAAGCCATTATGCCCCATTGATGTGGCCATACCATTTGCATCCACTCGGGTAGATTTGACTCACGTGTAGTCCGAAGATGAAAATGCTAACAACTTCATTGAGTGCATTCAACACATCCACCAACAGGTCCATGATATATTTGACAGATCCAATGCTAAGTACAAGCAGTGCCATGATCAGCATCGAATGCCACACAAGTTCCAGGTGGGTGACAAAGTTTGGCTTCATTTGCAGAAAGAGTGCCTTGTTGGACCCCACTGCAAGCTTCACCCGCTCTGATATGGGACATACACCATCACCAAGGTCATTGGTGACAATGCCTTTGAGCTCAGCATCCCACCGTTCCTTGGTCTGCATCCAGTGTTCAATGTAGATCGCCTTCGGCCATACTTCCCACCATTGTTAGGCACATCTGACATTGCATAACATCTCACACCAACAGAGCTCAACTCGGACTGCATGGAACATGCCACAACTGATCAGATCATGGACAAATAAATCAATAACACTCGGCAACAGAGGATACATCTATATCGAGTTGTCAAAGTAGGCCAACTTCGTCACCAGGGCAAGTGGTTCACCAAGGACCAGGTTCAACAGAAATTTCCTCACCTCATTGAGGCTCTGCATGCAATGGGGACCATTGCTTCCTAAGTGGGGTGGAATGATCTAGGTGTATATTGGTGGCCACCTTCCTATTCCACCTATACCCCCTAGTTAGTTTCATCTGTTTCCTTAACTATAGCACAGTTTACTATTTTTGGCAGTTTTTCGAGTCTTGAACTTCCAAAGTTGTTTTGAGGCCCTAAACGACATTTTTTTGGAAAAAAAATCCTCTAGTGATTGCTACGGAAATAACATCAGAAGGTGTATTCCTCGCAAAGATCTTTCCAATGAGGTATCATACACGTCAAACGGAGATAATATGACAAAGTTACGACCCCGGGAAGTTGGTTGCCCAACTGAGCCCAACGGGGCCCATAAACTCTTGGTGTTACATCTCCTCGGGTTAGGGTTTTGGTTGTTTATGGTTTTCCCTTATTGTTCAATAATAAAAATTCCATTGAGCCTCATTGTAACTCAATTTTGGAGGCATGTAGCCACCACATCTCTTCTCAAAGATAAGCTACCATCGCCCAAGCTATCTTATTTCCATTCTATTTGTAAGCATAGTTCAATATTTTTCTATTAATGAAATGAAGTGTTTTTCTGCTGCATCTCTATGTTTATGATTATATATGTAAGTTGTTGCATTCCTATTTAAGTTCAGATCAGTGCAAGATGTAGTGCTAATATTGTTAGGGTCCAACCCTAACCCTCTTATTTATGTAATAGGATCGAGTCATAGTTATAGTTAAGTAAAGAGTAAATAAAGCCCATATTAATAATTGTAAGTGGCTGACCCGCATTTAAAGAAAGGACCACAGTTAGTTGTAAATGGACCATGGTATTAGATAGATGGTATTAATAAGAACCATGGTATTGACCCATGGTATTGCATGTATGAATCCTATATAAAGGATAGAGACTCCCCCTGAGGAGCGTCGTGTCTTATTTTTTAATTGAGCCCAGCTCTATTGGAGGTTGCCCCCTTGAAGAGGCAAGTGAACATTGCTTTCTGAATAATAAAATACTTGTTGTCATTTCTTATTGTTCTGTGCTCTAGGTATATTTCTTCACATATTTTGTATTCTGGTATCTTCTAACAGGTCAAGAGCATAACAAGTGGTATCAGAGGACTTTCTAGGGCCGGTGGGATCTCCAATTTTTAGCAAAAAAATATTTTGGCTAGAGACGTGTTCCGGCATCTTTAAACCACAGGATATGTCATTGAGCGCATAAACCTACAGTTTTGGGGAGGCATGCATGCAGGAAATACAAGAGGTGGTCATGCTTGTTGGAATCCCTTGTAACCCCTATGGGTACCCGTTCGAGTAGTAGCGCATTAGAAAAAACCGCGCACGGATTGTCTTCCAAGTACCCTCTGGGTATATCAAAAGCCCCCTAGGCTCTCTTGAAACCTCGCCATAGATAAACCGTCGGTCGTCTTGCTGCTACAGTACACTGAGAACAACACTCGGGGAGATTACTCATGTGTACGGTAGGGTAGTCGGTTGTACGGCTAAGGGTATGGTTGATCCTCCATGGTTAGTGCCCTGAAAGATTGGGCCGAGTACTAATGTCAGACCCTTATGTATATTGCGATCTTTAGCACCTGACACTCCTTGTGACCATAGTTCCCATGTCTCTCTCTAGATCACGCATCATCTTTACCAAATCAGATCTAGCAGGTGGGGTTCTGTCACAGCAACAACAATCAGTTCCGCCATTCAGATCTATCATATCCGCCATTCAGATCCATCAGATCCGCCAATCAGATCTATCAGATCTGCCATTCAGATCTAGCAACAGGGGTTTGATCACTGCCACATTCCTACTCATACTTTGCATTGGAGGGTTCGCTGACAGATCTGACTATTTGTGTGGGCTCCTATACCTGGGCGTGATTCTCACAGGACTTTGGGCAGCATTGACTTTTCTGGGATTCAGCTACTGCAGTATTCCTAAGCGAGGAGTAAAACTCCTTTTGGAGTAAAAAAAAAAAAAAAAGTTTGAGACCCCCCGGGACGCTTATAAGAGACTTAGCCCTTAAGAATTAGGTCGACGAGCCGAGCAAGGTGGTACCATTCAATTGTTAGCGTTAAAAAAAAATTTGGGTAGTCCCAAATTTTAAGTGCATCGGATCGGTGCATGGTACAAAATAGAGATCAAGCTATGGCCAATGAGAAGATCGACAACCTTGAATCAAAATTGAACGACGTACTATCGTCACTGAAGACCTTCACTGACACACTCACAAAGGGCAAGCTGGAGGAATGTGCGGAGGCATATATTGTCAATGAAAACATTGAGGGCGAGTCTAGCAATTCTCTTCACCTCTTTGGCAGCCACCAACAATCCCAGACGCAACCATCTGAGCTGGACATGTATAAATTTGATGGCTCTCATCCGGCCACATGGATATCACAAATGGAGCAATATTTCACACTAAATCACATCAGAGATGATGTGACTCAGCTTAGTGTGGGTAGCATGTACTTGGACAATGAAAGATGGCAATGGTGGCAGTGGCATCAACGTTGCTATGGAAGGCCCGTGACTTGGCAGACATTCACAAAAGCTCTTACGGATTGCTTTGACCATGAATCTAACTTTTTGGGTCGTCTCACTAAGCTCCGACAGACAGGAACAGTGAACGAATATATTACAGCCTTTGAAGCCTTAGCTTTCCGCACAGGAGGTCTACAAGATGAGTTCTACTTGGAATGTTTTGTCAGTGGTCTCAAAGAAGCCATACAAGCCCACGTCTGACTACAACACCCTATCTCATGGCTGCATGCTTGCAGGATAGCTCATGAATTAGAACATGCGTTAGCAGCCCAGTCTAATCGCACAAATTTCATAGCCAAAGGTCACCCCACCCAGGCTCAAAACACTACCCAAACACTCAAGGTTCAAAAGGTGTCACCAGCGGAAATGGCGGAAAGAAGAAAGCAAGGATTGTGTTACTACTGTGATGAGAAATACACTTCCAGGCATAAATGCAAGGAGTCCAAATTCTTTCAAATTGATGCTACTGATCACAGTTCATCGGAGGAATCCCCAGCACTGGAGGAACCAGAGGAGGAAGAAGAGGACAACTAGCCGGACAATTTACCTGAAGAACCAGTTATCTCGCTGCATGCTTTGGCAAGGATTTCTTCTCCCCAAAATCTCAAAATCAGAGGTTTTATTAAGCATCGCCCGGTAGTAGTCTTGATTGATAGTGGTAGTACACATAACTTTATCCATCAAAGAGTCACGGAAGTAGAGCATTGTTTTGTCAGAGCAGTTTCTAATTTCTAGGTCCACATTGCTGATGGGGGGACAATGAAATGTGAAGGCTGCTGTGAAAATTTCATACCTCAAATGGGGGATTATCAGTTAAAGACCCACATGTTTTCCATACACATGGGAGCGTGCAACATTGTCCTAGGTGCTGAATGGCTTCGTACACTTGGCCCAATCACAATGGATTTCCGGAAGTTATATATGAGCTTTAAGCAAAACAACCACACACATACCCTCCGCAGACTCCAGGCGTGTGATCCCTCTATCATCAACTCACATAGGATGGAAAAATTGTTAAAAAAGGGCCACCATGGATTTACAGCCCAATTTAATGCCATCTAGGCCTTCAAACCCACTTCTCTTCATATTCATCCTGAGATGCAAAAGATCTTAAACAACCATCTGCTAATATTTGACAAGCCTCATGAGCTTCCACCCTCAAGAGGGGAACATGATCATAGCATTACTTTGGTCCCAAGGGCCCAACCACCAAATGTGCACCCATATAGATATCTATTCGCCCAAAAGAATGAAATTGAAAAAATCATCAAGGAACTTTTGGAAGCAGGCATCATTCATCCCAGCATTAGTCCTTATTCATCGCCTATGGTCATGGTGCTCAAGAAATATGGGGAATGGCGTATGTGTCCATACTTCAGGGCCCTCAACAAGTTGACGGTCAAAGATAAATTTCCCATCCCGGTTGTCGATGATTTTCTGGACGAACTAAATGGGACTCATTCTTTACTAAGCTGGACCTTCGCTCGAGCTATCACCAAATTCACATCAAAGAAGTAGACATTCCAAAGACTGCTTTCTGAACTCATGAAGGCCATTATGAGTTCCTGCTCATGCCATTTGGTCTTTGTAATGCCCCATCCACTTTTCAGAACCTTATGAACCACCTTCTCAAACCATATCTCAGAAAATTTGTCCTTGTTTTCTCTGATGACATCCTCATCTACAGTCGCACCTGGGCCACACATCTTCAACATGTAGATCTGCTCTTGCAACTGCTCCGGAAGCATAAATTATTTGTCAAGATGTCCAAGTGCTCTTTTGACATGGAAGAAGTTGAGTATTTGGGCCACATTGTGGGGCGTGAAGGTGTCAGGGTGGACCCCAAAAAGATCTAGGCAATGCAAGATTGGCCTCAACCAAAGACCTTGAAGAGCTTGAGAGGATTTTTGGGTCTCATAGGCTACTATCACAAATTTGTCCACAATTATGGTCGCATTGCTAGACCCCTCACTCAACTCCTTAATAAAAATTCATTTCTCTGGAATGATGAAGCACAACAGGCTTTATAGCTCTCAAACATGCCATGTGTTCCACTCCCATATTAGCGCTACCCGACTTCACCAAATCTTTTGTGATTGAATGTGATGCTTCAGGTACAGGTAATGGGGTGGTCTTAATGCAGGAAGGCCGACCCTTGGCCTTCACTAGCAAACAACTAAGTGGGAAAAATCTGGGACAATCTACCTATGAGAAGGAGATGATGGCCATCTTACATGCAGTAGATACCTGGTGACCATACTTATTGGGGCGGCATTTCTAAATCCGCACAAACCATCAAAGCCTTAACTATTTTTTGGAGTGACGCCTATCCTCGCCACAACAAAATAAATGGCTCGCCAAAATTTTGGGATATGATTATGAGATAATTTACAAGAAAGGGCGTGAAAATATTGTAGCAGATGCGTTATCACGCCAATTTGAGGAGGAAAGCACCCTGCTCGCAATCTCCCTTCCCATTCCAGAATGGATTGAAGAGGCTTGCAAGGAATGGTTTTCACATCCCTGGCTCTCCCAACTCATTAATCAATTGCAGGCGGATCCAAATTCCACAGCGGGATACTCTTGGTAGGATAAGATTCTTCCTACAAGGACAGAGTCGTGATATCACCAACATCAACCCTCAAAAGCCGCTTTTTGGTGGAGTTGCACTCATCTCCCACTGCATGACATTCAGGCTTTCAGAAGACTTATGCTCACACTCGACGATCATTCTTTTGGACAGGCATGAAAAAGGACATTCTTACTTTTGTAGCTGATTGCGACGTCTGTCAGCACCACAAAGGAGAAACAGTCAAATCCCCTGGCACATTACAACCATTGCCCATCCCAATCCCAATCTAGATGGAGGTTTCTATGGATTTCATTACGGGTCTTCCAAAGTCAGGAAACAAGTCAGTCATCATGGTGGTTGTGGACAGACTTTCTAAGTATGCTCATTTTTGCGCCCTACCCCACCCTTTTACACTGACTTTGTTCGCTCAATCTTTCATGGACGAGATCTTCAAATTGCATAGCATGCCCACTTCCATTGTGTCTGATCATGACCCGATATTCACCAGTAACTTTTGGTAGGAACTCTTCAGGCTACAAGGTACCCAACTTCAACTTAGTACTTCGTATCATCCACAAATTGATGGTCACACTGAAGCAGTCAACAAATGTCTGGAGACCTACCTTAGGTGTTTCACTTCAGAAAAGCAACATCTATGGGTACAGTGGTTACCTCTAACCGAATGGTGGTATAACACCAACTATCATGCCACCACCAAAATGACTCCATATGAAGCAGTTTATGGGCAACTCCCTCCTTCTCCTACTTCTTATATCAAGGGATGCTCGAAGGTACAAGCAGTGGATCAACTCCTATATAACCGCACAACCATGCTAGCCCACCTTAGAGAGAATCTTCATCAACCCCAAAACCGCATGAAGCAACAGGCAGATCAACATCGCTCAAAACGCCAATTTCAAGAAGGGGATCAGGTATTTTTGAGGCTACAACCATAGAAGCAAACATCACTCAAAGACAAGGGTTGTTAGAAATTATCTCCAAAATTCTGCGACCCGTATCAAGTACTTCAGCGCATTGGAGAAGTCGCCTACAAGCTAGCTTTGCCACCCACTGCAAAAATCCATCCAGTCTCCCATGTCTCATGCCTCAAGAAAGTGATTGGGAACAATTGTTGAATTCAAACCAGTCTACCTGAATTGGACGAAGAAGGGTCAATCTGGCTCCAACCTGAACAGGTTCTTGACACACGAGAATGGCACCTGCACGGCTGCACGATTAAGGAAGTCCTAGTCAAGTGGAAATACACCTCTCCGGAAGATGCGACCTGGGAACCAGCCACTATCCTTCAATAGTTTCCACAGCTTTAGCCTTGAGGACAAGGCTATTCTTATGGGGGAGGGCATGTTAGGGTCCAAACCCTAACCCCCTTATTTATGTAATAGGATCAAGTCATAGTTATAGTTAAGTAAAGAGTCAATAAAGCCCATATTAATAATTGTAAGTGGTTGACCCGCATTTAAAGAAGGGACCACAGTTAGTTGTAAATGGACCATGGTATTAGATAGATGGTATTAATAAGAACCATGGTATTGACCCATGGTATTGCATGTATGAATCCTATATAAAGGATAGAGACTCCCCTAGAGGAGCATCGTGTCTTATTTTGTAATTGAGCCCAGCTCTATTGGAGGTTGTCCCCTCGAAGAGGCAAGTGAACATTGCTTTCTGAATAATAAAATACTTGCTGTTATTTCTTATTGTTCTATGTTCTGGGTATATTTCTTCACATATTTTGTATTCTGGTATCTTCTCGCAAGTCAAGAGCATAACAAATATTATCTAATATGCATGATCCTAGTGAAAAGTAAGGACATGTGAATAAAAGGATCAACTCAAACTTACTAAAAGAAACAAATCACTCTTAACTTCTAGACTTCAAGCTTAAACAATCAATACTTCTAAAATAATCAAAGAATTAAGTCTCCTACCAAAAGCAATGAAGTAATCCAACTAAATACAAAGTTGTTTCCTAGGAAACTGCGTCTGCAAGAAAGGAACAACACTATGACTAGAAATGAATCTGCCAAAAATAATATCAAATATTCAGAATTAACAACTCTTCATTAATCTCGGGAAACAACAAGGAAAGATAACACTCAAAGAACCAATTGTATTAAATCTAACTCTATGATATTCCACTATAGCTACTACAAAAACTCATACTGTAACAACAAATCTGATAATCAACAATTAGATCTATAACACAATTGAATAATTGTAGAATAAGGAATGAAAGGAAAATACAAATTTAATAATACAAGAAAGGCCAGTGTTAGTTCTAGGATTGGGCCCAGGATCACTGGAATTCAACTGCCTCATAGATAACTCAACGCAATAAGTTAAGGTTGAACCGCAAAAGTCTCCATTAAATTATAATGAGTAAATTATAAGGAATTTCTGGAAAAAATTATAACATATATCAAAATGACTATAGCTTAAAATCTGTTATAGAGGTTTAATTCCTCATTTTATATTATAAGCTATTCTATTTTAAAATAGAAAAGCGATCATGAGAGTCTGAAGATTCTCAGAATTCTTTATTCAAATTACAAAATCTCCAACGTTTCCCCAAAATAGCAGGGCCAAGATCTCTTCTTCAACTGATCCATCCATGATAGAAGTCAATCCCGTTCAACTGGTTATAATTAACCTGAACAACTCCACATAATCAATTCTTCCTCGACTATTCTAAGGAACAACGTCCAATATCAAATATCCATGTTCAATTAATGGTTCAACTCATAAATAAACATCACCTTTCATGATTTAAATCAATTCATTAAAGAGATTAAGTAATTAAAATCCGTTAACTCCTTTCCAGAATCTACATCACACGAGTTAGCGTATTCTACACACAAAAAGCTTAGAAAAATAATATAAATATAAGAAAATAAGGTAAGAAAATGTATCGATTTCGAAGCCCAATATCAGCCCCCAACTTACCTATTTGTGTAACCTCATGAAAACAAGTGATTAAGATGAAGAGAAGTTAGGGAATAGGCTAGGTAAGGATTTTCTCCATAATGTCGGAATCCATTTCTACTTTGGATTTCTTGAAAAGAAACATACTTACCTGCCTCGATCAAGTCATATTCAGATTTGCAATCATCTTGAGGACACTAGATTATGGGGAATATGTATATGCACCCTATTCATCTAGTACCTTCTTCCAACATCAGATGAGCATAATCCCATGCCTTGCTCATTGCAGAATGGAAATTTCAAAAGCTAAAAGGGTATTTTCTTTTAATTTAACCAGATGATGCTTGCCATATTTGCTTTCCTCCTCAGAGAAATTTAACCCTGATGTCTCCCAGGTACTCTAGTCCTAACTACAAAACATCATTATGAATGGGTTCCAAATCATCAACAACACCAGATTGTTCCATAAACCTCTTATGACAGATAAGTGTACGCAAAGGGCTTTGTGGCTCTCCTCTAACCCAAAGGTCAAGGCTAAGATCTCTTCTTTGAAATACATTATAGGCTTTAGCCCACTTTATCTTATTTCTAGAAAATGATATAAAAGCTTGAAACTGCACATCCCCTATAAAAGGAACAAGGTTCTCATCTACCTGCTCTTTTAGGAAGAAGTTGTGCATGTACAGTTCACATAAAAATTACTTTGTATTATCATCCTGCTTATGAAAATAATTAACAAAATCTAAAACATTGTTGAATTCATATGGTTGCCCTAACTAAATGACCTTGACTTTAAGAAATAAATACCATTCTAACATAAATAAAGAATAATTTATGTCATAAATGCACAACATAGCATCAGAATATATAAAACATACTTCTTTCATTTTTTCTATGGTCTTTTCAAGCTGATCTTTCAGAGACTAGAAATTTTTCTTAACTGCTCTCATCTTAGCATAAGTTTTGTCCTCTGTAACTGTCAATACCTTAAACTTTTGAAGCAGTTCTTGATGCTCCTTCTTAGGTACTACCTCTTTCTGATATCGCGTTAAAGTTTCTCGTTGTTCCTCCATATTTTTATTCAAAACCTGAATGGTGGCTTCCACAATTAAAGGAGTATATGGAGGCACATGTTATGTCTGTGCACTTCTCGTAATGAGGGTTGGTGAATCTATTTGGGTCCCTACTTCAGTAGTCAGAACATCAATATTTAATGTGTCTAAGTCAATTTGAGTTCCCACAATAAAGGTAACAGAAAAGTCTTCAAATTTAGTTTGAGTTTCATTCTCCCAGACTTCCTTCTTCTTATCATTTCTCTTCTCATGATGCCTTTGGGCCTTACTGTCCCACAACCATTTCTTTAGTTGTCATACCTTCATTTGTAGCTTCCTATTCTCTTTTCTCAACAACTCTGTTTATTTACTGGTCTTTCTTTTCCTTTTATCCTTCAGTCCTTTGTTAATATTTTGTGTAAATTTTTTGGCCAAAGTAACTGGAGAAGAGGAAAGGGAAACGACAGTTTTGGCCTGAGGTCTTTGGATCATTTTTTCCTTGGTGGACTCAACTGTGGCATCAATTATGGTTTCCACAAGGTCTTTATCAACCTGGGGTTCAATTAGAAAGTCAATATTGACTTCTTGTCCCATGTTTTCCAAAGGAGACTATAAAGCTACTTCTTTAGGGGAGGAGGGTTCTAAGACAGTTGCAACAGAATTTGTAGAATTATCTTGAAGAAAATTATTCTCAAGTTATCTTGAGGGTTCTAAAATGAAATTGGTTGTTGAATTAGGAGGAGAGGTTAGAGAATTAGGTCACATATTTTAGTCAAAAGGATTTACTGAGCAACCTACTTCTTCTTTGAAATTCATAGAATTCATAAAAATTTCCAATCCTTACAGAACTTGGGCTACCTCCATTTTCTGCTCTAGAGGAGAATCCTCTTGATTGGTTTCCTTTGTATCAAGAAATTCTTGAGGTCCAATTTCCTCCAGTGGTTGTTCAGAGGAGTCTATATAATTTTGTGACTTAGCCAACCTAGCCAATCTTCTCCTTTTTCTAGGTAGGGAGGCCAAGACGGAAGTCATTCTTTTCTTTGCCCTAGTTAATTATTGGGGGGATGGAGTTTGTGTTTTTCCCTATGAGGTACCTTCTCCCATAGCATTTTCATTTTTATTGGCCTCCTCATTCTCTCCTGGCTTCTCATTATTAGGTAGGATGTTTCCAAAATATTCAATGCGTGCTTCGGTTTCTGATGGAGCTTCAGGATTTCCTAAGAACTCTTCCCAGCTCAATTGTGATTGATTCAAACTTCCAAAAACTATCAATTTTATGAGCCTACGGTGACTCACCACTGAGACTTGGTCCTTATATCTTTTGATACTTAAATCATTTTCATGCAATAACAAATTCAAAAAATAAGGCAGGTTTAGGATTACCTTTCATCTCAATGCGACCATTAAATTCAAATGTTGTCCTCTTACCACAGCGTACCGACCATCGCAAGTAATGTGTCTTTGGAAGAATCCTGCTAATTCCTTCCATGGTTTTATAAATGAGGCGGGATTGTACCCCTTTCCCTTTCTGACCAGTTCCTCTCCAGGGTTCGTGAAGAGGGACATTGCGCCCTGCAACGGAGTATGTATTTTGAATCATTTCTCACCTTCTATGGAAAGGGCTGTCACTTCTGCCAAAACTTCTTCATTTACCTATATTTGTCTTCCCTTTACCATTGTTATTCCATTTCTCAAATTCCTTGTAAATTCCAAGGCGACTTCGTTATCAAAGCCTTGCAATCATAGGAAATAGTCAGACCACCCTCCTTGGTCCAGAATAATGTGTGCTTGCTCATAGATCCGTAATTGGGCAGGTTCACTACACACTAAATGGCAGCCCATTTTGTTTGTTCCATGGGGAGCAATTTGGAGCTAGAAACAACAAATTTAAGCAGATACATAGACAAAAACGTTAAACAAAGTAGAAAATTCAAATAATCATAGCATGTAATGATGTTACAGAATATTTAAGTGTCCAATTATGTGTTTAGCCTTTCACCCACCCACCCCCCCAATGAAATTAGAGGTCGCCCACGACCTTCCATCATGCATTTGACTTGTTAATATAGTTGACATGACTAAACAAATAAGAATGTATTAATTAGACATAGGAGCAACCGTAAAAAAAATAGAAATAGTGGGTGAGGCATGTGACGTAATTATTGGACACATTAATCTTAAAGCATGCTAACAGGACTAGATATTTACAACACCCAGAGCATTAAAGTGGATTAAAATCATGTGGTGATATTTTGGACTCTAATCATGAATAAGACAAATTTCATCAAAATATTACCCTTAGAGAAAAAGAAAACAAATTTAGAATAGACTTGGTAGCTCTTCAAAACAAAAAACAAAAAATATTACATTCATGATATGTAAAATTAAAATTGATCGTTCATACATACTCATCATTACCACTTTCCAAGGAAAATTTTAATAAGTTTCCATAGTAATCCAAGGTTTTTCTTTTATTGTTACTAAGGGAGAGAAAAATAGTTAATTTTAGATGGTAATTTCAAATGTAATTCAATACCATAGGCATGTCCTCTACTGTCAGCAAGTGTCCATGGCCTCAACAAGGTTTCCTTTTAACTCATTGATATGTCAGTATCCCATTCTACTAGAAAAGATTCATAACTTTATTTTTCGATTATCGAAAAAATGCCATTATTCTGGCATGGTGACCAGTTGATAACAATGCCATTCACTAGAGCTGATGAGACGAACAAGTTGGCTCGTGATGAGACATCTTGTCCTTCAACCTAAATATCAAAGGCCATTACCCTGGCTTGGTGACCAGAGTGGTAATGTCACCACATTAAGTCTTATGATCATGGTAGGTCGGCTCGTGATGAGACCTCCTATCCTTTGTCCAATTCTCTTCTTCTATTTTTATTTATTATTATTTTTTGTTCTTGTTTTTGTTATGACAAAAGATTAGTGAATGGGGTGGCTCATCAACTCCTTAAGAGTTAGGGATGGTGTCAAAAGTATTGTAATAATTACCTTTTTAGCTTTCCATTTTTCTTCCCAAAATTTATTTTTCAAGGAGATCGAAGAATTATAAGAAACTAAAAGGAAAGAAAAACTCCTCTAGTGGTGATTGAAGAAATGCATTATGAATATATTTATGTATTTACAATATTAGGGTTGTTAAAGTTTTAGGAGGTTTATAAGTCTATTAAAAATTTCTTATAAAACATTCTCTTATGGAAATCATTTGGGCGAACTGATTATCTCACCATGATATCAAAGAAGAGCTTCAAAATCAAACTAAAAGAATAACTATTTCTAAATAAAAAAATAAAAATAAAAATTATGGCTAGAAAGAAACAATCATGAGTAAGGGAACAATAGTTGTGACTAAGGGAACAACAACTGTGACTAAGGAAACATCAACTGCGACCAAAGGAAAAATAGTTGTGACTAAGGTAACAACAACCGTGACCAAGGGAACAACAACTGTGACTAAGGGAACAGCAGTTGTGACTAAGAAAACAATAACCATTTTTTTAAAAACTTAACTTCAATTAAAATCTTTCACAAAAGTATGTAAAATATGTAGAGAATGAAAGAAATTAAAAAAAAATGCTTCAGCTGCTTGTAGTTGCAGAGTTACCTCCTCGATCAGCTATAACCTGCAGGTTGGAATCATTACTTACCTCCTGAAGAAAAGACTCCCATATGATTGATTGGTTATACAGGAAGATTCGATGTCCATTGGCAAGGAAAGAGATGCCATAACCATCAATCGTAGTAAGGCTCACTGTACCGTTGTCATAAACTTTGGTGACCTCGTATGGTCCCGACCATCTTGTCTGGAGCTTCCCTAGGAAATCTTCAAATTTAGAATCATATAATAGCGCCCAATCGCCCTTCTGAAAAAATTTCTTCTTGATGAGTTGATCATGTCATTTGGCCCTTCATTATTGAATAACATATGTACACTGCAAGGTCGATAAGTGCATTTCTTCCAGTTCATTAAGTTGTTGCAGGCATTGTTTTTTCGCTTTTATTAAATCCAAGCTGACTTCCCTTGCAGTTTTGATAGTCTTAATTTCGAATTCTATCATAAAAATGGTCTCCTTACCAAAAACAAGCTAGTATGGTGAATAGCCAACAGTGTTGTGCCAAGTTGTTCTATAGGCCCATAAGGCCTCACGGAGTTTGGAAACCCAGTTCTGGCGGTTCGCAGATACTATTTTTGTCAAAATTACCTCCAGAAATTTATTGGTTCTTTCACCTATCCATTTGCTTGAGGGTGGTGAGGGGAAGTAATTCTATGTTTAATGTGATATTTCAGCAAGGTAGCAGAAATTTTGTGGGCAGTGAACTATGATACCCCATCTGTTATGATCTCTCTAGGAAATCTATACCACACAAATAGTTCAAACAAAAAGTTAATAACTTCCTCTTTTGTAGCCTTTGAGAGAGTTGTTTCTTCCACCCATTTAGTTACATAGTCTGTGCAAACTAGAATATACACCTTCTAATTTGACGGTGGGTTGAAGGGCCCCACAAAATCCAACGCCCATCTTTCAAAGGGTTTGAGTACAATTTGTGGTTGCAAGGGCATTTCATCAGCTTGAATGGGGCGACCCATCCTATGACATCTATCACAGTTCTAGACATATTTCCTTGCATCCAGGAATATTATGGGCCAGTAATAGCCCATTTGTAACACTTTGTGCCAAATTCGTCGATCAACAAAGTGCCCACCACAAGGTTCGTCATGGAAAGCCTTAATAATATCATAAACTTCATCTTCCTTGATGCATATGCAGATTTGAAAATCAAACCCTGTATGGAAAAGGTAACCATCAATCCAGGAGAATCATGCACTGCGTTGAATAATAAGCTTCTTTTCCCGGGACAGTAAATGTGTTGGCAGTTTTCTTGTTGCCAGGTAATTGGCCACATTAACATACCAGGGTGTTTTAACTATCATGGAAAATAGATGTTCATCCAGAAATTGATCTTCCACAGGTAAAGAATCGGCCACAATTGGAACTCTGGACAGAAAATCTGCAACAAGATTCTCCTTCCCTGGTCGATCCTTTATGGTAATATCGAATTCCTATAATAACAGTAACCATCGATTTATTTGACCATTAGTAACAGGTTTATTAGCTAAATACCTAATGGCAGAATGATCAATATATAAAAATATTAGGTATCCTGTTATGTAGTGACGAAATTTATTGATAGAATAAACAACAACTAAGAATTTTTTTCTGTCACTATATAATTTAGCTTTTTCGATGTAAGATCCTTATTGATATAATAGATGGCATAAGGTTTTTTGTCTTCTTCCTATCCAAGTACAACTCCTATTATTGTGTCTGATGCATCAGATGAAATGTGGAATGGTAAATTCCAGTTTGGCCCTCGTAACACAGGGGTTGTTGAGACCATCTTTTTAAGATCTACAAAAGCAACATCACACCTATCAGTCCATTCAAATTCCACATTTCCTGTCAATACATACAAGGGTGCTGCTATTTTTGAAACTTTTTCTATAAAACGACGATAATAAATAGCATAACCAAGGAAACTACGCACCTCAGTTTTTGTACAAGGAGTAGGCAGCATAAGAATTACCTCAATATTTGTTGAGTCTAGCTAGATGCCTACAATAGATATAATGCCCCGACACTACACCTTATGTCATCATCATATGACACTTTTCATTACTAATGCATAATCAGGTAGCGATGCACTGTTCAAGAAATTTTCTAGATTTTGTAAGGCTTGGTCAAATTCATTGCCATAGGGAGTGAAATCATCCATGTATAGTTCAAGTCCTTCATTGATTAAGTCGAAAAAAATACTCAGGATTTCCATCTGGAAAGTGGTTTGTGCATTACACAACCCAAATGGTAAGACCCTGTATGCAAATGTTCCCCATGGACAGGTGAATGTGGTTTTGTCCTGATCTTTGGGAGAAATCTTGATTTGATTATATCCATTGAAACCATCCAGGAAAGAGAAAAAATTATTTCCAACAAGAGCGTCGAGGAGCTAATCAACAAATGGAAGAGGAAAGTGATCTTTTTTTGTAGCTTTATTGAATTATCTGTAATCCATACAAATTCTCCATTTGTCATTTTTCTTAGGGAATACAACC
The DNA here is from genome assembly GCA_031772625.1 of Pinus tabuliformis. Taxonomy (NCBI): domain Eukaryota; kingdom Viridiplantae; phylum Streptophyta; class Pinopsida; order Pinales; family Pinaceae; genus Pinus; species Pinus tabuliformis. Next base: position 838,135,445 of record CM062818.1, read on the forward strand.
AGCAGTGAAAACCACTGGCTTCCAGAGATAGGATATATAAAATTAACAACAAGAAGCTTTTGTAACTCTTGTTTTACTATATCCCTAAGGTGTGGATTTAATATTCTTTGAGGTTGGCGAATGGCATGGGCATATTTTTCTATATAAATGTGATGTGTACACAATTGAGGATTGATGCCTCTCATATCATAATATTCCCAATAAAATGCATGTTTATATTTCTCGAGGATTTGAATTAATTTTCTACGTTGCAAGTCGTCCAGAATAGAATTAATATTCAAAGTCTTACCAGGTTCAAGTTAGATGGGAACATTATTATGAATTGTAGTTGCGGGTATATGATCATTATTCAAAACCTCTAGTGGATCTCCCTGGGCCTCATTGTCAAGCATGTCTTTTAACATTTGACATGTTGGATTCCCAATAATAGAAGGTTGGTTAATGAAGCCATTAATTCCTCAGTTTTCCTTTTAAAAATAAGAGCTTCATCCAGAGTAAGAGGAGAACGTAAATTTTCTTCTTGATATTTGGAAAGGAAGGATTGATAATTTCCGACTGATAGGCTACATCTAGCAGACGAATATAAGATGATATTTTTAACAACAATCACTTTTGCAGTCATCATATTCCCAGCTGTCATCCTATATATGCATCTATGGTATCCCTAGTGTTAGAGGGTGTCCATCCAACCTATTTCTAGGATTGATAACTAGAAAGTTCACTGGGTACTCCCAGGAATCTACATGTTACACAAAATATTGTCACCATGACTATTTGCAGTCAGTATGGGTCTATCATCATTCATATTGTCCTCCTAAGCAAGTCTCAAACCTCAGCTCTTCATGTCAAGCTTTGAAAATGAGAGAAAGACCTTAAAAATCATTAATGCTCTAGTTCCGCACTTTCTCTCACTGTTGCCTGCGGTCCCGCACCCCCTGTTCATGTTACCTGCGGACCTGCCCGCTCTGTCTCTAAAGGAGTGGGTGCGGACCCCTATGAAAGTCAAAAAGGCGAAAGTTTATTCTTAAAAACTCACTTTGGGTTAATTCTAGATGATTCTAGAAGGAATTTTGACGTGGATGGTTCGCTCCTAGGTGGTTCATGCATCCCAAAAGTGAAGGAGCTAATCCCTTGATGAGAGGAGCTTATCCCTTTGAAGGAGGGCTTTATCCCTTTGAAGGTGGACCTAGTAACTTCCCTCCATTGCACTATAAATTAAGGCATTGGGCTGGTTTCTAGGGAGGCTAGAAGCTGAACATTTTTTAGGGTAAATGCTGGTGGAATTGGGACTTCCTAGTTAAGCTTGAGAGGAGAGATCACATACCTTTTCGCTTCATTGGGAAGAGAGTGAAACTTGTCAAAGTAGAGGAGACTTCTTGCTGGACCCTGGGAGGAGCTTGTACAGCATCAAGGCACAGGTTGTAAAGTTCTTCTTTGATATAAATTAATACAATCAAATTCATTTTTCTCAACAAATTGTCTTATGTGATTTGTTTCATGAATTCCTTGATCATCATGATAAGTATGCTTTATTGTATTGGCTTTTCAGGTGCTATTTAATTTGTGTGCTTGTTTGTGTTTGCAGATTCTCTACAAGGGAGCTCTTTTGGATCAACGGAGCGAGGCTTCCACAAACTTGCATTGGACCCAAGGTAGGCTTAAAACACTTGTTTGCCTTTGTTTATAAATTTCATATTTAGAGAAAGATGGAATTTGATTGGTTTGCTTGTCACTAGATATCATTAAATACTAGGGAGGTCGATCTTGTCCGCAAGAACGACTCATTCCGTGTGACAAAATGGCGACTCCACTGGGGATCATACCTAGGTATGGCGACCATACTAGGGACTTGAATGTTTGATTTTTTCCTTGCTTTTACTTTGACCTGAGAAACTGTGTTTTTGTTTCTGTTTTTGGCTTGATGTGTGCGGGATTGGGTAGGTTTAGTTAATCTTGAATTATTTTTTGTTTTTCATACTTTTGGGAGAGGACCGCACCCTTTGCTTGTAACACAGTGCGACCTATCCGCACTTTTTCTTTACACACAGAGCTGTACCGCACCTGTGTGGACTGCGGACCTGCGGACCCTGTCAAAATTTTGAAAAACTTAAGATTTTCTCTTTCAGTCAGCTTAGGATTTTTTTAGGTTTTTTTTGCCTCTGCCCAGACCTGCATGTGACTTGTCAGAAACTTTTCTTAGGTTAATTCCATTGGCATTAGGGTTTTAGGTGAAATTCCTAGAAGTTTTGGTTGTCGGGCTTGGTTTTCATTTTGGTCTTGTAGTAGCTCAGAGCTTAGAAGCCTTAGAAGCCTCAGATCACCTTGGTTTTTACTGGCCTTCTTATGAGTCTGACCATTTGCAAAATCTGCCTTTGTTGAGGATGTTTCTCTTTGCGAAACTTCGAAAAGACTTGTGTTAAAAGTTTTGGATTTCATTTTTAGAAAAGAAAACAAAAATTGGTTGTTTTTTGACTGATTTGTGATTCTGGACAAATTAGTCCTTAGTTTGCTTATAGCTAAGTAAAACATCCTTGAAAAGAAATATTGTAAGCTTTTACTTCAAATAGTTCTTAGAAATTATAGATCTCAAGATTAGATTTTTCCATAGTTTTGAGTGTTTTATGAAAATAAAAAAAATCTCTTTTGAAAAAGTTTGTTTTGTAGTATTTGAGTGTTTGAAAGAAAAGGGAAATTTTTGTGAGCATAACTAGTTGTCTCGTTTTTTAGTGTATTGGAAAAGACAAAAAGCTCTTCTTTTGATTTGTTTGTTAAGAAAGATTTGTTTTTACAAGTATTTGCATTCTCAACTCTTTCCTATCTAGAAATTCATTGAAGGGAAAAGATTGCTTATCATCTTAAGTGCATTTTTAGTGATTTCGAGTCGAGTCTTACCATAAGTTTAATCTCCGCACCTCTTGACTTAAAGAAAAACCAATAAAAATAACGCTTAAAGTAAAATCTATCTAGTAATTTTTTTATTTCTAGGGCTCTATATCACCAACATAGCTTAGGCTAGTATCTTGGAGTAGGGAGTAATTAACTCTCCAAGATAGTAAAACAAACAAGTAGTTGTATCTTGCGGTAGGAGATAAAATCTAATTGTTACATCTATGCTCTGGGAAAGCTCCTCTTAAAGGAGAAGCACGAGATCATATCTGAACCAGTGTGGGAATCAATCATTCCTCATTGGGAACGATAGAAGATATTCACGTATTAAAAATGGTAAACCTCAGATTAACCATTGTCGAGGAGCCTGGGGTCACTTGTTGGTAAACCTTGGATTATGTCAAGGAGCCTTCAAGGGGATTGAGCTTGTTACTCTGCCCTTGCGTGCGTATCGGATCGTAGACTATTCCCCTAGGTATATTTATTTCCGTTGGTAACCATAGTGACCATATTCTATAGGATTCTTTCCTAAGGTGATGGTGGAGGGAAGATCCCACTGTACCTGGAGCAGATGTCAGCTAGACTCACTTGGATTTTCTGGGGGGTTCTCTTCACTCGAGATGGTTTAGTGGAGGAACTTCTGCCAGTCTATTCATTAAGCAGGTTGTTGGGGTAACTGTTCCAACCACCATTTCTGTATTGAACTCTGCGATGTTGGATTTCATCACCAACTAGTGTTTTCAGTACGGAAAGTTACTGTTTGTGTGTGGTTTGATCTCCTAGATTCTTTAGGCGTGTGATTCAAAATTGTTTGGTTCTTTAGAGGCTTTAGGTGGTTTTCATTGAGTTTTTTCTTTGTTTGCATGTGAAGTAGTTAAAATATTTAATCGTGGCTGAATTACCGAGGAAGTCTCATAGACTTCGGGGCCAACCTCCTGAGTTTTCACCGAGCCAGCCTGAAGGGCTACGAGCCCTTGTAACTCCTAGAGACAGTAGAGTTGGGTCACCTGAAGAAGGAGAGTCTTCTTTAGTGGTACATCCTGATTATCAAGCTCTAGTAGCAGATTATAATCCACAATCTGTTTCTGTTTCCGAAGTTACTGGTAGTTTTTCATCTACTAGTGATTTGGGTGAGGAACCTGAAATATCTGAACCTGAAACTGAATTTGTTGCTACGCCAACATCGGGATTTTCCTCTCCAACTTCTAGTGGTCTTGGTTCACCCAGGGTAGAAAGAATAATTACCCAAAATCTTCCTTCTAGACTTATAGCTATTGAAGAACTTGCTACTCCAGAAGAAGAAGGTACCCCTATCCCTGAAAATCAACCTGTTATAGAACTTACGGAGCGTGAATCGATCTTTTACAGTCCACCTAGGAGCGACTCTTGGTATCTTTCATTGACCAATTTTTTGGAAAACCCGGGACTAGCTTTTTCACCACCTCGCATTCCTTTTCACCCAACACCTAGGGGTTATTATCCTCCGTTAAATATGTCAAGAGTCACTTATTGGTACTTTTTCGGGAGCATCTCCTCAACCTATTGAACAAGGGTTATTAACTGGTAATAATGGAACTAAGCCATTGAGTGTAGAAGATATTCTTATGATGTCAGGTACTATTCCTAATCCACAACCTCAAGGTGGCCAGTTACCGCCTGGGGGGCAGCCTCAACGTCCTCAATTATCGCCTGGGGGCAACCTCAAGGTACCCAATTTCCGCCTGGGGGGCAGCCTCAAGGACAGTACATACCTACGGGACAGTACGTTCCTCAAGGTCAACCCCAGACTCAGTATGTACCTCAAGGTCAACCCCAGTATCAATATGTACCTCAAGGTCAACCCCAGTATCAGTACGTGCCTCAAGTTTATCAACCTCAAGGTCAGTACCCAACCCAAGGTTACCAACCACCTTCCGGTCAATCATTTGTCCAAGGAGCTGGAAATGTACCTTTGAATTATCAACCCTACCCTCAACCCGGTTATGGTCCTCAATATTCTCAAACTGTTATGGGTCCGTACCTCGGAATGAACTTAGTGTGGGATCCATCTCAATCCCAACAGATCTTGCAACCGAATGTGCAGTTGTCATCTCAAACTGGACAACCCTTAGTTTCTGGTTCACCCCAGCAACCTGTCCAGTCTACTATTCAAACTTCTGCACCTTTTGTAGTTTCTCAGTCTGGGCCTAGTACACCTCATACTCCACCTCAAACGACTGCTGCAACCTCTGTTCAATCTACCCCACCTACTTCTGGAGTATCGACAGCTCCGTTTCTATTGTTCTTGTATCAACTCCTCAGACATCTTTACCTCAGTCTGGATCCACAATTCAAACTTCAGTTCAAATGCCTGTAGGACAACCTGGTCCAAGTACGGTTGTCACAAGTCAACCTCAATTTACTTATCAACCGTACCAGGGACAGTACCAATTCGGTCCTGCTGTGCAGCAGCCAGTCTATCAGTATCAACCGTACCCTGGATATACATATCAGCGACCTCAACAACCCCAGTACGGTCCGGTTAATCCTGGTTTTCCGGGAGGATATAATATCCCAAATGCAATTCTGATTCCTAGTTATCCTGGATATCCTCCTCTTGGGGCTGGTCTCATGACCCAGGGTTTCAGGGACCCTAATCGTCAATTACCGTTTATTGCAACTTTGGACTTGCCTGACTTGTCGCGCCTTACGAACGATCCAATTAACTATCTTCCGTTTTGGCCGCCAATGCCGAATAAGTTGCCTAGTGATATTCCTAAGTTTGAAGGCAAATCAGGAGAGGACCCGTCGAACCATGTGATGACTTATCACCTTTGGTGTGCGTCTAATTCCATTTCATATGATTCAATCCGTTTAAGGCTTTTCCAGCGCACTCTAATTGGTCTTGCGGCCAAGTGGTACATTGAGTTACCGCGAGCCACTTTTTATAACTTTAGTCAGTTAGCTACTTCATTTTTAACTCATTTTCAGTTGCCATTCAGATATGACGATGGCACGGAATTATTAACTTCATTAAAACAGTCAACGTCCACCTACATTTCAGATCACATTCATGAACAGAGACGTCGACGGTGTTTAGTGAAGGTTTTTATTCTGGATCAGATCTTAGCTAAATGGTTTGTAAAATCTTTATTACCGAAGATCACTGAGGATGTAGCTAAGGCCGGAGTCGTTACTGAAGAGCAAGTAATTGCTCAAGCTCAGTACCTTGACTTAGTTTATATGCAGTCAGGTACGTTACACGAGAAAATCCCTGATCTTCGTAAACAAAATCAAATAACTGCAACTCCTTCAGGGTCTCATGCCGTTGATGGTATGATTGGTACGGTTAATACCAAAAGTAAGAAGAATTCTTCCAAGAATTCTTCTCCTATCATAACTTTTCCAGATTCCCCGACAGGAGATTCTTCCGTGAAAATTTCCGCCAATATTCATGTTGTAGAGTCATCTACAGCCAAATCAAAATCCGGCGGTAAGAAGAAAGGGAAGAAGAAAAATAAAACAGATAAAAATTCGAAAGAGAAACCAGAAAAAACGGAATCAACTGATGAGAAACGCAAAACTCGTTATCCTTGTCTCATTTGTGACGAAGAGCATTTTACAAGAGACTGCCCTCATCATGCAGAGGTTGCGAAAATTGTCAAAGGTTCCCAAACGACTGCTGTTTTGAAGGATCCTTTTCCTAGTCAAGACAGTAAGATGATAGGTTCTTCCTCAAATGCCTCCGAAGAACCCATAATGATGATGTCCCATGTTAGGATTGTGACTCGATTGCATGATTATGGAAGTAAAAGTCTTGTTGATGGTAAGGAAGCAGAATCTTCTCATTCGAATCCATCAACTTCAACTCCCGGTTCCGATCCACTATAGATCGAGAAACCTAACCCAGACTTAGTAATCAAACCGCCTGCCAAGGGTATACTTCGAAAGTTAGCTTTCAATCCACATGCGAGAGCGGCTCAAAACTATAAAATTGTTGAAGATTTGTCTATTTCACCTTTAGCAATGTTGGCTTTGGAAGTGCTGCAATCATGTCCAGCACAGCGTAAATTGCTATTGTCGGCTATAGGAGCTGTTGACGTTCAGGACTCGAACCTTATAATTTTCGATTTAGAAAATAGTACACCACGCTTACCTCATCAAATGGCTTTCCAGATCCCAGTGTTATTCAAAAACAGACCTTGTTATAGGACTGTGATTGATGAGGGAGCCTCAACGTGTATTATGTCGATACAGTGTTGGAGATCGCTTGGTTCTCCTACGCTAAATCAATCCCTAACGATTCTAAAGGCCTTTTATGGCCATGGGTTTCATCCTTTTGGAATTCTACAGGATTTACCTATAGGGGTTGAAGGCAAAATTGTTAATCTAGATGTGGAGGTGATTGATGCCCCTCTAGATTACAACCTTCTCTTGGGTTGTAGTTGGTCTTATGTTATGACAGTTGTCGTTTCATCGGTCTTTCGGCTTATAAAGTTTCCTCATAATGGAAAGATCGTAACTATAGACCAGCTGACTTACTTTTCATCCGACCCAGCCTCTTCTTAAAGTATTTAGCATGTCGGCAAAACAATTATCCCGTATAAGGATGTTGGAGTAGGACTAGTTAAAGATTCTGGTTTACTGGGAACTTTTCCTTTTCCTCCTATCAACGCATTGTCTTCTACTGCAACCATTCATATGATTTCGTTAGACACTATTGTTTATGATGATCCTTGGATCGTACCTTCCGAATCTGAGATAGACTCATTTGGTGATGTTATGCCTTTGAGTCCATATGAAGTTGCGTATCAGGTCGTGCAGTCGTTTTCCAACCCTTCTTCAACCAAAATTGACTTAATGAATGTGGTCCATTAGGAATCACTTTCAACATCAAGCTCAGACTCAACAACATTTTCTAAACTTGTCCACACTGATGAGCAAATTCATGAAATCCTATGTGTTGATGATTTACCATGGGAAGATCATCATCATAGATCTTCGTTTTTACCTGAGATTGATCGATTTGAAAATGATTTTTCATCTATTTTTGCGACTGAATATGTCAAGGAACCTCAGAATCCAATGAAAAATCCTGATTCTGAGTTAAATTTGGGGAACATTTCTCGAACTATTCCTATTGATATTTCGGTTAAGCCTGGGATTGTTGAAAACATTCATATAGGTGCCTCTTGTACAGAAGATGAAATTCAAACATATAAGGCCCTATTTCAAGAATTATGCGACGTGTTTGCCTGGTCATATGAGGAAATGCCAGGAATTGACCCAGCAATTATCGTTCATGAAATCAAAACTTACCCGGATGCTAAACCCGTCCGGCAACGTTTGCATCAGATCCACCCGCGAAAAGCTGCTGCTATTAAGGCAGAAGTTGAAAAATTACTCAAAGCAGGTTTCATTTATCTGATTCCGTTAACGGATTGGGTATCGAATATTGTTCCTGTTAACAAAAAGCAAGGGACAATAATAATATGTATCAATTATAGGGATATTAATCGAGCCTGTCCAAAAGACAATTACTCAACTCCCTATATCGATCAAATCATTGATGATTGTGCCGGCAGTGAAATATTCTCCTTCATGGATGGTTTTTCCGGATACAACCAAATCAATATTCTACCTGCTGATCAACCAAAAACGGCTTTCATTTGTCCATGGGGGACATTTGCTTATCGCAAATTACCTTTTGGGCTCAAGAACGCCGGGGAAAATTTTCAAAGAGCCATGTCTTACGCATTTCATGACATCAAGCACATTGTGCAACCCTATCTCGATGATTTACCTGCTCATTCATTACATCCAGCTGATCATCTCATCCATTTACGAGTAATCTTTATGAGGTGTAGGCATTATCGAATTAGGTTGAATCCACACAAGTGTGTTTTTTGTATAGAAACGAGTCAGCTACTGGGTTTTGTTGTTTCGAAAGCTGGCATTCGCGTCGATCCCTCAAAGGTTGAAGCTATTGTCAAATTGCCTCCTCCTTCGAGTGTTCGCCAACTCCAAAGTTTGCAGGGGAAAGCAAACATTTTATGTCGATTCATTCCTAACTACGCCGAGATCACAAAGGGTTTTACCCGGTTGTTGAAACAGAATACTCCATTCTTTTGGGATGAGATAGCTGATAAATCTTTTGATGCACTAAAACACGCATTGACCCATGCACCGTTATTGCATCCTCCCAACTACAACCAGGACTACTTCTTATATCTCGCCGCCTTGCATTCCACCATTGGAATGGTGTTAGTTCAGGAAGATGAATTCGGTACTGAACATGTGATACATTACCTTAGTCGAACTTTAAATCCAACTGAGCTAAAATACTCACATGTGGAGAAATTGGCATTGGTAGCTGTTCAAGCTGTCCAACGTTTTCGTCATTACATTTTACTACGTAAAACTACAGTAATTTCTGATTACAACCCTATGATCTATATTTTGACCAAACAATTGCTAGGGGGAAAGTACTCCAAATGGATTGTGATCCTGTAGGAGTTAGATTTGGAATTTGAAAAGTCTAAGTCGAAGAAATCTTTAGTTTTTGCGGAGTTAATGTGTGACTTACCGCGTGCTGACACGGAAACTGTGGAGGAGGAGCCCATTGCGGACGAATCCTTGTTTCTAATCAGCACTTTAGATCCATGGTATGGGGATATCATCGTTTATCTCCAGACCCAATCCTTTCGGCCAGAAATTTCAAGGTCAGAACGTCGAAAAATACGATTCCAGTCCCAACAATTCAAAATTATTGGAGATACACTTTATCGTCATGGGGCGGACTCTGTTTTTCGACGTTGTTTAACTCATGAGGAAGCTGAAAGGGTTCTAAATAACTGTCACTCTAGAGTGTGTGGCGGTCATATGTCTGGGTTTGCCACAACCCAAAAGATATTGCGCGTTGGCTATTTCTGGCCGTCTTTGTTTAAATATTGTATTAACGCGGTCTGAAAGTGCCACAACTGCCAAATTTTTTATCGAAAGATGCACGCTCCACCTGCTCCTCTCCACCCTATAATTGTCGTTGGTCCTTTTGCGAAATGGGGTATCGATTTTATTACATGTAACCCTCACTTGGCCGGGGGGCATGCGTATATCATCCTTGCGGTAGATTATTTTACCAAGTGGGCCGAGGCGATGCCTACATTTGAGGCAGACGGCAAAACTGTTGCGATTTTCATGTTCAATCATATAATTTCTAGGTTTGGTGTTCCACAAGCGATTATCACTGATCATGGGCGTCATTTTTGAAACATTATGATGACTGAACTTACAGACCAACTTGGCTTGCGTCATGACAGTTCAACTCCATATTATCCACAGGCTAATGGTCTGGTTGAAGCCATCAACAAAGTTCTAGTCATCATGATCCGACGAATCATTGGGATTCATAGGTCGAATTGGCATAACATGCTATTTTCAGCGCTTTGGGCGTATCGAACCTCAGTAAAAACGTCAACCAGGTTCACTCCTTTCCAACTAGTTTATGGTCTGGAAGCTGTGTTACCTATTGAATGTGAAATCTCGTCATTGCAAATTGCCATCGAATTACTTCCAGCCACTTCCGAAGAGGAAAAACGTTTGTTATACTTGGCTCATCTAGATGAGAATCGATGTGATGATGCATTAGCGATCGAAACTCATGCCAAACGTATTAAAGCTCAGTATAATCGAAATGTTACCCCTCGAAATTTTTCGGAAGGAGACCTAGTCTTATTGTACGATCAAGCAAATGATAAATTAGGCACTGGAAAATTTGTACCCATGTGGCATGGTCCTTATGTTGTTAAGTGAAAGCTAGCAAAAGGGGCCTATGAATTGGTAGACTTTGACGGGGTCTCTTTAGGTAAACCCAGAAATGGTCTTTACCTGAAGAGGTATTATGCTTAAATCTGGGTGTGGAGATTTTTAGTTAGGGTTAGTTTTCTGTCTAGCTGGTGTGTTTTAGATTAAAAAGTGTGCTTAGCTTAGAGAGTGTTTTTCGTCATTATTCCTGCTTATCTTGGTTTTACTCTTGATATTGCAGATGTCGACGCCTCTCCAAACATACATTGGTTTTGCTGATGGTGCTTGTCGTAATACACGAAACATTTCTTCCGCAGCTTGGGTTATCTATTCACCCTTTGACAATTTGGTATCTATGCATGGGGTAAGCCTCGGTCAAATAACGAGCAACATTGCCGAGTATAGTGCAGTGATTTAGTTATTATCTGAATCTATTTCATTTGGGATTTGTAGTTTGATAGTGAGGTTAGATTCTGAACTCGTTGTATTACAGCTTAATAGAGTATATGCCATTAGAAATCCAGTGTTATTGAGATTATTTTTGAGAGTTCGTCTCTTGGAACGTGAATTTGACTATATTGAATATCAGCATATTCCAAGATATTTAAATACATTAGCAGATGCAATTTCTTCTCGAATGTTAAGCAGACATTTGCAATAATCATACAAGTAAATTTAAAAACATTCCATAACATGTTTTACAAGATAAGCCGGTAATAGTGATATAGTATAATATAGGAGTGTGTTAAATATACATCGTCTTCGATCATAAGTTGAAAAACACCTTATGATCGGCAAAAATGATAGTACAAAAAGCAAAAATGTCATATGTGTCTACAACAGGCGATCATCCTATCACTGGTGATGATCTCGATAAGAAACCACTGTACGGGCCACCCTGCAAAGGAACCTCCTGAAAGGTCTTGGGACCCCGATCACATAGCACTGTAGCCTAAGAGGAATGTCATCTATGCTGGTCTCCGGAATGTCTGTTGTAAAACGCTCTAGATGACTCTCCAATTCGGCCAAGGTCTCTGTTGATTCGTCCTGTGGGACTGGTGCTGCTGCAGCTGGTTGTTTCCTCTCATAGGGCCAGAGAGCGGCTAGTCACCGTGGACCTGCATCTGCATTTGAAACTTTTACTATCAATTTTGGGACGAAAAAAAAATAAAAATTAAAAAATTAAAATAAAAATAAAATAAAATAAAAATTAATTAGAAAATGTTGAAAATGATTTTACCTGAGTCATCCCATTGCTCTCCTGGTGGAAGAGCCATGTCTGGGTCACCACAAAAATCTACCCCAGCGTAAGGAAAGTCCTGAATAGCAAAAACATGGTTCTCCAACCAATGGAAATGCTCAGGAGTAAATCAAACGACTTCTGCCCCCTCCTCAGGATGACGGGCCATAACTGCAACCCATCGCATCAGTTTGGGCTCTCGGGGAAGTCCAGCTCCAACAGTGAGATTCTGTGGGACCAACATTGGAACCCTCTCTAGACCAAAGCTCACGACTAAAGCACCATATCCAAAGGTCTTCAGCTGTCCGTTCTTTGCTCTAGTCAGTTGGTCTTTTATATTAGCCAACACAGCATCGCACCAGTTGAAGATGGTGCCTCGAAAGCAGTCTACTGCCATCCGCATTTGGGATCCAGTGGCTATATGTAGTGTTGCGCTCCCGTAGAGCCTAGTAACAGTAAACGCAATCACTTTCAGTTCAGGAAGGGATATGGTTTTGATATCTATCCCTTTGTCTCTAGTTTGGTCATTGCAAAACTCTAGCCAGAGGCTATTGACAGACTGGCCACCTGGCCTAGTCCCGAATAGAGTCAAGTGTTCACCTCTCTTAGGCAAACCAGTCAAAAAGTAAATGTCTTTTGGCTCCATTTCGACCTGGTGACCACCAATGAAGAAGCACTGGTCCTGTATGCTCCACCTGTCTACCAGCCACTGCAAAAAGTCCACCTGGGCCCTCATGCCAGGTATGGCCCAGAATTTGTATAAGCCACATGCCTTCAATGCATCAATCGAAGGTTGATGATTTATTGCGGCGAGATCTACATCCTCGTGCTCCCATTCTCGCCAATCAAGCATGATGTATACCCTACATTCAACAAAAAGGCGAATTAGAATATCTAAAAGCAAAATTTTTGCGTGAAATTTGAGAAATATAGGTTTAAAAACCCTTGCTGCGGGGACCGCACCCTCTCTGTTAGAGACAGTACGTGGGTCCGCACTTTGCCTTCACGGCAGGTGCGGACCCCTGACTTTTTTCCCTTCACGAAAAAGTCGGGGTCCACAGGTTACCTGTGCTATGCCTGCGGACCCCCGCGCGCGGGTTTCTAACCTAAAAATCCCTTTAAAAATGAAATCAAAGTCTAAAAACAAATTTGAAATGGATGAAATGAAAGAGTAGGATGATGTAGATTACCTGGAGGAGACGGCGTTCGATTCCAATGGACGGATTTTCCGCAATCTTCACGGGAAGTTTCTGACCAAAAGCTCTATTTTCTCACCCAGAACTCAAACGGTAAAAATGAATTTACAAAAGCCCTTTTTATAAGTTTTTTGAATAAATGAGTTTTTAATTTGTTTATGTTTCACTTTAAAGAGGCAACTTTTGCAGCATTTTTATCTATTTTAAACAGGTATGAGTAATGTTTGAGTTTTTGTTCAGGATAACGGATTTTTCAGGCGAAATCAGTCATTTTCGACGAAAAAACATTAGAGTCACCTTTAAGATCTTTTCTAACTCCTAAAACATGAAAAGATCGCCGAGTTTTTCTTTTTAAGCTCGTTAAAACGGAACTAAAAAGACGGTCCACTTACAACCCTTTTCTGACCATAAAAACATGAAAAGATTGCCGGATTTTTGTCGTTTCAAATTCGATATTGGTTATAAAACGACGTGTCATTGATCACTTTTTTACTTTTTCGGGTCAGAGGCACTAATTATGAAAAGTACTCCTTGGTCATAATGATCAAGCGGTTCTCTCAAGTATTATTTTATACTTTTTCGGGCTTGGGAGACACAAATTTACGAAAAAGGACAACCATGGAGTCTTCTTAAGTTTTTTCAGACTCTCTAAAATTGAAAAACGTCGAGTTTCTCCTATACTGGACTCGTTAAAATTTAACAGTAAAGGACCTGTTCAATTACAAACAGGAATGGACCACTCCTTCATGGGGTTCAAATTTAAACTAAGTTGGACTCATCCAAAGGATGAGCTTATAATCAAGCAAATGTTATCCTCCTCAAGATTGTCAAAAATAAAGAGGTACTTGCCAGAAATGGTGGGGGAAAAGAGAGAAAAATGAGCCTGTTTGTCATACTTTGTAACCACTCTTGAACACGACACTTTTATTCACCTGGGTTGGGAAATCCTTTGCCTAACAGTTGATCAAACCATATTGAAAGTCTTCAGCCGGTTTCTGGGTATTAACTTTGGGTCAATTGTCACCAAACCATATGTTGTGTCATTATGTGTTCAATAGGTCAGTGCAAATAAGCCATTCATCTGCAAAATATCTGTCATCCATCTTGACCATCCCTGAGTCAGTCCTTGCAACTAAATTTCTTCAAACTTGATCTATGATTTCATGTTATGGGCTTGCCTACGACGGATCGCTTTCTATCGACTTCAGTTCATGATCTAGAAAGATGATCTAGAAATCGTCAGTACCTTGGGATCTGCATGCCTCAATGGTAGGTTTCTCGCCTTCGACGATAGGTTGCATCATTGACCTTCGATCAAAGGATTCCGTGACATGTTCGACATCAACACATCTATTCACATTTCATGGATTGTACTGAGTACTTTGAGAGCCATTAACATTATTGGTGGTTTCTCTCACACTTGTTAAGAGTTTACATCATTGACTGGTAATCAAGTGGTTTTTACCATGTTCGACTTCGACACATTCATTCACATGGTTAGAATCGTACTATTTCGGGAAGTAGAAATGAAGACCCTGGATCTAGTTTCCACAATCCAGGCTACGAGGAATTTTGTATTCATTATACAGTGGACTATTCATAAACAGATGGTTGCATCCATACTGTGCCTATGTGTGTCTAAACTTGTGATGTATTACAAGATCATTCCTATATCAGAGCAGTAGTTAGTTTTCTAGTCAGTTTTGATCTGAGTATGGGAATGCCTACCTCAGCGATGATATGATCTCATATATATCTTTTGCATTGAATGTTTTTACAGGTTCCAACCGGGCTCTCCGCAAGATAATCCTCGAAATGATAAAGTACTTCACTATTCCTAGATGATAAATGAAATCCTCATCTAATATAGACTTCTCACTTTAGGGGGCAATCTGTTACACAAAATATTGTCACCATGACTATTTGCAGTCAGTATGGGTCTATCATCATTCATACTGTCCTAAGCAAGTCTCAAACCTCAGCTCTTCATGTCAAGCTTTGAAAATGAGAGAAAGACCTTAAAAATCATTAAATCTCTGGTTCCGCACTTTCTCTCACTGTTGCCTGCGGTCCCGCACCCCCTGTTCATGTTACCTGCGGACCTGCCCGCTCTGTCTCTAAAGGAGTGGGTGCGGACCCCTATGAAAGTCAAAAAGGCGCAAGTTTATTCTTAAAAACTCACTTTGGGTTAATTCTAGATGATTCTAGAAGGAATTTTGACGTGGATGGTTCTCTCCTAGGTGGTTCATGCATCCCAAAAGTGAAGGAGCTAATCCCTTGATGAGAGGAGCTTATCCCTTTGAAGGAGGGCTTTATCTCTTTGAAGGTGGACCTAGTAACTTCCCTGCATTGCATTATAAATTAAGGCATCGGGCTGGTTGCTAAGGAGGTTAGAAGCTGAACATTTTTTAGGGTAAATGCTGGTGGAATTGGGACTTCCTAGTTAAGCTTGAGAGGAGAGATCACATACCTTTTGGCTTCATTGGGAAGAGAGTGAAACTTGTCAAAGTAGAGGAGACTTCTTGCTGGACCCTAGGAGGAGCTTGTACAGCATCAAGGCACAGGTTGTAAAGTTCTTCTTTGATATAAATTAATACAATCAGATTCATTTTTCTCAACAAATTGTCTTATGTGATTTGTTTCATGAATTCCTTGATCATCATGATAAGTATGCTTTATTATATTGGCTTTTCAGGTGCTATTTAATTTGTGTGCTTGTTTGTGTTTGCAGATTCTCTACAATGGAGCTCTTTTGGATCAATGGAGCGAGGCTTCCACAAACTTGCATTGGACCCAAGGTAGGCCTAAAACACTTGTTTGCCTTTGTTTATAAATTGCATATTTAGAGAAAGATAGAATTTGATTGGTTTGCTTGTCGCTAGATATCATTAGATACTAGGGAGGTCAGTCTTGTCCGCAAGAACGACTCATTCCGTGTGACACTACAGAAATGATAATATTATCTAGAGGCCTTCTGGTTTTACTACCAATCTATCAGCTAATTCCAGCATCATGGAGGTTGGTTTCAATGTTGTGATCCCAAGGATCCCACAGGTTTCTACTATCAAAATATTTATTGCGGCTCCTAAGTCCACTAAGGTATTTGGGAAGTTATGACCCTGAATTTTAACAGTAACTACTAGGTTTCGAGGGTCATCATATTTAATAGGTATTTGCTTCCCTAAAATAAGATCAGAAAATGTCCCCAAAACATGGACTATAGGAGAGTCTTTTAGTTTTCTCCCAGGATTTTTGACCCACAATTATTTGATGGTTTTAGCATAGATCGGAACATCCCGAATAGCCTAGAGAAGAGGGATTTTAATACATAATTTATTTAGTTCCCCTATGAGATCAAAATCAGAATACACCGGTGGTTTGATCACAGTGAGTCTCTCGTGGAATGGAGGAGCAACGTTCATAATTTTAGTAGGCTCTTGTTGTTTGGTCGACTTGTCAGGTGCCTTTGTTTCGGTGAAGACTATGGTGGGATAAGGGTGTTTTGTTAAAGGTTGCTCTTCAAAAGGATTTTCACTATCTGCTTGCTCTCAGCTTCCTTTAATGTCTTTTGGAAATATATTCTATCCATATCTCAGTTGCAGCTCATTAAATTCAAAGGAAGTAGAACCACAATCTGAGTTTCCAAAAATATCCAAATATTTGACGGGCATGTTATTCAGATTAGGATTCGGCTAAGCGGGTAATCGGGGACATAATGGAGGTGGGACATTTGGGGGAAATTGAAGTGGATCTTGCAATGGTGGTTATGACTGAGGCAACATTCCAACAGATGGATTAATCAGTCCCGGAGGACGCTATCAGTTCTGATACAACATTGGTCCCTTTGTAGATGAATTTTCCCAATGTGAAGGGTATGAGTTATTCGGTGGGTTTTTCCATGACGATGTAGGATACTATTGATTTGGCCACAAGGGTCTAACGAATAGTTGATTTATCCAGGGTAGTGCAGAGTATGGCTGAGATTTCCAAGTGGTATTAAAAGGTTGTTGACCCTGCCATGTTGATCCAGGAATCTATTGTTGAGCATATTGTCCAGAATAAAATAGAGAAGGATCATGCATCATACCTAAAGGGAAAGTCTGCCACTACTGTCACTGTGCCATGAGATACACTAGCTATAGATCTTCCTCAGCTTCCTTGAATAAATCCTTCAATCTAGGGAGTGAGGTACAACATTTCGTTGAGTGATATTTAGTGCAGATAACACATATTTCAACTATGTCTAGCGGGCACTCTTTGTGGCTCTGCTTCTTTCGACAACAAGGATGAAAAATAGGTAGGGCCTGCTCTTCATCAGTTTGTTTTTTCTTTACCTATAGGACATCTAACTATGTAGTTAATGTACTCAAAATATCAGTTTTAAAATCTTCTAAGAGATTACCAATTTCTGCTCGAGTTACTCCTCTGCCTACAGTTCTGCTAGTTCTGCTGAGAGGATCTTGAACTCCAAATTTGGTTTGTGTACTTCCTCGTGAGCACCTAATACACATTTTTATGATATTTTCATATTCTTCTTTGGAAATATCACCTTGTCCCATTATATTAAGTGTTTTTATCCATTCATCTTTCATGCCCTTAATCAAAGAAATTTTCAATACTTCTCTAGGTAAGGTAGTGTAAGGTGATCTTTGCAAATTATATTGAAACCTTTCAACATATTCTTCCAAAGTTTCATCTTCTTTTGACATCATTTTAAATATTTCTTCTTTTAAATCCTTGGATCGGAAATAGTCCTGATATTTAGTAAGGAAGGCTTCTTTCATTTGATCCCATGAGGTTATGGCACCGTCTCCTAGTCCCATGAACTAGCGTAAGGTTGCTCCCTTTAAGGTAGAAGTAGGCAATTTCAATTTTTGAGCGTAAGTGGTATATTGATAACCTCAGCATAAAACATCTAACTCAAATAGAAATGCATCACGATCCTCAGAAGCCATTCCAAGGAAATTTGGAAGATTATGTAACAAGATGGCCTTCATTGGTGCATTGGCCTGTGGATCAACAATAGGATATTCTATGGTCAAAGTTTGTATTCCTAGTGTTGTGTTTTCCATTTGGTTAAAAAATTTCCAGTAATCCTCTGTAATTTCATAATCAGGAGGTATTATCCAGAAAGTAATATGTTGGTTGGGCTTTGGACCTTAAGTAGGTCTCATAGCACTATTCAGATCAGGAACTTTGGGTTCTTTCCTTACAACAGGTGTTGCAAAAAATTCTAGCTTAGAATGTTGTGGGTATGTCTCACTCGTTTCACCTTCCCCCTCTCTTAAATTTAAATAATGCCCGTCAATTTTACTAGAAGGACTGAGATCCCTAATAGATGTATCTTGAAATATTTTCTCAAATCCTACATTTTTGTCGTGAATCTTAACGTGAGTTGCAGCGGATGACACTGCTTCTCAAGGGGAAATAGTAGAACCCTTCTCAAATATTGTTAAGGGACCTACCAACACTTGAGACTCTGATTTATGAATGATCTTGTCTATAAAGGTCGTTCTTCCAAGGCCAAGATGACCTTGGTTTTTGGTGGTTTTTGAGGTAAATTTTTCATCTATAACTATCTGATTTGTAGTCCCAGGATTTTTCCTGGTCATACACACTAAGTGATCTAAATGTATCAGCTGAGAGTAAGAACTGGAAAAATATTTTTACTTAGAGCATGCGCAATTTCTTACCTTCCATATTTAATACCCAACCCTTTAGAGATACAGCTAGCACTTCTTTGACAACCTCCTATTGTACTATGCAACAACCCCCCCATTTATACGAAGTAATAATTAATATTTGACATATAAATGGGAACCCTTTTAAATTTTTATCCTTTGAAAATAAATCCTAACTCTACAAATTTCCTTAAAACCTAGAATACAACCCATACATAGAAATTTTATCGCAAATCGCATTTCGCAATTTTCCATTTGACAATTTTAAACATCTTTAAGAAAGTCCTTAAATGCGATATGCGATAAAGCCCCCGCTGCGATTTTCCGATCACAAAACTTTAAGATCACGCGATCGCACTTCGTAAGTCACAAATTAATAAATCATTCCATTGTTGCACCCCTTAAAAAATTGGGAAATGCGATATTGCGATTTTCGCAATCGCATTTCGCATTATCTCCAAGAAATGTTATATGGCAACGTTTGAAAACTTCGATGCGGAAAATAAGGCATGAAGCATGGGAAGTTACTGAGTTTTAATGAAATATTAAGTGGCTTAACAGAGTAATTAATGTTTAGCAACTCGAGGAGAGAAATTGATCTTTTCAATTTATGGCTAGTTAACACAGAAATCGCATTCAAAATCTTCCCACGATTCAAAGTCATTTCAAAGAGCTCTCAACCTTAATTTCCTTCTATTGTGTGTGCTGATATATTTATGTCGTTTCAAGCAAGCTTCCAAGGAGATGTCATTACGAAATTTAATGCAAAAGAAAAAGTAGCAAAGCATCTTAGAGTCTGAGGTTTCATAAATGTCGCCCATATTTGCTGAGACAGTTTGCAGTGTCAGTGGAGGAGCAATGGCATGGGAATTCATCTACAACATACTTGAAGATGAGCGGCCTAAAATTACTATCACCAATACAACAGCAAACTCAATCAAACCCTCCGAATTTCAATTCAAAGATGTTTCTTGCACCTTTCCTCACAGAATAGGAGAAAGCGCCAAGATACTCCCATACACTGATATGATTAGATATGTGGTGGAAAATCTCAATATTGAAGACAAACAATTCAAGAACTCCAAGATGGAGCTGATGGGATCATTCAAAGCTAAAGATTTGAAACAAATGTATCATCTTCTTGACCCTCAGGATATATATGACAAATCATTTCTAGCCAACTTCGCAATGCAAAATGAAGAACCCTTCAAGATGATTCAGGGCTGGAGAGTCCTAGAGAACAAATTCAAATATGATAAGATGGGTATGTACCCCATTTCTTCTTTATCAAATCACCATAACTATGCAGCTTCTATGTTATGTAGATTATATGGATTACCTAATAATACCAATTTCTCCATAGAATGGATCCCTTTGATCGATGCTTGTGTCAATTAACATATAATGAATTAGGCCACTATCCAATCTCATAACTTAGCTACTATTATTTCCGAATATCACCAAAAGAGATCCACCTCCACAGAGAACCTTCCTCCATTTTATTTCAGTGCCTATATCATGGAAGTCATTTGTTTTTGTACTAAGTTTCCAATCATGCGTTGGAAATGTACTTTGCAAGACCCCTACCCCATTCATCTCAGTCACAAACAGATGTGGGAATCCCATTTTATTCCGAATTTTTACAAAATATGCCATGGTGTTATTTTACCATTACACCAATTGATTTTTTATAAGAAACCCCCAAGAATTTCTAAAGAAGCCGCTACAGACCTTCTCATAGTAGGCAAGTATTTTGCTGAACAATGTTTCATGTATATTAGAGTTTATGGAAGTACAGTAGACCCTCATGTACTCCCTTTGTATGTCTCCGACAAACTATTAGCCAAAGAAATAGCTCATCGAACTGTTCGGAAGGGCTTGACCAAGACCTTGAAAGATAGCAAAAAAACATTATGGCCACCCTTTCCCATTCGGTCTGGTTCTTTTTCTTTGGCAAACTTTAACCATGCAAACAAAGAGTTAATAAACTTAGAAATCCTTAGGCTCCATACTCTGCCAAAGAGGCAATTCGACCCAGAAAAATTAGCACAAAATGTTACTACAGCACTAAAGCTCAAACCCTATGTCCATGAAGCTTAGGAATTCGAAGATCTTTTACAATCAGCTAAAAATTTGGAACAATCATTTGATTGGGCGAAGGCGAATCTGAATCCTAATGACTTTGAAAGTTTTCAGGAATTTAGAAATCAGAGGCTCGAAACAATCCCATTGCATTTGTTAAGAGTTGATGACAAGCCTACACCCAGTGTAACTATTAACAGTGAAGGGCCAAATTCTCATATAGAATCTCAGGTGAACATAGCCCAGGATACAAAGAAGATACAAGAGACAGAGACTATAGCAGAATCCAGCAGAAGGTCAGACGAAAAATAGGTCATAAGCGACCCAACTAAAGATACCGGTCCCGAAGGCAAAAGTAGCAATTTGGAGCAGGAATGGAACCAATTTAATAAAAATCTCCAAGATACTCCCAAGACAACAAATGTCCTGGAAACCATAGAACATCATACTCCAAAGAAAACTCAGAAAATTTCAAAGTCGGAGCCAATAAATGAGCAAGGGACAAATTTGCAAAATACAGAAATCATCCCTACATTTCTGACATTTGAAATTATTCTAAAGGTTTAGAGATAACTCCTTTATATTTATTCTACTACCCACTACATACGGTTGTAGTAAGAAGACAGAGTAAAAGAAGGAGAGTAGAAACACCCGAAATCCCACTTGGGAATGGACCAATGGACATAGTCTGAAGGGATATTCCTTCGAGCCCAACTGAAAACTTAACCAGGCTATCACAATTTACAGGGGCATATGCTACTGCCACCATGGATAAATCCACATAGGTATCTATTTTGTTAAGGGAAAGGGAAGAAAGGATAGTGCAACTCAAGCAACAACTGGAGATAGAAAAAGAAAATGTGAACAAGCAGGCCGCTGAACAAATAGTCCAATTGCAACAGAGTATGGAAGTATTAAGAATAAGCCATGAAGCAGACATCTCTGTAAAGAACATGCAAATCCAAGAGTTTCAAGAGACCTTTAAAAAAATGAATATGTCCCTACTGTCGATGAATTCATCAAAGAGGCATTGGAGCTAAAATCCATTCTGTCAAAACAGCAAGATCTATTATGCCAGAGAATGTCCCATATCACCCCTTATCTGATTACCAGTGATCAATTAACAGATAAGGAAATTGATCAGAGAACCGAGTTTAATGACTTAAACACTAAGATCTCTGACTACATTGAATGGCAAGAATCTGAAGAAGGAAGAAGCGTCAATCTACCAGAAATAGAAGAAACACACAAAGATATATTGTTCACAGATTGGGATGTGTAGATCAAGCAGGCAGAATTGGCAGTAGCAAGAGCAGTAGAAGTGGATAAATATATAATTAAAGTAGCCAATCACATGTTGCACACCACCAACTTGATAAAAGAAGGTAACCCAAAGTCACTGCCAAATTTGAATGACCTGGATAAAAGCTAGAAGGCAAAGGTGAAAATCCAAAGGGAGGTGATCGCAAAATTATCAAATACTGACTGAGAGGCTTATTGGAAATTCTTTATCAAACCTCACAGCCAAATTATGACGTTGAATTGTTCACTCAATTCAACACAAAGGATGTTACCACCTCTCACAGATGCCATCTTCATAGGACAAGTTAGGATGCAATTCAGGGCACCTCCTCAAGTGAAACCAATGGCCGATATATGCGATCTAAAGGAAAAGTTGGCAAACAGCAAGACATCTTTATAACCTCTAGTCATCAAATCACTTTTATTTTTAGAGTTAGTTGCTAGTTAAGAGGAAGGTTATTTGAAACCTCCTCGGGATATTTTGTATAATCTATTTTTGAACTTTAGTTAGAAAATATTTATACCCTTCTCATGCATTAAGATAAGGGTCCAGAATTTTACCAAAAACATTTGCAAAGAATGCACTTCTGTAAGTTTGTGAATGCCTTGATGAAATTATGGAACATGGTCATTATTTTTTAATCTCAAACAAATTTCCTTTGTTGATGCATTATTGTATGCTTGGAGAATAATTTGATTTGAAGAAAGGACTTGATCTATGTCATTAGTCAAATGAGCAGAACCTCACACATATGGTATTTTTATCTTGTATGATCAGTGCTATTTTGTTTAATTAGTGATAACATTTCGTTTTCATGAATTATATATGGAGTATGTTATTTCTGTTATGTGTTAATTGCACTATTGTATGATGCCTAGCTGGAAGTATTTATTTTCATCTATGATCATTAAAAATATGTGATATAGTTTAACATTTCTTTGACTATCTATTTAGTCAAAGAAATTATTTTTACATGTTATCATCTATGTTTAATACGTGAATGATCTTTATTATCACATACCAAACATATATCTTTTTAGATCGCATATCGCATAGAATACCCCGGGTTTATATTAGATTAAGTTAGCTAGAGATTTGCATGCTAGAATAGGTCATTTAGTTATCATTATTCTTATTGCAATCACTTGAAAACCACCCATTCTCATTTTCAAACCCACTCTGGAAACTGGTCCCATCATCCCCAGTCGGAGCCACCACATCAAACGGAAAAGGAGTTGTCTTTAAGGTCTGGACCGGGTGGTTATCCCCCATGTTGGAGCAGCAGAATTCTGAGGCTTCAACATTTTGGCGCTAGAAGGAGGGCCATCCGACTATGAATGGCATATAAATCTAAAGATCAATTGAAAAACATTCATAAGAGTCAAAACCCCTCCACAACTTCTACCTCTTCTAGATCTCGTTCAAAATCTCTGGATCAGAAATCTAAAGTTGTAGAAACATCTCCCTCATCTCCTAAAGTATTAAGACAACCACCTTCTTCAGATTACACTCCTGAGTCTCCCAAATTTCACTCCTTAATACAAAAATTGGAACAGATATCCATTTCTGTGGAGAAACCTGAAAAGCCCGAAGCTTCTGAAGAAAGAGTCAGTCCCCTATTACGAGATATTGGTGTATTAACTCGACTACAAAGTGAATGGCTTGGAGTAACCCCTTTTGAGTTTCTCATTCATTCAAGATGTAATAAAGTTGCCACATCAAAATCTGAATCAGATACCAGCGAGATCACATCACCTTTCCCTCCATTTACTTCCCCATTCACTTCCACTCAATTCGCCTCTTCTCAACAATCCATTTTTTCGACTCAGACAATTAGTGTTGCTACCAGTAGTACTAGTCCAGTAGTAAGTTCTTCACCATCACCATCTACTTTTGGATCTACTTCCTCATCTTCACAACCTTCAACACAAGTTATGGCCAACCAACCTACTCAACCTTGGGAAAACCCTGGTGCTGTATTGGTTGCTAATCCAAATGCTCTCCCAGCAAACCCAGAAAAATGGTTACCTAAGTATAATCCTTATGATTTATCTAGGTGGATATTGGTGGCCACCCACCAAGTCCACTTGGACCCCCACCATTTTCTCTTTCAGCTTTTCAGTTTCCTTAATTGTAGCACAGTTTACTATTTTAGCAGTTTTTCGGGTCATGAACTTCCAGAGCCGTATTGAGGCCCTAAACGACATTTTTTGGGAAAACTGGGAGAAACATGGGTCCATGGACTAATGTTTCTCTTCCCAAAGTTGTAGTTCTCGGATAGATCTTTCTAACGAGATATTATGCATGTTAAACGGGGATCGTATGCCAAAGTTACGACCCCGGGAAGTTGATGTACCAATTTACCCAAACGGGGACCACAGTTTGGCGTTTCATCTTCTAGGGTTAGTTTTTTGGATGTTTAGGGTTTTCCATTGTTTCTCAACAATAAATAGGCCTTCGAGCTTCATTGTAACACAGTTCAGAGGCATGTAGCCACCACATCTCTTCTCAGAGATAAGCTACCATCACCCTAGCTAGTTTATTTCCATTTATGTTTGTAAGCATATTTCAGTATTTTACAGTAATTAAATGAATTATTATTTATGCTGCCTCTCTATATGTATGGTTATATCTGTAATTTGTTACATTACTTTGTCGCTCAAGGGCCTCTTCGAGCAAGATTTTGATAGGATCTCCTGCCCCCTCGTCTTTCTTTTCATCCGCCATGGGAGGCCGTCGGGATTTGCGAGGCTAGTCTTGCAAATGTTCAACCAGTTCAAGCCCTAACCCCTTATATCCCGACCTTGTTGGGGACATGGAAAGAAAGACAGAGAAAGAGAAAATCACTCTGATACCACTGATCTAGATTTAAATAGGAACGCAACAAATTACAGATATAACCATACATATAGAGATGCAGCATAAATAATACTTCATTTTATTACTATAAAATATTGAAATATGCTTACAAACAGAAATGGAAATAAACTAGCTAGGGCGATGGTAGCTTATCTCTAAGAAGAGATGTGGAAGCTACATGCCTCTGAATTGTGTTACAATGAGGCTCGAAGGCCTATTTATTGTTGAGAACCAATGGAAAACCCTAAACATCCAAAAACCTAACCCTAGAAGATGAAACGCCAAACTATGGACCCCGTTTGGGTAAATTGGTACATCAACTTCCCGGGGTTGTAACTTTGGCATACGATCTCCGTTTGACGCACACAATATATTGTTAGAAAGATCGATTCGAGAACTACAATTTTGGGAAGAAAAAAATAGGTCCATGGACCCATTTTTCTCCTAGCTTTCCCTAAAAAATGTCGTTTAGGGCCTCAAAACAGCTCTGGAAGTTCAGGACCCGAAAAATGCTAAAAATAGTAAATTGTGCTACAATTAAGGAAACTGAAAAGCTGAAAGAAATAATGGTGGGGGTCCAAGTGGACATGGCGGGTGGCCACCAATATCCACCTAGATCAATGATGGTCTTCCTTCTGAAGAAAATCTAAATAAATTTATGTTAGCCATGAATCTTAATGGAGTTGCACATGAAGATGTTGTAATCAGATTGTTTACTTATACTTTCCAGGGATCTACAGGATCCTGGTATTTCTCCCTTCCAACAGGCTCAATAATAAATTGGGACACTTTTGAAGAAATATTTCTCGCAAAATTTGGCAATGATAGAATCATGGTGTCTTTAATCAGTGACCTTTCCAACCTAAAATCAAGTTCAGACGAAAGGATCAAAGACTTCAACTCTAGGTTTAACAAGTTGCTAAACAAAATCCGAGATGCCTCTAGACCTGTAGTAGATGTGCAAATTGAATGGTACATATCCTCCCTTACCTCTAATATCAATTTTTTTTTAGATAGAGCCAATAAGGTTACTCTCATAGAAAACATGAAAGTTGCCTGTGGAAAGAATAATTATTTCCTTAGAAAAGAGGTCACAGATAGAAGAAAGGAAATCAAAGAAAGTAACATTCAAGGAAGATTCAAAAAAGAAAGCTCCAAAGGACCCTTTCAACCTCGAAGGCCTTCAAAATGTGTTAAAGACCATGTCAAATGAAATGGTCGAAAACAAGAAACAAGTTGCAGAGTCATCCGCTCCTAAGAAAGATTTTTGCCCATTCAAGAGAAATCCTTCTTCTACATCCCAACCACCAAATACTATTTCAAAAGCTGAATCAGATCAAAAACCAGAAGAGGACTCAGCAACTGAAGAAGAAGTTGAGTTAAATGGAATGTGGGACTTTATTCTTCTAACTGAAGAGGAAGCACAAGCTATGCTAGTAACTACAAGTAAAAACAAATCAGAAACAGAAAGTTGCTACTCCTATAAAGGAGAAGACAGTAAGTAAGAAATCTAAGACTACTCAAACTGATTCTATTCCATTAGATCCTCCAACTTCTTCCAAAACTTTAGTAATCTTGGATACAGTGGAATATAATATAGTCGAAGATATGAAAAAGACGAGAGCAAATATTTCATTGCATGAATTGACTAAGCTCAAACAACAACAGAAAATCTTACTTAGAGAATTAAAAGCAGTTCCTGTAGCTCCTTTACCATCCACTGTAGTTACTCAAGCTGCTAAAGATATGGGAAAACCTCCTTCATCTTCAAACAAAGTAAATCCCACAGACCTAGTTTTGATAGGTGATAGATCTATTTCTCATACTCCTCCATTTCTTCTTACTTATGAGATTTTCAACAGAAACATCCATAATTGCCTTGTTGATTCAGGAGCCTCTTCAAACATCATGCCAAGAACTATGTGCACTAAATTAAATATTACACCTCAAAAATCTGTTGTACACATAGTTCAACTAGACAGGACCAAAGTAGAAGTACTTGGAGAAATGATATCAGTTTCAATCAGGATTTCCTCTAATCCAAAGGTTTCACAGATAATCGATATTCTAGTGGCTGATATCCCTAAATTTTATGGTTTAATTCTGAGTAGGGATTGGTCCGAAAAATTACATGGATACTTTGCAACTGATTGGTCTCATATGTGGTTACCATACAATGGTAAGCCTAACCAAATCAGAGTAGACCGTGAGAAATTCATGAAGTACATAGTCACTGATCTCGAGGGAAGCAATGAACCTGTAGCTTTCACCAATAATATCATTGGAAATTACTTAGTTGAGTCATTCTTG
The DNA here is from genome assembly GCA_031772625.1 of Pinus tabuliformis. Classification (NCBI taxonomy): domain Eukaryota; kingdom Viridiplantae; phylum Streptophyta; class Pinopsida; order Pinales; family Pinaceae; genus Pinus; species Pinus tabuliformis. The sequence continues at coordinate 838,162,784 of CM062818.1, forward strand.
GGATCCTTTAATGCACAAAGATCTCCCTTTCTGGATAATGTTGTAGTATCTCAGATAGAAATTTTTTCGCAAACAGATGCTTCCAAGTGTATAGATGTAGTTGATAAACTTGTAGATAATTCATTATTCTGGACTCTTTATTTTGATGGTTCCAAGTCTGAAGATGGTGCAGGTGCTGGATGTATCTTAATCAGCCCGCAAGGAGAGAAAACCATGTTAGCCTGCAGGCTTGAATTTCAATGCACTAACAATACTGCAGAATATGAAGCATTGATTCAAGGGTTGTACAAAGCCATTGGCCTTGATGTCAAGTATTTGCAAGTATATGGAGACTCTGAAATAGTCATTAAATAGGTAAGAAACACAATCCATTGTGTGTCTGGGCATCTCAAACATTATCAATCCCTAGCCCATAATCTTACTTCGCATTTTACTGCTTTTAACATTTCTTCAGTCCCCATATTACAAAATGCAAGTGTTGATTTACTTGCCAATGTAGCATCTAAGCTTATACCTTCAGAGGAATTTAGTCCAGATAGGTTTTCTATAGAGTTAATTTTTAGACCATCCATCCCTGATAATGTAACAAATTGGAGAGTGTTTAATAATGATGCTGATATAATCAATTTAAATACATCAGAAGCATCTTGTGAGGAACAAATCATAGATGTGTTGGCATTATGATACATATGTTGTACTTGATGGCAACCCACTCATCTCAGATAATAAATTATAATGTAGAGAAAAGTTCACGCACTTTTATTCAGAGAAAAGTTTATTTCATGTAGAGAAAAGTTCACGCACTTTTATGCAGAGAAAAGTTTATTTCATGTAGATAAAAGTTCACGCACTTTTATGCAGAGAAAAGTTCACGCACTTTTATGCAGAGAAAAGTTTATTTCATGTAGAGAAAAAGTTCACGCACTTTCATGCAAGGAAAAGCGCGTATATGTTGGAGAACTTACCTTTGGTCCATGGTAGTTAGTCCTTGGTATTTGAACCTATGGTTTTGGACCATGGTACTTCGTCAGAAGTGTTGATCCCAAGTATTGGGTTGTTCATGCAAGGAAAAGCGCGTATATGTTGGAGAACTTACCTTTAGTCCATGGTAGCTAGTCCTTGGTATTTGAACCTATGGTTTTGGACCATGGTACCTCGTCAGAAGTGTTGATCCCAAGTATTGGGTTGTTCATGCAAGGAAAAGCGTGTATATGTTGGAGAACTTACCTTTGGTCCATGGTAGTTAGTCCTTGGTATTTGAACCTATGGTTTTGGACCATGGTACCTCGTCAGAAGTGTTGATCTCACGCACTTTCATGGTTGGCTCATGGTATTAGTCCAACAGTTTTTGATCCTATGGTTTTGGCCCGTGGTATTGCATCCAAAAGTGTTGATCTCACGCACTTTCATGGTTGGTTCATGGTATTAGTCCAACAGTTTTTTGATCCTATGGTTTTGGACCGTGGTATTGAGAAAGGACTAAGGCTATAAAAGAGGAAGGAGATCATTTGGCAAAGCATCTTCTGAATTATTGAATATCTGATAAAGTGCTAGATCTGGAATATTGTGATTGGGTTATGGTGCAGATCTGGATCTGAATGAAGAAGGAACCTGAGCGTAAGGAGAAGGATAAGTTCTATTGATGGGTCAAAATCTTAAGGCTGGAATAGTGGTATCTCTATATGATTTTGATCTGTGATATGTGGCAAACGCTTGATCTATAAATCTAATGATCTGGGTTAACTAAATATTTGAAAGAATGAATTATTGATGCATGTTTTAATGTACACATGTTATGATCTGGGTATACTGCAAAGTTATAAGGAAATATTTGCAGATCTGTATACAAGTTGGCTTTGGTGAAAAGCACTGATTGATGATGCAAGTGTAGCTGATGGGTTTTTGATGTTCTTGGATCCAGTCTGAAAATTAATGAAAAGTGGTCCTTGAAAGAAAAGAAGTAGGGGGTTGTAGCTCCCTTCCAGGAGAGACTGGAAAACGAGAGAGAGAGTTGTAGTTCTCTGCAGGTTGTAGCCTGCGTACTGGTAAAGGACTGCACCAGTACAAAATCATTGTAAAAGGAGTTTCTTATTAAAAGAAGATAGAGACATATTGCAGTAGGTGGTTTTCTCCCACATTGGGTTTCCACCTTATATCATGGTGTTCATGTGTGTGGCTTATGTGTGATGAACTGTTCTATTTTACTGCACCTTTTTACTGTTAATATGGTTGATAATGTTCTAATGCACTCATTAAGGATCAACTAACTAAACCATAAGAAGTTGTGGAAGTAGCATATGTGAATCTGAATATGGAAATGAAAAATTTTTATTGATGTGATAATACTGATTCACCCCCCCCTCTCAGTATTATTTCCAACAATTGGTATCAGAGCAGGTCCTTCTGAAGAAGCTTGATCGCTTGAAGGAAGATCTAACATCATGAGCAACTACGAGAGGGAAGCATCAATCAGGCCACCGATTTTTGATGGGACAAACTTCGTATATTGGAAGGTAAGAGTTACTGCCTATCTTCAATCTTTGGGTACAAAAGTATGGGACATTATAGAAACAGGGTATACTTTTCCATCAGCTACTCCTACAGATTCAGCTGAGAAGAAGAAATATGAAACAAATGCAAAGGTGGTTAATACTCTTCTAGGATGTCTATCTCAATCTGAATTCGTGAAGGTTATGCAATATAAATCCGCAAAAGAAATATGGGACAAGATTGTTTTGAGCTACGAAGGAGATGAACAGGTAAAACGTGCAAAACTTCAAACCCTCAGGATTCAGTATGAGAATCTCAGAATGTATAATGATGAAAGTGTGGCTAACTATTTTCTTCGTGTGGATGAGATTGTTAATTGTATGAAAAATTTGGGTGAAGAAATAAAAGAGGCTGTTGTGGTTGAAAAAGTTCTAAGATCTTTGTCACCTAGGTTTGAATCTAAAGTTTCTGCTATAGAAGAAAAGGAGAATCTACAACATCTTAAAATGTCACAACTACATGGAATTCTAACTGCTTATGAAATGAGAAAAGGAGGTCCATCTGACAGGAAAGAAGCTGCCTTCAAGGCTTCAGGTAAAGGAGAGTACTATGAATCAGGACATGGGTCAGAAGAAGAAGAAGAATCAAATTTTGTCAGAAATCTTCAACGGGGTGCTGGACGGTTCAGAGGTAAGTTACCCTTCAAATGATTTTCTTGTGGAAGAGTAGGTCACTATGCTGCCAAATGTCCTCATAAGGATAAGATCGACAAGGGAAAGGAACCTATTAGATGGAACAAGAAACAGAATGCAAATAAGAAAAGCTACTACACTCATGAAGACAGTGATGGTCTATCAAATAGTGATGAAGATGAACGAGGTAATGACTATAAACTTTTAATGGCCTTTGAAGATGATGATTACATGGATGCTATAGATGTGGATAGTTTTTATGAAGAGATTTCTAGACTTAAGACATGTATAGAAGAAAAGAATATGATCATTGATACTCTACAATTTCAAATTGATGAAAAAGAAAAATATCTTGAAAAGTTAGAAGGTGAAATTGTTGGCCTTAGAAAAGAAATTAAGAAAACAAAGGCTATTAATCTTAAGTTTGTCAAAGGATCTGAAACTCTGGATGAGATCATCAATGTACAGTGTTCTCCGCTAAACAAGACAGGTCTGGGGTATAATGGAGAAACATCTCAAGCATCCACCTCAAAGAGTTATCTTGATGCAGCAAGAAGGAATGAGCAAAAGCACAATGGAGATCACCAGGTAAAGCAGGGACGAATTACATCAAGAACGAACAAAGACTATCAGGTAAACCAGGGGCAATCTGTCTTAAGGATGAACAAAAGCTACAACCAGCCACAGGTAAAATCTTCTCAATTTGCTTCAAGAATGGATTACAATAGAAATTACAATCATTTGGCCGGTAGATTTGATAATCGCAGAAGTTTCTTCAATGGGCAATGTTTCTCTTGCCATAACTTTGGTCACAAAGCAGCTCAATGTGTTGCATATAAAACAATCATGACTAGAGAAGCTCAAAAACAAAGAAGTATGATTGGGATTACAAAAAGGACCTATAACAACTTTTCGGCTCTTGAAAATGAAGTTGAATGTTCTATTTGCAATAAATTTGGTCATGAAGATTCTGAATGCAGGAGCAGGTTTCAGCAGACAAAGGAACAAGCCTCAAGCACCAGAACATGGAGGATAAAGGAACCACAAACAGAAAGATGTGGGATAGCCTTTTATGCAGAGGGACAGGAAAATCTATGGTACATCGACAGTGGATGTTCGAAGCATATGACAGGTGATAAAGAAAAACTTGAATCATATTCTGCTTTAGAAAAGGGAAAGAAAGTTTCTTTTGGAAATGATACTCCAGCAGCTATAAAAGGAAAAGGCACAGCTCAGTTAAAAGAAAAGGTCAAAGCTGGAAATGTTTTGTATGTTGATGGCTTGAAGCATAACCTTCTGAGTGTCAGTCAGATGTGCGATCAAGGAACCGAGGTAATATTTCGATCAAATGGATGTAGCGTTCGTGATCTTGATACATGGAAAACAGTGATCAAAGGTAGAAGAACTCCAAATAATCTATACATATTTGAAGAAGGACAACAACAATGTTATTTGAGCAAGGATGATGAACACTGGTTATGGCACCAGAGGTTGGGGCATCTAAGCTTTTCACAAATAAGGAAAGCATGCAAATATCAGGCAGTTCGTGGTCTTCCAGATATCAAAATTCCAGACAACACCATATGCAAATCATGTCAGTTTGGAAAGCAAACCAGAACTAACTTTCCAGAGAAGGAAGGATCAGCTAGCATGCCTCTTGAGCTAGTCCATACAGATGTATGTGGTCCATTTAGGAAAAGGACACCTCGAGGAGAAGAATACTTGATATTATTCATTGACGATTTCTCCAGGTTTTTTTGGTTAGGAATTATGAAGCACAAAGACGAAGCATTCGAGAAATTCAAATCCTTCAAAGCCTTGGTTGAAAATGAATCAGGTTACAAAATTAAGTGCCTCAGGTCTGACAGAGGTGGGGGGTTTACCTCAAATGAATTTTTCGATTTCTGTGAAGAACATGGGATAAGAAGAGAATTCTCTACAGCTAGAACTCCTCAGCAAAATGGAGTGGTGGAAAGGATGAACAGAACAGTCCAACAAATGGCTCGTGCTATGCTGGATGAGTCTGGAACTCCCGCAACTTTCTGGGGTGAAGCCGCATATGCTGCAGTTGTTATTCTCAACAAACAAATGTCCGAGTGAACAGCACTCAAACTCCTCATGAGCTCTGGTATGGTGAGACTCCTTCGGTAAAGCACTTCAAAATCTTTGGGAGCAAATGCTATATTAAGAATACTGATGAGCAACTTGGCAAACTTGAACCTAGAGCAGATGAAGGCATTCTTCTTGGTTATTCTCCACACAGCAAAGAATATAAGTGCTACAATAAAAGACTTGGAAGAATTGTTGACAACATTGATGTAGTGGTTGATGAAAAGGGATACATTCCTAGGCAAGTAAATCATGAAAATATCGAAGAAGATGAAGACTACCCTCAAAGACAGAATGATGAAGAAGAAGAACCTCAAGGAGCACCAGAGGAACAGATAAGAATAGAAGAGAAGACTCCATCCCGGTACGTTCAGAAGAATCATCCAGAATCTCAGATTTTGGGGCAGAAAGACGCAGGTGTACAAACAAGAAGAACAATTACAGAAGCTTCAAGCTATTTGGCATTACTCTCCTCCACTGAACCACAAAATGTAAAAGAGGCATGCAAAGATGAATGTTGGATCAAAGCAATGGATGAAGAACTTGAGCAGATTGAAAAGAACAACACTTGGGAGTTGGTTCCTAGACCAAAGGATAAGAATGTTATAGGGACAAAATGGGTCTTCAAAAATAAGTTGAATGAAAATGGGGAAGTAATTAGAAACAAGGCCAGACTTGTTTGTAAAGGGTATGCGCAGCAAGAAGGAATAGATTTTGAAGAAACTTTTGCTCCTGTTGCAAGACTTGAGGCCATCCGAATGTTCCTTGCTCTCTCAAGCTTTCAAAAGTTCAAAGTATTTCAAATGGACGTGAAATCAGCCTTTCTGAATGGAGACTTAGAAGAAGAAGTATACATTGAGCAGCCAGATGGTTTCATTCTTGGAAATGATCCAAATCTTGTATGCAGATTGAAAAAGGCTCTCTATGGTCTTAAACAAGCTCCAAGGGCTTGGTACTATCGTTTGGACAAATATCTTCATCAACAAGGTTTTTCAAAAGGATCAGCAGATAGCAATCTTTATATAAAAATTGAAAATGACAAATTGCTAATACTCGTTGTGTATGTAGATGACATTATCTTTGGCAGCAATGAAGAATCTATGAGTCAAAGCTTTGCCTTGGTGATGCAGAAAGAATTTGAAATGTCCTTGCTTGCAGAATTGACATATTTTCTTGGTTTGCAAATCCAACAAAATGAAGGAGGGATCTTCTTGTCTCAAACCAAGTATCTCAAGGAGATTTTGAAGAAATATGGTATGGAAGAAGCAAAACCAGTATGTACACCCATGGTCACAGGATGTAACCTTAGTGCAAATGATGAATCAGCAGCAGTGCATCAACCAACTTACAGATCTATGATTGGAAGTCTACTTTATTTGACAGGTACCCGACCAGACATCATGCATGCAGTGGGAATAGTTGGAAGATTTCAGGCAAATCCAAAGGAAACTCATCTTCAGGCAGTGAAGAGAATCTTCAAATATCTTCAAGGGACTCAAAACTATGGCTTATGGTATCCTAGAGATACAGATCTCACACTTCATGCTTATACAGATGCAGATTGGGCCGGAAGCGTGGATGACAGGAAAAGCACAAGTGGTGGTGCATTCTTTATGGGTTCCAGATTAGTATCTTGGTTCAGCAAGAAACAGAGTTCGATTGCCTTGTCTACAGCTGAAGCAGAATATGTTGTTGTTGCATCTTGCTGCACTCAACTCCTTTGGATGATGCAGACCTTGCAGGATTTTCAAATCACTTGTACACCACCCATCTCCATCTTATGTGATAATACAAGTGCAATCAGCATTTCAAAGAACCCAGTCATGCATTCAAAAACCAAGCACATACCAATCAAGTATCACTTTCTCCGGGAACAAGTGCTTGAACAAAAGGTCAAGTTGGAGTATGTTCCTTCTAAGGAACAGGTTGCTGATATACTCACCAAACCATTGCCTAGGGAGACCTTTGAATACCTCAGGCAAAAGCTGGGGGTTGTTGATGCACCATCTTGTTGTTGAATCTCTTCTGATTGTTGGTTGTACACAAGGTTCATCTGAAGTATATGCGTACATGTGCTGGGTTGCGGATTGGTCAAAGATCGAATGGCACAGGTTCAGGGGGAGCATATCATGCATTGTTGGCATTATGGAGGAAGTACAGAAGGAGATCATGGATGCTGGTCTGAATATTGCTGCAATACGTCTCTATCTCTTTCATGGTCATGGATTATGGTTCTTCTTTGCAGATCTGGTTTATAGTCAGGGGGAGCATATTCTTAGGGGGAGCATAACCCTTTGCCCTTGATGTCAAAGGGGGAGAGTGATTGGTTGTTGTTGCCATCAAGTCCAAAGGGGGAGATTGTTGGCATTATGATACATATGTTGTACTTGATGGCAACCCACTCATCTCAGATAATAAATTATAATGTAGAGAAAAGTTCACGCACTTTTATGCAGAGAAAAGTTTATTTCATGTAGAGAAAAGTTCACGCACTTTTATGCAAAGAAAAGTTTATTTCATGTAGAGAAAATTTCACGCACTTTTATGCAGAGAAAAGTTTATTTCATGTAGAGAAAAGTTCACGCACTTTTATGCAGAGAAAAGTTTATTTCATGTAGAGAAAAAGTTCACGCACTTTCATGCAAGGAAAAGCATGTATATGTTGGAGAACTTACCTTTGGTCCATGGTAGTTAGTCCTTGGTATTTGAACCTATGGTTTTGGACCATGGTACCTCGTCAGAAGTGTTGATCCCAAGTATTGGGTTGTTCATGCAAGGAAAAGTGCGTATATGTTGGAGAACTTACCTTTGGTCCATGGTAGTTAGTCCTTGGTATTTGAACCTATGGTTTTGGACCATGGTACCTCGTCAGAAGTGTTGATCCCAAGTATTGGGTTGTTCATGCAAGGAAAAGCGCGTATATGTTGGAGAACTTACCTTTGGTCCTGTTGTGCTCTATAACAACCCCCCCATTTCATATCATTTTTATTTATAAATATTAACATATGAAATGGGTCCCTTTAAAGTTTAATTGGTATCAATACTTTTATCGTTCAAAAAGGTCCGATAATCAAATGAACTCATTTTATAAAACCCTTTTGAAAAACCCATCTAAAGAAATAAAGCAAATCTTTGTCATTGCGATAAAGCGATCGCAAGATCGCATATCGCAATGACATAAGAAATATAAATAAGCGGCACATTGATTTCCGCCGATGCGATATCGCAATCGGCGATCGGCAATACTTCATGCACATTTTAAAGCGCCCCATGCTATTAGCCCCGATGCGATGCGAAATCGGCGATCGGATATCGGCGGTAATCTTTACTTAAGTCTTAATGCGCTCAAGGCTTTTCTCCCCCGATGCGATGCAATCGGCAGTCGGCAATCGGCAATATCCAATGCACATCATTAAGGCGCACAGGTCATACCCCCGATGCGATCCGATATCGCTATCGGCGATCGGCGATACACTATATGTGCACTTTATAATCCTCATTCTCCCGACGCGATGCGATAAAGCGCAGTTTTCAATAAAAAGCCGTTAAGTGATGGGATATCACAATTCATTCATATTTAAAGCTTGATCGGTTAAGCAATCATTCACCTGCGCTCAACCGCCAAAATGCCCACTGCACGCTTAAGTGAATCATTCAGCCGAATAAAGATATAATGGGCATTTAAGGGATGACAGGTTTTAAACGGCCAATTAATGGGATCATAAGTCTTAAAATCTTTCCATCGATTGTGTCCGTGCCCATTTTTAAAAGCTAATCCCTTATTACGCACCTATGCATATGTTCTCATCACTTGCAAGTTTTCATCGTTATCTCTCTGTATTACGCATATTTGCGCCGCTGTGCAGAATTCATCCATAGAAGGAAGCTCAAATAAGATGGGGAAGAAATCTAAGAAGACCGCGGGCGCTTCCGCTACACCAGTTGCAGGACAAGCTGCCGTAGACAAGAAGAAGGGCTTAATTTCTGATACTACGTGTACGGGTCTCACCAGAGCCACTTGGCAAGGCACTTACAATTTGATTGAAGCTGAACAACCAGTGAAGACAGTAACAGAAGCTAGTGTGGATTTACTTCGGAAGTCTGAAAGCACCCTCAAAGATTTGGCCAACTCTTTCCTTCACAGGATAGCGGCCAGAGAGCAAATTCTCCCATACACAGACGTCGTGCGATGGGCGATTGAAGAAATTCCAATCTTGGACAGAACTTTTAGCACCAGAGATGGGAGGATTTTCGGATCATTCAAGGCAGATGATCTAAGGCAAATGTATCATTTGCCCGAGCCAGAGAAGGTGTATAACAAGGCGTTCCTGGAGAAGTTTGCAAACGATAATGAAAAAGAATCCGAACCCATCCGGGATTGGAGACAGAATCCAGCCAAACACAAGCACGAATCTTCCGGTAAGTACTCGGTCGATTCTCTGGCTTCTCCTTATTGCTATGCGGGGATAATGATGTGTAGATTATGGGGATTGCATGACTCTGCTAATTTTACCATAGAAATGGTTCCTCTAATGGAGGCAGCAGTAAACAGTATAATCATGGATTGGGCCACTATCCTTTCCGACAAACTAGCACAAGCTATGCTTGAGTTTAGAAGCAATACCCGGGTTACTGAAAGGATAATTCCCCCATTTTACTACAGCGCTTATATTCTAGACACCCTCTGTTATAATTCTGAATTCCCCGTACTCGGCTGGAGGTGGACTGCGCAAGACCCCTCACCCATTCATATATATCACCAGAAATTGTGGAAGTCTTCTTATAAAGATCATCTATACCAAGTTTGTAATGGTTTCATGTTGCCTATTCATTATTCCATTTTTGATAGACCTGCTCCCAAGATCTCTTATCAAGCCGGATTTGATTTAGCCGGAATAGCCAGTTAGTTTGGAGAGGAAAGGTTTACCTACATAAGAGTTTTCGGCAGCCAAGCCAGACCCCATGTCCTCCCTCTTTACATACCAGATAAACTTCTAGCAAGGGAAATCTCTTACCAAATCATTTCCGAGAGTGTTACACAAACACTTAAGAAGAATAAAAAGCAAGGCTGGCCCCCTTTTCCTTTGAGGTGTGGTGTGTATACCTTGCATGACCTCAAACATGCAGAAAAGGAAGCCACAAAGATTCAATCTCTGACTCTGGCGACTATCCCCAATTGGCCATATGATCCAAGTAAAGTTGCCTATACTGCACTAGAACAGGCCAAATTGACAAAATTTGAGCACAAAGAAGATATATTTGACGACCTGTTCATTGCAACCGAATCAATAGGTCAGGCTAGAGAACTCGCTAGAATGAAGTATAATGATGAAGGGTTAACTGAGTTTAATAAACTTAGAGAACAGAGGTTGCAAACTCTGCCTCTAGATTTACTGGCAACGACCCCAGCTACATCATCAAGTGAGCCCGGTCGGCAACAGTCGAGCCAACCTCCTGTTATAACAAAAGATCATAAAAAAGAACAGGCAGAAAGACAGAGGAAAGAGAAAGAGGAACAGCTAAAGAAAGAACATGAGGAAAGGCAACAGAAGGAACAAGAGGAGCAACAAAAGAAAGAGCAGGAAAAAGAATGGGAGGAGTCCCAAGCCGAAAAGGAGAAACAGACCACCCCTGATGTCAATGTGGACACTACTATAGACCCCAAATTGCTCCAGGAATGGCAGCAGTTTCATTCTATCATCAGTGGCTTGGAATGTTCAAAAGATACAGACACTTCCAAGACAAATGACACACAGGACATCACTTCACCTCAGGTTCTAAGTGGAACCAGCGGCCCACCCATTTCTAAGGATGTTGAGATAATTCCAAAGGACCCCTCCGATCAAATCATTCTCCAGGTAGAAGATATTCCTCCCCTGGATGTTTTCTACAGCCCGAGGCATAGAGCAGTTGTAAAGCGATCAAGGAAAAGACGAAGGACTGATCAACCTTCTATCTTTCCAGAGCAAACAGTCACAGGTAATGTAGTATGGAAGGAGGAATTGGACCCCTCCGATGACCTAACAAAGCTGTCACAGTATGCGGGAGCCTATTCCGCAGCGACAATCGACAAGGCATCTGAGGTAAGTCTTCTACTGAAGACTAAAGACCAAGAAATTTTTGCATTACAGGTAGAGTTGGCCGAATCAAAGCAGAAGGCAGCGCAAGCAGAGGAGCAGTTGCTGGCACAACGACAAATGAACGATCAATTAACCCAGCAATTGCAGGAAGAAAGGCAAAGGATCGACCTAAGCGCAATCCAGAAACAAAAGGAATTGTCGGAGGCATTGGCACAATTAAGAGCAGCGAATGAGCAAATGATGAAAACAAAGGATGAGCAAATCGCTCAATTGTCATCGCAGCTCGAAAAAGCAAAGGGCACTTCACAAGTGGCAGAATTCAGAAAAGAAGCATCACTAATCAACAGTGCATTGATATCCCAGATTAGGCTCCTGTGTCAACAAATCACTCAGGCAGAGCCATTGTGTGAGCTAACGACATCCATAAATCAGCAGGTAGAGATGGCCAGAAATGAGTTAGACCAGGCCGAAGAGATCATAACTGGATATCTTGACTGGCAAGATTCTGATCAAGGGAGAGAAGCAAATTTGCCCAAGATTTCAGAAACATATAAAGACATACTTTTCACAGAATGGCACACTCAGATGATGAAAGCAGAAAGGGCAGCTTCAAGGTGTAAATCAACTTCCAGCAATCTGGTTGATCTAGTTAACAACACTCTCTACTTAGCGAATATGATTTCCCAATGTACGCCAGGAAAGATAACAACAACAAACATGTTGGAGCAAACGTGTTATCCTGACTTGGAGGAAAAGGGGAGATTAATCGCTGGGGTTAACAGTTTGACCTTCGATGCCTATTGGCTCTTCCTGATTAAGCCACACACACAGAGAGCCGCCCTTAAGTGTTTAACAGATGCAATCAGGTGTATAATTCCCGATATTCAGGATGCCACCTATGCCGCCCAGCTTAGTTCGCGCCTCAACAAACCTCCTGAAGTAGAGCCAATGCTTGCGATAAGTCAGCTCAGATTCAAGGGAAAGCAGCCGACTTGATGAATCATGTTCCCGCTTGCCAACTCGCTGGCCAAAAATAGGATCAAAAGTTATTGATGCCAATTATGTAGGATTTCTGTTTATTAGATGTTTAGATTAATTTAGTATTTATAGACCCTTTCATGTTTTTAGAAAGGGTCGTAAAGTTTTGTAACAGACTTAAATGACTGAATTTTGCATTATTGTGCTTCAGTCAATATTCTTTTATGAAACTGGGCCAATTGTTCTTAATTTAACAAGGAAGCTTCTTTATGCAATTGTGCACTATTGTCGTTGTTGAGAATGTTTTTGCATTGAAGGAAGAACTACAAATAGCGATTGATATTTGGGAGTGTCAAGCAGCTCATATGGTATTTCTATCTATGTCTGAATTCATTCCTTTTATATGAATTGTTATGTGATTATTCTTGCTATTGTTGATTATATGCATGCGCTGTAACAACAGATCTTTATTCATTCCACTATTGGATGTTTTATGATGTGCCTTTTCTTTTAATCATGCGTATGACAATGATATAAATGATAAAGTGTGGTAATTTCGCTTTAATCGCTTTGCTTAACTATTTAGGCACAGCAATCTTGAATGAATTAATATCTATGTCTTAAAGATGGAGTCATCTATATGCCTGTGTTTAGACACAGACCATCAAACGCTACGCTTTAGAGCTCAATAAGTCCCCGGGATAGATCGTAGTTATTATATTCTTGCTGATAGTTTTAGTTATTCGCTTACCGCTAGCATACTCTATAAGTCATTCATTCATCCCGTTTATCTATTTTTGGGAAACTGGTCCCACTATCCCCAGTCGGAGCCACTATTCCAAACGGAAAAGGAGCTGTACTAAGGTCCGGACCGGGTGGTTTCCCCAATGTTGTTGCAGCGATTTTCGAGGCATCAACATTTTTGGCGCTAGAAGGAGGGCCTGACTGTGAATGGCAAGCAAACCTAAATCTGCAAGCCACTCTAAGAGTAATTCTCCCTCCAAATCTCCTCGTACTTCTCAATCGCATGCTGGTTCTCCAGCATACCATCAAGAAGAAGAGGAATCAACTACCACTGCTCAAACCCATCATACTCCAGAACAATTAAGTCTTGAATCACCTGAAGTTCAGTCTCTTATCCACAAACTTCAGAGCTTCTCGATTTCGCCACAGAAATCTGAGGTATCACAAAGCAGTGCGACTTCGCAGTTCAATTTATCTCATCCTCTTACCAGACTTCAAAGCGAAAAGCTCGGTATTGAACCCACTGAGTTCCCTTTACCCAAAAGGAAAAAGGCTAAAAAATATACTGAAGGATCTGATAGTGGAGAGCTTTCATCCATATCCTCCATTCCATCTTCTCCTCTGCAAAGTCAATCATCCACTCCTCCATTACATATTGTTGTTCACCAGGGATTAGAAGCTTCAATATCTCAACCTGCCCACTCCTCAATATTATTTCCTTCTCATACATCTGGAATTCCAACAGTAGTATCAACCACTGTTGCTATTACAATGGCAGATCCATGGACCAGACCTGGTGCAGTCAATATGCCTGCACCATTGCATCCATTACCAGATTATCCTGAAAAATGGCTCCCCAAGTTTAATCCAGATGATGGAACCCAGGCTGAGGAACACATCAATAATTTCATGTTGGCAGTCAACTTGAAAGGAGTAGCAGAAGAAGATGTTGTTGTTAGGCTTTTCCCTTATACCTTGCAAGGATCAGCAGGATCCTGGTATTTTTCTCTACCCTCTGGTTCCATTACCAGTTGGAACACTTGCCAAGAGCAGTTTCTTACCAAATATGGAGATGATAGGTCTTTGGCTACTCTAATAAACGATCTCTCCAATCTGAGAATTGAACATAGGGAACCAATTAAGGAATTTAATGCTCGTTTCAATAAACTCCTGAATAAAATCCCTACAGCTTCCAAACCAAGTGAACAAATTCGTAGCGAATGGTATATCACCGCCCTACCTGCCAATATAGCTATTTTTGTAGACAGGGCAGGGAAACCTACCTTAGCTGAAAACATGAAAGAAGCACTTGCTGTAGAAAAGCGCATCAATGCTCTAGAGAAGAAAGCTGCTCTGGAAGACAGAAAAGCCAAAAAAGTCTCTTTCAAAGAAGATTCTAAGAAGAAAACCCCAAAGGACCCATATGACATGGAGGGTTTGCAAAAGGTCCTGAAAACTTTGTCTAACGAAATGGTTGACATAAAGAAACAGGTCGCCGAAACCTCAAACAAAAGACCATTTAGGACCTATAAGAGAACTGAATCAAAGCCACCAAATGTCATATCTAACGCAGATTCAGAGCAAGAAGAAGAGGAGGAGGAAACAACCTCACAAACTGATGATGAAGAAGAAGTAGCTGAATGCCACGGAATGTGGGATTTTATACTCCCTAACTCTGATACCGACAATGAAGAAGAAGCCTTCCCGGTCACTACTAGAAGTAGAAGTACTTCTGAACCTGTCCAGGCAACTTCAAAGAAAAGGAGTGCAGGTGCTGCCACAACAAAGGAAAAAGTACCTCCAAAGAAATCACCCGCAGTAGTTCCCCAAAACCAGCCTTCAACTTCTAATTCTCCTTCAACATCTAAAACGTTGGTGGTATCCGATTCAATGGAATACAACATTGTTGATGACATGAAGAAAACTAAAGCAAACATAACCATGTTTGAACTTAGTAAATTAAAGCATCAGCAAAAATTACTTCTTAAAGAATTGAATGCTATTCCCTCTACACCTCTTCCCAGTGCAAAAGCTGCTAATGATTCAGGCCAACCTCCTCCAAGTATGGTTGAAGCTACCGATTCAGTTCTGATTGGAGATAGATCAAATTCTCATACTCCACCATTCCTTCTAACCTATGAGATCTATAATCGAAACCTGCACAACTGTTTAATTGACTCAGGGGCATCATCTAACATAATGCCAGCTTCAGTTTGTTCTAAACTGAACATTGAACCCCAGAAGTCTGCTATCCATATTGTACAGTTGGACAGGACCAAAGTGCAGGTTGTGGGAGAAATTAATTCCGTAACTATCAGGTTGTCTGCTGATCCCAGGATAGTACAAAGGATTGACATCCTAATAGCCGACATACCCGAGTTTTACGGTTTAATTTTGAGTAGGGATTGGTCCGAAAAATTGCATGGGTATATTTCCACTGATTGGTCACACATGTGGCTTCCCTATAAGGGTAAGCCAAATCAAATAAGGATCGATCGAGAAAAACATATGACCCACACAGTTACTGAATTTGAACAAGAAAACCAGCCCGTAGCATTCAACAACAACATTTTGGGGAATTATTCATCAGAGTCATTCTTTGGCAACTTTGTTGCCCAACCCTCACCTTTCTCAGTTGATCATTTTTCATCTCAGATTGAGAATTTTTCACAAACAGATAAATCTAGATGTTTCAATGATGATGAGAAAACTGTAAATATGGTTGTTAATACTCCTTTATTTTGGTCTTTATATTTTGATGGCTCCAAGTCGAGCGAAGGCTCAGGAGCAGGATGTGTTTTGGTTAGCCCACATGGGGAAAAAACAATGCTGTCTTGTAGATTAGAATTTGAATGCACTAACAATACGGCCGAATATGAAGCTTTAGTCCAGGGATTATATAAAGCAATCGGCCTTAAAGTACAATATCTAAAAGTATTTGGCGATTCTGAAATAATTGTTAAACAGGTGAGAAATGCAATTCATTGTCTCTCAAATCACCTCAAGCATTATCAATCGCTAGTGCAAGATCTTACCTCACATTTTTCGGCATTCAACATTTCCTCCATTCCTAGGTCACAAAACTCGGCAGCCGACCTACTAGCCAATGTAGCTTCCAAGCTTCTACCTTCGGAAGATTACAGCCCTGATAGATTTTCCGTAGAATTGATTTTTAGGCCTTCAATTCCTGATAATGTCACTAATTGGAGAGTATTCAACCATGATGAGGATATTTTACAATTCTTAACTTCTGAAAAGTCCTATGATAATCAAATCATTGAAGAAGATGAGCATGACTCCCAAATGAAAGAAACACCTCAAGAAAATGCAATTCCTAAGCCTGTAGTAAAGCTAGAAGATCTTTATGATATTAAAGACAGGTTTAAACCTATAATTAATGCAAAGCTTCAAAGCTCTACCCTAAGGTTTGAATTGATAAATTTAGGTACTGAGCAAGCTCCTCAAAATATCAATTTAGGATTAGGACTTTCTTCAGACGAAAAGGAGGCATTTATTAAACTGTTAAGAAAAAATAAACAAATTTTTGCTTGGAAATACGATGATTTGAAGACTTATGACACATCTATTATCCAACATACCATTCCAATGCTTCCCGATCAAAAACCAATCCAGCAGAAGTTAAGAAAAATTCACCCAAACTTAGAAAGCCAGATAAAGTCGGAACTTAACAAACTCCTGAAAGCCAAGATTATTTTTCCAGTCCGACACTCAAACTGGGTCTCTAATATGGTGCCAGTCAGAAAGAAAAATGGCGACATTCGAATTTGTATTGATTTCAGAAACTTGAACAAAGCAAGCTTGAAAGACAATTTCCCATTGCCTACTATGGAGCAAATACTTCAATCAGTGGCAGGCTCTGAATTGATGTCCTTTCTAGACGGTTTCTCAGGATACAACCAAGTCCTGGTTCATCCTGACGACCAGCTTAAAACTACATTTAGAACAAAATGGGGAACATATGCATATCAGAAAATGCCGTTTGGACTTATAAATGCAGGAGCGACATTCCAAAGAGCTATGGATACAGCTTTTAGAGGGTTGATTAATAAAACAGTAGTCGTCTATCTAGATGATATAACTGTATTCTCTAAAGAGAGGTCTAATCATTTGCATGACTTAAGCCAAATTTTTCAACGCTGCAAAAGATATGGTATTTCTCTGAACCCTAAAAAGTCATTCTTTGCTCTTGATCAAGGGAAGCTCTTGGGTTTTATCGTGTCCAAAGATGGCATTTATATTGATCCTGATCGGATCAAAGAAATCTCTGAAATCCCATTCCCTCACAATAAAAAATCGATGCAGTCATTTTTAGGCCAGATCAATTTTGTTAAAAGATTTGTTCCAGATTTTTCTCAAATTATTTTGCCACTTCAAACAATGATCAAGAAGAATTCGGTCTTTAAGTGGGGATCAGCAGAAAAGGAAGCTTTTGATCTAATCAAGCAATCAATAATCAATGCCCCAGCCTTAAATACTCCAAATTTTTCCAATCATTTTACATTGTATACCATTGCATCCGACTTATCTTATGCTGCAGTACTCACGCAACTAAATGATCATAATTTGGAAGCACCCATCTCATTCTTTAGCTCAAATCTTCAGGGTGCCGAATTGAATTACTCCGACGTAGAAAAACAAGCCTTTGTTGTATTTAAAGCAGTCAAACATTATAGACCCTTCCTTCTGAAAACCCACACAAAAGTCATAGTTCCTTTCCCAGCGGTAAGGCAACTACTAATTCAAAAAGAACTGGGTGAAAAAAGGGCAAATTGGGTCACAGCGCTTCAAGAGTATGACTTAGAAATTAGGCCAGCAAAGATTGTTAGGGGTCAAGGTTTTTGCAGGATATTGGCAGGAGCATCCAACATTCCTGAATCAAGCGATACAGATCAAGCTGAAGAAATCAATCAGATAAGTGTTACTGATTCTGAATCTCAATATGCAGATTTAATCTTTTATTTAAAGAATGGTTATGCACCTCCAAATCTGTCTTACAAGAACAAAAGGGCCATCAGGTTAAAAGCGAAGAGTTTTACAATTATTGATGATGTGCTTTTTAAAAAGAATTATGATTCTATTTTATTAAGATGCCTTGAGAAACCTGAAGCCCAAAAGGTTTTGCAGGAGTTACATGATGGACCAGCAGGGGGACATTTTGGAGCTGACACAACAGCTCACAAAATTATTCATGCTGGATATTATTGGCCCACTCTATTTAGAGATGCCCACGAGTATGTAAGGAAATGCCTCAATTGCCAAACTTCTAGTGGAAGACAACGGAAACCGGCTTTCCCTTTGCAACCAGTCAACATTGAACAACCATTTGAGCAATGGGGATTGGATATCATTGGGGAAATTAATCCACCTTCTTCCAAACAGCATAGGTATATCCTTACTGCTACTGACTATTTTACTAAGTGGGTGGAGGCCATCCCTTTGAAGACAGCAAATTCTGAAGCAATCATAGAATTCATAGATCAATTCATCATTACCAGGTTTGGTGTCCCAAATGCTCTTGTTTTTTATAATGCTTCTTATTTCTCAGGCAATGTTGTGTTTGATTTCGCTATTAAAAGAGGATTTAAGCTAAAGTATTCTGCTAATTACTATCCCCAGGGTAATGGTCTAGCAGAATCTACTAATAAGAATTTGATCAAAATTATTAAGCGAACTATCGAACAAAATCATAGAAACTGGCACAAATCCTTAGTGTTTGCATTATGGGCTGATAGGATAACACAGAAAGCTTCTATAGGAACCTCTCCGTTCAATCTTGTGTATGGAAAAGAAGCAGTACTACCCACCAATCTTGTTCTTCCTTCTCTAGCCCTGGTGCAGTTTATCGAGGAAAATCCTTCCTCTTCTATTCAGCTTAGACATGACCAAATTCTAAAATTAGAAGAGGAAAGAGAAAAAGCTAGAGTTACTCATGCCAAACATCAGCAAGTCATCAAAGCAGCTTTTGATTCAGTCTCATCCGGTTCAAAACAATTCCAAGTCGGTGATTTAGTTCTGAAATGGGACAAAGCCCATGAGGACAAGAGCAAACACTCCAAGTTCCAAAAGTTGTGGCTTGGACCATTTCAGATCTGTGAAAAGATAGGCCATTCAACCTTTATATTGCAAGATTTATCAGGTTTGAGAGATTCTCTCCCTGTTAATGGCCTTATCTTGAAGAAATTCTTTAATTGAGGAGGTAACCCCTTCTCCTTTTAGTTTGATAGATTTTTGTAGTTTGTAGGATTTGCAGAAAATAATGTTGTAAGGTACTTACTATTGACCTTTTGCTGTGTTTGAAAAGTGTCCCACAGAAGTAGTATGAATATTTGCTTTTAAATAATAGAACTCTTAACCAAAAGGGATAATTTCTAGGAAATTAGGTATCTTTGTATTCTGAAACTACAGTCCAAGTTTGTGAACTCCTCTCAAAGCATAAAAGTATTGTAAATCATTTTTGTTTTCAAAATTGGTCTCAAAAGGTTATCAATATTAAGATAGAAGCCAATCCAATTTCAGCATCCTCAACTCTTATCCTGTCATCCATTTACTCTTAAGGAGAAAATTGTTCATCCCATTCACTAAAGTTTATGATTATTCAGAGTGTAATTCTAAAATATAAGATATTAAAGATAAGAGGTCTTATTACAAGCCTGCTTACCATGTTCATAGGGAAATAGTTTAACTGACATTACCAATACTGCATACCAAAACAGGGTAATGGCTTGAAATTGCAAGACAAGGGGTCTCATCACGAGCCAGCTTGTTCAGTTAGATTACTACCAGTGAATGGCTTTGTCAAATAGCTGGCCACCAAACCAGGACAATGGCTTTTTATCTTATCAATAACAGAAAAAGGAAATGAAATACAAAATATGAAAACATGTTTTGAATTCATTCTGTTAATCACACGCTTAATTGAATGGGACAATGGACAATTACATGGTTAAAAGGTATCCCTGTCGAAACTATAAACGTTTGCTGGCAGCAGAGGCTCTACCTATGACGGAGGAGTTCATTTTAAAAGCTGATTTGGAAAGGTTTTCTGTTTTATCATTATAAACTAATAAAGGCCTATTTTAAAGCTAAGAATGTATTTGTTTTCTAAGAAAGGGGAGGAAGTTAACAAAATAGTTTCATTTTATTCAGAATGCATATATATCTAGTTATATTAGAATTTTCCCCTTTTGATTGAAACTCTATTCTGAAAAAGCTTAAGTATTTCTATAATTTCCAGAGATAACTGGTTCTTCCAGCGAATCGCCAATTGTTGTGCTCTACAACAACCCCCCCATTTCATATCATTTTTATTTATAAATATTAACATATGAAATGGGTCCCTTTAAAGTTTAATTGGTATCAATACTTTTATCGTTCAAAAAGGTCCGATAATCAAATGAACTCATTTTATAAAACCCTTTTGAAAAACCCATCTAAAGAAATAAAGCAAATCTTTGTCATTGCGATAAAGCGATCGCAAGATCACATATCGCAATGACATAAGAAATATAAATAAGCGGCACATTGATTTCCGCCGATGCGATATCGCAATCGGCGATCGGCAATACTTCATGCACATTTTAAAGCGCCCCATGCTATTAGCCCCGATGCGATGCGAAATCAGCGATCGGATATCGGCGGTAATCTTTACTTAAGTCTTAATGCGCTCAAGGCTTTTCTCCCCCGATGCGATGCAATCGGTAGTCGGCAATCGGCAATATCCAATGCACATCATTAAGGCGCACAGGTCATACCCCCGATGCGATCCGATATTGCTATCGGCGATCGGTGATACACTATATGTGCACTTTATAATCCTCATTCTCCCGACGCGATGCGATAAAGCGCAATTTTCAATAAAAAGCCGTTAAGTGATGGGATATCACAATTCATTCATATTTAAAGCTCGATCGGTTAAGCAATCATTCACCTGCGCTCAACCGCCAAAACACCCACTGCACGCTTAAGTGAATCATTCAGCCGAATAACGATATAATGGGCATTTAAGGGATGACAGGTTTTAAACGGCCAATTAATGGGATCATAAGTCTTAAAATCTTTCCATCGATTGTGTCTGTGCCCATTTTTAAAAGCTAATCCCTTATTACGCACCTATGCATATGTTCTCATCACTTGCAAGTTTTCATCGTTATCTCTCTGTATTACGCATATTTGCGCCGCTGTGCAGAATTCATCGATAGAAGGAAGCTCAAATAAGATGGGGAAGAAATCTAAGAAGACCGCGGGCGCTTCCGCTACACCAGTTGCAGGACAAGCTGCCGTAGACAAGAAGAAGGGCTTAATTTCTGATACTACGTGTACGGGTCTCACCAGAGCCACTTGGCAAGGCACTTACAATTTGATTGAAGCCGAACAACCAGTGAAGACAGTAACAGAAGCTAGTGTGGATTTACTTCGGAAGTCTGAAAGCACCCTCAAAGATTTGGCCGACTCTTTCCTTCACAGGATAGCGGCCAGAGAGAAAATTCTCCCATACACAGACGTCGTGCGATGGGCGATTGAAGAAATTCCAATCTTGGACAGAACTTTTAGCACCAGAGATGGGAGGATTTTCGGATCATTCAAGGCAGATGATCTAAGGCAAATGTATCATTTGCCCGAGCCAGAGAAGGTGTATAACAAGGCGTTCCTGGAGAAGTTTGCAAACGATAATGAAAAAGAATCCGAACCCATCCGGGATTGGAGACAGAATCCAGCCAAACACAAGCACGAATCTTCCGGTAAGTACTCGGTCGATTCTCTGGCTTCTCCTTATTGCTATGCGGGGATAATGATGTGTAGATTATGGGGATTGCATGACTCTGCTAATTTTACCATAGAAATGGTTCCTCTAATGGAGGCAGCAGTAAACAGTATAATCATGGATTGGGCCACTATCCTTTCCGACAAACTAGCACAAGCTGTGCTTGAGTTTAGAAGCAAGACCCGGGTTACTGAAAGGATAATTCCCCCATTTTACTACAGCGCTTATATTCTAGACACCCTCTGTTATAATTCTGAATTCCCCGTACTCGGCTGGAGGTGGACTGCGCAAGACCCCTCACCCATTCATATATATCACCAGAAATTGTGGAAGTCTTCTTATAAAGATCATCTATACCAAGTTTGTAATGGTTTCATGTTGCCTATTCATTATTCCATTTTTGATAGACCTGCTCCCAAGATCTCTTATCAAGCCGGATTTGATTTAGCCGGAATAGCCAGTTGGTTTGGAGAGGAAAGGTTTACCTACATAAGAGTTTTCGGCAGCCAAGCCAGACCCCATGTCCTCCCTCTGTACATACCAGATAAACTTCTAGCAAGGGAAATCTCTTACCAAATCATTTCCGAGAGTGTTACACAAACACTTAAGAAGAATAAAAAGCAAGGTTGGCCCCCTTTTCCTTTTAGGTGTGGTGTGTATACCTTGCATGACCTCAAACATGCAGAAAAGGAAGCCACAAAGATTCAATCTCTGACTCTGGCGACTATCCCCAATAGGCCATATGATCCAAGTAAAGTTGCCTATACTGCACTAGAACAGGCCAAATTGACAAAATTTGAGCACAAAGAAGATATATTTGACGACCTGTTCATTGCAACCGAATCAATAGGTCAGGCTAGAGAACTCGCTAGAATGAAGTATAATGATGAAGGGTTAACTGAGTTTAATAAACTTAGAGAACAGAGGTTGCAAACTCTGCCTCTAGATTTACTGGCAACGACCCCAGCTACATCATCAAGCGAGCCCGGTCGGCAACAGTCGAGCCAACCTCCTGTTATAACAAAAGATCATAAAAAAGAACAGGCAGAAAGACAGAGGAAAGAGAAAGAGGAACAGCTAAAGAAAGAACATGAGGAAAGGCAACAGAAGGAACAAGAGGAGCAACAGAAGAAAGAGCAGGAAAAAGAACGGGAGGAGTCCCAAGCCGAAAAGGAGAAACAGACCACCCCTGATGTCAATGTGGACACTACTATAGACCCCAAATTGCTCCAGGAATGGCAGCAGTTTCATTCTATCATCAGTGGCTTGGAATGTTCAAAAGATACAGACACTTCCAAGACAAATGACACACAGGACATCACTTCACCTCAAGTTCTAAGTGGAACCAGCGGCCCACCCATTTCTAAGGATGTTGAGATAATTCCAAAGGACCCCTCCGATCAAATCATTCTCCAGGTAGAAGATATTCCTCCCCTGGATGTTTTCTACAGCCCGAGGCATAGAGCAGTTGTAAAGCAATCAAGGAAAAGACGAAGGACTGATCAACCTTCTATCTTTCCAGAGCAAACAGTCACAGGTAATGTAGTATGGAAGGAGGAATTGGACCCCTCCGATGACCTAACAAAGCTGTCACAGTATGCGGGAGCCTATTCCGCAGCGACAATCGACAAGGCATCTGAGGTAAGTCTTCTACTGAAGACTAAAGACCAAGAAATTTTTGCATTACAGGTAGAGTTGGCCGAATCAAAGCAGAAGGCAGCGCAAGCAGAGGAGCAGTTGCTGGCACAACGACAAATGAAAGATCAATTAACCCAGCAATTGCAGGAAGAAAGGCAAAGGATCGACCTAAGCGCAATCCAAAAACAAAAGGAATTGTCGGAGGCATTGGCACAATTAAGAGCAGCGAATGAGCAAATGATGAAAACAAAGGATGAGCAAATCGCTCAATTGTCATCGCAGCTCGAAAAAGCAAAGGGCACTTCACAAGTGGCAGAATTCAGAAAAGAAGCATCACTAATCAACAGTGCATTGATATCCCAGATTAGGCT
Source organism: Pinus tabuliformis (assembly GCA_031772625.1). Taxonomy (NCBI): domain Eukaryota; kingdom Viridiplantae; phylum Streptophyta; class Pinopsida; order Pinales; family Pinaceae; genus Pinus; species Pinus tabuliformis. The sequence continues at coordinate 838,186,668 of CM062818.1, forward strand.
CCTGTGTCAACAAATCGCTCAGGCAGAGCCATTGTGTGAGCTAACGACATCCATAAATCAGCAGGTAGAGATGGCCAGAAATGAGTTAGACCAGGCCGAAGAGATCATAACTGGATATCTTGACTGGCAAGATTCTTATCAAGGGAGAGAAGCAAATTTGCCCAAGATTTCAGAAACATATAAAGACATACTTTTCACAGAATGGCACACTCAGATGATGAAAGCAGAAAGGGCAGCTTCAAGGTGTAAATCAACTTCCAGCAATCTAGTTGATCTAGTTAACAACACTCTCTACTTAGCGAATATGATTTCCCAATGTACGCCAGGAAAGATAACAACAACAAACATGTTGGAGCAAACGTGTTATCCTGACTTGGAGGAAAAGGGGAGATTAATCACTGGGGTTAACAATTTGACCTTCGATGCCTATTAGCTCTTCCTGATTAAGCCACACACACAGAGAGCCGCCCTTAAGTGTTTAACAGATGCAATCGGGTGTATAATTCCCGATATTCAGGATGCCACCTATGCCGCCCAGCTCAGTTCGCGCCTCAACAAACCTCCTGAAGTAGAGCCAATGCTTGCGATAAGTCAGCTCAGATTCAAGGGAAAGCAGCCGACTTGATGAATCATGTTCCCGCTTGCCAGCTCGCTGGCCAAAAATAGGATCAAAAGTTATTGATGCCAATTATGTAGGATTTCTGTTTATTAGATGTTTAGATTAATTTAGTATTTATAGACCCTTTCATGTTTTTAGAAAGGGTCGTAAAGTTTTGTAACAGACTTAAATGACTGAAGTTTGCACTATTGTGCTTCAGTCAATATTCTTTTATGAAACTGGGCCAATTGTTCTTAATTTAACAAGGAAGCTTCTTTATGCAATTGTGCACTATTGTCGTTGTTGAGAATGTTTTTGCGTTGAAGGAAGAACTACAATTAGCGATTGATATTTGGGAGTGTCAAGCAGCTCATATGGTATTTCTATCTATGTATGAATTCATTCCTTTTATATGAATTGTTATGTGATTATTCTTGCTATTGTTGATTATATGCATGCGCTGTAACAGCAGATCTTTATTCATTCCACTATTGGATGTTTTATGATGTGCCTTTTCTTTTAATCATGCGTATGACAATGATATAAATGATAAAATGTGGTAATTTCGCTTTAATCGCTTTGCTTAACTATTTAGGCACAGCAATCTTGAATGAATTAATATCTATGTCTTAAAGATGGAGTCATCTATATGCCTGTGTTTAGACACAGACCATCAAACGCTACGCTTTAGAGCTCAATAAGTCCCCAGGATAGATTGTAGTTATTATATTCTTGCTGATAGTTTTAGTTATTTGCTTACCGCTAGCATACTCTATAAGTCATTCATTCATCCCGTTTATCTATTTTTGGGAAACTGGTCCCACTATCCCCAGTCGGATCCACTATTCCAAACGGAAAAGGAGTTGTACTAAGGTCCGGACCAGGTGGTTTCCCCAATGTTGTTGCAGCGATTTTCGAGGCATCAACAGGTCCATGGTAGTTAGTCCTTGGTATTTGAACCTATGGTTTTGGACTATGGTACCTCGTCAGAAGTGTTGATCTCACGCACTTTCATGGTTGGTTCATGGTATTAGTCCGACAGTTTTTGATCCTATGGTTTTGGCCCGTGGTATTGCATCCAAAAGTGTTGATCTCACGCACTTTCATGGTTCGTTCATGGTATTAGTCCAACAGTTTTTTGATCCTATGGTTTTGGACCGTGGTATTGAGAAAGGACTAAGGCTATAAAAGAGGAAGGAAATCATTTGGCAAAGCATCTTCTGAATTATTGAATATCTGATAAAGTGCTAGATCTGGAATATTGTGATTGGGTTATGGTGCAGATCTAGATCTGAATGAAGAAGGAACCTGAGCGTAAGGAGAAGGATAAGTTCTATTGATGGGTCAAAATCTTAAGGCTGGAATAGTGGTATCTCTATATGATTTTGATCTGTGATATGTGGCACACGCTTGATCTATAAATCTAATGATCTGGGTTAACTAAATATTTGAAAGAATGAATTATTGATGCATGTTTTATTGTACACATGTTATGATCTGGGTATACTGCAAAGTTATAAGGAAATATTTGCAGATCTGTATACAGGTTGGCTTTGGTGAAAGCATTGATTGATGATGCAAGTGTAGTTGATGGGTTTTTGATGTTCTTGGATCCAGTCTGAAAATTAATGAAAAGTGGTCCTTGAAAGAAAAGAAGTAGGGGGTTGTAGCTCCCTTCCAGGAGAGACTGGAAAACGAGAGAGAGAGTTGTAGCTCTCTGCAGGTTGTAGCCTTCGTACTGGTAAAGGACTGCACCAGTACAAAATCATTGTAAAAGGAGTTTCTTAATAAAAGAAGATAGAGACATAGTGCAGCAGGTGGTTTTCTCCCACATTGGGTTTCCACCTTATATCATGGTGTTCATGTGTGTGGCTTATGTGTGATGATCTGTTCTATTTTACTGCACCTGTTTACTGTTAATATGGTTGATAATGTTCTAATGCACTCATTAAGGATCAACTAACTAAATCATAAGAAGTTGTGGAAGTAGCATATATGAATCTGAATATGGAAATGAAAAAGTTTTATTGATGTGATAATACTGATTCACCCCCCCCCCCCCCTCTCAGTATTATTTCCAACAAGATGAACATGAACATGACCTGCAAATCAACCATAAACAAGATCAAAATCCAATTCCAAAGTTTGTAGTCAAAATGGAAGATCTCTATGATTTGAAAGATAGATTTAAAAATATTACCAACTCCAAGACTCAGAGTTATACTTTGAGATTTGAAGTGGTAAACCTAGGCACAACTGAAAAAACCTGAAAATGTTAATCTAGGTCTTGGTTTATCATCTGAAGAAAGGATATCATTCATCAAGTTGTTGAAAACATATAAAGGTGTCTTTGCCTGGGATTATTCAGATCTCAAGACCTATGATACCTTTGTAATTCAACATACTATACCGATGACCTCTAATGAGAAACCAGTTCAACAAAAGCTTAGAAAGATTCATCCAAACCTTGAAAGTCAAATCAAATTTGAATTGAACAAACTTTTGAAAGCAAAGATAATCTTTCCCATTAGACACTCAAAATGGGTATCAAATATGGTTCCTGTCAGGAAAAAGAATGGAGATATTAGGATTTGTATTGATTTTAGGAACTTAAACAGAGCTTGTCAAAAGGATAACTTTCCTTTGCCTACCATGGAGCAAATATTGCAATCAGTTGCAGGTTTTGAATTAATGTCTTTTCTAGATGGATTCTTAGGATATAATCAGATTCTTGTAAATCCAGACGATAGACTGAAGACAACATTTAGGACCAAGTGGGGTACATACGCTTATCAGAAAATGACTTTTGGACTCATCAATGCAGGTGCTATGTTTCAACGCGCCAAGGATATTGCTTTTAAAGTTCTGATTAATAAATTAGTTGTTATTTACCTAGATGACATCACAGTCTACTCTAGGAATAGAAATAATCATTTCAATGACCTAAAGCATATTTTTGAAAGATGTAAGAAATATGGAATTTATTTAAATCCCAAAAAGTCATACTTTGCTTTAGCAGAAAGCAAGCTTCTTGGATTCATAGTCTCCAAGAAAGGAATTTATATTGATCTTGATCGAATCCAAGAAATTAAAAAGATTCCTCTCCCACATAATAAAAACACCATGCAATCATTCCTAGGCCAGGGTAATTTTGTAAAAATATTTGTTCCAAATTTTTCACAGATTTTTCTACCCCTTCAATCAATGATAAGAAAGAATGCAGTCTTGGGCCTGGAGTATGCCCTAAAACTGCTTCTGCTTGGCTAAGAGCTCGTCTTCCTCGGACGTAAGGAAACAGGTTAACGGCCCAAGACCCAGAGGCATCTGGCAGGAGTGAAAGCCTGCTCCCTTACGGACCACCAGCGGGTTATTTCAGGTGGCGTGGTTTTCCTTGATAACAGTGATGTGTCAACTGACATTCGCGGATAGCAGCCAGAGATGGCTGTCCTCACTGTTGGTTTGACAAACTGAGTTTGATAGGTTTTTCCACCTTTTGAAAAAAAAAAAAAAAAAAAAAAAAAAAAAAGAAAGAATGCAGTCTTCAAATTGGGTAAAGATGAAATAGAGTCATTTGAGTTGATCAAAAAAGCCATTATCAATGCTCCTTCTTTAAAAATTCCATACTTTCTTAAACCGTTTGTATTGTACACATTTTCATCTGATACATCATATGCAGCAGTTTTAACACAGATGAACGATCAAAACATCGAGGCACCTATCTCTTTTTTCAGTTCGAATTTATAGCGTGTCAAGCTAAACTACTCAGCTATTGAGAAACAAGATTTTGTTGTCTTTAAAACCTTGAAACATTTCAAACCTTTTCTCCTCAAAAATCATACAAAAATAGTAGTAACTTACCCTTAAGTAAGGAAATTGTTGATTCAAAAAAGAAGTGGGGGAGAAAAGAGCCAATTGGGTCACTGCACTTCAAGAGTATGATGTAGAAATCTGGCCAGCTAAACTTGTTAGGGGCCAACATTTTTGCAGGATGTTAACTGGATCTTCCCACTTATCAACAGAAGAATACCAAGGTAATGAAGTGCAAATATCAGAGGTAAACCTCAACAATGCACAATCATAGTATGTTGATTTGAAGTTTTATTTTAAAAATGGATATACTCCTATGCATCTCAATTACAAAACAAAGTGTGCTTTAAAGTTGAAATCAAATCAGTATGAATTAATTGATGATGTATTATTTAGGAAAAATTATGATTCAATATTCTTAAGATGCTTATAAAAACATGAAGCTGAAAAGGTTATACAAGAGTTACATGATGGACCAGCTAGAGGTCATTTCGAAGGAAACACCACAGCTCACAAAATCCTGCATGCAGGTTATTATTGGCCAACACTATTTAAGGATGCACATGACTATGCAAGAAAATGAAAAACTTGTCAAACTGTAGCTGGAAGAGAAAAGAAACCAACATTCCCTTTACAGCCAGTGAATATCCAACAACCATTTGAAAAATGGGGATTAGATATAATTTGTGAGATTGTTCATAACTCTTCCAAGCAGCACAAGTACATCTTTACAGCTACTGATTATTTCACGAAATGAGTAGAAGATATCCTAAAGGTAGCTAATACAGAAAATATTACAGACTTTATTGATCATTACATAATCACCAGGTTTGGCTTACCCATAGCTTTAATGTTTGATAATGCATCTTATTTTTCTAGAAATACTATGGTATAATTTTCCTTTAAAAGAGGTTTCAAATTGAAGTATTCAGCCAACTATTATCCACAAGGTAATGGATTAGCTGAATCAACAAACAAAAACCTTATCAGAATCATCAAGTGAACTATAGACCAAAATCATAGGAATTGGCACAAAGCATTGACATTTTCTCTTTGGGCAGATAGAATAACACAGAAGGCCTCAATCAGTTCTTCTCCTTTTGCTTTAGTTTATGGAAAAGAAGTAGTTCTCCCCACAAACATAGCAATCCCATCTCTCGCCCTAGTGTAATTTATTAATGAAAATCCTTCCTCTTCTCTTCAAGCAAGACAATTTCATATCCTTAAGCTTGAAGAAGAAAGAGAAAAAGCTAAAGCCACCCATTCCCATCATCAACAATTGGTCAAAGCCTCTTTTGATACAACCTCTGCCAGTCATAAAACCTTTGAAGTAGGTGATCTGGTTTTGAAATGGGACAAAGCACATGAGGAAAAGGGAAAACACACCAAATTCCAAAGACTGTGGCTTGGACCATTCCAAATCATTGAGAAAATTGGTCCATCAACATTTATTTTACAAGATCTGTCAGGTAGAATTGATTCCTTGCCCGTTAATGGGAAAATTTTGAAAAAATACTTTTCCTAGAAGATAGTCTCTTCTAATTTTGTATCATATTGTCTTTAGCATTCTTAGGAAAATAAAGGTTAAGTAGTATTTACTTTTTGGCTTCTCAAAATAAAGTCTCTGATAATATTTTGATTTTTCGCTTCTATAAGTAGGAAAAGTTAAAGAAATAATTAGAGCATTTGAGTATCAAAGTGAACCTTATTTCTTTGGAAAAACTTGACCTTGCTAAAAACACTTATTCTATGAACAAGCTCTTATCTTTATAAAGTATAGATGTTTTGTTATCAGTCAAGAAAAGAATCTTTAACCTAGTAAGGACTTTCTACAGATGAGTATCTCAAAACTCTATTATTATCATCCAAAACTCTTAAAAAGGGCCAATGATTCACACCATCTGATAAAATTGTCCTTTTTTAGAGTGTAATTCTAAAATATGCAAAACATAAAAGATAATAAGTCTCATTACGAGCTTGTTTACCATGATCATAGGGGAATAATTAAACTGATATTACCAAAACTACATATCAAAACAGGGTAATAGCCAATGATCTAATCAATCAAAGGACAAGGGGTCTCATCAAGAGCCAACTTGTTCAATTTAGTTACAACCAATGAATGGTATTGTGATTATTGGGTTACCAAGCCTAGACAATGTCTTTTAAGAAACCTGAAAAGGAAATTACATGAAAGGAAAAAACAAGGTCTAATTGAAAAAGAAAGAAAACGAATATCATTTTGAATTCAGAAAATTGCTTCAAATGGGACAATGAATCATTGTTGGTTAAAATATAACCATGCCGCGGCTACGAACGCCTGCTGGTAGAAGAGGCTCTATCTGTGATAAATGAGTAAACAATAAAAACTACTCTATAGAAAACACCTGCTATATCTCTTTAAATATTAGTATTGACTGATACAAACATTTGTATTTTTATCACCACAAGAGTAAAGTAGTTGAGTAAATAAATTGAGTGACTAATTATGATTTCAGAGAAATGTTGTTTAATTTATAACTCATGTAATTATTATTCCTATAACTCTTCTAATTTTGAAATTTTTAGAAATTTCAAAAGACCAATCAGAGATAGCTGGTTCTCCCAAGTGAATCACCAATTGTTGTACTATGTAACAAACCCCCCATTTATATGGACTAATAGTTAATATTTGACATATAAATGGGGACCCTTTTAAATTTTTAGCCTTTGAAAATAAATCCTAACTCTACAAATTTCCTTCAAACCTTAGAATACAACCCATACTTACAAATTTTATCGCACATCGCATTTCATAGTTTTCCATGTGACAATTATAAACATCTTCAAGAAAGTCTCGAAATGCGATATGTGATAAAGCCCACACTGCGATTTTCCAATCACAACACTTTAAGATCATGCGATCGCACTTCGCAAGTCACAAATTAATAAAGCATGTCATTGTGTCACCCCTTAAAAAATTGCGAAATGAGATTTTCGCAATCACATTTCACATTATCCCTGAGAAACGTTATATGGAAATGTTTGAAAACTGCGATGCGGAAAATAACGCATGAAGCATGGGAATTTACTGAGTTTTAATGAAATATTAAGTGGTTTGACAGAGTAATAAATGTTTAGTAGCTTGAGGAGAGAAATTGATCTTTTCAAGTTATGGCTAGTTAACACAGAAATTGCATTCAAAATCTTCCCACGATTCAAAGTCATTTAAAAGAGCTCTCAACCTTAATTTCCCTCTATTGTGTGTGTTGGTATATTTCTTTCATTTCAGGCAAGCTTCCAAAGAGATGTCATTACGAAAGGTAATGCAAAAGCAGATGCAACGGAGCATTTAAGAGTCTGAGGTTTCAAAAATGTTGCCTGTATTTGCTGATACAGCTTGCAGTGCCGATGGAGGAGCAATGGCATGGAAAGTCATCTACATTAGACTTGAAGATGAGCGACGTAAAATTACTATCACCAAGGCAACAGCAGACTCAATAAAACCCTCCAAAGTTCAATTCAAAGATGTTGCTTGCTCCTTTCTTCATAGAATAGGAGCAAGAGCCAAGATACTCCCATACACTGATATGATTAGATGGGTGGTGGAAAATCTCAGTATTGAAGACAGACAATTCAAGAACTCAAAGATGGAGTTGATGGGATCATTCAAAGCTGAAGATTTGAAACAAATGTATCATCTTCCTGACCCTCAGGATATATATGACAAATCATTTCTAGCCAACTTCGCAAAGCAGAATGAAGAACCCTTCAAGATGATTCAAGGTTGGAGAGTCCTAGAGAACAAATTCAAATATGATAAGATAGGTATGTACCCCATTGCTTCTTTAGCAAATCCCCATAACTATGCAGCTTCTATGTTATGTAGATTATATGGATTACCTAATAATACCAAGTTCTCCATAGAATGGGTCCCTTTAATCGATGCTTGTGTCAATTCCCATATAATGAATTGGGCCACTATCCTATTTGATAACCTAGCTACTTCTATTTCCAAATATTTCCAAAAGAGATCCACCTCCACAGAGAACCTTCCTCCATTTTATTGTTGGACACAGATTTTCATTGATGTCAATATGGCAATATTAGAGGAGCAGACAGAGCAACCAGAGGAGCTAATAGAGCACAGAGCAGTCAGAGCCATAGGAGGAAGCAATCAGAGCAAGGAGGCATATCAAAGCCAAGAGGAGCCACATATGTATATGGAGCACATAGAGCAAACAAAGCCATCGTATGTATATGTCATATGTATATGCCAAAGCAGAGGAGCACACAGAGCAAACAGAGCAAGGAGGCATATCGGAGCCAAGAGGAGCCACATATGTATATGGAGCACACAGAGCAAACAAAGCCATGGTATGTATATGTCATATATATATGCCAAAGCAGAGGAGCACACGGAGCAAACAGAGCCATCGGAGAGCTTATATGCATGCATTTAATAGCAGACAGAGTTATTGGAAGCCGAACTCATACATACATACATATATATATATATATATATATATATATATATATATATATATATATATATATATATATATATATATATATATATATATATATATATATATATATATATATATATATATATATATTTACGTTATCGGGCCCGTGAAACCCATGTATGCATGCTTTAACACTATCGGCGGGCAAAACTATGAAATACATGGCAAATACACTATCGGAGGCCAAAAACTCACGTATATATGCCTTTATACTATCGGAGGCGGAAAACTTGGCTCTAGGGAAAATACACTATCGAAGGCGGATTACGGACTTGTAAATATATGCATGGGAGTTTTGGGATCCAATCAGGTCTGGGACTTACATCGCATCGGCATACTGGAGTGGGAGTGTATCAAGTGTTAAGCGCCATTGTAAATCGCTGATAGCGATCAGCGATATCACATCGGCATATCAGAGTGGGAGTGTATTAAGTGTTAAGGGCCATTGTAAATCGCCGATAGCAATTAGCAATATCGCATCGGACCAAAGGAATAGCGCCGATAGTGCAGACCATTGGGACCTTCGATCGCCGATAAGGCAATTTGATCTGGACTGTCAAATCTCATCGCTCCAGATCAATGGTCACAAATGCTTGGCGCGTTGACTTCGGCATACGGTAAGCACGCCGATAAGAAAAGGTAAAAACCAGTGTTTTGGGGTATTTTTCAATGTATTTCTGTATTTCTGTTAAAAGGGTGATCCACGGCATGATTCGGGGTGTTTAGGCATTCTCCAAGGACATTCCGGTTCTGAAAGGAAAAGGCATGGATCATGTGGAAAAGGTTTTGGGGCCGATTGCGATGAAACTGTGGAGGAGCGGATCCGATACAGTATTAATGCGGGTGTATGGATTCTTGAAGTCCGCCCTTTAGTTTTTTGGCTGTGTTTCTCATATATTCCTGTATATTTGTGTTTATGCATTACGTAGGTTTTTTAGGCCGAAAGGCCTATGATAACTGCTCCGATGATTCAGGAGGCTGAACGTCAGTTAAATGGGGTGCATCATGGCGATGGAGATTGCGATTGGGGCATAACACCTCCATTAAACTGAAAAACTTTGTGTATGCCTACAATCATTGTCAAAAGGAGCGTTGTTACAGTTAACCGGGAAGATGTGTTGTCCGTGGATTATTTGGATCTCTCTAATGAATCTACGTGTCCCCAAAAGAGTCGGTGAACTTGCACAGCGTAGAGGAAGCCACAGCGACCGAGGAGGAAGCCAAAGAGGTGGTGTAAGCGGAAACGATCAGTTAGAGGTGCCTGAGACACATAAAAATAGAAACACAAGGAGAAGTGTGGGTTGTTGAATGTATAATCTGTGAGAGAGGAAGCCTAAGAACAGGCAAGAGACAGAAGAGACTAGAGAAGTAGGAGAACTCGAGAAAGGTAGAAGTTGAGCAGTGGTGGGTGTAGAAAACAACAGCAAAACAGTTGATACCAGGTTTGGGTTGGAGCCTCTGAACTAAACAGGATTGAAATCCTTGGGATTTGGTGCTCCTAAGCGCAAAACTATTGCAAGACAGAGTTGGTGCTCTGGAGATTGGAGCCTCACTGAAGTCCAAGTTGGAGCTTGGCAACTAATTGCAACCAATTATATATATATATATATATATAGATATAGATATATATATTATATTCATTTCATTGCACTGTTTTTGTGTTAATAAAAGCATTAATTCCAGCAATCTGTTTTTGTGTTTCATATATATATATGTTCTTTTGGGAACAACAAGAACAACAACAACAAAAAAGAAATATTGATTCACCCCCCCCAGTATTTCCAACAATTGGTATCAGAGTAGGCTTCTTCATACTAGCCTAACAGCTTGAAGAAGGATCCGCAACCATGATGAGAAATCACGAAGCATCAAGAAGACCTCCTCTATTTTATGGCACTAACTTTGGTTTTTGGAAAAAAGAATGACCTACTACTTGATGTCCCTTGGACCTGAAGTCTAGCATTTTGTTCAAAATGAATACCAAATGACTACCACTCTTCCAATAGATCAAGAAGAGAGGAAAGCCTACATCGCAAATGCAAAGGCCTTGAACTCCATCACTAGAGGAATCATTGATTCCGAGTTTACAAAAGTCATGCACTATACCTCTACTAAAGAAATGTGGGAGAAGCTAGTTGGCTTATACGATGGAGACTCAAAAGTCAAGAAGGCAAAGCTTCAAACTCACAGGAGACAATTTGAAAGTCTGAGTATGGAAGATGAAGAAGATATTGTAGCATACCTCCTCCGAGTAGCTAAAGTGGTCAACTCCCTTAAAGGATTGGATGAAAAAATTGAAGAAAGTACCATTGTTCAAAAGGTCTTAAGATCTCTTCCAGACAGATTTGACTCCAAAATAAGCACCATAGAAGAAGCAAAGGATCTAGATACCCTCAAGATGGATGAAATCCATGGAATCCTCACTGCCTATGATATGAGGAAAGGTGGCCCAAGCTCCAAAGATGCAGCATTCAAGGCCTCAAGGTCAAAGAAGGGGAAAGAAAGGAATGACTCTAGTGATGAATCAGATGTGGAATTCGAATTGGCTCAATATGTATGAAAGCTAAAGAAAGGATCTAAGCTTAAAGGCAAGTACCCTCTTATATGTTTTAAATGTGGAAAAATAGGTCATTATGCAGCAAAATGTCCTCATAAACATGATAGTGATGATGAAGGAAATTCTAAAAGAATGGCACACAAAAAGAAAGGGTTCAATAAGAAGAACTTCTTCTCTAAGCAAGATGAGTCTGATGAGGATGAGTTTATGGTCATCAAAAAGAAATCAGATGAGGAAAGTGACCATGATGAAAACCAAGAAACATTATTCATGGCATTCACAAATGATGATGACTCAGGGCTGGAAGGAAATGTAGATGAACTGTTGATAAGTGCCATTGAAGAAAATGAGAAACTGCGGAATAAAATCATTTCTCTCAAAGTGGAAAAAGAGGAAACAAGAAGGAGAGAAGATCTCTTGGAAGCAAAGCTAAAAGAAAAAGAAGAGACTTGCGAAGAACGTGAAGCCGAGATAGTGTCTCTAAGAAAGGAGTTGGAGCAAATTAAAAAGGGTTGTAAAAGCTCTCAAATACTTGAGACTATTCTAAAAATTCAAAAACCTCAACATGACAAGTCTGGAATAGGTTTCAAAGGAGAATCCTCAAGCACTAAGAATAGTGCGAAAAGCTATGCTGATGCACTTTCCTGCAATCCAAAAGATGAAAAAGTATGTTATCAAAAGCGCATCCCAGATCCAAAGAATGAAGAGAGAATTACTCCAAAGAAGAATGTGGAGTCAAATCATGGATACTGTAGCAAATACAAACCTGTACTCAACCAAGGGCCCATCTCAAATTCAAAGAATGAGGCAGGAGTAATTCCTAGGAAGACTCAAACCGTGGCTGCTTCAGCAAGTACAAAACCATCTTTCTTGGACATTGTTTTCACCGTAAAAACTTCAGTCATCAAGCTAGACATTGCATGGCTCACAAAAGTGAAATGCCAAAGCTAAAGGACCGAATAATCAATTCATATGCCCCCAAAAGGAAGGGACAAATAAAAACCTTCAACTCATTTGATCCCTTGACCAAATTTGATCTGATCTGCTCATTCTACTACAATAATGGACACTATGAACAAAATTGCCCACTCAAAGGAAGAAAGAAGAGTAGTAAGAATTCCAACATGGATAAATGCGGCCTGGCTCTATATGCTCAAAATAATGAAAATCATTGGTTTGTGGATAGTGGGTGCTCCAGACACATGACAGGAGATAAAAGGAAGTTTGTCTCATTGAGCAAAAAGGAAGGGAATGTGTCCTTTAGAACTAGATCTGGCAGAATTGCGGGAAAAGGAACTGTTACTCTGATCAATGGAAAAGGAAAATCTCAAGATGCTCTACTAGTAGACGGGCTCGAACACAATCTCCTGAGTGTCAGCCAAATCTGTGATCAAGGACATAAGGTTATCTTCAGCGCCAAAGACGGTGAAATAAGGAACTCTTCCTCAAGGGAACTTGTGGCAAAAGGGGTTATAACACCAGACAACATTTAAATTCTGAACAATATTCAAGAAAATAAATGCTACCTGAGTCAGACATATGAAAGTTGGTTGTGGCACAAGCAACTTAGACATACAAGCTTCGAAAAGCTGATCAATATCAACAAGATTAGAGTTGTACAAGACATCCCAAGGCTATTCAAACCAAATCAAGGAGTATGTGGTCCATGTCAACATGGAAAGCAAACCAGAACCAACCACAAGAAAAAGGAGCTCTCTACATCAAAGCCCTTAGAGATCATCCATGTTGATTTGTGTGGACCAACTAGAAATCAAGCACTCCAACGAGAAAGGTACTTTGTGTTATTTGTTGATGACTATACTAGAATGATGTGGATTTATTTTATAAAGTATAAATCTGAAACTTTTGAGAGTTTTAAGAATCTAAAAGCCCTTGTAGAAAATGAAAAAATTCAAAAATTAAGTGCCTCATAACAGACAGAGGGGGATAATTCACATCAAACGAGTTTAGTGAGTTATGTAATATTCATGGAATTAAAAGGGAATTCTCTACTGCCAGAACACCTCAGCAAAATGGGGTAGTTGAAAGAAGAAACCGAATAGTCCAAGAAATGGCAAGAAAAATGTTATTAGCAGCAGACTTGTAGCCAAAATTCTGGAGAGAAGCAGTACGGAAAGCTGTCTATACATTGAATCAAACTCAATTAAGACCAAACTATGAAAAAACTCCTTATGAGTTATGGAAAGGAAGACCTGCTTCAATGAAGTACTTCAAGATATTTGGAAGCAAGTGCTTCATAAAAATCAAGGATGGCTCACCAGGAAAGTTTGATTCTCGGGTTGATTAAGGGATATTTCTTGGATACTCTACATGGAGTAAGGCTTACAAGTGCTACAATTTTCGACAGAAGAAAATAGCGGAAAGCATTGATGTAAAGGTTGATGAAGACCTTCTAGAAAAAGAAATTGAAAAACATGAAGATGATCTTCTCATTGAAGAAGAACTTGAAGAAGAAGAAATAGATGAGGAAGAAGAAGAAGAGGAGAAAGAACCACCTCATACCCCTTCAAAGATGAAATATCATCCAGAAGAGCAGATTATTGGCAACAAAGATGAAGGGATGCAAACTCGAAGAAGGGTGACCATCACACCAAAGAGAAACGTCATTTCTCTGCTATCTATGATAGAACCAGAAACATTTGCACAAGCAAGGATCCTCATTGGGTAAAAGCCATGGAAGAAGAAATGTCCCAAATTGAGAAGAACAAGACATGGGAGCTGGTACCTCGTCCAAAGGACAAAAACATAATAGGAACCAATTGGGTGTTCAAAAATAAAATGAATGAGGAAGGATAGGTTATCAGAAACAAGGCAAGGCTTGTCTGCAAAGGCTATTCACAAATTGAAGGAATTGACTTTGAAGAGACATTTGCACCAGTAGCTCGTATGGAAGCTATCAGGATGTTCTTGGCATTTTCTTGCTCAAAAGGATTCAAAATCTATCAAATGGACGTGAAATCAGCATTTCTAAATGGGGAACTCAAGGAAGAAGTCTACATGGAGTAGCCAGAAGGGTTTGATCTAACAAAAGGAAAGGACTTAGTCTGTAAGTTGAAAAAGGCTTTATATGGGTTGAAACAAACTCCTAAAGCTTGGTATGCAAGATTGGATCACTATCTACAACAACAAGGCTTCAAAAAGGGAGTGGCTGGAAGTAATCTATACATAAAGACAGATGAAGGTAAGTTACTAGTTTCTCTTGTTTATGTCGATGATCTGATTTTTGCTAGCAATAATGATGAAATGAGCCATGAATTTTCTCAAATCATGTCAAAAGAGTTTGAGATGTCAATGATAGGAGAGTTGTCTCACTTCCTTGGACTTCAAGTATCTCAAACCATAGTAGGATTGTGTATATCCCAAACCAAATATCTAAAAGACATGCTCAAAAAATATGGAATGGAGGACTGTGCACCCATGAGCACACCTATGACCACAAACTGCAAATTGAGCAAAGATGATGACTCCCCTCTAGTAGATGCAACATATTACAGGTCAATAATTGGAGCCCTTCTATACTTAATAGCTACAAGACCAGACATAATGCAGGCAGTAGGAATGGTGGGAAGATTTCAATCTGCTCCCAAACAATCCCATTTATTAGCTGTAAAAAGAATTCTCAGATATCTGAAAGGAACTCCTGATTTCGGTCTTTGGTACCTAAGGAGCTCAACACTGAATGTAACTGCATACACCGATGCTGATTGGGCTGGAAGTATAGATGATCGGAAAAGTACTAGTGGAAATGCGTTCTTCCTAGGAGACTGCTTAGTATCCTGGCTCAGCAAAAAACAGTCATCCATATCATTATCCATAGCCGAAGCTGAGTATATTGTTGCAGCAGACTATTGTACTCAGATACTATGGATGAAGGAAGCTCAAAAAGATGTCGAAATATGTACAGATCAACCGATTACTGTCTATTGTGACAACACAAGTGCTATCAGTCTCAGCAAAAATCCAGTGATGCACTCAAGGACCAAACACATACCAATCAAGTAGCTGAAAAAAACATCGTCTTGGAATATATCAGTACTAAGGAATAGATAGCTGATATTTTCACAAAACCTCTTCCTCGAGAGGCATTCAAACCTCTGCATCAAAATATGGGGGTTATCTCTTTATCATCACTCAAGTTCATTCATAAAGATGTAGTAGAACAGGGGGAGAAGTTTGACAGGGGTAGTCCGTATGCATTCCTTTGCCATTGATGTCAAGGGGGAGAGCAGAAGAATATTGCCATCAATATAAAAGGGGGTATTGTTGGACACAAATTGTCATTGATGTCAATATGGCAATATTAGAGGAGAAAACAGAGCCATAGGAGGAAGCAATCAGAGCAAGGAGGCATATCGGAGCCCAGAGGAGCCACATATGTATATGGAGCACACAGAGAAAACAAAGCCATCGTATGTATATGTAATATGTATATGCCAAAGCAGAGGAGCACATAGATCAAACACAGGAAGGAGGCATATCAGAGCCAAGAGGAGCCACATATGTATATGGAGCACATAGAGCAAACAAAGCCATTGGAGAGCTTATATGCATGCATTTAACAACAGACAGAGTTATCGGAAGCCGAACTCATATATATATATATATATATATATATATATATATATATATATATATATATATATATGTTATCGGGCTTGTGAAACCCATGTATGCATGCTTTAACACTATCGGTGGGAAAAACTATGAAATACATGGCAAATACACTATCGGAGGCAAAAAACTCACGTATATATGCCTTTATACTATCAGAGGTGGAAAACTTGGCTCTAGGGAAAATATACTATCAGAGGCGGATTGCGTACTTGTAAATATATGCACAGGCGTTTTGGGATCCAATCGGGTCCGAGACTTACATCGCATCAGCATATTGGAGAGGGAGTGTATCAAGTGTTAAGTGTCATTGTAAATCGCCGATAACGATCAGCGATATCGCATCGGCATATTGAAGTGGTAGTGTATTGAGTGTTAAGTGCCATTGTAAATCGCCGATAGTGATCAACGATATCGCGTCGGACCAAAGGAATAGCGCCGATAGTGCAGTCCATTGGGACCTCCGATCGCTGATAAGGCGATTTGATCTGGACCGTCAGATCTCATCGCTCCAGATCAACGGTCACAAATGCTTGGCGTGTTGACTTTGGTGTATGGTAAGCGCGCCGATTGGAAAAGGTAAAAACCAATGTTTTGGGGTATTTTTCAATGTATTTCTATTTAAAAGGAAAATAGACGGATATAGTTAAAAGGGTGATCCGTAGGGTGATTTGGGGTGTTTCAGCATTCTCCAAGGACATTTCAGTTTCGAAAGGAAAAGGAATGGATCATGTGGAAAAGGTTTTGGGGCCAATTGTGATGAAACTGTGGAGGAGCGGATCCGATATAGTATTAATGTGGGTGTATGGATTCTTGAAGTCCACCCTTTAGTTTTTTGGCTGTGTTTCTCATATATTCCTGTATATTTGTGTTTATGCATTATGCAGGTTTTTTAGGCTGAAAGGCCTATGATAACTGCTCCGATGATTTAGGAGGCTGAACGTCAGTTAAATGGGGTACATCATGATGATGGAGATTGCGATTGGGGCATAGCACCTCCATTAAACTGAAAAACTTTGTGTATGCCTACAATCATTGTCAAAAGGAGCGCTGTTACAGTTAACCGGGAAGATGTGTTTTCCTTGGATTATTTGGATCTCTCTAATGAATCTACGTGTCCCCAAAAGATTCGGTGAACTTGCACAGTGCAAAGGAAGCCACAGCAACCGAGGAGAAAGCCAAAGAGGCGGTGTAAGTGGAAACGATCAGTCAGAGGTGCCTGAGACACAAGAAAACGAAAACACAAGGAGAAGTGTGGGTTGTTTCTCATATATTCTTGTATGTTTGTGTTTATGCATTACGCAGGTTTTTTAGGCTGAAAGGCCTATGATAACTGCTTCGATGATTTAGGAGGCTGAACGTCAGTTAAATAGGGTACATCATGATGATGGAGATTGCGATTGGGGCATAGCACCTCCATTAAACTGAAAAACTTTGTGTATGCCTACAATCATTGTCAAAAGGAGCGTTGTTACAGTTAACCGGGAAGATGTGTTTTCCTTGGATTATTTAGATCTCTCTAATGAATCTACGTGTCCCCAAAAGATTCGATGAACTTGCACATCGCAAAGGAAGCCACAGCGACTGAGGAGAAAGCCAAAGAGGCGGTGTAAGTGGAAACGATCAGTCAGAGGTTCCTGAGACACAAAAAAACAGAAACACAAGGAGAAGTGTGGGTTGTTGAATGTATAATCTGTGAGAGAGGAAGCCTAAGAACAGGCAAGAGGCAGGAGAGATCAGAGAAGCAGGAGAACTGGAGAAAGGCAAAAGATGAGAAGTGTCGGGTGCAGAAAACAGCAGCAAAATAATTGATACCAGGTTTGGGTTGGAACCTCTGAACTAAACAGGATTGAAACACTTGGGAGTTGGTGCTCCTAAGCGCAGAACTATTGCAAGACAAAGTTGGTGCTCTGGAGGTTGGAGCCTCACTGAATTCCAAGTTGGAGCTTGGCAACTAATTGCAACTATATATATATATAGATATATATATATATATATATATATATATATATATATATATATATATATATATATATAGATAGATATATATATATATATATATATTGTATTCATTTCATTGCACTGTTTTTGTGTTAATAAAAGAATTAATTCCAGCTATATGTTTTTGTGTTTCATATATATGTGTGTGTGTGTGCTTTTGGTAACAACAACAACAACAACAAAAATACTGATTCACACCCCCCCCAGTATTTACAACATTTATGTCAGTGCCTATATCATGGATGCCATCTATTTCTATACTAAGTTTCCAATCATGGGTTGGAAATGGACTTTGCAAAGACCCT
Organism: Pinus tabuliformis; assembly: GCA_031772625.1. Lineage (NCBI taxonomy): Eukaryota > Viridiplantae > Streptophyta > Pinopsida > Pinales > Pinaceae > Pinus > Pinus tabuliformis. The sequence continues at coordinate 838,205,076 of CM062818.1, forward strand.
TACCCCATTCATCTCAGTCACAAACAGATGTGGGAATCCCATTTCTACAAAATATTCCATGGTGTTATTTTACCATTACACCAATTGATTTTTGATAAGAAAGCCCCCATATTTTCTAAAGAAGCCGCTACATATCTTCTCGTAGTAGGAAAGTATTTTGTTGAAAAATGGTTCACGTATATTAGAGTTTATAGCAGTACAGTGGACCCACATGTACTCCCTTTGTATGTCTTCGACAAAATGTTAGCCAGAGAAATAGCTCACCAAACTGTTGGGAAGAGCTTGACCGAGACCTTGAAAGATAGCAAAAATTCATTATGGCCACCCTTTCCCATCTGGTGTGGTTCTTTTTCATTAGCAAACTTTAACCATGAAACAATGAGTTACTAAACTTAGAGAGCCTCAAGCTCCATACTTTGCCAAAGAGGCAATTCAACCTAGAAAAAGTAGCACAAAATGTTACTACAACACTAAAGCTCAAACCCTATGTCCATGAAGCTCAGGAATTCAAAGATCTTTTACAATCAGCTAAAATATTGGAACAAGCATTTGATTGGTTGAAGATGAATCTGAATCTTGATGACTTTGAAAATTTTCAGGAATTTAGAAATCAGAGGCTTGAAACAATCCCATTGCATTTGTTAAGAGTTGATGACAAGCCTATGCCCAGTGTAACTATTAACAGCGAAGGGAAAAATTCTCGTATAGAATCTCAGGTGAACATAGCCTAGGATATAAGGAAGATACAAGAGACAGAGAATATAGTAGAATCCAGCAGAAGGTCAGCTGAAAAATAGGTCATAAGTGACCTAACTAAAGATATCGGTCCCGAAGGCAAAAGCAACGATTTGGAGCAGGAATGGGACCAATTTAATAAAAAGCTCCAAGATACTCCCAAGACAACAGATGTCCTAGAAACCACAAAATATCATACTCCAAAGAAAACTCAGAAAATTTCAGAGTCAGAGCCAATGAATGAGCAAGGGACAAGTTCGCAGAATACAGAAATCATCCCTACATTTCCGACATCTGAAATTATTCTAAAGGTTACAGAGATACCTCCTTTAGATGTATTCTACAGCCCACTGCATAAGGATGTAGTAAGAAGACAGAGGAAAAGAAGGAGAGTAGAAACACCTGAAATCCCACCTGGGAATGAACCAATGGACATAGTCTGGAGGGATATTCCTTCGAACCTAGCTGAAAATTTAACCAGGCTATCGCAATTTACAGGGGAATATGCTACTGCCACCATGGATAAAGCCACAGAGGTATCTATTTTGTTAAGGGAAAGGGAAGAAATGATAGCGCAGCTCGAGAAACAGTTGGAGATAGAAAAAGAAAATGTGAACAAGCAGGTCGCTAAACAAATAGTCCAATTGCAACAGAGTATGGAAGTATTAATAATAAGCCATGAAGTAGACATCTCTACAAAGAACGTGAAAATCCAAGAGTTGCAAGAGGCCATAGCAAAATATGAAGATGTCCCTACTATCAATGAATTCATCGAAGAGGAATTGGAGCTAAACTCCATTCTGTCAAAACAACAAGATCTATTCTGCCAGAGAATGTCCCATATCACCCCTTATCTAATTACCAGTGATCAATTAACAGATAAGGAAATTGATCAGAGAATCGAGTTTAATGACTTAAACACTAAGATCTCTGACTACATTGAATGGCAAGAATATGAAGAAGGAAGAAGCGCCAATCTTCCAAAAATAGAAGAAACACACAAAAATATATTGTTCACAGATTGGGATGCATGGATCAAGCAGGCAGAATTGGTAGTAGCAAGAGCAGCATGAGTGGCTAAAAATATAATAAAAGTAGTCAATCACACTTTGCACACCACCAACTTGATAAAATAAGCTAACCCAAATTCACTGCCAAATTTGAATGACTTGGATAAAAGATGGAAGGAAAAGACAAAATACAAAGGGAGGCGATCACAAAATTATCAAAGGCTGACTGGGAGGCATATTGGAAATTCTTTTTCAAACCTCACATTCAAATTACGACATTGAATTGTTCACTCAATTCAACACAAAGGATGTTGCCACCTCTCACAGATGTCATCTTCACAGGACAGGTTAGGATGCAATTCAGGGCACCTCCACAAGTGAAACCAATGGCTGATATATGCGATCTAAAGGAAAATATGGCAAACAGCAAGACATCTTTATAACCTCTGGTCATCAAATCACTTTTATTTTTAGAGTTAGTTTCTAGTTAAGAGGAAGGTTGTTTGAAACCTCCCCAAGATATGTTGTATAATTTATTTTTGAAATTTAGTCAGATAGTATTTATACCCTTCTCATGCATTTAGAGAAGGGTCCAGAATTTTATCAAAAACATTTGCAAAGAATGCACTCTTGTAAGTTTGTGAATGCCTTGATGAAATTATGGAACATGGTCATTACTTTTGAACATCAAACTACTTTCCTTTGTTGATGCACTACTGTATGCTTGGAGAATAATTTGATTTGAAAAAAGGAGTTGATCTATGTCATTAGTCAAATGAGCAGAACCTCACACATATGGTACTTTTATCTTGTATGATCAGTTATGTTTTGTTTAACTAGTGATAAAATTTCATTTTCATGAATTATATATGGAGTATGTTCTTTCTATTATGTGTTAATTTCACTATTGTATGATGCCTAGCTGAAAGTATTTATTTTCATATATGATCATTAAATATATGTGATATAGTTTATACATTTCTTTGACTAACTATTTAGTCAAAAAAATATTTTTACATGTTATCATCTATGTTTAATACATGAATGATCTTTATTACCACATACCAAACAGATATCTTTTTATATCGCATATCGCCAGAATACCCTAGGTTTATATTAGATTAAGTTAGCTAGACATTTGCATGCTAGAATAGGTCATTTAGTTATCATTATTCTTATTGCAATAGCTTGAAAACCACCCATTATCATTTTCAAACCCACTCTGGGAAACTGGTCCCATCATCCCCAATCGAAGCCACCACATCAAATGGAAAAGGAGTTGTCTTTAAGGTCCGAACCGGGTGGTTATCCCCCATGTTGGAGCAGCAGAATTCTGAGGCTTCAACACCTCCCTAACAATGACTCAAAAATGTTGGGGAGCTTAATTATTCCTAAATTACCAACTGACCTCTACACATTAAATCATCAACACAAAGTTTCGTTTGTTTATTTCAAGGTTGTCCACATGGTTTGTGCAAGAGGTAGTTCTAATATTATCTAATCTGCATGATCCTAATGGACATGTGAATAAAAGGAACAACTCAAACTTACTGAAAGAAACAACTCACTCTTAACTTCTAAACTTCAATATTAAATAATCAAGACTACTAAAAGAATCAAAGCATTAAGTCTCCTACCAAAAACAGTGAAGTAATCCAACTAAATACAAAGTTGTTTCCTAGGAAACTACGTCTGCAAGAAAGGAACAACACTATGACTAGAAATGAATCTGCCAAAAATAATATCAAATCTTTAGAATTAACAACTCTACATTAATCACAAGAAACAACAAGGAAAGATAACACTCGAAGAACCAATTGTAGTAAATCTAACTCTATGATATTCCATTATGGCTACTGCAAAAACTCATATTGTAACAACAAATCTGATAATCAACAATTAGATATAGAACACAATTGAATAATTGTAGAACAAGGACTGAAAGCAAAATACAAATTTAATAATACAATAAAGGACAGTTGTAGTTCAAGGGTTGGGCCCAAGATCATTGGAATTCAATTGTCTCATAGCTAACTCAACGCAATAAGTTAAGGTCGAACAGTAAAAGTATCCATTACATTATAATGAGTAAATTACAAGGAATGTCTGTAAAAATTTATAACATAGATCAAAATGACTATAGATCAATCTCTGTTATTGAGGTTCAATTCCTCAATTTTATATTACAAGCGAGTCTATTTTCAAATAGAAAAGTGATCCTGAGAATATAAATATTCTCAGGATGATTTATACAAATTACAAAATCTCAAACATTTACTCGGAATAGTAGGGCCAAGATCTATTCTTCAACTAATCCGTCCATGATAAAAGTCAATCTCGTTCAACTAGTGATAATTAACCTGAACAGCTCCTCATAATCCGCTCTTCCTCGATTATTCCATGTAACGACATCCGATATCAAATATCATTGTTCAATTAATGGTTAAACTCATAAATAAATAGCATCTTTCTTGATTTAAATTGATTCATTAAAGTGATAAAGTAATGAAAAACCATTAACTCCTTTCTAGAATCTATATCACATGAAATATCGTATTCTACACACAAAAATCTTAGAAAACTAATACAAAGGTAAGAAAATGTATCAATTCTGAAGCCCAACAATGTTGTATCATATTTTGATTATGTAACAACAATTACTATATTATATTTATTTGATTATAATTTCTAAATGAAATTATAAATTAGAATTCCTTAGTATTTCTTTAGCATGTTAACACTAAAATAACCATCCTCTCTTTTCCATGATTATCTTAGGTTTAGGATATTTAATTCCATTTGGAATTAAAGAACTAACTCAATAACTTAGTAATAGTTTATTTCAATTTAATGCAGAAGTAGTTTAGTTTAGCATAATATAACTATATTTTAGATTAGTTTAGATTAGGAATTAATTTCCCTCGATTCAATCCTTCGCAAGAAGAAAGGATCATAGGCTTAAAAAGCCTATAAACCCATTGAGGGCAGCTATGCCTCAGTTCGGGTTATTCCTCCCTTATTGACTTAGGTGTACAATGTTCGCATCAACAAAATGGTGCTAGAAGGAGGGAACCTCTGACTCTAAATGGAAAAAAGTGGTCATAAACGTTAAAGCATTAGATCACCCATTAAAAATAGTATCCACATTGATCCACATCATGTTTATACCTCTACTAGTTCTCATCCACCAACTGAGCAGACCCACTGTAAGCCTACCATACCTATTTGACCTTACACATAAGTAGAGATTGATCAGGTCCTGTAAAGATCCCGGAAAATCATTTATCAAACTCAAGAAAGAATTTATTAAACTTATTCCCTCTAAAGAAGTCCATCCTCATGCTTATTCACACCCCTTAAGTTGCACATACAAGAACCATCAGTGTTTGAACAATCTAAAACGGTTTCTCAAATTGTTGTCACAGTTAACGATCACTTACATGATATCCTTACTAGTATACTTATCGACCTGTCTAAAATACTTGAAGGAGATTCTATTCATCCAAATTTTTTTGGATGATTTGATTCTCCATCTTCTCCACCAAGTTCACCTTCATCTTCATGAAATTCTTCCAGTGAAGAGAGCTCCTTTGACTCATATAAATCTAAAGGATCTCCCGAGATGGCAAATAATCGGGGTGACAATCAAAATGAGCCAACCAATCCTTGGTGGGACTAGGATGTTGTAGTTGTCTCAAGAGTGCAACATCCTCTCCCAAGGAATCCTCATAAATTTTTACTAAAATTTGATCATGATTCAAAGCACATTGCTGATGATCATGTGAAAGAATTCATGCTTGCCATCAAATAGAAGAGTGCCTTCCATCGGGATGTAGTTTGTAAATTGTTCCCATATACATTTGATGGAAAAGCCACTACGTGGTGTTTCGCTCAGCCTCCTCAGAGCATAGTCTCATGGGAGCAGTTTGAGTTTGAATTCTTGGAGAAATTTGAGGATGACAAACCACCTAAAGTCTTGGTTGATGAATTATCTAACATGAAAATGAAGAATAAAGAGAATGTAAAGAACTTTAACATTATATTTCTATCATTAAATAATTAAATCCTTGTTAAGTCCTTTCCTCCTCCAAATATTATCATTGCTTATTATGTGAAAGGTTTACATTATGATATAGTTTTATGTTTAAAGAGGGCCCATAATCCCACTTTGTAGGCATCCTTTGAAGAATCTTTTTGTTCTCAGCCTTAAACCAATTACTGATAAACAATCTGATTATGTCTCTTCTTCTGGTAAGAAAGCAAAAACATAAAAAAAAAAAAACTATTGTCAAGAAAGACCAATCAACCTTAGATTTAGATAGTCATCCAATTGTTATAAATAAATTGTCTAACAAAATAATTAACCTTAAGAAAGGAAAATTGGAACGACCATCTAACAGGGGAAACTTTAAAAAGTCATTTAAGAGGTCACCTTCTCATAAACCACCTGCCCTTAATTAAGGTTTGAACAAAGAGGGATTGAAAACTTTTTGCAAGCTCTGACATCAGATCTTGATCCAACTATGTTAATAGTGAGGAAAAGGAAGTTGAACCTAATTCTGAGAATCAAGAAGAAATTTAGCCTCCTGATTTTTCATTGAATGTTTTTTAAGAATATTTTGGTTATGTTTGTGCATGAATTGGAAGTAAACTTTTAGTTGAAAGCCAAACTCAACCTGCAGTAGATAAAAACACATTTAAACACTCATCTAACACTCAGAAAACTGCAGTTTCATATATATAATATGACCCAATAGAGGACCTCAAGAGAATAAAGGCTAACATCTCCTTATATGAGCTTTGGAAAATTCTTGTAATTCATAAAACATTTGAACAACACATTGCTAGCCTTAAGGATCCTGCAAGTAAATATATAGCTACCTTTGATAAATCAATTTTGGAAAATGGTCAAAGTCTGAAATGTAATGCAAATAGCCTTGCTACTCATAAAAATAAACCCCGCCATTTTTGCAAAATTTGAAATTTTCAATTGTAATGTCCACAATTGTATGTTTGATATAGTCACATCTTCTAATGTCATGTCACTTTCAATATCTAAGAATATCACTGCACAAATGAAACCTTCCAACATAAAAATTGTACAATTGGACAAAATTTATGTTAAAGTAGTTGGGGAATTAAATGATGTTTTGATCATATTTTCAGAAGACCATAGAATCCATCAAATTATAGATATTGTGATTTTTGAATTCCTTAGTCTATGGATTATTTTTAAGTATGGATCAGTTGCAACACCTTAAAGGATTCATGGAAACTGATTTGGCTGATTTATGGCTTCCCTAGAAAGGGAAACCAAATAAAATCAGAATGAATAGGGAGCCATATATGAAACACAATTATTTATTTCAATGATACAAATGAACTAGTTAAAACAAATTACTTCTTACCTATTGACTCTTTATTTGGAAATTTGGTTGCTTATTATTCTCCAATTTTGAATTTAGAATAGCAATCTGATTTAGAAAAAAAAATAGTCACAATTTATCATAATATTGTTGATATTAGTGATATGTCAAGTCTTGATAAGACTGAAAATTGGTCACTTTATTTTGATGATTCTAATTCCAAGGAATGGGTTGGTGTTGGTTGTATGATTTTGGATCCTAAAGGAAATCATTTTTTTATTGCATGCAAGCTAAAATTTCAATGTACTAACAATGTTGCAGAGTACAAAGCCTTATTTCAAGGGCTTCGCAAGGCTTTTGACATTGGAGTTAATTGTTTGAAAGCTTATGGTGACTCTGAAAGAATTGTTAGACAGTTAAGAAATCTAATCCATTGTCATTTAGCTCATTTCAAGGCCTATCAGTCTAAGTTATGGGATCTAATATTGAAATTTTCAGCTTTCAATATTGATTATGTTTCTAAAATTGCAAATCAAGAAGCAAATTTATTAGCTAATGTAGCTTCTAGGTTGATTCTAGCTTTAAAATTTTAACCTGATTCTTTTTTAGTAGAATTGATTTTTATACCATCCATACCTAACAACATTACTAATTGGTGTATATTCGATGATGATAAATGAATAATCATCTTCTTGCATATGGAGGGCACGTCCAGTGATGCATTATTGATCTAGCCACTCATGATGAAAACTTGTAGGACTTTGCTAAAATCAGAAAACACTTTTCATCATAAGAACATCTATATGATTTGCATGATAGATTCAAAAGGGTTAAAAACTATCAAACAAATAAAACTATTATGGGAATTAATGTCATTAATTTGGGGTTAAAAGATCATCCACAATGCATCAATTTACGGGTAGACTGTACTCCCAAAAAAAGGTTTGATTTCATTAATTTTCTCAAGTGATACAGAGATGTATTTTCTTAGACTTAAAATGATCTCATAACTTTCGATCCCAACACTATGCAACATGTTATTCCCATGAATCCCAAAACTAAACCTTTTCAGCAAAAACTTAGGAAAATGCACACAAGTCTTGAACCAACAAATAAAGATGAATTGACTAAACTCTTAGCAGCTAATATTATTTTTCCCATGCGACACACTCAGTGGGTTGCAAACCTTGTACCTATTCAAAAGAAGAATGGTGATATTTGTTTACGTGTTGACTTTAGGAATTTAAAAAAAGCCTCAGAAAAGGACCACTACCATGTGCCTCCCATGGAGAAAATTATTTAGCGTGTCTCTAGCTCTAAGATGTTATCCTTCTTGGATGGTTTCTCAAGCTACAATCAGATTATGGTGGCACCTGCTAACCAACTGAAGATTGCTTTCAGAACTCCTGGGGGTACCTTTTCCTATAGGAAAATGCCCTTTGGATTAATAAACAAAGGGGAAACTTTCCAGCTTGATTAACGAATCCATAGTTATATACCTAATTAATGAATCTGTAGTTATATACCTAGATGATGTAACCGTCTTCTCAAAACAAATATATGGCCATTTGATGCATTCGCAAACTGTGTTTAAAAGGTGTAGAAAATTTGGAATCTCAACCCAAAAGAAACAATCTTCATAGTAACTTGATCAGGAGCTCAGGACCAAGTGTCATAAAATGGTCAAAAATGAAAGTGCTTAGAATTGATTTGAACCTAAACAACCGGATAGATCTCGTCTTCCTGATTCTAGCGCTGTGAACGGTTTGAAAAACGGTCTCCGTATGAGAAAGTTATGCCAAAAAGAAGAATTGCCCAATAACATTGAAATTTTGAATTTTTTCAAAAAAAATCAAAATAAAATATTCCATAGAATATTTCGTTCTGGGCAACAAATGGCAGGCTACCATGTGGCAGGCTCGGAAGCCGCCACGTGGCCAAGGTGACATCAGCAAGTTTGGATGGCGTATACCAAAAGGCTTGGGTGGCGGAGAGGTTCGATCCCGCGACCTCCGGGACGCTAACGGGACGCCTTACCGTTGGGCCAAACAGGTGGTTCGTGTTTGTATAGCGGATCATATGATATAAGAGCTTTGTATTACGCTTGGGTGGGGCCCGAAGGGGGCCAACCCCTAAGTGCCAGCCCCCTCATATATGTGACCACCGCCCAGAAAACCGGGTGCTAACCTCCCTAAACTGCACAGGTAACTCTAAAAAATCACTGTTATATGCTGGTTATGTGGGCACATGGCCATATTCAACGCAAGGTTAACGTTAGTCTAACTACCCGTTCCCAACGTTTGGGCACGAAAACCAAGGAAAACTGCCAGATGTTAAATCCGTTCACATGCAGTTGCAACTAACCATTTAATGCGTGGTCTGTCTGGCGGTATTTTTGGCGGACCGCCAAATTTGGGCGGTCCCGCCATAATTGGCGGAGCTAACTGAACTTCCACTACAGTTAGCTGGAGTGATTCTAGGCCAAACTGGAGGAAATCTTCAATGAGCCATAACTTTGGCTAGGAAAGTCCTTTTTGGACGAATTTTTTTTTATTTTGGCTCTCTTCGACCTTCTGAAGCCATTGGCATAGGTTTCACAGCCATTTGAGGTCATTTGTAGGTTATTTTTCTTCATGGAAGTTCCAGGAGCCACCAGGGCCAAATCAATTTGGGAGTTGCATTGGGAATTTTGCAGCCAGTGAATGTGGAACGAAGGTCATTCCTGAATTTTTTCAGCATTTTGAATCCATTTCTACAGCTTGTTTTTCCTGTTGAGGCATTCTTCTCACTATTTAGCTTCAGAGAAGCTTTCAGGGCCAGTTCAGTGCTTGAGCTGTTTGGGGGCTATGTTCATCCATTTTTGGTGATTCAAAAGCCTATGTCTGCTATTTTCGACCTTCTGAGTCTAATGGCAGAGGTTTCAGAACCAATTGAGGTCATTTTCACCTCGAAATTCTCCATTCAAGATTAAAGGGCCACCAGGGCCAATTGGGGAAAGTACTGTATAAGGTACAATTTCACTGTTTAGTGTTTGGGAAAGAGCATGTTTAGCTATTTCCTATCTTCTGATTCTGTATTTACAGTTAGATATGTCTCTAGAGACACTCGTATTCTTGTATTAGCCTTTGTAGCATTTTTAATACAAGAGGACAAGCCTAGTTTGAGAGGCTTGGTCCAGCAGATGTAGCCCAGAAGGGGTGAACTGCTTCATCATTTTGATGTATTTATTTGATGAAGATGATATGTTAAACAAAACTGATACAAAGTGTTAAACAACAAATATACATAACTTGCATACACACATAATCACCTATTCAGCTGCAGAAAGTTATTTGTCTTATTCTACAAGACATCAAACTTCAAGTATGTGTATGTCAAAGACTTCTAAGTGTTTACTTCGTTATTTCTTTAGGCAGAGCCTGTATAGGGCCAGGTAGCCTCTGGAACTCATCCTCTCTTTAGAGGTGACATGTCCGGTGAATGCCCCTACAATCTATCTCTGTATAAGAAATAAGAAGTTTCCACATTTTCAGAGGTCACTTGGAGTGTATAGCTCACATTTGAAATTATGGCAAATGGATACCTTGCACCCTTAAACAAGTACATTCCATTTTCAGATCATAACTTGAGTGAAATTACTAGGTAGTATTTTGTCGAAAGATAGAATTAGGATCAATCTTGAAAGGTCATAGGCCATTAGTTCTCCAACCCCTCCAAATTCTAAAAAGGCCATGCAAGCTTTCATGGGAAATATCAATGTCTTTAAACGATTTATTCCCAACTTTTCCAAAATTGTGAAATCTATACAATACTTAGTAAAAATATTATTGTCTTCGAATGGGAAGAATCACAAAAACAAGATTTCAACACCATTAAACAAGCTATTGCAGAAGCTCCTGCATTGATAAGTCCTAATTTTTCCAAAGACTTTATTTTATACACTTTTGTCGTAGAATATGCTTATGTGGTTGTACTCACGTAAAAAGTTAATCTTAATACTAAGATCCTTGTTTCTTTCATGAATTATACCTTTAAAGGGGTAGAACTTAATTATTCAATAGTAGAAAAACAGGATTTTGTTGTGTACAAAGCAGTAAATCATTTTTGTTTCTACTTGCTTAAGTCTAACACTAAATTTATAGTCTCGTATACATCAGTTAGAAACCTTTTGATACGAAAGGAACTTGGGGGGAAATGGCTCATTAGGTAACGACCCTCCAAGAGTTTGATTTGGAAATTGAACCGATACAAATCATTAGATGTCAGGGTATGTGTAAATTGGTTGTTAAATCTTCTTCTTGCCCTAGCAACCATCCCATTATCCATATAATTCCTCTCTAAACAATGAGGTGCCTGTATTACAGAATGAAATCTCTTGTCCGAATCATGATCCCCATTCATGGTATTTTGACATTAGATTTTATCTGGAAAATGGTACAACTCCCTCTCATTTAAATGTAACCCAAAGAAGAGCATTGAGATTGAAATCAACATATTATCAGCTTATCAACAATGTTCTTTTCAAAAAAAACAAAACAAAACAAAACAAAACAAAAAACAAAAAACAAAAACAAAAACAAAACAAAACAAAAAAATTAAATTAAATTAAAATAAATAAAGAAATTATGATGGAGTGATACTTTGTTGTTTAGAGCAGGAAGATGCTTTAAAAATTATTCAAGAACTCCACTTTGGCCCTATTAGTGGGAATTTTGGTGGTGATACCACTGCACTTAAATTTTTAAGGGTGAGATATTACTGGCCCACTCTATTTAAAGATTCGCATGTCCTTGTTAGAAAATGTGAAACCTACCCGAAGGTCGTTGGAAGACTTAAAAGAATTGCTTTCCCTCTTCGGCTCATTATAATTGAAGCTCCATTTCAACAATGGGGCTTATATATAATTGGAACATTCAATCCTCCCTCATCCTAGCAACATAAGTTCATTATTACAACCACTGATTATTTCACTAGGTGGGTTGAGGCAACACCTTTACGTGTGGTAAATGTTAATCAATCCATTAATTTTCTACAATCACACATAATCACTTGTTTTGGTGTTCTTGATTATTTAGTCTTTGATAATGCATTGTATTTTTCATCTGATCATGAGTTAGACACATATGCAGTAGAAAAAGGGATTAAGGTAAAATACTCATCAAACTATTATTCACAAGGATGTTGACCTAGGTTGTCATTGATGTCAATATGGCAATATTCTAGATACTAGATTATGATATGAAGCCAAGGGGAAGGAGTTAAAAGGAGCGGAGCATAGAGAAGAGTGGAAAAGCAGAGTTTATATATATGTGCGCAATATACACTATCGGAGGAAGAGTGTACATATACATCAGAATACACTATCGGAGGTGGAATTCACATATATATCGAAAACCTATACATAAAGGCATTTACACTATTGGAGGCGAAAATCATAGTTGTATCTGAATACACTATTGGAGCGGAGAATAGTGTACATATAGAGGAATACACTATCGGTTCAGCGATATTGTAATCAGCGGGTTTGGTTATATGCCATCACCCCAAAACCCCAGATTGTGATATATATGTGTGGACCCGACAATGTATATGTCCAGGTCTATAAACAGGTGAAGTCCGGGTAAGTGCGAGTTTAAGTGTATTTCATATATATTGTTATATTTGGCTCTAAGCATTGCCACATTAACACCTATGAATTGCAACATATATATATATATATATATATATATATATATATATATATATATATATATATATATATATATATATATATAATATATATAATAGCGATATGTTGCGGACCCGCTTAAAGATTACAATATGACTTTATTGTATGTCGCATCCGCCATATCAAAAGACCTTAAGGCCTTGCCGCTTCAAAAGCGCTGATTGCGATGTATGTTGCGGACCCGATGGTCCGATTGTAACACAGCTCAATATTATATCGCATCCAGCAAGGCCATCGGCCATTGGCGATGTTATGGGCTCAACTTATACAGGACCGTGATAAGTTGCGACTGTCGATTGCAATTACACTGCAAACCCGATGAAGTTATAAATGTGGGGTAATGCATTTGAAGTCCACCCTTTAGAGATTCGGTCGTGTTTTCTTGTATATTCATGTGTGTTTGAATATTTTCATTGCGCGGGGTTTGAAGGTGAAAATTCATAAGAAATGCTCCCGATAGTTCAGGAGGCCTGAACGAAAACCGATTGCCATTGCGATTGGGACGTGACATGTCCCTTAAACAATAAAGTCTTGTGTATGCCTTTTATCATCGAAAAAAAGGGGCTCTGTTACAGTTTTAACATGCAGCAGTTTTTCTCTGGGTATTTGGTCCTCGTCGTTAAATCAACATGTCCTTTGAGCATTGGTAAACTTGAATAAACAGAGGAAGCCAAAGAAGCAAGCCAGCACAGAGGAAGCCACAGTGACCGAGGATCAAGCAAGGCAGAGGAAACTATAGCGACCAAGGAGGAAGCCAAAGAACCAGCAGAAAGAGGAAACTGATGATCAGAGGCATCAGGAAGATACAAAAACAGAGAAAAAGCAGTGTTGAAGTTTTGTTGAAAAGGTTGGAGGAAACAGAGGTAGCAGTAGGGTCCAAAAAAACAGAAAATGGCTGAAGGACCAACAGGACAGAAGGCATTCGAAGGGTGAGCTTCTCAGCTAATCGTGTTACCCTGTGAAAGAATTAATCAGGTATACAATGTAGCCTGAAGAATAATTTTGTGATGTAATGAATAGAGTTTTATCTAACATTGTTTGAAGGGAGAAGTAGTCAGTAGAGAAGCAGTGATACTGAAGAATTTACTATGACAGTAAGAACAGAAAGTTGGTTCTTATGTAGAGCTTAGTGCAGCTATGAGTAGACTCACTAAAGCTGTGTGGAGACATTATCATAGGTCATCTATTGGAGACTCTGTGTGGACAGTATGAAGAATTGTAAAGACTCCTTCATGAGAAGACTGGTTTTCATTTATGTTGTAGCATGGAGACTACAGTGAACCTATAAACAGACAAAACTCAGAAATGAAGAGTTCTGAGAGCAGAACATTACTATCAAACGTGCCTTGACAAGATTGGGTCAAAACCCTTGGGGCTGGTTGTTATAGACATTTTTGGGCACTGCAACCCCAAGCATAAATGTCCATAAACTAAGGGCTCCTAAGTCCCTAAAGGTGTTGTTCCAACCCTTAAAAGAACAAGGTCAACTGATTACAGCTTCTCCCAGAAGTTATCCATGAAAAACCACTCAGAACTGGACAAAACTGGACCATTTCACCTGCTCCATAGGCAAAGTCCGTTGCATCCCACCTAAATACACACAGTAGGTGTGTTGCATGTCAAAAATCCCTTCTATGGGGTGCGATGGGCAAGAAGGGACAAATGGCAGGGTCAATCCGCGAGGTGGAGAAGCATGGAATCTTCTAGAAACTTCTCCTGTGACACTTGCCTCTCTGAATTCGACCAGGGATGAGTAAGAGATCATCAATCTCCAAGTGGAATCAAGAACTATCAGAGGGGAGACACTAATCAAATCTCAAAAGCTGACTCACCTCCCTTGCAGACATCTATATATGGATCCCTCATCCCAGAGATCCAGGGGCTAGAATTTTGTATCTTGTAAGGAAGTGTTGTTGGTTTATTGGTGCAAAATCATAGTGTTGGGTGATCTAAGCTTTTCATGAGGTGAAGAAGGGCTTCTTGCTGAGAAAATGATGCTGGGTCAAAACAATTGGTTGTAATTCTCTTGGCTCTTTCTTGATTATCAATAAAGCTATTCAAATTTTCCTCCATACTCTTGTATGATTTATGTTTTATGCATTTGTATGGTTAATATACATCTAATCCTATATTGCTTATGATAATAGATCTATGTTCTCGTATAGTGTTATGCTGCTTTGATTCTATAGGTACTCTGTGAAGCTGGGTATACAAGAAAGCAAGTAGCAAAGGACTATCAGAAGAGAGAGGAATCGAGCAAGGAACCAAGCGCAAGACAGAGGTTGGTCTCCTTTATTCTTCTCTCATCTATCTTTCATAAAGGAAAACAAAAGTAGTTTTACTTTGTTTGTTTCTAAGGTAGCTACCAGCCTTAGTGGGATTAGCAGTTCTGCATAGACACTATTCCCGGTAAACCTCCTTAGATCTACCCCTGTGATTGATTTACTAATTACCACTTGCTCGGCCAAAATCCCTGAACTGAACTGCAAACTGTGACCCGGAACCCAATCAAAGTCTCGTCCCTGGTCCAGTGCACTGTCTATTCTGTGAACCTCAAATTCAGCGCACTTCCCGAGTGTAGTAGGTGCGTTGCATTTCAGTTTCACTGTGTTACAGGTGCACTGATCAGACAAGGCCTTGTTCCTGAATTTTGGTTTCTGTGTTCACTCTTTTCAGATCTATTCAAGAGTTTTGCTGCCTGTAGTCAGTACACCTCTATTTTAAACCCCTTTCCTTGCTGATATTCCACCTCCATTATGCAAAGAACCGTAAATGTTTTTATGTATTTTTTGAGTCATTTTCAGTTCTCCTTTACAAAGAAGTAGTGTAATTGTACTGTCGTTTCTTGATTTGAAAGTGTCGCAAGTGTCGTTTTTAGTCATAGAAGAGAATATGATTGTTCTTGATAGTCGATTACCCTGTTACTCTTGTATTTGATCTGAATTAGTAGTTTTTCTAGTGTCGAAAGTAAGTTTTCAATTCCAAATCGCAAAGTGTTGTCATTGTCCTCATTTTGTTTTGAAAAGAAACTTGTTGGTAATTGTCGCTTTGAAAAATAATTCAGATTTGCGCATTAGCTTTCTTTTTATCATTTACACATTAAGAAGGCTGAAAACAAATACATTCATGTGCATTTGCATTTAGACTGTTTCTTGGTTTGATTTAGGACAGTGCATATAGTGTGTGCTCTATGCTCTTTGTTGAAAGAACGCCATCTCTCTTTCCTTAGTAGCTAGGATTTTCATTGCACAAAGAAGATAAAATGATTGTTTGTCATCTTAGATTGCGTTTTAGGAATTGTACATCTATATCACGCGGTGAACCTGAAAGGAAAATTTCTTAAGCAAGATCAACTATAAAATAAATTTAATGAATCTAACAACGCTTTGGAACCTAACGCACAACATCTAGAAGTCTAGGCTAGAGACGTATTCTGGCGTCGTAAAGCCTGGTAACTGTTGTTTTCACTGTTGGTTGGGTGATTCCTCCACTTTGAGATGATAAGTGCCAGTACGGACTTGTGCGCCCACGTACCGTCAAGTATATTTTGGGAGACCACAGTAGGCTTAATCATTTATCCATAGGAAGTCGTGTCTGCCGCCCTATCGATCGCAATGCACTGAACACAGCATTCGGGAAGATTGACTGCCGTACCATAAAAAGTATTCTGCAGTTTTTCAATTGGTTTGGTAATCCCTCTGTCTAGATTTCCAGAGCAGTCCCTTTCGTTCCTTTTCAGACTCCTTAATGGAAAAGGTCCATCTGAGCACTTGTCACTTCAGGCTCATTAAAAATCGAAGGCGACTAGAGTCATCTTTTGTTTTTTCTTGACTCTTAAAAATTGAAAAAACAAGTTGTGTCAAAGCGTCTAAAATTTATTTTAAATGGAATAATTATCACCTCTCCTATGTTGGTCTTAGGTTGAGAAAATGGAGTCCACCAACCAAGGAGTTCCCCTTGGAGAAAATCCTAGTCCCTTCTCCTCTTGGGGAGATGTTGGTGCGCCCCATATGGCCACATTGTTGCTTCCAGGATTGACAATAGGCTTGCCTGTATGGCTTTTCTCAACTTCCGTCATTCAGAACACCGCGATTCCTGAACAATCGAGTCAGCAACTAAACGATTCCAGAGTGACCCCCCAACCCTCTACTTCGTCCGATTCTTCCTCTCCTCCTTCCTCTTCGCTTGATGAAGCTGGTAAAGCCAAAAATCAAGTACCTGAGAAGAAGAAGGAAAAGAAGAAGAAGGAGCCAAAGGTTAAAAGGGGCAACCAAGCGTCATCTAGAGAAAATCCACACACTGCACTAACCAAGCCTAAATCGCCATGTGTCATTTGCAAAGGAGACCACTATCATAGAGATTGTCCTTGCATCCCTCGGATCTTAAGGGACTGGTCTCCTCGTTTGCACAACCCGGTGTCGTCAACCTCTGATGATCATGTTGAAAATACACCGTCAACTAGTGAAAGTGAAGCCCCTGGACAAAAAGGAAAATGCAAATTTCCTTGTAAACTGTGTGAAGGCGATCACGCCGTCCACCGTTGTCCCTTCTTAGACGAGGCTAAAAGAGTTTTGGACGACCGTCCGGTTTCACCGTTACGGCTCCCTCCTGGATATATGAAACTCTTGCCAAATCTGTCACTAGTTGAAAATCTGGCTGACACGCCCAACTACGCCGGCTATTGTGACACTATCGCAAGTACAAGTGCTGCCTGTTGTATGCCAACCTCAGGTTTCTCAGGTGGTAATGCAACAGCCTCTTGACCCTGCGATTCAACCACAATCGCCAACTAGTGGAATGACACAGGCCCAGACGGGTACAATTACCCCTCATCTTGGTCAAAACTAGAGGCAAACACCACACCATAAAATAAAGAGGTACTGGTCAGCAATGACTGGGGAAAAATTGGGAAGAAAACTTGAAGAAAATTTGTTGGTAGCAAGTCGCTCTTGAACATGACACTTTCACTCCGCATCCTAGTCGGGTTGGGTTGTTCCATTCAGTGGTCACATCACCATGGTTCCATCACACCATCCACATCTGGGGTTAATGCTACCAATCCATCATGTCAGTGTCACCGATATGTTCAAGAGAAGTCACTCAGAGAATTCACCTGAATCCATACCAGACGAAAGTCAAAAGGTCAAGGCGGCAGTTGACCCGGTCTTGCCTTCAGAGGTCCCATCTTCAGATGATACAGTCACCAAAGAGAACAAGGATGACACCGTCCATATTCTTTTCGTAAGCACAGACTCTGATGAACATGGGGGCAGTTTACCCATTCCTTTACCGCAGGAAGGAAGTTCATCAGAGTCGTACTCGACCGTCTATTCGGTCCCACCTCCAAGCAACCTAGTTGTTTCCTTTGACTGGAATCTACTAGGCAGACGTTGTTTACCGGCTAGTGTACCCTTCCGAATCATTGCTCAAATATATAGAATGGTTATGGCCGGTACCATCATAGATGAAGAGGCTTCTGGGAGACACTAATCAAATCTCAAAAGCTGACTCACCTCCCTTGCAGACATCTATATATGGATCCCTCATCCCAGAGATCCAGAGGCTGGAATTTTGTATCTTGTAAGGAAGTGCTGCTGGTTTATTGGTGCAAAATCATAGTGTTGGGTGATCTAAGCTTTTCATGAGGTGAAGAAGGGCTTCTTGCTGAGAGGATGATGCTGGGTCAAAACAATTGGTTGTAATTCTCTTAGCTCTTTCTTGATTATCAATAAAGCTATTCAAGTTTTCCTCCATACTCTTGTATGATTTATGTTTTATGCATTTGTATGGTTAATATACATCTGATCCTATATTGCTTATGATAATAGATCTATGTTCTCGTATAGTGTTATGTTGCTTCGATTCTACAGGTACTCTGTGAAGCTGGGTATACAAGAAAGCAAGTAGCAAAGGACTATCAGAAGAAAGAGGAATCGAGCAAGGAACCAAGCGCACGACAGAGATTGGTCTCCTTTATTCTTCTCTCATCTATCTTTCATAAAGGAAAACAAAAGTAGTTTTACTTTGTTTGTTTCTAAGGTAGCTACCAGCCTTAGTGGGATTAGCAGTTCTGCATAGACACTATTGGCAAAGATTTGTTGCTCAGATCCTTGGTATACCTATTGGAATTGCGGTTGTTGGTATTGCACCAGCCATGGTTGTGAAGCCATGTGCTGTTGCCCGATACTAACTGTTTGACCAAGATGAGGGGTAATTGTACCCATCTGGGCCTGTGTCATTCCACTAGTTGGCGATTGTGGTTGAGTCGCAGGGTCAAGAGGCTGTTGCATTACCACCTGAGAAACCTGAGGTTGGCATACAACAGGCAACGCTTGTACTTGCGACACTGTCACAATAGCCGGCGTAGTTGGTATATTTGACATAGGTAAACATTGTTGCATCGAATACACAACTCTTGGTTGTTGAGGTAGTATCGGTACCCAACCGCTAGATGTAATTCCAGCATAACCTGAATTTTGTTGCAAACTCCCGTATGGTTGTCCTCCCGGAGGAGACAATGAAAGGGTATATTGCCCCCCATACGGTGGTAATCCAATACTTAAAGGAATTGTTTGCCCTTGAGGACCGGACTGCCCAAATTGACACCCTGAAGGATCAATTTGTTGAGACTCAACATAAGAGTTTCCGGATGCTATTCCGGACGAACAAACAGGAACGGACCATATTGTCGAAATAGCCCCTGAGTGGGCCCCTTCTAGCGATTGAGAGCTAGTTGGGACAGATGGTATACCAGCGAACATTGTTGGAGTGACAACAGGAAGTTCTGTCGTTGTTGTGTCGGATGACACAGTCCTAGATGTCGACGGTTGTTCAGACATTTCTATTCTATCCAAAAGATTGCCTAGCGATTCTACAGGAGCTTCCAATGGCGGTAGACTAATTTCTGATGAAGAAGGATACAAAGTGATCCTGACTCCAAATTGCGATGGAGTACTAGATGGAGGATCCTCTACAATCTCTTCTATAGCAATCAGACCAGGTGGAAGAGGTAGACCGTCAGGTCCGTAAAATATTTCTGGTGCCGAAGAAGGTATAGAATCTGCAGCGACAGATGTTTGGGGAATAACACCTTCTGAATCAGCTATAGATGGAACTGGTTCAGTAATACAAGTGTTTACCCTCAGACTAGGATCAGTGCTACTGTCCTTCGGTGGCTGCTGAACTTCTTCTGTAAAGGCAGGGATACCAGAAATGTTTGGAGTAACCGGAGTCTCCGATGGTGTTGGAACACTTGTTCTAACTTTACCAGGGGATTTGGAACCGGTTAAACGAGTTTGCTTTGTCCGTAATAGTTTCGATTCCGGAGACAAAGACGGTTGACTCGTAAGCCTCTGTGAATGATGGGGTTTCAATTGACTTTCTTCCACGATTGCGGATTACTCAATCAACTAAAAATCAAAGGGAAGTATGTTTCCGAATTAGATGAATTTTAGACACTCTGACACAACTTGTTTTTTCAATTTTTAAGAGTCGAGAAAAAACAAAAGATGACTCTAGTCGCCTTCGATTTTTAATGAGCCTGAAGTGACAAGTGCTCAGATGGACCTTTTCCGTTAAGGAGTTTGAAAAGGAACGAAAGGCACTGCTCTGGAAATCTAGATAGAGGGATTACCAAACCAATCGCAAAACTGTAGAATACTTTTTACGGTATGGCAGTCAATCTTCCCGAATGTTGTGTTCAGTGCATTGCGATCGATAGGGCGGTAGACACGACTTCCTATGGATAAAGGATTAAGCCTATTGTGGTCTCCCAAAATATACTCGACGGTACGTGGGAGCACAAGTCCGTACTGGCACTTATCGTCTCAAAGTGGAGGAATCACCCAACCACTCCATTAACCCTACTGGAAATAGGAAACCAAAGAATCCGTGCTTTATATGCGATGAGGATCATTGGACATCAAATTGTCCACACAGAGCTAAGCTTAGAAAATTCTTCAAGAATTCAAAAACCTCGGCAGTATTAACTGATCGGTTTCCGAATCCAGGAACAAATCTGGTTGACAGTGGAAATGCTTCCCCGTCTCAAGTATTGATGTTGTCGGTTTCCAAACAACAAAATGATGCTTTTATATCGACAAGGAACAAAGATTACGGGAATCCACAGCTGTCGAACAACAAGGATAAAGATCAACCTAGTAGTTCGACAACAACTTCGACAGAAGTTGTGCCACCCATCATTCCTGAACTGACAATAAAACTGCCAAAGGAAGTAGTACACAAGTTGACATTTAATCCTCGTGCCAGAGCAGCACAGCATTATAATATAGTGGAAGATCTGGCCCAATCACCATCCGCTATGTCGACACTTGAGGTACTGCAAAATTGCCCATCCCAAAAGCAGGCTTTATTATCAGCTATCGGTGGGATAGACCCAAAGGATTCTAATCTTGTGTCCTTTAATCATAAAGTATACGATCCTCAGTTACCAGCTCAACTAGCTTTCCTCATTCAAGTGAAATCCCTCAACAAAATTGTTCATCGAACAATTATTAATGAGGGGGCATCTACATGTATTATGTCGATGAGTTGCTGGAAAACTTTAGGATCTCCAACCTTGTCACGATCTTCGACAACATTAAAATCATTCGACGGACGAACGTATACCCCATATGGTATTCTAGGTAACTTGCAAGTTGAACTAGGGGGGAAAACAGTAGAAATAGATGTCGAAGTAATCGACGGAAATCTCGATTACAACATCCTACTGGGAAGACCATGGATATATGCTATGGCTTTTGTTGTGTCGACCTATTTTAGGAAGATTGCATTTCCCTTTCAAGGAGGGATTACAATCGTCGATCAACAAACTTTCCTCCCCAATGGTTCCCAAGTTACAGGAAGCATTCCGATGATCCATGGAAGCCCCCATTCGCTTCAAAATATCGGAGTAGGCCTACTAAAAGACCCTATATTAATGGGGACTTTTGCCCTTTCGCCTCCAATCAATCTGGCGGAAGTAGCGTCGGTAGGAACCTGCAATATGATATCTTCGATTGAAAAAATCTCAGAAAACGATATAAACATGGATCATACGCAGGTATTGCCTCCAAGCCCAATAGAAATATTGTAGTAATCAATTTTTCTAGCATGGGAGGCAAACCCAAATCAACGCTCATCAAGCGCTTGGATAGATAGGTCTAAGGAAAGTGGCACCCCTTCAGATCCTTGGTCGCAAGTGCATTACACCGACGAAGGAATTGTTCAATCAATGGTAATTGAAGGGGCGCCATGGGAAGATTACCACCACTGTTCCCATCTTCCGGATTATAAAGAAGATACTCCTGATGACCTACATCATCCTTCAGTTTTTTATTTCCTATCAAATACTATAAACACGGTGGATTCCGAGCAAAATTTGTCCAATATTGAAGAGACTATCGCCATAAATATCTCGACCAAAACAAATGTTGTAGAGAATATTTATGTTGGCAAATGTTGTTCTCCTTCAGAAATGGAAATATATGACGCTCTTTTTCGCGAATTCAGGGATGTCTTTGCTTGGTCATATGATGAAATGCCAGGCATTGTATCAAGTATAGTCGAACACGAAATCAAGATGTATCCAGATGTCAAACTAGTACGACAACGGCTACGACAGGTGCACCCCAAGAAAGCCGCTGCCATCAAGGCAGAAGTTGAAAAGCTTCTCCATGCTGGTTTCATTTACCCAGTTCCTCTAACTGATTGGGTATCGAACATTGTTCCTGTTATGAAAAACAAGGAACGATTAGAGTGTGCGTCAATTATAGGGATGTAAATCAAGCTTGTCCAAAAGACAACTACCCTACACCCTTTATTGACCAGATAATTGATGAATGCGCCGGATGTGAAATCTTTTCATTTATGGATGGATTCTCCAGGTATAATCAAATAAATATCCGCCCACAGGACCAGTCAAAGACTGCATTTATTTGTCCGTGGGGCACATTCGCATATCGCAAATTACCCTTTGGTTTAAAGAACGCAGGGGCAACATTTCAGAGGGCAATGAATTATGCCTTCCATGACATCAAAAACATCGTTCAACCATATCTCGACGACCTTCCGGCTCATTCGCGAAAGCGGACTGATCATCCGCAGCATTTAAGAGCGATATTTCTACGTTGCCGACACTACAAGATACGACTCAATCCACACAAATGTGTGTTCTGTGTCAGTTCTGGCCGTTTACTTGGCTTTGTAGTCTCAAAAGATAGGATTCGTCTCGACCCAAGTAAGGTTCAGGCAATCATTAATTTGCCTCCACCTTCGAATTTGCTTCAGATTCAGAAACTCCAAGGGAAAGCAAACTTTCTGAGGAGGTTCATTCCAAATTACGCCGAACTTGCTAAAGGTTATACACGTCTATTGAAAAAGGAAGTGCCCTTCGCCTGGGATCAGGTCATGCAAGCCTCCTTTGATGCTTTAAAAGAATCCCTAATGAAAGCATCATTAATGTACGCTCCTGATTATCAAAAATACTTTAACCTATATCTGGATGCAGCGGATACAACCATCGCAATGGTTTTAGTTCAAGAAGACAACGCAATTGAACATCCCATATATTATTTGAGTAGAAACTTAAATGATACAGAAAGCAAGTATTCCTACGTTGAAAAGCTGGCTCTCGCAGCCGTTCAAGCGATACAGAGATTTCGACACTATGTCCTCTTTCGAAAAACTACCATTCTGTCAGATTGCAACCCCATGACTTATATACTGTCGCGACAGTTGCTAGGGGGAAAATATTCAAAATGGATAGCAATTCTACAAGAGTTTGATCTGGAATTTGTAAAATCCAAGTCAAAGAAAGCGCTAGTTTTCGCAGAATTATTATGTGATCTCCCATCGTCGTCCAACGATGAAACATCCGAAGAAACAATCGTGGATGAATCTTTGTTTCTGATATCTTCAAGCAATTCGTGGTATGGAGATATAATCATCTATCTCCAAACACAAAAATATAGGTCTAATACCTCCCGTTCTGAACAAAAACGTATTTGATACCAATCAAAAGACTACATGATCGTCGGTGATACACTTTACCGTCGTGGTGTCGATACAGTTCTGAGGAGGTGCCTCACCCATGAGGAGGCCGAAAAAGTCCTGAATGATTGCCATTCAGGCGCGTGTGGGGGGGATCAATCCAGTTATGCTACGACGCAAAAATTTTTACGACCTGGATACTTCTGGCCAATAATGTTCAAAGATTGCATAACCGCAGTCAGAAGTTGCCATGCCTGTCAAATTTTCGATAGCAAAACTAGAAGACCACCCGCACCTCTGCAGCCAATAGTTGTTGTTGGGCCATTCGCCAAATGGGGCATCGATTTCATGACATGTAACCCCACCTCAACCGGGGGGCATGGGTATATCATAGTCGCAGTGGACTATTTTACCAAATGGGCTGAGGCGATGCCTACATTAGATAACACTAGTGAAACAGCTGCCCTTTTCTTTTTCAATCATGTAGTCACCAGATTCGGCGTTCCACAGGCTATAGTCACAGATCATGGATCGCATTTTCGCAATCACATGATGGCTGAATTAGCTGCCAAATTAGGGTTGTCTCACGACATCTCTACTCCATACTACCCGCAGGCCAATGGACAAGTTGAAGCAATCAACAAAGTCCTGAAACGCATGTTGCAAAGGATGATTGGAGTCCACAAAAGGAGTTGGCACCTGATCCTATACTCAGCCTTGTGGGCATACCGAACATCGATAAGGAATGCAACCGGGTTTACACCTTTCCAACTAGTGTATAGCCTAGAAGCAATCTTACTAGTTCAGTGTGAAATCTCGTCCCTCAAACTCGCAATCGACCTTCTCCCCGGAAATTCAGAAGAGGAGGCTCGTTTCTTGGAACTAATCCAATTGGATGAAACCCGTCATGATGCCGCTTTGCCTAACGAAGCCCATAAGAAACGAGTCAAGGCGCAGTTCAACAAGAATGTCAAACCCCGTGTCTTCTCAGAAGGCGACTTGGTCTTACTTTATGACCAAGAATCCGATAAATTGGGAGCAGGTAAATTCAAGTCTCTATGGATGGGCCCCTATATTGTTAAGCGAGTGTTAGCAAAAGGAGCCTACGAGTTAATGGATTACGACGGAATTCCACTGGCGCAACCCCGTAACGGGTTGTACCTTAAGCGTTACTATGCATAATCAGTATGGTAACCTATATGCTTTTGTTACATTTTTGTTTTCGCTAAGGGTAATCATTTTGGTCAAGTAAATCCACTTTTTACATTTGTCGCAGATGTCGAACCTATTGGAATATTTTGTTGGATATGCCAACGGAGCAAGTCGTAGTTCGCGAAACCTATCTTCTGCGACCTGGGCCATTTTTTATCCAAGCGGCGAGTTAGTAAGTTTTAGAGGGGTATGTATTGGTCGATCAACGAATAACATCGTTGAATATAGAGCGTTGATAGAACTTATCTCTGATGCCATCACACATGGCATAGGTCGACTGGTCATCAGGCTAGACTCACAGCTCATCATACTACAGCTCACCGGTATCTACTCCGTCCGAAATCCAGCTATCTATCGCATGTTCCTAAGGGTCAAGATTTTGGAAAGGCAATTTGATTTTATTCAATATCAGCATATTTCCAAAAGCTTAAACACATTAACTGACTCATTGGCAAATTATGTGTTAGATAGACATTTGCAACATTTATAAAAAGAAGCATTTCATCAATATTTGCATTCGGATCATGTAACTTAACCAAAATAAAACTCCGAAAATCAAAAATATATATATAACTTTTATGGTTTACACATAATGTTCTGTAACCAAGAAAAAATTGGTCAAATGACCCAAAACTCAAAACGCTAGGGGGCACCCTAGTCTAATGATGCTGGTGATAACAAGTCACAGCCTGTGGAATCATGCGTAAAAGCCTAGTCCATCGACTTGGCACGCCAGTAGTATGTCGCTGCAACCTCAAAGGCAGCTCGTCAATCCTCACATCTGGAATACCGAGAGTGAGGCCCTCGACCTAATCCTGTAATGCTGAAAGAGTCTTGGCCACATCAAAGTCGCGAAGGATAGCCCTTCCCACAGCCTCTCCTGCTGGAGCGACAGCTGGCACTCTCAGGTGTACTACTGGCCGAACAGGACCAACATCTGCATGAGAACATGAGTTCTGATTAGTCTTGACAGAATAAAGCACAAGGACATTATAAAAGAGAAACGATAAACAGAAATATGGTCAAGGACTTACCAATGGCACCCCACTGCTCACCAGACGGCAATACCGAATCCGGGTCACCCCGGAAGTCCATACCAGCATATGGGTACTCAGAAAAAACCATCTCTTGACGATCGAACCACCCGAAGAAGGTATCAGAAAAGGAAATCTGAGACTGACCAGCATGCCTGGACATATGGTCAACCCATCTCTGCATCCGTGATTCAGTCGGTGGAGGTAAACCAAGTGCAATATACTGCGGCTGCATCAGTGGTATCCTTTCCAAGGCGAAGGCGGTCAAAATAGAACCATATCCAAAGTTCTTCAGTCTTCCGTTTTTCACCTTGGTCAACTATTCTTTCATCACAAGGAGTACTGCATCACACCAGTTGAACACCTTCGATTCGAGACATTCCAAGGCGTACTGCATATAAGACCGGTTGGCCACATGAAGGGCCACACCACCAGCCATCCTACCAAAGGTGAACAGAATGGTCCTCAGAGACCTGTCAGTGACATCTCGGATGATGATCTTGTCGTCCTTACTCAGCTGAGATCCCTCTCTGCAATACCTGTGAACGTAATCTCTCACAGATTCACCTCCACGGGCCGAACCCGATAAAGAGATAGGGGCACCCCGCCTCGACAAGCCGATCAAAAAATAGATGTCTACAACAGTCAAGGGGATGGATTTGCCCCTAATCTAGAACACCTGGCTGGTAGGGTCCCAAGCATCGAGCAAATACTGCAGCAAGTTGATTTGTTGCCTCATGCTAGAGATGCGGAAAAACTTCAGCAGGCCACAGTTCCGCAGTGCATTTACTGTAGCCGGATCATGTAAAGCAAGCATGTCCTCTTCTTCATGCTCACGTTCTCACCATGTAATGGTCATTTTGCTCCAATAAATCTCTGAAAACAAACAAGAGAAGAGTTAGATCCTGATTTGGTGAGAAATAGGCAAAATTTTCCATTAAAAACTGTGTTAGGATATTTCGACACATAGGAAATAGTTAAGTACAACTTGGTCTAGTGTAGAGTTAGGTATAGAGTTAGGTAAAGTGTGTTTCTTTACCATTGTACATTTTGTAACTTACAATCCGACGGTCACGATATGTAGTGATCCGACGGTTCATTCTCTCCTCGGTATTACCGACACTTGATCCGTGGCTTGACACCCGATTGGTCCATGAATTCTATTTAAAGCGCATGGAGGGTCATTTGTAGGGTAATCCGTGCATGAGAGAAACATATGTAAATTTTCATTCTTTTATTAATAAATTGCCTGAAGTGGCCGCGTTGGCTCAGGCCGTGGACTGTTTCCCTCTTTGAGGGTTTTAACCACGTCAAAATACTGGTGTATTGATCTGCGATCTGGTTGTGAGCGGTGTCCTTTTGGTGTTCTGTCTGAGGAACTTACCCTGTAAATTCCTACATGGTATCGGAGCTATTTGAGGGCCGCATCCGTTGGTGATCCAAATCTGAAGCCGGTAGAACTGCATCCTACTGCCGTTTCCTAGATCTGATGTTTCTGACTACTTTCGGGCCGAGAGGACTGCTCTGTTGTGTTGGGAGCATCTGTTCCAGTGAGGAACCCCTTTCGTTTCACGCGAAAAGGTTTCCGGTAGCCCTAGCTGCGTCATTTTTAAGATCTGGAGGTATACAGTGTTTATTTGCAGTTTACTGTTATTTTCTCTCTGTTTATTTCGGTTTCGGTTTATTTAGCCTTTTTATTACCGGATCTATACCTTTCATTTCTATGTATGCTCTTTGCCCTGCGACTCTGTGCGATCTGGGCAAATCAGAAACAGAAAGGAAGGATTTTTCTCATGCGTATGCTCTTTTCCCTGCGCCTTAGGGTGATCTCGGAAAATCAGAAACATTGAGGAAAATATTTAGTTTCTGGCCAAAGCTAACCTTGAGCCGCAAGGTTCATTTTTGAAAATATTTAGTTTTTCGGCTAAAGCTAACTTCGAGCCGTAAGGTTCGTTTTCTTTGCATGTCCGTGTTGGGTTTTGTGTTTTTTGTTTTGTAGGGAAAAAGAGCTTTCTCAAAGCAAGCACGCAACCCAAAGCACCCCCCCTCTCTCTCTCTCTCTCTCTCTCTCTCTCAAATTTTTTGTATAGATCAATTGGTTCAAAGCTATTTTAAGAGAGTAGAGGTCTTGGGTTCAAGTCTCCATTTTGTGGGGGCGGACTTTTTCATTTCCGCACATTCCCGCACTTCGTCGGCAACTTCAACAACTTTTTTTCAAAAAGCCATAACTTCTTCATCCGGAAGCCGTTTTCAGAGCCGTTTTTTTTAAACCAGCCTAATTTTTCGAGATCTATCCATTGGAACACTTATTTTCAGCATCTTTAGCTTCAGTTTCCATTGAAATGGAAAGTCAATACCAAGTTACCCTTGACAGCACCAACTACCTCCAATGGTTGGCTTACATTGAGGATTTACTTAGAAGTAAAGGTCTCTACAGAATAGCCTCAGGCCAAGAAAAGAAACCGAAGGATGAAGATAAGGCTGCTAAATGGGAAAATAGGCAAGATCAAGCACGTGGATTGATAGGGATGTCTATTTCTCCAGATCTTAGATTCCATATTGTAGAAATTGATACTCCTGATGAAGCAATGAAACAAATCAATAAAGTTTTTGGGATTAAAAATGAAATTAGAGCCCATCAACTTGAAAATGAGTTGCTTACATTGGACCCTAATAATTTTTCTTGCATTGAAGATTTCTTGTCCAAGTTCAAGACACTTAGATATCTTTTGGAAGGTGTTAAAGTTAAGAAAGAAGATAGTAACCTTATCTATTCCATTCTTACAAAGTTGGGACCAGCCTACTCTGTGTTTGTTTCCACCTTCCATTCTACAATAGAAGCCTTCATTTCTCAAGGAACAGACTACAAGCCCCCTTCCTTTGACTCTTTTTGTGATTCTTTAATAAGAGAACAAGAAAAACTCTTACACTTTGGTCTTCTTAATCTTGGAAACTCTTCCAAGAAAGCGTTAGCCGCCCAGCAGCAACCAAATTCAAAGAATCCTAAGAAGTCATATCCTAAAAAGAATGGTCCTAAACCAAACAAGGGTCCTAAGCAATTTCAGCCCCAAAATGAAAAATCATTTCAACAAAATGATAAGAAAAATAAAAACAAAGGGAAGAAGACTGATAGACATTGCAATTTTTGTAATCGAGATGGCCACTTAGAATCAAAATTCTTTAAGAAGATGGAAGCCTTGGAAGCAGCAATGAAGAAGCATAACATCCATTTGGGGCAATCTTCAACTTCATCTTCAGGAATGGCACTTTCTGCATGTGGTTGTCAAGCATCTCGGTCTGGCTATGCATTAAATGCATCTTCTTCTTCTTCTCATTCTCATGAGTGGCTCATTGATTCTGGAGCTTCTTATCACATGGCCAAAAACAAAGCCATGTTTTCTTCTTTAAATGATTGTAACACCAAAAATATATATGTTGGTGATGATAGATCTCTTAATGTTGTAGGGACTGGAACTGTTCATCTAGACAATGGTCAGTTTAATGATGTATTATGTGTTCCAACCTTATCCTGTAACCTTCTATCTGTATATCAGATAACTCATTCAGGTGAAGGTAAAATCGTTGAATTTTCACCTCATGATGTTGTAATCAAGGACTTAAGAGACCCTAAACAGATTTTGGCTACTGGCATTGCTGATGATTCTACAAGGTTGTATAAGTTTCACAACTTTGGGTCATCAAATCTTCCCTCAGTATTTGTTGCTCATAACGATGAAGTGAGCAAACTTTGGCATGAGCGATTTGGTCACTTAAACTATCGCTCCCTTCAGCATCTATGTAAAGAAAATATGGTGACAGGTCTTCCTATGGTATCTTGCAGAGATGGTGTTTGTTCCGGATGTGTACTCGGAAAACATCATCGGGACAGTTTTGAAAAACGTGCCTCTTGGCACGCCTCAGCCCCTTTACAGCTTGTGCATAGTGATTTATGTGGTCCACTTCCAGTTGTGTCATTCTCTGGCTACAAGTATTTCTTAACTTTCATTGATGATTTCTCCAGACGCACTTGGGTATACTTCTTAAAACTCAAGAGTGAAGCATTTAACACTTTTTTGGCCTTCAAGGCCTTTGTTGAAAAACAATCTGGACATCAAATTCTTAAGTTAAGATCTGATAATGGCGGAGAATATGTTAAAAACACAGTCATCAACTATTGCACTGAGAATGGAATTCAAATGCAACATACTGTTCCATATACTCCACAACAAAATGGTGTAGCTGAAAGGAAGAATCGCACCTTAAAGGAAATGGCTAATTGTATGCTACAATATAAAGGACTTGGTCTTAGTTTTTGGGCAGAAGCAATTAACTGTGCAAATTACATAATAAATCGCACTCCTACTAAGGCTTTAAAGAATATCACTCCAGAAGAAGCATGGAGCTCAATCAAACCAGATGTAAGTCACTTTCGTGTTTTTGGAAGTGAAGCGTGGGCCCATATTCCAGATGAAAAGCATAAAGCTTTAGAACCTAAGAGTGAAAAATGTACTTTTGTTGGATATTCTGAAGATGTCAAAGGCTATAGACTTATTCCATTTAAGTCCAAAAATGTTATCATTAGAAGAGATGTAAAATTTGATGAAAATATATCGGCCTGCGAGCCTAGTCTGACGGATGTGCCACCTCTCCCTATCTCTTCTACCTTTGAAAACATTTCTTCTTCAGATAATGAAAGTGAGGATGACAATCCTCCCCCACCATCTCAGGATCCTCCTTCAGCTCCTGAGCTTCCAAAATGGGTTCGTGCTACTCGAGATGCAGCAGGTGATCTTGCTGGTGATCCTACAGATCAGCGATGCACACGTTCTCAGTTCGAGAGAGCCTCTTCTTTACTGGCTCAAGCTCCAGTAAATTATGAACCTGACACCTTTGCAGAAGCTTCAGGCCATCCAGATTGGGAAGCAGCTATGAATGAAGAATATCATTCATTATTGGCAAATGATACATGGGATCTTGTTCCTCTACCAAAGGGACGAAAACTTGTTAGATGCAAATGGGTTTACAGAACCAAGTATGGACCAGATGGGAAAGTTGATAAACATAAAGCTCGTCTTGTTGCTAAAGGTTTTTCACAGGTTGAAGGCATTGACTACACTGAAACCTTCTCCCCTGTTGCCAAAATGAACTCTATCCGCCTTGTTCTTTCCCTTGCTGCCTCTTTCAAATGGGAAGTCCATCAGATGGATGTTAAATCTGCCTTCTTTCATGGGGACTTGCATGAAGAAATCTATATGGAACAACCCATTGGCTTCATACAAACAGACTCCAGCCTTGTATGTCGACTTAAGAAATCCCTTTATGGTCTCAAGCAAGCTCCTCGGGCTTGGTATGCCAAAATGGATAGCTTTCTTTTAGAATCTGGCTTTTCTAGGTGTCATTCTGACAATACTGTCTACACCAAGAAAGTGGGCAACTCTCTTATCATCCTCGTTCTTTATGTTGATGATCTTATCCTTACTGGTAGTGATCCCAACCTTATAAACCATGTGAAGTCTAGCCTTAAAAGGAAATTTGAAATGACAGACTTAGGACACTTACACTATTTTCTCGGTCTTCAAGTCTTGCAATCCAAGGAGGGTATTTCTCTTTCCCAGTCCAAGTATGCTTGTGATATTCTACGCCATTTTCACATGGAAGACTGTAAGCCAGCCCCTTCTCCCTTTCAGTCTGGAGTCAAACTTTCAGTCACTTGTACTTCTCCTGAAGTTGATGCTACCTTATACCGTCAACTTGTAGGAAAACTTTTGTATCTAACCCATACTCGTCCTGACCTTTCCTTTGCTGTTGGCCTTGTTGCTTGGTTCATGCAAAACCCCCGTGAAAGTCATTGGAAAGCAGCTAAAAGAATACTTCGTTATGTTCGAGGTACAGTTCAGTTTGGGATTCATTACAGTGCCAAAGCATCTCCTCTATTGGTTGGTTTCAATGATTCCGATTGGGCTGGTGACCCTGATGATCGGAAGTCTACTGCCGGTTATGTGTTCACTCTTGGTTCAGGACCTATTACATGGGCTTGCAAGAAACAAGGTGCCATTTCTCTTTCATCAGCAGAAGCAGAGTATCGTGGTGTCGTAGAAGCTAGTAAGGAAGCCTTGTGGCTTCGTCAGATCCTGTCAGAATTTGGCTTTGAGCAGCAGCATCCGACTACACTTTGGTGTGATAATCAAAGTGCCATTCAGCTATGCAAAGATCCAGTCCAACATCAGCGCAGCAAACACATTGAACTGCACATGCACTTCATCAGAAAGCTCATTCACGACCATGTTCTTGAAGTGCAATATTGTTCAACAGATGATCAAGTTGCAGACATCTTCACAAAGGCTCTCACAGAGGCGAAGTTCACTAAACTTCGATTTATGGTTGGAGTTCAGGAAGTTGTCACTAAGGGGGGATAGGCTCTAGTGCCTCCTTCATTCTCCTATTGTGTCATATTTGTAAATCCTTCAATCCTATCCCAAGTTGTTCTTAAGGGGGGATGTTAGGATATTCCGACACATAGGAAATAGTTAAGTACAACTTGGTCTAATGTAGAGTTAGGTATAGAGTTAGGTAAAGTGTGTTTCTTTACCATTGTACATTTTGTAACTTACAATCCGACGGTCACGATATGTAGTGATCCGATGGTTCATTCTCTCCTCGGTATTACCGACACTTGATCCGTGGCTTGACACCTGATTGGTCCATGAATTCTATTTAAAGCGCATGGAGGGTCATTTGTAGGGTAATCCGTGCATGAGAGAAACATATGTAAATTTTCATTCTTTTATTAATAAATTGCCTGAAGTGGCCGCGTTGGCTCAGGCCGTGGACTGTTTCCCTCTTTGAGGGTTTTAACCACGTCAAAATACTAGTGTATTGATCTGCGATCTGGTTGTGAGCGGTGTCCTTTTGGTGTTCTGTCTGAGGAACTTACCCTGTAAATTCCTACAAACTGTGCACAAATTTCCCTCCTTTCGCCCATCGCACCTCCAGCTTTTTCCTGGGTGCGTTTCATGCCAACTGTCCAGTGAATAGGCCAACATGCAACACACCTTTCGATGCAAAAAGGGTGCGCTGGAGCCAGGGCGAGTTTTTCAAACCCCAGAGGCTCAGAAAAACCAGAAATCAAGCTCAGAATGCAAAATGGAAAAGATGAAATGAAAGAGCTCAAGTTTAGCTCCTACCTGATCCAGACAACACCAAAAATCGTCCACAAAATCTCCCGAAATCAGCTGG
The DNA here is from genome assembly GCA_031772625.1 of Pinus tabuliformis. Lineage (NCBI taxonomy): Eukaryota > Viridiplantae > Streptophyta > Pinopsida > Pinales > Pinaceae > Pinus > Pinus tabuliformis. The sequence goes on from CM062818.1 coordinate 838,238,386, forward strand.
TGAAAATCAAGGGGGGAAAACACCTCCAAAGCTCCAACAAGCCAAAGTTCAAATGAAATGGTAAAATGAAGGGTAAAAGCACTTTTAAATTACTTTTTACGTAATTCAAGTAAAATATTAGTGTCTTAACTCATTTTTCAAACATATATTGTTCATTTCTAACTAGTTTGATGAAGCAATTGAGCATGCAGTACAATCTTTGAAGGAACAAAGCTATTAATGGTAAAGTCAAGAAATGACCGTTATATCAAGCAGTTTTAACGCGGACTTCATGCTCGTTAAAAAATAAACATAAGAAATGAGCAAATGTTTCCCCCAGCGTTTAAGCTCATTAAAAAATGAACCAATTTCCGGTAAATAACCATCATGAATGTAGTACTTCAGCCTTTAAAGCCTTGGTCGTGTTCTCATCATCACCTCCACTCTGTATTGGCCGATCATTCACCTCCACTTGATTGTTTACCCCTTTTGAGGAACAGCTGCGAAGAGTGATCCTATTAGCCATCCTTGTAACACTGCCGTGATTGGAAAATTCCAAACCTTACCTGGAATCAGCTGCTACCCGAAGTTATCACTCGTTCCTCAAAGACGAGTCTCCTTTAAGCTCTTTTCAACTGACTCATAAAATATGAAAAGATTGTTGAGCCATTGGCCTCTCCAGCTCGTTAAAGTGACCGGAAGTGCTATCCCTCCTTTAGATTTTAATCTTTTTGGACCTGAGGGATTATTACACAAAAAGATCGAGCGCTTGTTTTGTTCGGCTCGTTAAAAGTACCGAAAATTCATCCCTTATGTATTGTTTTATACTTTTTCGGACCTAAGGGATTAGATGACGAAAAAGGATTTTTGGAGTTTCCTTTACGTCCCTTTTCAGACTCTCTAAAATTGAAAAGGACTGAGTTATCTTTGTCGTTAAACTCGTTAAAACCTAATAGCGACAAACTTTTCCATAACAGACAAGAACGAGTTTCACTATCGCTAGGCTCGTTAAAACATAGCAATGGGTTTGCCCGAAGGGCAAATTATAGAACAAGCATATGTTATCCTCCTCAAGCTTGAAAAAAATAAAGAGGTACTGGTCAGCAATGACTGGGGAAAGATTGGGAAGAAAACTTGAAGAAACTTTGTTGGTAGCAAGTCGCTCTTGAACATGACACTTTCACTCCGCATCCAAGTCAGGTTGGGTTGTTCCATTCACTGGTCACATCACCATGGTTCCATCACACCATCCACATTTGGGGTTAATGCTACCAATCCATCATGTCAGTGTCGCCGATATGTTCAAGAGAAGTCACTCAGAGAATTCACCTGTGTCTCACCTGCTGCAATACATTTACGCTCCATTCTTTCATGACCGCCACCCTGAACCTCATATCACCATATCGTTTTCACCTCCATTAAAATCATTTGCTCCGTTCCAAGTCATCAATGTGGGATTCATTAAGGCCCTCCTATGACGGATCGCTTCTTGTCGACATCAGCTCATTATCCAAGAAGTCGATCTAGGAACACCCCTTTCAGTACTTTGAAGCTTGCATGCCTCAATGGCAAGTTTCTCACTTCCGGCGACAGGTTTACATCAATGGCCTTCGACCGAAAGATTTTGCGTGGTGTTCAACACCAAGTCCCTTATTCACACCATGTGAATTTTACTGCAGTACCTTGAGGATCATTATCATTATCGATGATTCCACTCGCACATGTTAACAGCTTACATCATTGGCTGGTAATCAGGCAATGTCTTTCCATGTTCGACTCGAGAACATCTCTCACATGGATCGACTTGTACTTTGAGTAAATATCGAACGAGATTGAAGACCCCGGATCTAGTTTCATCCATCCGGGCTGCGATATATATTTAGGAAAATAAAGACATCAAATGTACATCATTGCTGCACAAATAATCATCCAATCTAAGATATGATGGCTTTACCAGAATCATCAGTCTACACTCAGACGATTGTCTGTCCTATGTACATGAAAATGAATTTATAAAGCTGAGCATGGGAATGCCCGCCTCAGCTAGATCATGAAAATATTATGAAGATAATGTGTTGTATTGTATCTTATTACATGGCTCCTTCCAGCTTGAAAGAACTTCGGATCCTCATGATAAAGCATTTCACCTGACATCAAAAAGATTAACGACCTCATGCTTTAGGGGGCAACTGTTATAGACATTTTTGGGCACTGCAACCCCAAGCATAAATGTCCATAAACCAAGGGCTCCTAAGTCCCTAAAGGTGTTGTTCCAACCCCTAAAAGAACAAGGCCAACTGATTACAGCTTCTCCTAGAAGTTCTCCATGAAAAACCACTCAAAACTGGTCAAAACTGGACCATTTCACCTACTCCATAGGCAAAGTGCGTTGCATCCCACCTAAATACACACAGTAGGTGTGTTGCATGTCAAAAAGCCCTTCTATGGGGTGTGATGGGCGAGAAGGGACAAATGGCAGGGTCAATCTGCGAGGTGGAGAAGCAATGAATCTTCCAGAAACTTCTCCTGTGACACTTGCCTCTCTGAATTCGACCAGGGATGAGTAAGAGATCATCAATCTCCAAGTGGAATCAAGAACTATCAGAGGGGAGACACTAATCAAATCTCAAAAGCTGACTCACCTCCCTTGCAGACATCTATATATGGATCCCTCATCCCAGAGATCCAGGGGCTGGAATTTTGTATCTTGTAAGGAAGTGCTGCTGGTTTATTGGTGCAAAATCATAGTGTTGGGTGATCTAAGCTTTTCATGAGGTGAAGAAGGGCTTCTTGCTGAGAGGATGATGCTGGGTCAGAACAATTGGTTGTAATTCTCTTGGCTCTTTCTTGATTATCAATAAAGCTATTCAAGTTTTCCTCCATACTCTTGTATGATTTATGTTTTATGCATTTGTATGGTTAATATACATCTGATCCTATATTGCTTATGATAATAGATCTATGTTCTCGTATAGTGTTATGCTGCTTTGATTCTACAAGTACTCTGTGAAGCTGGGTATACAAGAAAGCAAGTAGCAAAGGACTATCAGAAGAGAGAGGAATCGAGCAAGGAACCAAGCGCAAGATAGAGGTTGGTCTCCTTTATTCTTCTCTCATCTATCTTTCATAAAGGAAAATGAAAGTATTTTTACTTTGTTTGTTTCTAAGGTAGCTACCAGCCTTAGTGGGATTAGCAGTTCTGCATAGACATTATTCCCGGTAACACTAGTGCCTTAGAAGCAAGAAGGATTGGAGTCCTTGGGGCTGGTGCCTCAGAAGTAAGAAGGATTGGAGTCCTTGGGGTTGATGCCTCATAAGTAGGAAGGATAGGTGTCTTTGGTACTGGTGTCTCAGGAACTGGAAAGGATTGAAGTCCTTGGGAGTTGGTGCTCCTAAGTCCAAGATTGTTGCCTTGGCGAAACAGAGTTGGAGATCTGGAAGTTGGAGCCTCACAAAAGTCCAAGTTGGTGCTTGGCAACTGATTGCAACCACTTATATATTGTATCTATTTTATTGCAAATATTATATTAATAAAAGCATTGATACTTGTTGTTCATCTTGTGTTCTGAATATAAATGTTTCAACTAGTAAAATAATAGTTGAAAAAAAGAAATATTGATTCACCGCCCCTCTCTGTATTTCCAAATGGTCTTGATGAATCATCAAATAAGAATTTGTTGAAAATCCTAAAAAGAATAGTCTCAAAAAACCATAAGAAATAACATACTACACTTTTAAATGTGTTATGGGCTGATAGGGTAACACCCAAAGCTATTATATGAAACTCACTTTTTTTATGGTTTATAGCAGAGAGGCGATTTTACCTCCTCGCATTTTTCTGCTTTCTATCCAACTGTCTCAAAGTGTTCAAGAAGACAAGTCATTAGCTATGGAAAACATAATTAACTTCTTATTAAAATTAGAAGAATAGAGACAAAAAGCTAAAATAAAGTTGAATCAACATCAACAGTTAGTAAAACTATGGTGTGAAAATAAGTCTTCTTTTGGTCGCGACCTTGAAGTTGGTGACATTGTTTTAAAATGGGACAAATCCAATGATGACAAGGGTGAACATACTAAGTTTCATATATTGTGGTTATGATTGTCCTTTATTATAGAAAATATTGGACCTAGCACATTCCCATTGCAAACTTTGGATGGTCAAACTGAGTCCCTCCTAGTCAATGGGAAACTTTTAAAGAGATATTTTGCATGATCTCCTTTGGGAGACATTTGTATATATTTATGTATATACTTATGTTTTTGCTTTATGATTTTCTTTTGATTTTTGTGTGTGAGTTTGGGCTTTTTGTTCTAATATGTTTTTAATATTATTTCTTTCCATTCCACAACAAAATTTGCCCGAACAAATTTTATTTTTTTTAAGTAAACTTTTTATCTGATGATTTTTGGCTCATGTGTTGATTGCTGAGTAAATTCTTCTAGTTTGGTTTAAATAAACATGCTTCTTGTTAAAACTAATTTTAACTTTGTTCTTAATTGTAGAAATTATGTAAGCCCATTTCATTTTAGAAGAATTATCATCATGAGTAAACAAATTAAGCAGCATTATTATTAAGTTGGTAATTTAAAATTTTCACGCCATCCCTTGCTCTTAAGGAGCAGATTTTCCTCCCCGTCTATTAAGTAATCCATTAAGGATTAATATTTATTAGAGTGTAATTTAAAAATATAAAAGGATTAAAATACAACTAAAATAATCTATTTATGTTACTAAATAATTTACTAAGGGATAGGGTGTCTCATTATGAGTCGGTTTATCATGATCATAAGTATTAACGAAAGTGATATTACCATTTCTAGTCACCAAGCCAAGGTAATGGATTTCAATTAAAAATCTAAAATACAAGGGGTCTCATCACAAGCCAGCTTGTTCACTTCCATTATTTCTTGTAAATGGCATTGCCACGATTTGGTTATCAAGCCAGGACAATGACCTTCAGCTAATATTTAACATACTTATTGAATAAAACTTTGGATCTATATCTAATAGATGGGACACTGGCGAGTCATTGGGTTAAAAGGTGACCCTGTCGAGGCTATGGATGCCTACTGGTAGTAGTGGCTACACCTGTCATATTAAATTCATCACTTAGCCAATTTCTATAATTTCTGTTCATACCCTAAAAATATTTTATCTGTAAGGCTTCTTCTAAAAAAGAAATCTAGTGGATTTATAGTTCAGTTTTTGTATATTGAACTCCTTTCTATTTTAAGGAGTGAATGGACGCGTGTAATATTTAATACATTAAACTAAAAGGAATTGATTTTCATTATTTTATACATGATTATATTGCATCTAAGTTTTACTCCTTCATTTTGTGATTTTATGCAGAAAAAATTGGTTCATCCAATCAGTCGCCAGTGTTGGCACGCCAATGCACACCCTTTATTTTTGTCAAAAAAATAAAAAATAAAGGCCTCTCCTAAAATTTAACTGTTATGCTTGTTTTTCTTTATAGTGTCTTAATTCCTTGTTAAATTTAGGTATGTTCTATGCTAGAGCAATTTATTTCAATTTCTTTTCCACATTAGCAATCACATCAACATAAAGTAAACTGCAAATAGAACATAAATATAAATCGCAGAAGACAAGCCAAGACAAGAGGACACAAGATGTGGCACTAACCAGGGACAAACCCCACAATGTGGGGAAACCCTTGATCAATTCTTGTTTTATGTTCTTCAAAATTCAGCAGAGAAAGTGAGAGAGATAGTACATTTACAATAGAAGTCAATCACTTTGACTTTTGATATCGTCATGGGATCAGTTGAAGACATATTTCTTCAATTGATTCTCTAAGGTGACTCGTTCACCTATCATAGTGCTACATCTCGTCTATTTGCTGCAAATTACCGTGTGACGCCTTGTTGTACTGTCACATGTGTTGAACCTTGATGACTGAGCTACTCTCAGCTTCATGTTGCTCGTCATGCTGCATCTTCCATGGTCTTTTTCATCATCAAGCAACCCATGCTCATGATCTCATTCATCATTATGTCTCCCATGCTCATATCATCATGCATCATTATTTTTCCCATGCTCATATCATCATGCTGCTTATTATGCTTCCCATGATCTATACATCATGCTGCCTTCCTTCGGAGACAGATGCTCTGGTTGTTTCGGCAATTCCCAGTAGTTCTGGCTTTTCCGGCAGTTCCGACAATTCTGGCATTTTCGGCATTTCCGGCTTTTCCGGCTTTTCCGTCATTTCTAGTATTTCCAGCTTTTCCAGTATTTCCGGTTTTTCCAGCAGTTCCGGCTTTTCCGTCAGTTCCGACTTTTCTGGCAGTTCTGGCTTTTCCAGCTTTTCTGGCAGTTCCAGCTTTTCCGACTATTTCGGTTATTCCGGCTTTTCTGGCAGTTTCAGATTTCCAGCTTTTCCGGTAGTTCTAGCTTTTCCAGCTTTTTTGGCTATTCCGGAAGTTCCAACTTTTATGGATTTTCCGGCGATTCCAGCTTTTTCGCTTTTCCGACTTTTCCTTAGGATCTCTCCTAATACTAAAACCCAGAGACAAGTAGAGAGAGGAAGAGATCCAAGTGTGTGTAGAAATGACTTGAAGTCCTCTTCTATTTATAATAAAACGTAGAGGTTGAATAGACATGAATGTTGGGCTTCTGAGCCTACATAGGTTGCTGGCCGACTTAACAATTTGTCCATAACATAAATAAATTCACAACTTCATAAATACTTATCGGAATTGGATGATCTTTAGATCAATCCTACACCTCTCAATGAGAGGGATCCAATAAAAATATCAGCTGCCATAAATAATATGACCCACATGGATTTTGGCCCTAGTTGTCAATTTAACACTCCCTCTCAACTAGGGAGAACTCCATCCGCTGGTCCATATGTCCAACAATGTTATCTTTTCCATCAGTGCCCTACACTGCTCTGCTCAACTCTGTTGGCTCTACTCTGGTCTGCTCAACTCTGTTGGCTCTGCTCTGCTCTACTAGCTCTGCTCTACTCTGCTCTGCTCTACTAGCTCTGCTCTACTCTGCTCAGCTCTGTTGGCTTTGCTCTGCTCAGCTCTGCTCTGCTCAGCTCTGCTGGCTCTGCTATTCTCTACTCAGCTCTGTTGGCTCTACTGTCTTTGCTCTGCTTTGCTCAGCTCTACTGGCTCTGTTGACTCTGCTCTGCTCTGCTCAGCTCTGTTGGCTTTGCTCTGCTCTACTCAGCTCTGCTGGCTCTACTCTTCTCAACTTAGCTCCGCTGAACCATGAAGAAGAAGAATTGATCGAGAATATGTCATACCATTCTCCACTGACCTGAAGTCAGTCTCAAAGTGTGTACCACTGGTCCCAAACTAGTCCTCAACCGACCCGAAGTCAATGTCATAGTAGGTACAACTCCTACCACTAGTCCCAGATCAGTACTCTACTGACTCGAAGTGAGTCTCAAAGTATGTACCACTGGTCCCAGACCAGTCCTCAACCGACCCAAAGTCAGTGTCATTGTGGGTACAACTCCTACCACTGGTCCCAGACCAATATCATTGATCCCAGATCAATGAAGTTCATCCTAGCATAGGGAGTACGATAGATACAGCGATGCGTCCATTGGTACTACTATGGTCCCTATCCTCATTTCCCTGCTCATTGATCAAATGAGAGGTACTTCCCATGAGTCCCAGATTGCATGGGTAGGATGCCTCGATAGGAGAACTTAATCAATCCTGTCCTCATAGGAGAACTAATCATCCTGCTACACAATCGCCATGAAGAACACATCATCCAGGCCTCACAGGAGAACTAATCATCCTACTACACAATCGTCATGGAGAACACATCATCCAGACCTCACAGGAGAACTAATCATCCTGCTACACAATCGTCATGGAGAACACATCATCCAGACCTCACAGGAGAACTAATCATCCTACTACATAATCATCACAGAGAACACATCATCCAAACCTCACAGGAGAATTAATCATCCTACTATACAATTGTCATGGAGAACACATCATTCAGACCTCACAGGAGAATTAATCATCCTGCTACATAGGAGATTGAATCATCCTATCCCACAAGAGAGCGAATCATCTTGTCCCACAAGAGAGTGAATCATCTTGTCCCACAAGAGAGCGAATCATCTTGTCCATAGGAGAGTGAATCATCTTGTCCATAGGAGAGCGAATCATCCTGTCCCAGTGCGCACCACCAAGGGAGGGTGAGTCACCCTGTGGTCGTATGTTGCTCCAGTAAGAACCGCAAGCCCCCAGAGCTCCCAGAGCTCAATGTATGCAACATGCAGGACCCTTTTACAAGGGTTTCTCGACAACTCCAAGTCGTCGAGGAAAATCACAAATTTGATCTTTCCCCGAGGCTATGACAAAATGTAGCAACTTGTACATCATCTCAGTGTGATGGAGCCTCCTTTCTCATCGACTTACCATATCCCAGATAAGGCAGTATCTGATGTCTATCTGTTGGAGCAATCATTGAATATGGGATTCCTAAATAATCGAATCCCACCTCTGATTGTCATAGAGAATCACAGTGGTATTCATTATTTGTACTCACTGAAGAGTTTCCACAACCAGGAAACTTCATACAAGGTCATACTCGTAGTTATATATCCGGTCTCGGTGGTACTTATAACAACCGATTTCTGCTTCTTGCTCATCCATGATATCGAAGCAGAATCCAAAGAGAACCAGCACAGAGAAGTGCTCTAGTGATCATCCACACTACCTGCCTAGTCAGCATTCGAATAATCATGCAGTTTTCATATTTCCGACAGTGTATCTCAATCCATGAGAGATTGTGCCCCGAAGATATCTTAGAGGATTCTTGGCACCAATCCAGTGAGGCTCAACCAAATATGAGCTCACCATGCTAACTGCAAAACATATGTCCGGACAGAAGTTCACCAAGAACATCAATGTGATTGAGTTTATGAAACTCAAAGGCATTTCCCAAATATGGTCTGACATTACTACCATATAACTTCTGAAAGTTAATATCCTCGAGGTAGTCACAGGCTTGCAGTTTATCATTCCACATTTGGAATCCAACTCCCTCTTACTTCTACAAATGAGAGGGTCTGCACCTGTCAGAAATAGGTCGTCCTTATGAGGTGCCAGTATGAGAGGTCTATCATCCACAACCTTCAGGTAATGGTTTGGATCGGTTTCACTCCTAGTGAACCTCAACTTCTTCAAACAACTATCAATCCTCTCATACTATGCCTGGGGTGTTTTTCTTCAAGCCATAGAGGGCTTTCTTCCACCTGTATACAAGATATTCCTGTTCATGAATCTAAAACTCCATGGGTTGTTCCAAACCTTTGGACTTGCTACATGAGGGGAATGGTCCCCTTGTAAGATTTTCCTTCAGTACAACTCAGACATGTACCCTCATGCTCCTTTTGAATTCAAACATCCTGGTCACCATCTGACTCACAGACCTCCAGTGCTGAGTCAATGGACATGGTCCCCAGTGGACTTGATACAACCCTGAACTCTAAAACATCTTTGAAAAATCTATTTTCAAACATGTACCTTTCCATCGATGAGTTCCACTCTAAAACTTTAAACTTCCATTTCCAAGATGGACACCAGGTTCTTCTTGCGATCAGGTACATAAAAGAGATTCTGGGTTTCCTTGCTTTCTTTGCAGAGTCGACCATTTCCTTGATGACCTGCATTACTTATCATTCCTCTGATCATTGAAGATGTCCCTGGAATGATTTTTATCTTCATCAAGAGATGTGTCTCTGTTATTCGGACACTCCTTTGCATGATGGCCAAACTTATTGCAACCAAGGCATCTGCCTTTCCTTCCACCCTTAGATCTGAACTTCCCAATGAAGTGATCTTCCACTGTGCCATTCTGATAATATTCTCTACTTCCACTTCACCCTTAGCAAACTTAGAAGATAGATGTGGAACTCATTGATCCTTTTGTCTTGTCCCTATTGTCTTTGGTGATTGCTCTTTCACTCTTGCTTGGGCATTGTCTTCACCTCACCTTTGATACCATGTTAAATTTTAGGTATATTCTATGCTAGAACAATTTATTTCATTTTCTTTTCCGCATTAGCAATCACATTAGCATAAAGTAAACTGCAGATAGAACATAAATATAAATCGCAGAAGACAAGCCAAGACAAGAGGACAAAAGATGTGGCGCTAGCCAAGGACAAACCCCACAATGTGGGGAAACCCTTGATCAATTCTTCTTTTATGTTCTTCAAAGTTCAGTAGAGAAAGTGAGAGAGATAGTACATTTACAATAGAAGTCAATCACTTTGACTTTTGATATCGTCATGAGATCAGTTGAAGACATATTGCTTCAACTGATTCTCTAAGGTGACTCATTCACCTATCATAGTGCTGCATCTCGTCTATTTGCTACACATTACCATGTGACACCTTGTTGTACTGTCACATATGTTGAACCTTGATGACTGAGTTGCTCTCGTCTTCATGTTGCTCATCATGCTGCATCTTCCATGGTCTTATTCATCATCAAGCTACCCATGCTCGTGATCTCATTCATCATTATGCTGCCCATGCTCATATCATCATGCATCATTATGCTGCCCATGCTCATACCATCATGCTGCTTAGTATGTTGCCCATGATATCATACATCATGCTGCCTTCCTTCAGAGACAGATGCTCCAGCTATTTCGGCAGTTCCCGATAGTTCCGGCAGTTCTGACAGTTCCGATATTTCCGACATTTCCGGATTTTCTGGCTTTTCTGGCTTTTCCAGTATTTCTGGATTTTCTGACGTTTCCGACTTTTCTGGAAGTTCCAACTTTTCCAGCAGTTCCATCTTTTCCAGCTTTTCTGGCAGTTCCATCTTTTCCAGCTTTTTCGGCTTTTCCGACAGTTCCAACTTTGTTTAGATAATCTTCGGCAAAATCACATAACCAATCTTTTGTCGACGCGTTTCGAACCAACCAGTGTGGTTCATCGTCAGGACAAGTTGAAGAACCAATCCGGCTTAGCTTGATTAAATAGAGTGTGCAGAGACTCCAACGGCTATAATGGAGGATGTCATCATGGAGAATTAATGTATATCTCAAATATATAATTGTTAGGAAAGGGTAGTTTATAAAATGTGCAGAGACTCCAACGGCTATAAATAGAGTGTGCAGAGACTCCAACGGCTATATTGGAGGATGTCATCATGGAGAATTAATGTATATCTCAAATATATAATTGTTAGGAAAGGGTAGTTTATAAAATGTTTTATTGGCTTTTTGTTTGTTTGTATATCTTTCTTTTTGAAAGATACAATCAAGAAGGAATATTTATCTTGAACTCTTGCAGAACATAAGTGTCAGCACAATTTATATTTCGATAATGAAATATAATTATTTTTTCCTAATGTAAAAATAAATAAATAAGCAACGCATTAGAAAAAGAAGTAGATGTTGCATTGGAAAGAAAAATGGAAGAAAAAAATGCATGTCCATGAGAGGAAATGTTTGGAATAAGAATCAATATTTGTGTTGTATCTATTCATTATTGCTTCTAAGGCATCCATATTTAAAAAAAATAGACTCTAGATGATCGCCTTACCCTCAAAAACTGCAATATCTATCAATTTGCTTACTTTTTTATTTTGGTCCTCTGTCACCATTGGGAGCATAAATTGGTTGAGAGGGTTTTGGGTCCTTCATTTCTCGGTTGTTGCAAGGATGTTCCTTTTTTGGATTCTTGGATTTATTATTTTGTTGGGATACTAGGACTTTTTTATATGTACCAATAGCATTGATCATTCCAAGATGTAAGAGCTTATCGTGCTTTCTAGAATTAAAAAATAGTTCAAAAGATTGTGGTATGTAAATAGACCCTATAGCTTCTTTGATAGATTGAAAATTAGATACATAAATAGAATGTGCATTAACAATCTTAGCAAGAATAGAATATATACATCAATCATCCTTGATGTTTATATTACAGCATGTAAGTGCAATTCAGATTGATTTGAACTTAGATAGATAATATTCAATGTGAGAAAAATTATTCAGATTTAAAGATATTAAATGGTTTTCAAGATGTGGACTTGAATCTCATTGTGTTTACCAAATAAAACTTCCATGTTTGCCCAAGCTTCATCTTAATCATCGACTTCTTAAAGGTGAAATTGCAAATCACTGGAAATAGAAATTTTGATTAATTTGCATGCTTCATCATTTTTATTATTTCTTCGCAACATCATTCAAAGATTTTTATTTTTCCAATGTTATTATGTAAATTCCTTTCCTTCATAGTACATCCTCAATACAATATTTCCATTATACATAGTCAGTATTGGGTAAGAAAAATATCACTTGGATTGGCCATGTTAAAATATGTAGGTAAGATGGATTCAAGGCCAAAATTTGATTATCCAAATAGAAAGCTCTTGAAAAAAATAGGCAATTTACAAAAAATACATTGTAAATGGGCTTTGGATGTTAAACTCACACACTTTTTAACAAAATCATAAAATATAATCAAGGCACCATGTAGCACATAGAAGTTTTCCTATGTGATGATGGATGCAAAATGAGGTTGTGTAAAATAAAATTCCCTTATTTCCTAGCTTTGCCTATAATCTCACTTTTACAAATAAGTTACTCTATAAATTAAAGTTGCATGGAAAAATAGCTTTAAAAGGAACAACAAAATTACTTTATAGTGATTCACTTGTATAATTTAAGTGAAATACACTTTACTATAAAGTTATGTGATAACTTAAAATTGCATGAAATTTTTCAAAAAATAACTTTATGAAAAGAAAGATTTGAATTCAAAACCTTTTATACAGTAAAATAACTTTCAAACAAGTGAGTTAATGAACAATATATAACAAATATTATGACAAATGAGAGGTTTTTTTTTCAATCTTTACCTTACAATGTGTGCTTATCTCAAAAGCCTTTATTTTTTGCACGCAAAAAACTTCATCACAATGAAAAACAATAAATGCATAAAATAAAACACTTTCACCTTGTTTTTAAGTTGTTGAAATTGAATAGGTTGCATGAACAAGAGCATAACAAAACCTAAAGAGTAGAAAATAGGGAATATATATAGAAAATTTGGAATATTAACTCAGTATAAAAAAATATGAAGGTGTGATGAGATTTTATAGCTCCAAACCTAACAAAAATAGGTCATATATTGGGAAAACAAAAACATTTTCAAGTGAGATGAAAAGTGTTTCCAACTAAAATATTTTCTTCAGATGGGTGTTGAGGGAGCGAAGGGTTGGGTGATTGAACCCTAATCGCCTCAGCCCTCTGGTTCATGCCTCTATCCTTTCTCGTTTCTGGGGTTTTCATCATTTATTGGTGTTGAGGTTGTAATTTTTGTTGGGGTTCTCTATGCGGTGGGTTTGGGTGTTCTATTACAACCTTCTATGTGTGCTTGAATGATTTTTTGTGGCTTGTGATTTTTCTAGCATCTTCCCTATTGTCATCGTTCTACTACGGAATAGGGTGTTTCTTCTGGTTTCGTTTGGATGTGTCGTCGTTCTATTCCCTTCTACCGTCATATCTTCCTTTTTCAGGTGGCATTTGTATTTTTTCATGCTAGGGTGTTTCCGGGGGTTTTTTGTTAGGCTTTGTTTCCGTTTTTTCAAAATGTTTTCATGCCTGCTTCTAAGTTATTTACATGGGCTATCAGGATGGTCTATGCCCAGTTTTAGTTTTTTTTAGGATTTTTATAAATGTTTACTGGGGTTTTTTTCACTTATTATGTATGCCAATTCTTTTGGCATGGGTATCTTGCCCTATCAGATTTTGTTCGGCAGCAAAATTTTTACAGATGGTATTTCCTGGCACCATGTAGGGGTTATTTTGTTATCGATGAAGTCTATATTTCGAGATGTTTTTGTATATTTTTTGCCGCAATATGGATCTGGGTAGATTTTTGTTGAATGCACTCCTAAATTGCATATACAAAATGTAATTTTGTTTCTCTTGATAAATAAAGTTATGTTTTTTTTCCTTGGAAAAAAAAAATGTGCTTTAGATGTAATGGAAAAGCACACTCAACCTAGAAATGCACAAAAATAGCAGAACCTGGAAATATTTTGATCCATGTAGTGACATGGGTTGAGGATCTCAATCAACAATGGGAGTGTGTCTTTATATATTTTATGATATCATGCTAAAAAAAAGGGTATTTCTACATATGATGAATACATTAAACAATCACTCGCACATATACACCAATGTTTTATGTGGTTAAAACCCTCAAAGAGGAAATATTCCACGACTTCAACCAACATAGTGACTTAAGGCAATATATGAATGCAAAATAAAAATATTGTACATAAAAAATTTCTTGCAATTAATCTTTTGTAAATGGCCCTCCATGCTCTTTAAATAGATATCATGGACCTATCAAGTTTTAAGTGATTGATTAATATAGCATTTATTATTCAGAAGAATATGTACCATCGAATCACTTTATGTATAGAACATATCATGACCATCCAATTACATAGCTATAAAATCATACCAATGCATACTAAAAAACACACTTTTACCTTAAAGACACATTAAACCAAGCTGATTTATCCATAAAAGTACATAACTACTAATGCATACTAAAGAAACACACTATTACCTAAAGACCCATTGCACCAACTTGATCTTAACTAACTCCTAAGTGTCTATATATCATAACAGAAACCTCCATAAGCTATTAAAATAGCAACTACATAGTTATCAAAATCATCTTAAAACAAACCTACAAAAAAGTCAAGAAAAAATAGCATGCAAGGAAGATTGTATGGCTTGTATAGGTCCATGTTATTATATGAATGTATTGTACAACTTTGTATGATAGTACATATATATTGTGCCCATATTGTATAGATTATTATCCCTGCCCCTCTTATGTCTTGAACTCTGCTCAACCAGAGATCATCCCCATCCAAGAAAATTTATCTAAACTCTCTATTTTGACCTATCTTTATACTTTACATCAAAACCCTAATCTGTCCGTAAAATATATACTACTTGATATTAATCTTAATTGTCTACTATTAATTTTTGAAATATACTTTATTAAACTCAATATTTAAATACGTGACTTTTCACTTTTCCCTAAAGTGATCCAAACTTAAACATGAATGCAACAACTTACAGATATAATCATAAACACAGAGATGCAGCAGAAAAACACTTCATTTCATTAATAGAAAAATATTGAACTATTCTTAAAAACATAATGGAAAAAAGATATCTCAAGCGATGATAGCTTATCTCTGAGAAGAGATGTGGCAACTACATGCCTCTGAACTCTGTTACAATGAAGCTCAAGGGCCTATTTATTATTGGAAAACATAAGAAAACCCTAAACAACTAAAACCCTAACCCCAGGCGATGTAACACCAAGATTTTGTGGGCCCCGTTGGGGTTAGTTGGGCATCCAACTTCCTGGGGTCATAACTTGGTCATATTATCTTCGCTTAGCGCATACGATACCTTGTTGGAAAGATCTCTCTAAGTACTACAAGTTTCATTGCAAGCCCCTTCCTATGGCTATGGGCCTGCCACAGACCCCAAAAAATGTTGTTTAGGGGTTCAAAACAAATCCAGAAGTTCAAGACCCGAAAAACTACTAAAATAGTAAATGCTGAAGTGAACGAGGAAATAGATGAAACTGACTGGGGGGTCTAGGTGGAATAGGCGGGTGGCCACCAATATCCACCTGGATCATTCCTCTCCCCTTAGGAAGCAATGGTCCCCATTGCGTGCAGAGCCTCCATGAGGTGAGGAAATTTCTGTTGAACCTGGTCCCTGGTGAACCACTTGCCTTGGTGAAAGAGTTGACCTGCTTTGACAACTCGATATAGTTGTATCCTATGTTGGTGAGTGTTCTTGATTTGTGTGTCCATGATCTGATCAGTTGTGGCATGTTCCATGCAGTCCAGGTTGAGTTCTGTTGGTGTGAGTTTTTTTGCAATGTCAGATGTGTCCAACAATGGTGGAAAGTATGGTCGAAGGCGATCTACATTGAACACTAGGTGCAAACCAAGGAACGGTGGGATGTTGAGCTCGAAGACATTGTCTCCGACGGCCTTGGTGATGGTGTGTGGCCCATGTCGAAGCGGGAAAAGCTTGCAATAGGGTCCAGCAAGGTGCTCCTTCTGCAATGTAGCCAAATTTTGTTGCCCACCTGGAACTTGTGCAGCACTCAATGTTGATCATGGCATTGCTTGTACTTAACATTGGCTCTATCCAATATATCATGGACCTGTTGAAGGATGTGTTGAATGCACTCAATGAATTTGTTAGCCCTTTCATCTTCAGACTGAATGTGAGCCGAATCTACCTGAGGGGATTCAAATGGTATGGCCACATCAATGGGGCATAATGGATGAAATCACAACCCTATCTGAAAGGGGCTTGCCTATTGAGATGTGGAGAGCTCTATTGTAGCTGTGTTGGACATAGGAGAGAATTCCATCCCATGTGCATGGATGCTTCGAGTTGTACATGCATAGAATGTGTACCATCATCTTGTTGACAACCTATGTTTGGCCATCAGTTTGGGGATGGAAAGTCGTGGACTTAATAAGTTTTGTATCCAGCATCGACTAGAGACTTGATCAAAATGAACTCAGGAATTTTTTGTTCCGATCTGAGACAATGGACTATGCGATCCCAAAGTGTACCCATACTCTCTCAAAGAAGAGATTAGCAGTGGCCTATGTTGTGATACTCTTCTTACAGGCCGCCATGATGGCCATCTTAAAGAATCTGTCGACGACCATGAAAATGAAATCATTGTCGTTCTTAGTAGAAGGAAGGCCCGACATGTAATAAATTGAGACAAATTCCCAAGGCCGTCTAGGAGTAGGTACAAGATTATACATGCCTTGCTTGTTGATGGTTGGTTTGGTAATGGCGCAGGTGATGCAGGATCTAATGTACTTTCCAACATCTTGACTAAGTTTCGGCTAATGAAAATACTTCTGCAATACCGCCACTGCTTTCTCTACACTAGAATGTCCAACAACCTGACTGTAGTCTACCTCCCAAATCATTTTGGCATGCTCACTTGAAGGAACACAGATGTGTCCCAGGTGGCATAACAGTGCATTCTGAAGGTGAAAATTTGGAACTTTCTTCCCTTCCAAAAGTGTCAGTTATATGTTGTCGAATTCTGGATCTCTCTTGTAAAGATGCGGCCACCCTGATGTATCGTGCCCACAGGAGTCGAGCACAGTGATCAGCGCGATGACCAGTGATCGGTTGAGGCAATCAGCGACATTATTGGTGTTTCCCTTCTTATACTTAATGTTCAAATGGAACTATTGGAAATAGGTGGACCATTGCTGATGATGATCGTTCTACAACTTCCTTTGTGTCTGTATGAACTGTAGAGGTCAGTGGTCTGTGTGGATGACCGTTTCCTTCCCCATAATGTAATGCTTCCATTAACAGCAAGCCTGCACAATGGAATACATTTCTTTGTCGTAAGTGAGGTACTTTCATACTGTGTTTGAAAGTGTCTCACTATGGTAGGACATTGTATGCCCATGTTGAGTACAAACCACACCAATAGCATAGTCAGAGGCATCTGTCTCAATCTCAAATGGTTGTTGCAAGTCTGGTAATGTGAGCACCGGTGCAGAACAGAGGTGATTCTTTAACTCAAATAATGCTTGTTGTTGGGTTTCCGACCAAAAAAACTTTTCTTTCGCTCTGCCCTTGGTGACTTGACCTAAAGGCCAAGTGATATGAGAGAACCCCAACACGAACCTACAGTAGAAATTGGCAATACCAAAAAAATTGCAGAGCTCTATTAGAGTGGTTGGGATTGGCCAATTCCGAATGACTTGTATCTTGGATGGGTCCACATGTACACCCTGATCATCAATTATGTACCCCATATATTGAACCTGGGTTATGCCAAAGGTGCATTTCTCCAAGTTAGCACACAGCTTCTGTTGGCACAGGGTTCGAAGGACCTATCAAATATGGTGGACTTGCTCTTCCAAACTCTGGCTGAAGATCAAGATGTCATATAAATACACCACCATGAATGCATTGGTGAAGGGTCGCAAGATGTCTTCCATCAGTCTCATGAAGATTGCAAGGGCGTTCATCAATCCGAACGGCATGACCAACCATTCGAAAATGCCCTCCTTTGATTTGAAGGCATTCTTCCACATATCTAAGGGTTCGATAGGCACCTGGTGATAACTTGACTTCAAGTCAATATTGCTGAAATATTTGGCCCCCTTGAGCTGGTCCAAAATGTCATCAATCCGTGGGATTAGGTACCTATTTTGGACAATGATCTTGTTCAGCGTCCGATAGTCAATACAGAGCCTCTAGGTCCCATCCTTCTTCTGTACCAACACAACAAGGCTCCCACAAGGTGATGAGGTTGGCCTGATGTGCCCTTTCTACAATAGTTCCTAAATCTGCCTCTTAATCGTTCTCTAGAACAGAGAATCGATAGATCGTTCCATTGGGCAGCAGCACGCCTGGGGTCAGATCGATGGAGTGCTTGACCTGAAAGTGCAGAATTACCCCTATGGGTGAGGCAAAAATATCCCTGTACTCCTCCATGACCTTGCCCATTTGTTGCTTCTGTGTAGACGAGCCCAGCCTAGAAGTCATGGCCACAACCTTCTTCTTGCACTGGGGGCGAATCATAAGGAAAACAAATTTCCTGGTCTAGGAAATGATCTTACTGCATTGCTTTGCAGTGATCAAAGAGATGGCGATAAGTGGGGCTACCTCTGGTATCATGTACAGCTTATTAGCCAAAGTAATAATCACAAAGTGAGGTCTAGACTCATATAAAACATGTCGCTTCCACAAGTATGGTTGTCCTAACAATACATCACAAACTTCAAGAGGAGCAACGTCACACAGTACCTAATCCATGAAGGGCTTGATGTTATAGGGAAGGTGGCACTGCTCGCTAATGCAAAGATCTCGTCCTTGGTGAAGCCACTCGATGGTGTACAGATGTGGATGTGTTGTAGTCCTTAGGCCCGGTTGCTTCGCGACCTCTTCTAAAATGAGGTTATTTTGGCTCCCTCTGTCAATAATGAATTGTAGCGGAGAACCCTTCACCCACATCTGTGAGTGGAAGAGGCGTTCCCCCTCCTCTAGATCTTTAGGCTCAATCTTCTAGATCTTGGTGGTGGCCACAGTGGCACTAGACTCCGCATCAATGATCTACTTCCATTTTTCAGTTCCCTTATCAGGTTCTGATTCAGAGTCGAAACTTGCATCTGATTCGAAAGCCTTCATCTCGGCCACCAGTGGCTACTTGGCCCGACACTCACTTGTATTGTGAGTGGAGCTCTTATGGAACTCACACCATTTTCCCGTGTCCTTCTTCGTCTTCGGGGTGTTGTTCTTTGCTTGCCGCTTCGGCAGCCTATCTTGGGTAGCCCCGCCTTGGCTTGGTCCTTTTTTATGTCGTTTGGGGGCACCTTTTCCTTGTTTTGGATTCGCAAATCCAAAGTTTTGCTTCTTCTGTTTAAACTTTTTCTTAATCTTAACAGCGTATCAATATGTCATGCTAAGCGAGGAAATTCCCAGGAACTCCATCTTGTCCTGGATGTACTTGAGTAGACAGTTGCAGTACTTGAGCACCAAATGCCACTCAATATCCTTGATACCCAGCTTCGTGTGAAGGGTATGGAAAGTATTTGTGAACTTTGGCACATCTTGGTCGCTTCCCTGTTGTAGCGTTATCCACTTTATGTTTGTCTTCATAGCTCCCGACAGGGTAATATTGTTCCTTGATGGCATCTCGGAAAGAATTCCAAGTGGGTGCAACTGAAAACAACAAGGGTTCACTCTCATCCTTTTGTTCGTAGTAAGTTTCCCACCAGTCCTTGACGTGTGGGGCAACTTTAAGAAGTGCAAAAGTAATCTTTTCCTGATTGGAAAAGTCATGAACTGAAAATATCCTTCTAATAGATTTAACCATTTATCTATGATGTTTGCATCTATCAGACCTTCGAATATGGGAATATCGAAGTTAACATGTACCTTAAAAGGAGTGGCGCCTCCAGAGTGGCTATTGGATGAAGATGCATCACCTATGGGTAGTCGTTGAAGGATTGGGAAAATTTATCCATCATCGTGTCCCTCTGTCACTCGAGGGTTCCTTGAGAAATAGTTTGAAAGGATCTATTGCCCCCTCATCTTTATTTTCTTCCGCCATGGGAGGTCGTCAGGTTTTGCGAGGCTGATCTTGCAATGGTTCAACCAAATCAAGGCCTAACTCCTTATACCCTGACCTCGTTGGGAACATGCAAAGAAAAACAGAGAAAGATCAGACCGCTCTGATACCACTGATCCGAACTTAAAGAGGAACGCAAAAACTTATAAATATAATCATAAACACAGATATGCAGCAGAAAAACACTTCATTTCATTAATAGAAAAATATTAAA
This sequence comes from Pinus tabuliformis, assembly GCA_031772625.1. Taxonomy (NCBI): domain Eukaryota; kingdom Viridiplantae; phylum Streptophyta; class Pinopsida; order Pinales; family Pinaceae; genus Pinus; species Pinus tabuliformis. Next base: position 838,258,790 of record CM062818.1, read on the forward strand.
CTATGCTTACAAACAGAATGGAAACAAGATAGCTCAGACGTTGGTAGCTTATCTCTGAGAAGAGATGTGGTGGCTACATGCATCTTAACTATGTTACAATGAGGCTCAAGGGCCTATTTATTATTGGAAAACATGAGAAAACCCTAAACAACCAAAACCCTAACCCCAGGAGATGTAACACCAAGAGTTTGTGGGCCCTGTTGGAGTTAGTTAGACAGCCAACTTCTTGGTATTGTAACTTGGTCATATTATCTATGTTTGGTGCGTACAATACCTTATTGGAAAGGTCTCTTTGAGTACTACAAGTTTTTTTGTAGGCCTTGGCCTACAACCATAGACCCCAAAAAAAACGTCCTTTAGGGGGTCAAAACTGCTCCAGAAGTTCAGGACCCAAAAAACTGCTAAAAATAGTAAATGTTGAAATGAACAAGGAAATAGATGAAACTGACTGGGGGGGTCTAGGTGGAATAGGCGAGTGGCCAACAATATCCACCTGGATCATAAAGTGAATTCCAAAATAAAGTTATTTTCAAAATATTCTGAGCCATTTCAAACGTGTTCACAATGAACCTGTGTGGAAGCTCTTATCTAAGATATATTTATCAACACTCCCTCTTAGCAAGGAAGGAATGTAGAAATTAATGTGTAGATTCAATATTGCTCATGAAATTTACTAAATCACAAGACTTGAAGCTATTCTACTCATATGTGAAAGTTAATTCACCATCTAAAACAAGAATCATAGACATACAAAAGGAAATATCACACATGTTGATCTGATAATGAGATCTAAGACAATTAATAAGGTATTACAAACTCATGTGCATGGATTTGCCTATGTTATTTTATGCAATGGATCGATCATGTTGCGAAATATATAAACTATGAAGCAGTAAAAGACTATAATAGACAAACACAGAAATTTTAATAAGGAGTTCACCCAATACTCCTGGGCTACATCTCCTGGTCCAGCCTTTAGTGTTGTCCTCTCTATTATGTCTTCAAGCAGAGTTTTTACAACAGTATGAGCTCAATTTGAGACTCGATACACAACAGATATAGCAGTAAGAGTTTACCTGAACCTCTCAAGCTTTCTCTGAGTACACAGACTCTCTGAATCACTCTCTATCTTTGTCTTAGCTCTGTCTTAGCACTGCCTTCAATACTGCTTTTTTGTTTTCTCTCTTCCTGTGGCTTTAAATCCAATCTGGGTTGCCTGTTCGTTTCTCCTTCTCGGCTTTCTGTCCCCCGGCCTCTGTCTGCTCAAATCCCTCTTCTAGCATTATACAATCATTGCATAATGCCTAAAGGGGAGGTGGCCACTTATTCTGCAACGTAAGAGTGCCTCGGTTCCTTGAAATCCTTCAGAATCCAAAATGCAGTCATTTTCTGCTAACATAGGAAAATGCATTCACAACTTTGAAATTCCGCCAAAACACAGTTCATTTTGAACTTCAAAATTCCTTAAATACGGTCTATTCCTCTATCGGGTCCATCCTCAATCGCTAACGCAAGTCGCTTCGACCTTGCTCCAAGGTTCCTCTTTGTATTTTTGAAATATGTTAAAATCATGAAAATAACGTAAGAAATGGCTCATGGCGAATCTGAAATAATATATAATAGCCTTAAGGAACCCTTTCGGGTCCGGCTTATCGCATCGGCGCTTCACCCCTTCTATTTCGTTTAATGAACGAAATATGCAAAATACATTAAAAATTCCTTTTCCGCGGATCTCAAACCTTATGAAATAATATTTATATAATCGTCGGGTCCAGTTCATCAGATCGCAGATGCGTTTGTGTATATGCTCGCTCCTCTGTGTAGCCCTGATTGCGATATCGCAATGCGATCAATCGCAATCGCATATCACTCATGCCCCGGGCCATTGCAAGCGCTCTTCGTAATCTCTGACAGCAATCCTGTGATGCAACATGGGCCGTCGATCTGCGTGCTTGATCGACCATCCTAGTTAACTCCACCGATCGTCGTCGCAAGTGTTATATAGTCTGCGCCGATATCCGCTGATTGCCACCGCCGATTGCGATTCACCGATCAGATCTGGACCGTTGATCGACCAAATCTGATGGCTATTGTGCATTCATTTGTTCAGACCTCCGATACTCTGTTTTTCTCTGTTTTCACATGTTTTGGTCTCCTGATAGTGTTTTTCCTCCATTCTAAGGGTTCTTCATGTGTGATTGTTTTTATCTTTGGCATGATTTTAAGAGGTTTCAAGACTTAGAGAGTTTTCTTGGATCCATTTGGATCACGCCTTCCGATTAAAAAGGCTTTTGGACCACCAAAATTTGGTTTTCAAGCATCGCTTAAGTGAAGATACAGCTGCCTCACTTTCCCAATCTCTATCCATTTTTCACTGTTGGGTTTTGAACCTTTGAGCCTGATTCTAAGGTACTCAACATCCCCTTTGTGCGTGGTTCACACCTTCATGTCCAGAACTATATCTTCCTGCAGCTCATTGAGATATTTAGGCAACAGATCATCAATGGAAGCCAATTGACTTTGCTCTTCGGGGTCTCCAATTAATGGAGGTTCAAACAGTCTTAAGTTTTTTGCATTTACCATTGAATAGATGTGCATGTATCCTGGCAGATCAAGGTGGAAAGTGTTCTCACCAATTTTCTCAAGTACCTTAAAAGGCCCATACCTTATTGGCTTCAGCTTCTTTCCTTCACCTTGAATTCTATCTTTGCTGATATATAGTCAGACTTGATCACCAACTTGGAAGTTGTGCTCCACCCGATGCTTATCATGCCTTGCCTTGTATTTGGCTTGGCTCTTTTCCAGTTGTTCCTACACCGCCTGGTGAATTTCTTGGATCTGTTCAATGAACCTGGTTACTTTGTCCACATCACAATGTCCAGCAACTACTATGTCTTTTTCAAAGACAAAATCCAAGGGAGACCTTGATATCTCTGTGTAGAAGAATGTTTAGCATGGTTGTAAGCATGTTGCACATAACATAAATGTTCATCCCAAAGCATGGGGTGCTTGTCGCAATAACCCCTGAGAAACTGGATCGTTGTCCTATTGACTACCTCTGTTTGGCCATCTGTTTGTGGGTGAAAGGTTGTGCTCTTCTTCAGTCTGGTGTCCATCAATTCCCACAGACTTGACCAAAACTTCCCAACAAATCAGGAGTCTCGATCAGATACTATGGAAGTGGGTAACCCAAAATGCACCCAGACATGCTGAAAGAACAACTTCGTTGTTTGTTCAGCTGTAATCTGCTTATTACAAGGTATTAAAATACACATTTTGTTGAACCTGTCCACAATAACATATAAATAGTCATGTCCCTTTCTAGATTTTGGTAATCCCCCAACAAAGTCCATGGAAACACTTTCCCAAGGATGGGAAGGGACTAGTAGTGGAGTGTATAAGCCTAGTTTTCTATTGTTTTTAACACACATGGTACACCCTCTTACATATCTAGAAACTGTTTCATGCATTTTTGGCCAATAGCAGTATCTTTGCAGTTGTGCAACTGTTTTACTTACACCAAAATGACCTGATATCAGAGAAGTATGTGCTTGCCTAATTATGTTGATTCTTTCAGTTTTTGGAATGCATAGCTTTCCCAAATGATAGAAGAGTTGTTCTTTAACATAGTAATCCAATTATTCTACCTTTTTGCCATTACTTAAAGCTGCATACATGTTTAAAGTCTATATCTTGAGCATATTGTTCAATGTAGATTTCATGCATTACTGAGTTATGCTTAAGTATAGTAGATGCATTTATGATTGGTCTGGACAACATATCTACAACTTTATTGTGTATGCCCTTTTTATATCTAATGACTAAATGAAACTGTTGTAGGAAACCCATCCACCTATAGTGTCTTGATTGCTGCAATTTAGTTTGTGAGTGCAAATACTGAAGTGGCTGATGATTAGTATGTATAATTGTTTCTTTGCCCATTAAGTAATGTTTCCACTTTTTCACACTCTGGACTAATGCATACAATTCTTTATCATATGTAGGATAATTAACTACTGCAGAATTAAAAGTCTCAGAATGGTAGCATATGGGTTTACCATGTTGCATCAACACTGCTCCCATGGCATAGTCACTGGCATCGATTTCGATCTCAAATGGTTGTTGAAGATTTGGCAATGCTAGTACTGGTGCTGTACTAATTTTTTATTTCAAGGTGTCGAAGGCTTTCTGTTGTTTGCCTCCCCACTGAAACACTTTGGTCAATCCTGTTAAAGCATGTAAGGGAGCTGCAATTAAGGAAAAGTTAGCAATAAACTTTCTCCAATATTGTGTTGCTCCTAGAAAGCTTCTAAATTCTGTAGCAGATTTGGTTTTAGGCCAGTTCACAATGACTGCAACCTTAGAGGGATTTATCTTCAATTCACCACCCCCTACAATATGACCCAAATAATTCAAAGACGTTTTGCCAAATTCACATTTTGATATTTTAAAATAGAGATTTTCTTTTTTTAGAACATCTAGAGTCTGCTTTACATGCTTCAAATGTTCTTCCCATGTTTTACTAATGTTAGTGTCAGTCTTGTCATATTGCCATCAGTGATCAAATTTTTCTCTTTTGCATTTTCATAGTAAGAGTCCCATACTGTTAATTTTTCATCACTCCATTAGGTCATGGATCCACTGATGGTTGAGGTCACTTCAGTTTCCCTCATGAAATATACTTGTTGATCCTTTTTTCTGTAGTCTTCAGTCATGGTTCATTTTCATTCTGCAGTTCTATTTCATTAGGTCATAGGGTTTGGTCTCATTAGGTTTTAGGGTTTCTACATAGTCAAATTTGATGGTTAAATGCCAATAAATATCAGCAAGGACATAAGGATGCCAAATAAACTCAAGCATAGTATCTGCAAAGTCAAAAGTTAGTCTTTTTAAAGCTTAATGTAATTTTCACCTCAAAACATGTTTTGAGGTGAAAACAGAGTATTTTGTTTTTATTATCATTTCTTATGTAATTTCATGTTCCTATATGTAATATTGATTCCCAGCTACTCCTAAGCATCAATCCATACTGCCTAGCTACAAACATTGCAAAAATCAAGTCAGCATGAGCTAATCCACCTGCAAAAGCAAAAAGTGAAACAAGCATTAAAAAGCAAGGTTTTCAAAAGGCAAAGAACATTGGAAAAGTGGGTTTTCAAAAAGTAAAAATCAAAATGGTGCTCATATATAAAACCCCTTTCATTCTACTTTCATTTCATTATGTCATTTTCAAGTCAAAGAAACCAAAGGAGAGAAGAAAGAAGCAATTTCAAAGTGATTTTTACTAAAACAGGGGCGGCGCTGCACGTAGGCAACTGGCGCTACGCTTCTAGAGGATTTTTTCCCGGCGCTGCGCGTAGGGAAGTTTTTGACAATGTTAATTTGAACAGGCATTGCACATAGGAGACCGCGCTGCGCTTCTGTGCAGGAACGCTGCGCATAGGGTAGCAAACCATAAAAATGCTCCAAACTTCACCTTGTACAAGTAAGTACTATCACCTTGCTTGATGATTGGCTTGCATATGTGAAGTTTTAGACAATTTTTCATTTCTAAGATAAAACCCTAGTTTTTCACTATAAACCCTAGTCATTTTTGTTTATCCCATTGCCTAGTTTCATAACTAAACCCATTACCCATCATTCCCTTCACCCTCATCTACATTTCACCATCTATCACTCATTCCCTAAACCCTCCCCTCACTCTCATGGTTTTTCCATAACTACCTAAGCTCACTCAAACTCATCCCTACAAACCCTAGAGTATCCCATTCATTCCCTTTTATTGTCTAAAATTGTGCAAACTAAGAAAACTGGTTAAACATGAATAGAGGTGACTTTGATTATGATGGGGAGGATACAGCAAGTGATAGTTCAGTTGAGAGGAGAAGGCAACAAAGAAAGCCTCATAAGGGAGGTAAAATTACCAGAGAAGAGCCAACCAATTTAGCAGAACTACAGGCCTCTCCATTAGCAGTTTCTTGTTTCAGACACCTTGGATGTTATGAGTTCTATGAATTAGTGGAGAGAGTTCAGTTTCATCATGAATTGGCTAGACTCTTTGTAGCCAACCTACATAACAATGAAGTGACTCTTGCTGGGGTGACTTTCACAGTGTCACCATCTGTAATTTCAGAGGCCACCAGAATTCCTGATGTTGGTGAGAAATGGTATAAGGCTCAGGACCTTGATGAGCATTATTATGAGCCTTACATTAAGCCTTAGCACAGAATTCAGGTGAAGAGACTTTTCCCCTTCAAATTTTTGGAGAACAGGTATGTCCCCTTGATGAGGATTATCATCAAATATTTCACTTGGGAGGGAAGATTTTCTAGGTTGTACACTTACCATATCAGGCTCCTCATGCACTTTACAAGCGTGAAGATGTTGAACCTCCCCTAATTTTTGTTTAGAAACATTGATAAGATGGCTTACATTGTGCAGAAGAATCCATACCCTCAGCAAATGAGCAGTGTATACCATTACTCCTTAATCAAGATTATTGTTCTCCACCATCTCAATCTTCTAAAGATCCATTGGGAGACTTTCATTACTCATGACATGTTCAGGGAACCCCAAATTCCTCCATCCATGGTGCAAGAAACAGGTGGGCCTTCTACTCATGTGGAAATAGGAGAGAAACACAAAGAGACAAAAACTGCTGAGGTGCCGGTATTCTTGACATATCACAAAGGTACAAGGAAATTATTTGCAGTTGCTAGGCAAGTGTTTGCTCCACACGAGGTGGAAGGGACCTTGCCTTCTTCATCAGTTCACAGGCAAATGTTATCTCCATAGGGTGTGGAAGGGGCTTTTCCTTCTACATCAACAAAGCAGGTACATGTTGAGTAGCTGAACAAAGGGAAGGAAAAGGTACAGGAGGATGACTTGGATGATGAGCAAGAAAGGGATTTTGAGTTGGAAGAACATGATGAGCCCGAGCAGCATGACACTGAGGTTATCGATTTAGAGGCTCAAGATCAAGGAACCATAAAAGACATAATCATACAGGAAAGGGAAGCTCAAATACAAGCTTTGGCGTACAACCTAGAGAGATTCAAGTATGTCATCACATACTTAGAACAGGAAAACAAACAGTTGAGTGACAAACAAATTCTCATGGAGCTGGAAGTGCTCAAAGCAAGAAGGCAAATTGGCAAATAGGCTCATGTCACATTGACTCCTATTGAGCAAGAAATTGAAAATGACAGGGAGACTTGGCTTGAGAGAGTCCACATACACCTAGAAGGGCTCATTGAGAAGGCCAACAGGGACAAGAAAATGCTTAAACACATGGCATACCATTACATGACCCGCAATAAAATTTGTAACCTGAGGATCAGAAAGTTGAAAGCTAGGTTAAGGAGGGCTTTAGAGGGAAAAAAAGGAAGAGGATGGATTAAAAATGTTGCTTGAAGCCTCCTTGGCTAACCAAAGTAGTTGATGGTGGTGCCCCATACCAATTTTGGGCAGTTTTTGAGGAAATTTTGTCATTTTGGAATTTTGGAAATTCAAAACACAGAAAATCTACGCTTTTTCTAGGGGCACCCAATGGAAAAATGGGTTTCATTTTTGAATTCGAGGCATCAAGGATATGCACCCTAGAAATTTCAGAATTTTTGGAGCATATTTAGTCTGCCAGAAGGTCCAAAAAGACTCAAAATTTGCCCTTTCTGCTAGTTTTTGGGCACACAGAAGTAGCCTTGGGAGAATCCGTTTTTGAGGGGGCAAATGAGCTCCAAATCCATAAATTCTAGGTGTTCTAGAAACTATACTTGAATACCTTTCCAATGAGCTATCCTGGGCTCAATTTGGATGATGAGAAGGCCTCCAAAAGTGGACTCAAAATGGCGCTGCGTGTAGGGCATTTTCACTCAGGATCACTGTTTTGCTAAATTTCGACTATTTTCTTGTTTTCTCTTTCATAGAGGTGAATTTACTGATGTAATTAATGTCATGGTTTGTAAATATAATATTCAAACACTAGTAGATGGTAGATTCATTAGATAAAAAGTGTTTTTGAGGGTAATGAATTAGTTTCCCCTCTTTTAGAGGCAAGCTGTTTGACTACCTAGATTCTTGTTCCTTGTTTAGAAATGGTTGAAACAGCTCCTCTTCTCATGGTTTTGACCCCTGATGGTTAGGATGAGTGTTTTTAAAGTCTATATCATGTATTTTCTTTGTCATTGGCAAGGGTTGGATTCAGCTGGATGCTCATGTACTGAACACATATCATTTTGTAGCAGTTTTGGCAGGAAACTAATAAAGTTGCAGCTATTTTTATGGGATCCCTGTGGTATGGCCTTTAGCATGTGTTTCTTCTTTTGTTAATATGTTCTCATGTTATTTATGTATGCCTCTTTCATATAATTGCTTCTGATTGGTTGTTTTCAAGTCAGACAGGTGGAATACATTAGGTTTTAATGCTTTGCCTTGGGAAAACACCAATATTTCATGTTTTTCCTGCTATTTAGGAAGGATTCACAACTTTCTCATGCCCTTCTTAGCTCCTCACCAATCTAGAATTTCACCCCATCAAGCCTAAGGTGCTGAAGATCATACCTACCTTGCCCCATATAATCCCCTGCAATTTTGACTTAGTTTCCCAGACCCAAATTGCCTAGCTCCTCCTGATCTGGAAAAAAACACCAACAAATTCAATCAAAACCTTTTGAGCTACTATACCTAGCAAAAAATCTTGTTCCTAGTCCAGTCATCTTCACTGAGATTCATAAGGAGAGAGCCCTCTCCCGGCCTAGTAGGGCTAGCTACCAGGGTAAGCTTGGTTTGTGGTTACCCTAGAATTGCCTCCATTCAACCTGAGGTCAATTTAGGCGGTAGCATCTGAAAACAAGAATGTCATCCAAATATACAATTACAAAATCATCAATAAAAGGCATGAGTACATCATTCATAACTCGCATGAAAGTGGCAGGAGCATTAGTTAAGCCAAAAGGCATAACTAGCCATTCATATAGCCCTTGCTTTGTTTTGAAAGCAGTCTTCCATGCATCTTGCTCTGCTACTTTGACCTAATGGTAACCACTATGCAAGTCCAACTTGGAAAAGTAAACATCTTCTTTCCGCTGATCCAATAGATCATCAATGCGAGAAAGGGGATAACGATTCTTGATCATTATTTTATTCAGTGCTCTGTTGTCAATGCACATCGTCCACGAACCATCTTTCTTCCTCACCAACACGATTGGAGATCCGCATGGTGATGTGCTTGGTCTTATGAACCCTTTCTCGAGCAGCTCCGGTACCTGCTTCTTGATCTCTGCATTCTCTAAAGCGGACAACCTGTACATTCTGATGTTAGGCAATGGAGCATCTTGCTGCAAATTAATATCATGTACAACTTCCCTTTTGGGTGGCAGACCTTTAGGTTCTTGAAATAGGATCTCATATTCTGAAACAAATTTTACTAAATCAGCTTGTTGTTTAGCGTTGTTAGCTTTGCTATAATTATGATATTTTAAAGGTCGAATAAAAGCCTGGTCATATTGAATGTGCTTAAAAGAATCTCATGGCAGTCACCTTCCTTTTTCTCCTTCGTTCCGCTTACTCTCTCTTAACCCCGCTATCTCTGTTTTTCCTTCAAAACCCAGCATAAACCCTTGTTTCTCCGAGCCCCGAGTGCAAATCTTAAGCCCCGTAAGTCCTTATTCACGTGACCCCGCGCTCCCATAATCCATCACCACCTTTAATCTCAGCCATTGATTACCGCATGACCGATCCAACGGTAGTCGCTCTCCCCGCACCCTCAAACTGCTAGGACGATAGCGCGCGATGGAGAGCGTTTTCCACTACCACACATCACGCCCTGAGGAGATCACGCGTCATTTTACTTTTACCACCTTATGCCCTGAGGTGGTGTGATCAATACCGCCCACCGCCAAAACCTCCATTCCCGCCCGATAAACACCACGCATCTTCGACACCCGATGACCGTTGGATCTGTCCGCCCGAGATCCAACGGCCCACGCTCACTCCGCTTCCATATCTCCTGATACCCTCAGCCAAGCAATCCCCACCGTCTATCCCCTTAATCCGACGGCCAGTCTCGCTCCTCCATCCGGCTCGTACATTCGCCATGCAGTCCACTTGCCCTGACCATTCCGTGCACCCAAAGGATGAAGACAACCACCTACCAGTACCCGATGCATTTTTTCCTCAACAACCACATTCAACAAACAGTATGGCCGAGAAGGAAAAGGACGAAGCACGAGCAGATAACTGCATTTAACAGTTATGGAACTTCATCCTATACGATACTCCACCTACTCGAGAGGACAGCAGAGCGCAGGAAAAGATCAGATTTATCCACTAAAGCAAGCAAATGCACCAGAGACTCCATCAAGCAGTTAAATGCAGTTGGTGGCCAATTATGGCCCCTCCATACTTAGAATGGCCGAGTGCCTTTGTATTGAAACTCTATATATACCCAGAAACAAGATGTAATCAGGGTTGATGGTTGATGTTTTGATGTAAGGTTCAACTTCTCGAGATTGTAACTACTTTGATACTTGCAGCATCTCGTCTTCATTTGCAACTAATACAAGCTTCTTTTGTTGTTAATAGCTCACTTTTCATCCTTCTTCTGTTCTAAGCTGTGCCTGATATGTTGTATTTTTGAGCTCTTGATGTTTAGCATTAGAGAAGCTGTCATCCTATCTATGTGTTAAAGTCTTGTATGTATCAGTGATTGAGCTATTCAGGTTTCTTTTCACCTAGTGCCAGAGAGGTGTCATCCTGTCTGTGCATAGGGAATTAGATTTGCAGACTTCTTTACTAGTTGCAACCGGCCATCACATGGTCTTGTGCATCTGCTGGTGTGGTCAGTGTTCTCCATATTCACTCAATCCTTAAATTGTGAGTAATTGGTGGTCTAAAGCCTTGTAGTCTGGGGGTGTTCACGCATGTCTGGAGTTAAGCAAAGTAGAAGTGGTTATCTGGCTTGAACAAGCATCATTCCCTCCATTCATCCATTTGCAACAATAGGTTGAACTCATATGTTCCCGAGCATCTCCGAGCTACAACCTAGGAGAGTTTCTTGGGGTGATAACATTAATTGGCGCCATTGCCGAGGAGAGGAGATTGAAGCTCAGCTTCCCTGGGAGAACGACACAGTTACAGCTTTGATGATAGACAAAGTCTAGACACATCTCAGGTTGTAATCATGTATCTGGCGACTCTACTGGAGGACCAACCTAGTGGCAACTCCACATTACAGTTTTGGCTCAGTTCGTGAGACATACTCGGAGAAATCCTCAGAGATCACCTGCTGATCCAGTGCCTGACCCTGAGAAGATTGCTAAGCAAAGGAAAACATCACAGAAAGGAGCATCAGGATCAGGTAAGCCTAAGAAATCTTATGTATCTCTGTAAGAGAAGATTATAGCTGAGAATATATAGTTTGAAGATATAGAGCCTAACACTGTTAGTGAAGAAATACCTTCAGAGATTCATAAAGCTCCTTGTTCATTTAGTTCCCCTTTGGATCTCAGTCCAAAGAAAGTCCCCCATACAGTCCCTCACACTCCTTTGTTTCTGTCATCCATTTCACTGCTCCCTACTGTTCAAACTTCCAGTATCCTTCCACCTACCCCAATCATGGCAGGCCAGCAAGCACCCACAAAGATGGAAAGAATCATAGCTGCTAGGTACGGACCCCTGGTCTTGCATGTTCCTTTGAATTCCATGCCTGCAGGAGAATATCAAAAATATATGCCTAAGTTCACTGGTACAGAGGGAGTAATAGCTGAAGAACACCTTGAATCTTTTTATAGTTATGCTAATAACCTTCATATCAATGAGGATGATGTGTGGATGAGAGTGTTTGTCTAGAGCCTTGATGGAGAGGCTAGAAAGTGGTTCAGAGAATTGCCCCCTAGGTCCATAGCAGACATTGAAGCCTTGGATAGGTATTCTTGAGGCATTGGGGAGACAAGAAAGACCTGCTCTATTATCATACAGAGTTTGGAAACCTCAAGAGGGAGAGTGGGGAATCATTGCCTGATTTTAATAAAAGATTTAACCGTATGTATAGTAAGATACCAGCTAAAGTAAAGCCTACCCCCACCTTTGCCAAACTCACCTATGCCAATGCTTTTGACTCTGATTTCTACCTGCTTCTGAGAGAAAGAAGGTGTGCCACTCTAGCTGAAATGCAGGATGCAGCCTTAGAGGTGGAATCGAATATCATGGCTGCAGAAAAGCTCAAAAGTCATGTTGATATAAGAAGGCAGAGAGGTGAGGCTTCTTCTTCCTCTGCTTCAGCTTCAGAACCTAAGTTAGACAAAATGACTAAAATGATAGAGTCATTGGCTGCTAAGATATTTAAGTTGAAGGTTGAGCAAAGCTCTGGAAAAGCAAGGCTTCCAAACACATTTACTCCACGAAACCCAAATCCATTCAGAAGAGCAAATGAGCAAATGCAGATCATTCAGAAGGGTAAAGAAGCAAATGAACAACAAAGAGTGAAGGCTCCCTTCCAGAACGTAGTCATGGAAGAGGAGCAGTTTGAAGAAGAGGATGAAATTCATTGCATGGAAGATAAGGGCAGTGCTGCTTTCTTGACATTGGCTGCCTATGAAGAATCATTACTCCAAGACCAAACCAGTCAAGAGTGGGACAGAGAGGTTGTTCTATAGACTGGTGAACAACAAAGATATAATCTGAGGTCAAAAGCGAACAATGTCAAGGAGAATCCTGCCCAAAGAGCTGTTGTCCCAACAGAGCAATAGAATATCAAACAGAAGAAGCCAGCAGCTGATCCAGTCATCCTCAAGGCACCAGCTCAAGAGGTAAGAGGTCCTGATAAGTCTCCTTCCCCTTTCAGCTTTGAATCAGAAGTCCAGAAGTTAAAAATATCTGTGCCTCTGATAGAACTTGTAAAGAGTGAAGTTTTTAGAAAGCTTATCCTTGATACTCTTGAGCTAAAAGCCTCACCAGCCTCCAATGACTACGTCAATTTGCAAGATAATAAACTTGCAATTGTGCTTAGCCCAATGATCAAACCTACTGATAATAGCTCCCCATCGTTCTATGTCTCCTTGACCATTCATGATAAAACCCTCCATAACTGCCTACTAAACACAAGGGCTAGGCACAATTTGATGCCTAAATTTGTCATGGAAGAGTTAGGCCTTGATATCACTAGACCATATCATGACTTATTCTCATTTGATTCAAAAAAGGTAAAATGCCTAGGATTAATCAAAGACCTAGCTGTTACCCCAACCCAGCTGCCCATGAAGAGCATGATGATGGACATTGTGGTAGCAGATATCCCTCCCAAGTTTGGCATGTTGCTATCCAGAGGGTGGACTAAGAGACTAGGTGGGACATTACAAAATGATTTATCTTATGCCACTATCCCGGTCTTTGGGGGAGAAAGCAGGAGATTGCACAGAGAAGCACAGCTAACCTATATCATTAGTGATGAGAAGAATCATTCTAATCACCCCATTTATGCTGTGGGCACTGATTTTGGAGCATGTATCCTCCAAATTGAAGAATCCTAGAAGGCCTCATTGCAGCTCAAGAAACCAATAGTTCAGGCCGAGGGAGAGCAAGGAAGTCAAGTTTGGGAAATGTTCTTTGATGGAGCATGTTCCGAGGAAACTACAAGAGCAGGGGTGGTGCTGATATCTCTAGAACAAGAAAGCACACATCTGTCTTCTAAGTTGGCTTTTCAAGTCACCAATAATATAGCAGAGTATGAGGTTCTGATATTGGGCCTTAACGCAGCTAAAGATAGAGAAATCAAAAACATAAAGGTGTTTGGAGATGCTAATCTTATCATTCAGCAAGTGAACAAAACATTTCAAGCAAAGCACCCAAGGCTGAAAGCATATAGAGATGAGGTATGGAGACTCAAAGATTCTTTTGATAATTTTTGTATCTCATATATCCCTAGAGTCAGAAATTAGCTTGTTGATTCCCTTGTTGTATCTACTAGCATGTTTATTCCTCCCATGCCTCCCAGACTAGTTTATGAAGTTTAGATGAAATATAGACCATCCTTGCCTGATAATGTCCAGCATTGGAAAGTTTTTGAGGATGATGATGAGGTAAATAGGTTTCTTCAAGTCATTGATGAATTCTCTGAAATGCAAATTGATCAAGAAAATGAAGCTTTGGAAGAAAACCCCCAGTCCCAGCTTGGAAACAAAATTGGCAAAAACAACATTGTCCAACTACCCAGCAATCACATACCTAAAGGTCTAGTCCCCTTAGAAAAGTTGTTTGACCAGAATGATGTACCTTATAAGGCTGCCCAAAAAGAAGACCAATCTGCAGTCCATAGGCATAATATAGGGAGTCCATATCATCCAAGATACGTAAATCTGTCCACCCATCTATCTACTGCCCAAAGTTCTGAGTACTGCAATTTAATGAAGCAATTTGCTGATGTTTTTGCCTGGGAATATAGTGACCTGAAAACATATGACAAAAAGATCATCCAACACAAAATCCCTTTAGAGAAAGACACCATTCCTTTCAAGCAGAAACTGAGACCAATGAATCATTTGCTCCTCCCGCTGATTGAAAATGAAATCAAGAAGTTACTAGCTGCCAAAATCATAGTCCCTCTCAGATATTCAAAATGGGTAGCCAACCTGGTGGTGGTGAGGAAGAAAAGTGGAGAAATCAGGCTTTGCGTTGATTTCAGAAACTTAAACAAATGCTCTAATAAAGACAACTATCCTCTGCCCAAGCTGGAGCATTTGCTGCAGAAGGTCTTAGGAGCCAACATAATGTCTTTCCTGGATGGATTTTTAGGATATAACCAGGTTGTTGTACATCCAGACAACCAAGAGAAGACTGCATTCACTGCTCCTTGGGGCACTTTTATGTATTCCAAGATGCCTTTTGGGTTGATGAATGTTGGAGCCACCTTTCAGAGAGCTATGGATATAGCGTTTGTGGGAGACAAGGATAAGTTTGTCCTTATCTACCTCGATGATATAACAGTGTACTCCAGCAGCCATCATGATCATTTGCAGCATTTGAAGAAAGTGTTCCTGAAGTGCAGAAGGTTTGGGATTTCAGTCAATCCTAAAAAGTCACAGTTTGCTTGAGAAGAAGGCAAGCTGTTAGGACATGTTGTTTCTGCTACAGGTGTCCAAATTGACCCAGAAAGAGAAAGAGCAATACAGAGCTTGTCTGTCCCGAGATCAAAGAAGGATATCCAGTCCTTTTTGGGCAAGATAAATTTTGTAAGGAGGTTTATCCAAAATTTTGCAGAGCTTGTGAAACACATGACCTCCATGTTGAAAAAGAGGTCATAATTCAGATGGACCGATGCAGCAAGAAATTCTTTTGAATCCATTAAGAGGGCTATTATGGAATCTCCTACTTTAATCAGCCCAGATTACAACAAGGAGTTCCATA
The DNA here is from genome assembly GCA_031772625.1 of Pinus tabuliformis. Lineage (NCBI taxonomy): Eukaryota > Viridiplantae > Streptophyta > Pinopsida > Pinales > Pinaceae > Pinus > Pinus tabuliformis. Next base: position 838,274,189 of record CM062818.1, read on the forward strand.
TATTTTCATTTGCCTCTGATGACACCTTCGCAGCAATTTTGATGCAAGCAGATGAGGAACGCTCAAAACATCCAGTGGCATTTTTCAGCAAAACCTTAAGGGATACCGAGCTAAGGTATGATATCATTGAAAAATAGGCATACTCTCTTATCAAATCTTTGAAAGCTTTCAGAATTTACATTCTGCACTCCAAGGTAATTGCATATGTGCCCTCTACTTCAGTTAAAAATGTCCTAACGCAGCCTGATGTTGATGGAAGAAGGGCTAAATGGATTGCAAAGATTATTGAATTTAACATAGAACTGAAACCCACCAAGCTCGTCAGAGGTCAGGGCCTTGCTAGACTAATGGCTGAAGAAAATTGCAGAATGTTAGATATGAATTTGATAAGCATAAATTCGGAATATAGTCAGGCAGTAGAAGAAACAGTTGAACCAGGGAAAGACTAGTCATTGGTAGAGGATCTAGCTTCTTGTGATTGGTACTCTGCAATAGCTCAATACTTGTTGAAGCTAGCAGTTTGTTATGAAAAAAATAGTTAATTTTAGGTTTATTATTTAATTTAGGTTTAGTTAGGCGAAAGGGCACGATCATAAGATCATGCCCTTTCCGAAAGGGTGTCCATGGCGATATATAAGCCAGGCATCCTCACTGTAAACACCATCATCTGTTATTCATTTTATCAATAAAGTATTTTTATATATCTATTTCTGTTATCTGGAAGTTTTCCATTCCATCTGGTATCAGAGCAGGTTTGCATCCTCCACACTACGTTGTTGCTCGCTGGATCATTCGACTAACGCAAGTCCCTCACTGTTAGCTGTGCTCACTGTTCCTCACCGTTCGTTGTGCTCACTGTACCCACATCCTGTGCTCACTATACCCACATCCGTCGCTGTTCCAAGCCATCGTTTCATCTATCCCCGCTGTAGCAGCCGCACCATTCCACTGCCGCACAAATCAAATCTCTATCTCGCAAATCAAATCTCCAACCGTAATTCCGCTGTCCCCCACATCATCTCCCCGCGGACGTGCTCCCCCGCAGACGTCTTCTATCCTTGATTTCCGCCTTCCCTCTTGGCTGACTCAACTCCAATTCGACCAGCCGTCATTCCAAATAAATTTCCCACTCACCGGTAAACGTGGCAATCGGTCCACTGGATAAACTGCGGTAATATTCGATAGTTTTTTTTGGAAAAGTCAAGGGGTTAGTTAATCAACGTGACGGTTCAAGAAGTTTATGATATATAAAAACTATAATTATAATTTATAACGTGATATAGTTATATATATATATATACGTTATATTTTAATTATATATATTATATATATAATTTAATTAAAAAGTTATATAATTTATAACTTTAAATTATATATATATATATTTATAATAATTAATAATTATAAATTAATTATTATAATTTATAATTAAATAAATATATATTTATATTAATTAAATTAAATTATTAAATTAATTTAATTTAAAATATATATTTATTAATTAATTAAATTAAATTATTAAATTAATTTAATTTAATTATTAAAAAAAAAGGGGAAAGGAAATTTTTTTTTTAGCTGGCAAATAAATACACGCCTCCGCAGACCCGCTCAATGTCGACAATGACAATGGCGGATTTCCAGAAAAGGTTGTTGGATGCAGAGCAAAGGATAAATAACAACCACGACGAAGTCAGTAAGAGATTAAATGACGTCGAGAGCAAGCTTGGGGAGCAAGCAGACAAAATAAAAAATCTTGAAGATACGACAAATCGAATAGAGATAAAAATGGAAAGTCAACATGTCCAAACAGGAGTAAACTTCAGAGAAGTCTTAACAATGCTGAAAAGTCTGTGTAAAAAGTCGAATTGTACACCCGAAGAGCTATTGAAAGAAGGTGAAGAGAATCAAGAACACATTTCACCAGAGTCAACTAAGTCCACAGACTCTCATGACAAGGTTGAATCCCCAAAAAAATCAACGACACACCACCAAGAAGCAAGTAACACTGCCTTCACAAACAAGCATCTTTGGGATACCCTTACTAATCAACACCCTCTTTTTGCTCAACCATTAGCCACATACCAGAAGAGGGTAAAGGTTGAGATGCCTAAATTCGATGGGAACGAAAAAAACAATGTGGCATGGATAAATAAAGCAGAAGAATACTTTGAGATATATGACATCACTGACGATGACGAAAAGCTCAGACATGCATCCATGAAAATGGAGGGAGAAGCATATAACTGGTACATGTGGTGGAAAAAGACAACACACGTCATTAGCTGGAGGAGATTTAAAGATGCATTCTTCAAAAGATTCCAAGGTGTGAGGGAAGAAGAGTTCTTTTCAAAACTCATTAAATTACGACAAAAAGGGAGTGTGGATGAATACACTCAAGAATGGGAGACTTTAGTAACACGAGTACCAGGGTTATCAGAATCTCGTCTAATTCAGTCATACATCTCGGGACTCAAAACCCATTTACAAGCAGAACTTGAGATGCATGATATTACATCTATAGAAGAAGCAAGACGAAAAGCAAAAACAGCTGAAAAGAAATCCGAACCAATATTTTGGTCAACAACGGAAAAAGCTTATGCAAGACGAAGGATACCCCAGTATATGGACTCAAATAAGACAAGATATGTTCCCCCACATCGTCGTGAAGATGAAAAATCTAATGTGGAAAAGCAAAGGATAAAAGAGGGTAAATGTAAACGCTGTGGTGAGAAGTGGGACCCCAAACATAGGTGTGTTAAAGGAAAGGAACCAAAGAACCTATATAATTGTGAAGCAACCAATGATTCAAACAGTGAAGAGTCTGATATTGAAGAAACAGAAGATGCCCCAGAATTCTCACCAGAAATAGATGACGAAAGTATTCCACAAGTATCATTATCAGCTATGACAGGTATATCACAACCTCAGACCTTAAAATTAAAAGGACACATAAAGAAGAACAACGTAGTGGTTCTCATCGACTCTGGAAGCACACACAATTTTCTAGATGCAACCGTGGCAAAGAGACTCAATATATTTTCATTTCCCTTACCAAACATGAAAATGATGATAGCTAACGGTAAAAAGATTGAAAAGGTGGGAAAATTCCATAAGGTTAAATTACAAATTCAAGACTTCAGTTTAGAATCGTCATTTTTCACAGTACCATTAGGAGGAGTAGATGTAGTTTTAGGTGTCCAATGGTTGCGAACCTTAGGTACTTATGCCGCTAACCACCAAATACAATTTATAAAATTCAAATGGGGAGGTCAAAAGTACAAATTACATGGGTTCCAAGCACCGGAAAATCAAATTGTATCATCATCTCAGATGATGAAGATGATTCGAAAAGGAGCACCTGCTTATGTAGTACAATGTCATCAGTTAGAAATGTTATCCGCAAATATGACGAGTGAAGAGTCACCAGAGATACAAGATTTAATTAAGAAACATGAAGAAGTATTTCAAGATCTACCTCTAAAGATGCCGCCTAATAGGGAAATTGAGCATACAATAGAAGTCAAGGCAGGATCAGACCCGGTTAACATCAAGCCATACCGATATCCACATCACCAAAAAACAGAAATCGAGAGATTAATCCAAGACCTCTTAAGGTGTGGAATCATCTCGAAAAGTAAAAGTCCTTACGCTGCTCCAGTGGTGTTGGTAAGGAAGAAAGATGGGTCATTCAGGCTATGTATTGACTATAGGGGATTAAACAAAATAACAATTAAAAATAAGTTTCCCATTCCCTTTATCGACGAAATGTTGGATGAGTTACATGGCGCAAGGTATTTCTCAAAATTGGATCTAAGATCAGGTTACTACCAAATTAGAATAAGATTAGAAGACATACCAAAAACCGCATTCCGAACACATGAAGGTCATTATGAATTTAAAGTAATGCCATTTGGATTAACCAATGCACCAGCAACGTTTCAAGCAACTATGAATGAATTATTTCGCCCACACCTCAGAAAGTTTGTATTAGTATTCTTTGATGATATTCTAATTTACAGTAAAACTTGGAAGGAGCACTTGCAACATTTGGATAAGGTTCTTACACTACTTAAAGAACACCAATTTTACGCAAAAAAGTCCAAATGTACCTTTGGAAAGGAAGAAGTAGAATACCTTGGACACATTATATCCCATGAAGGTGTAAAGGTGGACCCTAATAAAATCAAAGCCATAAAAGAATGGACCAAACCCGTTAATATATCCAAGCTAAGAGGGTTCTTAGGTTTGACAGGATATTACCGAAGGTTTATTAAAAACTATGCACATATAACTGCACCTCTAACAAATCTTTTAAAGAAGAACTCGTTTCTATGGGATGAGGAAGCAGGAAGGTGTTTTGAAAAATTAAAAGAAATTATGTCTAATGCTCCCGTATTAGCAACACCAGATTTTTCTAAACCATTTATCATTGAGTGTGATGCTTCTGGATTCGGTATAGGTGCAGTATTAATGCAACAAGGACATCCCATAGCTTTTGAAAGTAGGAAGCTCAATAAAAGAGAGCGCCTCAAATCCACATACAACAAAGAAATGCTAGCTATCATGCACGCACTAGCTAAGTGGAGGCAATATCTTTTGGGAAGTAAGTTTTCTATTCGAACAGACCATAACAGTCTCCAACATCTCCTTCAACAAAAAACGCTTTCCGAAGAACAACAAAAATGGATTGAAAAAATTGCCGCTTTTGACTTGGAAATACTACATAAAAGAGGTAAAGACAATGTAGTAGCCGATGCCTTATCCAGGAAAGATGAAGAACCAACATTACTTGCAATGTCGGTTGTTGTTCCTGAGTGGCTTAACGAAATTCGAAGTGAGTATGCCAAGGATCCAGAAGTAACAACAATAATCAATAACCTTCCCAATAACTCAAAATTTGAGTGGAAGAATGATATCCTATGGTATAAAGGAAGAATATATCTAAGTACAAATTCCAAGTTTAAGTTTAAGATACTCAAAGAATTACATGACTCACCGTCAGCTGGACACGTAGGATTCTTTAAGACTTACTACAATGCACGTCAATCCTTCTTTTGGAAGGGAATGAATCGTGATATTCAGAAGTATGTAGCAGAATGTGACACATGTCAAAGGAATAAAAGCGAAAATATTACAACACCAGGATTACTTCACCCCTTAAACATTCCAAATCAGAAGTGGGAGGAAATCTCGATGGACTTTATTGAGGGATTACCAGTATCTGAAGGCAAGGACAAGATTTTCGTAGTAGTCGACAGACTCACCAAGTATGCTCACTTTATGGCAATAAAGAAGTCATACTCAGCAAAAGAAATCGCTGAAATATTTTGCAAAAATATATATAAGTTGCACGGTTTTCCAAAAGTCATTGTAAGTGATAGAGATGCCAAGTTCAAAGGTAATTTCTGGAAGGAAATGTTCAACCATGTAGGAACTTACTTAAATATGAGTTCCGCTTATCACCCGCAAACAGATGGCCAAACGGAGGTTGTCAATAAATGTTTGGAGGCCTACCTACGTTGCTACGCTACAGAAAAACAAAATAAATGGGCTCAATGGTTACACCTTGCTGAATGGTGGTATAACTCCACCTATCATACGTCAGCGAAAATGACGCCATTCCAAGCCCTATATGGATATGAACCCCCGAAATGGAAAGATCTAGCTATGGTCCAAACAAATCTACCTGCTGTTAAAGATCAACTAGAAGAAACCCAGAAAATCGTCCAAATATTAAAAGAAAATCTAAATAATGCAAGGAATCGTATGAAGCAACAAGCAGATCGTAACAGAACCGAAAGAGAGTTTGAAGTTGGAGAATGGGTATTTGTTAAGCTCCAACCATACAAACAATTATCCTTAAAACAGAAAGGAAAAAACAAATTGGCACCAAAGTTTTATGGACCTTATCAGATCAACAAAAAGATTAGCCAAGTTGCATATGGTTTAAGCCTTCCAGAGACAAGTCGTGTTCACAACATTTTCCACGTATCTTGCCTTAAAAGGGCCCTAGGTAACAATCAAACAGCGCAAACAACACTTCCATCCCTAGATGATGAGGGAAGAGTTATTTTAGAACCAGAAGGTATTTTGTCTACTAGAGAAAGAAAGCTTCGTTATCGTACTATCAAGGAATATCTGATCAAGTGGAAGGACTTGCCCGAAGAAGAAGCTTCTTGGGAGAATGAAGCATTTTGTCAACAACATCCGTCGTTACGTATGCTTTGAGGACAAAGCATTCTTTCGAGAGGAAGGCAATGTTATGAAAAAAATAGTTAATTTTAGGTTTATTATTTAATTTAGGTTTAGTTAGGCGAAAGGGCACGATCATAAGATCATGCCCTTTCCGAAAGGGTGTCCATGGCGATATATAAGCCAGGCATCCCCACTGTAAACACCATCATCTGTTATTCATTTTATCAATAAAGTATTTTTATATATCTATTTCTGTTATCTGGAAGTTTTCCATTCCACAGTTCCTCCAGGCCTTGGTCCAGGCCAAGCCAGAACTGTTAAGCTCAAGGCAGCTAGATACTGCATTCATGAAAATCTGCTCTACTAGAGGGACCCCTCTGGAATTCTTCTGAGGTGTCTGGACAAAGAACAATCCATGGAAGTGATGCAGCAGTTTCATTCCAGCATATGTGGAGGACATCACTATTGGAAGACTACAGCTCACAAGATCCTCAGAGCTGGATACTATTGGCCCACCTTATTTTCTGACGTCTTTTCATTTGTTAAATCTTGTGACAGGTGCCAAAGATTTGAAGGGAAGCAGCAATTGAAGTCCCTGCCCTTAAAACCCATACATGCTAGTGGCCCTTTTCAACAGTGGGGCTTGGATTTCATTGGAGAAATCAATCCACATTCCAGTGGCCAACACAGATGGATCTTAGTAGCCACAGATTACTTCACTAAATGGATTGAGGCCGTCCCTACCAGAAAGGCTGATCATCATGTTGTTGTGGGGAAAAATGCCTATGCAGGACGATCCTATCCACCTAAGGTGTGACAGTGCCTTAGCAACAAACAGAGACAGCTATTCTAGTATTCTTCCTTTATGAATTAGAATGAAGAGAGATGGATGGACTAACCGGTGTCTTCCGTTTGTCCCTCGATCCAGTTTCTCTTCTCTTGGAGAGTTCCCAGCTACTTGCCTTCTCGCTCGCCCAGCTTCAACAGGTTTCTGCAAGATCACGAGAGAAGAACACTACACAAGACATAGATTCATATTCATAACTAGTTCAGGATTAGAAGTAAACTAAACATACTAATGCAATCATACATCAAAGATACACCAGTATATAGGAGAAACCAAGATAGCTTTATTGATGAATAACAAGGTTCAGGAAGAGATACAACCCAGAGGGCTCCAATCCAGCATCTCCTTCCCAACAAAATGGAATTCCTATCTTCACCTCCCTTCAAAGCATTAAGCACCCAATGATTCTGATCTCAAACCAACAGCAATTCTTTGCAATAACAAAATTCCAGCCTCCTGATCTCATGGAGGAGAGATCCATATATAGATGTTTGGAGAGAGGATGAGTCAGCTTGAGATCTGACTAGTGTCCTCTCCCTCTGTCAGTTCTTGATTCCACTTGGAGGTTCTTGCTTCCACTTGGAGGTTTGGAACCTCTTACTCATCACCAGTCGAATTCCCTGAGGCAAGTGTCATTTTGGAAGCTTCCTGGGTTTTGACACCTTGAGAAATGAGCTTGCCACATGTCCACTCTCGTTCAGCGCAAGTAGCCAGTGTTCCCTTTGACATTCAACGCAGGTAGCCAGTGTTGGCTTTGACATTCAGCGCAAACAGCTAGTGTAGCCACTGAAATGATCCTGAATTGACTTGTTTTTGAGCAGTTTCTGGTGGAGAACTTCTGTGAATTGCTGTGGTTTGTTAGCCTTATTCCTCTAGGGGTAGGAACAACATGTTTAGAGACTTTGGATCCCTTAGATTATGGACATTTCATGCTCAATGCTGTAAGGCACAAAAATGTCTATAACAGTTGCCCCCTAAAGTATGAGGCCGTTTATCGGGTGAAATGCTTTATCCAAGAGGGTCCGAAGTTCATCCAATGCTGGGAGGAGACCTGTAATAAGATACAATACAATACATTATTTTTCATACTGCTTTCATGATCTAGCTGAGGCGGGCATTCCCATGCTCAGCTTTATAAATTCATTTTTCTGTACATAGAACAGACAATCGTCTGATGGTAGACTGATAATTTTGATGAAATTATCATCCTTTGAGTAGGATGATCATCTGCTGCAATGATGTACATGTCAAATGTCTTTATCTTTCCTGAATATATATCGCAGCCCGGATGGATGAAACTAGATCCGGGGTCTTCAAACTCGTTCGATCTTCACTCTAAGTACAAGTCGATCCATGTGAGAAATGATCTGAAGTCGAACATGGAAAGACATCGCTTGATTACCGGTCAATGAGGTAAACCGTTAACAAGCGCGAGAGGAATCACCGATAATGATAATGACCCTCAAGGTACTGCAGTACAATTCACGTGGTGTGAATAAAGGACTTGGCGTCGAACACCACGCAAAATCTTTCGGTCGAAGGTCATTGATGTATACCTGTCGCCGGAAGTGAGAAACTTGCCATCGAGGCATGCAAGCTTCAAAGTACTGAAGGGGGTGTTCCTAGATCAACTTCTTGGATAATGAGCTGATGTCGACAAGAAGCGATCCGTCAAAGGAGGGCCTTAATGAATCCCACATCAGTGACACGGAACGGAGCTAATGATTTTGATGGAGGTGAAAACGATCTGTGACATATGATTCAGGGTGGCGGTCATGAAAGGATGAAGGATAATGTATGGCAGTGGATGGGACACGGTTGACTTTTCTGAACAACTTCTCTTGAACATATGGCGACACTGATGCGATGGATCGGTAGCATTACCCCAAATATGGATGGTATGGCGAGACCATGGTGATGTGACCGGTGAATGAAACAACCCAACTCGATTGTGGTACGGAGGAAAAGTGTCATGTTCAAGAGCGACTTGCTACCATCAAAGTTTTCTTTAGTTTCTCCCAATTTTTCCCCAGTCATTGCTGACCAGTACCTCTTTATTTTTGTCAAGCTTGAGGAGGATAACATATGCTTGTTCTATAACCTGCCCTTCGGGCAAGCCCATCGCTATGTTTTAACGAGCCTAGCGATAGTGAAACTCGTTCTCATCTAAAGACAAGTTTGTCGCTATTTAATGATTTTAACGAGTCTAACGACAAAGACAACTCGGTCCCTTTTCATTTTTAGAGAGTCTGAAAAGGTACTTAAAGATAACTCCAAAGTTCCTTTTTCGTCATCTAATCCCTTAAGTCCGAAAAAGTATAAAACAATACAGAAGGGATGAGTTTTCGATAGTTTTAACGAGCCGAACAAAACAAGCGGTCGATCGTTTTGTGCAATCATCCCTCAGGTCCAAAAAGATTAAAATCTAGAGGAGGGATAGCACTTCCTGTCGCTTTAACGAGCTGGAAGGCCAAAACTCGGCAATCTTTTCATATTTTACGAGTCAGTTGAAAAGATCTTAAAGAAGACTCGTCTTTTGAGGAACGAGTGATAAACAGGGTTAGCAGCTGATTCCAGGTACAGGTTGGAATTTTCCAATCACGGCAGTGTCACAAGGATGGCTAGTGAAATAACTCTTCGCAGCTGTTCCTCAAAATGGGTAAACAATCATATGGAGGTGAACGATCGGCCAATGGAAAAGTGGAGGTGACGGTGCAAACACGACCAAGGCTTTAATGGCTGATAATGTTACATTCACAGAGGTCATTTACCAGAAATTGGTTCATTTTTTATTTTAAAATGAGCTTAAACGCTGGTGGAAACACTTGCTCATTGCTTATGTTTATTTTTTAACGAGCATGAAGTCCGCGTTAAAACTGCTCGGATCTTGCGTTTATTTTTTAACGAGCATGAACTTTGTGCTAAAACTGCTCGATGATAAGTTTGCATGCCCCCAGCATAACAACGCAACTGCTCGATGATAAGTTTGCATGCCCCCAGCATAACAACGCAAATCGAGGTGCATGCCCCCCAAGCTTTATTGCATTCAACTTGGTGGTTGGAATGAAGGTTTACCTTTGAGATTTGGAAAGGAGATTGTTTCATTTTTTAATGAGGTTGACACAGTAAAAGAACTATCCTCATGACTCCTTGTTTCATTTTTTAACGAGGTTGACACGAGATTAGAACCGTCCTCGGAGCCCACTGTATTTACAGTATTTCTATTAGGGCGATGATCCAAGCTGACAAAATGTTTAGGAATCTTCCGAATCCATTAGATATAGAAGATTTCATATTGTAGGTTTCCACTGTGGCCACTTCCGCCAGATTACTTGCAGGCGGTAGGGCAAAAGTACCCATTAAGGCTGGGTCTTTTAGGAGACCTACTCCAATATTTTGAAGCGTATGATTGCTTCCATGGATCATTGGAATGCTTCCCGTAACTTGTGAACTGTCGGGGAGGAAAGCTTGTTGGTCGACGACTGTAATTCCTCCTTGAAAGGGAAATGCAATCTTCCTGAAGTAGGTCGACACAACTACGGCCATGGCATATATCCAGGGCCTTCCCAGTAGGATGTTGTAATCGAGGTTTCCATCAATTACTTCAACATCAATTCCTACTGTTTTGCCCCCTAGTTCAACTTGCAAGTTACTTAAAATCCCGTATGGAGTGTATGATCGTCCATCAAATGCTTTTAACGTCGTTGACGATCTCGACAAGGGTGGTGAGCCTAAATTCTTCCAGCAACTCATCGACATAATACACGTAGATGCCCCCTCATCAATAATTGTTCGATGAACAGTTTTGTTGAGGGCTTTCACTTGAATAAGGAAAGCTAGTTGAGCTGGTAACTGAGGGTCATATCCTTTATGATCAAAGGCCACAATATTGGAGTCCATTGGGTCAATTTCACCTATTGCTGAAAATAAAGCTTGCTCTTGGGAGAGGCAATTTTGCGGTACCTCAAGCGTCGACATAGCGGACGGCGATTGGGCCAGGTCCTCTATTATATTATAATTCTGTGCTATTTTTGCACGAGGATTAAATGTCGACTTGTACACTACTCCCTTTGGCGACTTTATCATTTGTTCAGGAATGGTGGGTGGCACAACTTTGGTCAAAGTTGTTGTCGAACTACTAGGTTGTTTATTAGCCTTGTTATTCGACACATGTGGATTCCCGTAATCTTTATTCCTTGCCAAAGCATCATTTTGTTGCTTTGAGATAGACAACATAAGCACTTGGGATCGGGAAGCATTTTGATTAGCAACCAGTTTGGTACCCGGGCTTGGAAACGGATCAGTCAATACTGCTAAGGTTTTTGAACTCTTAAAGAGTTTCTTAACTTCAGCTATATGTGGACAATCTCTCATCCAATGATCCTCATCGCATATATGACACCCCGCAGGGGGTTTCCTTTTTCTCCCTTTCTTTTTCTTCTTGCCCCCTGGTTGCTTCAATGGTTTGCCCTTGTCGGTCGACGCAGCATTTACTTCCGAGGCAAGAAGTTCCTCATTTGCATTTTGACTGGAAATCTTACGGGCCCTTGTAGATGTAGCCTTTGTCGATTTCGTGTCTGTCGTGCCAATCACGCCATCGATGGCATGAGAGTCATTGTTTGATTTAGGAGGAGGAGGAATTGAGAATTCCGGTCTAGGGGCGTCAGGTATTTTGTTGTAGAGCGTGCCAGACTGAGTATAGACCAAGTCCAGATATTGCGCACGAGCGATGACTTGCTCTTCCGTTACGACTCCCCCCTTTGCCACATCTTCCGTGATTGTAGGAAGTAAGGATTTGATAAACCATTCAGCTAATAGCTGATCGGGAATGTACGTTTTTACCATCCTACGACGACGTTGCCACTCATGTATATGATCAGATATGTGAGTGGCCGTTGTCTGTTTGAAGTTGGTTAGGAGTTCCGTTCCCGTTTCATACCTTATCGGTAATTGAAAATGGGTTAAGAAAGTCGTGGCTAAGGTACTGAAGTTGTTGAACGAAGCTCTAGGCAATTCAATATACCATTTTGCCGCTGGACCAGTTAACGTCCTCTGAAAAAGGCGAAGCCTAATCGAATCATCGTTTAGGGTGTTTGATGAACACCACAGATGAAATGTCATCACATGATTCGACGGATCTTCACCCGGATTTCCATTGAATTTAGGAATATCTGACGGAAGTTTATGCGGAATCGCTGGCCACCAAGGGGCATAAGCAATTGGATCATTCGTCAGCCGGTTTAGATCTGGTAATTCTAGAGTTGCTACAAAGGGCAACTGTTGATTCAGGTTAGGCGAAGCATACCCAGGATAAGATGGAATCGCCTGAGCAGTGGGCCTTTGCATACCAGCATAATGTATTTGATGCTGGCAACTTTCACAAGGTTGATGGGCATAACCATTATAATATGGTTGTTGATTACCGCTTTGGAAATGCGATTGCCCATTACTTACAAAGACTTGTTGCTCAGGTCCTTGATATGATTGCTGGAATGGGGGTTGTTGAGTTTGAACCAGCTCTGGTTGTTGAACCATTTGCTGTTGACCAATACTGGATGATTGACCAAGATGAGGAGTCACAGTACTTGTTTGATCCTGAGTCGCTCCAGATAAGGAGGCACTAACCTGAGGTTGTGATTGAGTCGTTGAGACAAGAGGCTGTTGTATTGCAACCTGAGGCTGTTGGGGTTGACATACAACAGGTAGCGCTTGTACTTGCGACGCAGTAACCATAGCAGGTATAGTGGGAATATTCGACACATGGTGGACTGGTTGCATTGAATATACAACCCTTGGTTGCTGAGGCAGTATTGGTACCCAACCGCTGGATGTAATTCCAGTTTGACCTGAACTTTGTTGTAAACTCCCATATGGTTGTTCTCCGGGAGGGAACAATGAAAAGGCATACTGCCCTCCATATGGTGGCAATCCAGTACTTAAAGGGCAGATTGGCCTTTGAAGACACATTGGATCAATTTGTTGAGTTTCAACATAAGAAATACCAGATGATAATCCGGATGAAGAAATAGGAACTAACCATGTCGTCGAAGCAGTCCCTGATGGGACTCCGGCTTGTTGTTGACAACTTGCCGGGACAGATGGTATACCATCGAACATCGTTGGGGTAGCAGCAGGAGGCTTTGCCGCTGCTGTGTCGGATGACACAGTCCTGGATGTCGACGGTTGTTCAGACATATTTAGTCTATCCAAAAGATTTCCTAGCGATTCTACAAGAACTTTGTGATGAAGGTAGACTGACTTCAAAGATCAACGAGGGAAAGGTGATGATTATTCCGCTTAAAATAAATTTTAACGACGCTTGGACACAACTTTCTTTTTCAATTTTAAAGAGTCGAGAAAAAGCAAAAGATGACTCTAGTCTCCTTCGATGTTTTAACGAGCCCGAAGTGACAAATGCTCGGATGGACTTTTTCTGTTATAGAGTCTGAAAAAGGCCAAAAGAAACTGCTCTGGAGTTCTAGGCAGAGGGTGTGCCAAACTTTTCGCAAAACCGCAGAATACTTTTTAAGGTACGGGCGGTCGATCTTCCTGAATGCTGTGTTCAGTGCATTGCGATCAGTAGGGCGGCCGACACGGTTTCCTAAGGATAAAGGTTTTATGCCTATAGGGGTCTCCCAATATATACGCGACGGTACGTGGGAGCACAATCCGTACTGGCGCTATCGTCCCTCAGGAGGAATCACCCACCTTCAACGAGATCGACAGTCACCAGGCTTTACGACGCCGGAACACGTCTCTAGCCTAGACCTCTATGTTGTGCGTTATGTTGCAAAGCGTTGTTAAGTTCATTCAGTTTATTTTAAGTTGATCTTTTTAGAAGTTTGCCTTTCTGGATCACCACGAGATGTATGGTACAATTCCTAAACGCAGTCTAAAGATGATAAGCAAGCTTTATATCTTTTCAACTTTGAAAATCCTAGCTACTAAGGGAAAAGAAAGACACCATCTTTTCTCAAAGAGCAATCAGCACACTCTAATGCACTTTTCCTAAATCAAGCATGCAAACTATCAAAATGCAAATGCATAATGAAGGTGTTTGTTTTCCGCTTTCTTAGTATTGATGCCTACAAAGAAAGCTTTTTGTACAACTTTGAATTTGCTTTTAAATGACAAATATAAACAAGTTTACTTTTTTCGAAATCAGAAAGGGTGGAAGAGAATACAACACTTTGCGACTTTCGAAATGAACACTTGTTTCGACACTTAAAAGTGGCAAACTCAAACCAATAAGCAAAAGCAAATGTATAATCAACTGTAAACAGCCAATGAACTCTCTCCTAAGATCACAATCAACAATCTGAATCAAGGGCTACAGGATGATTATTTCACTCATGCAAAGGAAAACTGTAAATGACGCCACAAACACATAAAAACACTCACAGTCTTTTTGTACAAAAGGAGGCGGAATTTGAGCAGAGAAAAGGACTTATCAGACTGGTACCTATGCTAGTTACAGGCTGCAAAAAATAGAGATCAAAACAAGGCAAAACAGAGCAGAGAACCCCAGCTGCACAAGGCCAAACTGGTTCAGCGCAACCTCAACACAGGGGTTTTGACATTCAACGCAGGTAGCCTTCACGGGAACTGCATTGAAATGCAGAATCCCTTCACTGGGTCTGCACTAAAGGAGAAACTCTCGTTTCCCACAGGTTCTGGGTCACAGATTGCTATTTAATTCACTGTTTCAGGCCAAATCAAAACCACAAACAAGGTACAATCAAAGGGATGCTTTGAGGGAGTACTAAGATCTATCACAAAGGATCATCAAATCATTTGTGAGTCCATTGTTCAGATCATATACAAATCCAGTGATTGGATCAAGGCAGCAACTGTCTACTTTGCATCTGAGAGGAGCAGATGCAGTTCGATTGTTGCTGTTGAGTTTATGAAACAAACAATGATAGAGGCACAAATAAAATGACAAACAGATCTCCCCAGCGGAGTCGCCAATTTGTTGTGGGGAAAAATGCCTATGCAGGATGATCCTATCCACCTAAGGTGTGACAGTGCCTTAGCAACAAACAGAGACAGCTATTCTAGTATTCTTCCTTTATGAATTAGAATGAAGAGAGATGGATGGACTAACCGGTGTCTTCCGTTTGTCCCTCGATCCAGTTTCTCTTCTCTTAGAGAGTTCCCAGCTACTTGCCTTCTCGCTCGCCCAGCTTCAACAGGTTTCTGCAAGATCACGAGAGAAGAACACTACACAAGACATAGATTCATATTCATAACTAGTTCAGGATTAGAAGTAAACTAAACATACTAATGCAATCATACATCAAAGATACACCAGTATATAGGAGAAACCAAGATAGCTTTATTGATGAATAACAAGGTTCAGGAAGAGATACAACCCAGAGGGCTCCAATCCAGCATCTCCTTCCCAGCAAAATGGAATTCCTATCTTCACCTCCCTTCAAAGCATTAAGCACCCAATGATTCTGATCTCAAACCAACAGCAATTCTTTGCAATAACAAAATTCCAACCTCCTGATCTCATGGAGGAGAGATCCATATATAGATGTTTGGAGAGAGGATGAGTCAGCTTGAGATCTGACTAGTGTCCTCTCCCTCTGTCAGTTCTTGATTCCACTTGGAGGTTCTTGCTTCCACTTGGAGGTTTGGAACCTCTTACTCATCACCAGTCGAATTCCCTGAGGCAAGTGTCATTTTGGAAGCTTCCTGGGTTTTGACACCTTGAGAAATGAGCTTGCCACATGTCCACTCTCGTTCAGCGCAGGTAGCCAGTGTTCCCTTTGACATTCAACGCAGGTAGCCAGTGTTGGCTTTGACATTCAGCGCAAACAGCTAGTGTAGCCACTGAAATGATCCTGAATTGACTTGTTTTTGAGCAGTTTCTGGTGGAGAACTTCTGTGAATTGCTGTGGTTTGTTAGCCTTATTCCTCTAGGGGTAGGAACAACATGTTTAGAGACTTTGGATCCCTTATATTATGGACATTTCATGCTCAATGCTGTAAGGCACAAAAATGTCTATAACACATGTGGTCATGAGGTTCTTGACAGAGAATATCTTCACCAGATTTGGTTATCCACGTAAATTAATCACAGACAATGCAGCAGCATTCAGGGAGAAAGAATTGGTGGACATGTGCAACTCAATGGGCATTAAGCTGGTTCATTCCACCTCATACTACCCTCAAGGAAATGTTCTAGCAGAATCTTCTAACAAAATCCTGACAAGAATAATAAAAAACCGTTGGAAGACAACAAAAAGAATTGGGATTCTAAGCTCAAGTATGCACTGTGGGCTAACAGAGTGACCACCAAGAAATCCACAGGGAATTCTCCATTCAAGCTGGTATATGGGACTGAGGTTGTATTCCCGATTCAGTTAACCCTCCATGTGGCAAAGTTCTTGCAAGAAGAGAAGAATGAGGAAGAGGACATGACAAAAAGGATCATTGATTTAGCAAATGTACATCAAATCATAGAACAGCTAGTTGAAAAGTCTGCAGCACATCAAAAGAGAATCAAGGAAGCTTTTGATAGGAGGACAAAAACAAATAATTTTCAGGTTGGAGACTTGGTTCTTAAGTGGGATGCACTGAAAGAGAAGAAAGGAAATCATGGGAAGTTTGATGCTTTGTGGACAGGGCCTTTTATCATTTCTCAGGTCCAAGGGAACAATACTTTCATGCTGCAAAGTATGGAAGGAGAAACAGTTTTTGATGGCCCGGTTAATGGGTGTTTTCTGAAAATTTATGTTATTTAAGGTCTTTGGCCTTAAATTTGTAAATATGTTATTTTATCAGTTTTAGTGTAAACTCAGTTAGACTCCATGCCCAATAGAACACTAGGAAATCTTGTCGATATGGTTTTTGTAGGAAAGGCATTGGTCTGCAATTCTTGAGACCTCACAGGGAGGATCTCATCCCCAGAAGGAGCCAGTGTTAGCTCTGCTATAATTATGATATTTTAAAGGCCGAATAAAATCCTGGTCGTATTGAATGTGCTCAAAAGAAGCTCATGGCAGTCACCTTCCTTTTTCTCCTTCGTTCCGCTTACTCTCTCTTAACCCCGCTATCTCTGTTTTTCCTTCAAAACCCAGCATAAACCCTTGTTTCTCCGAGCCCCGAGCGCAAAGCTTAAGCCCCATAAGTCCG
Organism: Pinus tabuliformis; assembly: GCA_031772625.1. NCBI lineage: Eukaryota > Viridiplantae > Streptophyta > Pinopsida > Pinales > Pinaceae > Pinus > Pinus tabuliformis. Next base: position 838,291,377 of record CM062818.1, read on the forward strand.
TATTCACGTGACCCTGCGCTCCCATAATCCATCACCACCTTTAATCTCAGCCGTTGATTACCGCATGACCAATCCAACAGTAGTCGCTCTCCCCGCGCCTTTAAACTGCTAGGACGTTAATGTGAGATGGAGAGTGGTTTTAGCTGCCACGCGTCACGCCCTGAGGAGATCGCGCGCCGTTGTACTTTTACCACCTTATGCCCTGAGGCGGTGCGATCAATACTGCCCACCGCCAAAACCTCCATTCCCGCCCGATAAACGTTGGATCTATCCGCCCGAGATCCAATGGCCCGCGCTCACTCTGCTTCCATATCTCCCAATACCCTCAGCCAAGCAATCCCCACCGTCTGTCCCCTTAATCCGACGGCCAGTCTCTCTCCTCCATCTAGCTCGTACATTCGCCATGCAGTCCACTTGCCCCGACCATTCCGTGCACCCAAAGGATGAAGACAACTACCTATCAGTACCCAATACATTTTTTTCCTCAACAACTGCATTCAACAAATAGTATGGTTGAGAAGGAAAATGATGAAGCATGAGCAGATAACTGCATTTCACAGTTATGGAACTTCATCCTATACGATACTCCACCTGCTCGAGAGGACAACAGAGTGCAGGAAAGGATCAGGTTTATCCACTGAAGCAAGCAAATGCACCAAAGACTCCATCAAGCAATTAAATGCGATTGGTGGCCAATTATGGCCCCTCCATATTTAGAATGGTCGAGTTTCTTTGTATTGAAACTCTATATATACCCAGAAACAAGATGTAATCAGGGTTGATGGTTGATGTTTTGATGTAAGGTTCAACTTCTGGAGACTGTAACTACTTTGATACTTGCAGCGTCTCGTCTTCATTTGCAACTAATACAAGCTTCTTTTGCTGTTAATTGCTCACTTTTCATCCTTCTTCTGTTCTAAGTTGTGCCTGATATGTTGTATTTCTGAGCTCTTGATGTTTAGCATTAGAGAAGTTGTCATCCTATCTCTGTGTTAAAGTCTTGTATGTATCAGTGATTGAGCTATTCAGGTTTCTCTTCACCTAGTGCCAGAGAGCTGTTATCATGTCTGTGCATAGGGAATTAGATTTGCAGACTTCTTTAGTGGTTGCAACCGGCCATCACATGGTCTTGTGCATCTGCTGGTGTGGTCAGTGTTCTCCATATTCACCTAATCCTTAAATTGTGAGTAATCGGTGATCTAAAGCCTTGTAGTCTCGGGGTGTTCACGCATGTCTGGAGTTAAGCAAAGTAGAAGTGGTTATCTGGCTTGAACAAGCATCATCCCTCCATTCATCCATTTGCAACAATAGGTTGAACTCGTATGTTCTTGAGCATCTCCGAGCTACAACCTATGAGAGTTTCTTGAGGTGATAACAAGCGTCACAGCCTTCAAATACATTGGTTTTATCAAGTTTCTTTTCCTTTACAACCATCAGTAAAAATTGCTTGCATGAATTTACAATTCTTTTCATCTACCCTGAGTTTATGAGAGTATAATTATTCTTGAGTTTATGAGCTCTTACAATATATTTGATTCCATCTTTAATGAGTTGATACTTATTTTCAGCTCTATAGAAAATGGCTTTTCTATCATACAAGTAAGGACTTCATAAAACAATTCCACATATATCCAAGGGAACGATATCTAATTCAACCTCATCTACAAATACTGACCCAAAAAAAAACCTAATTTTACATTGTCTAGTCACTTGTAGCTTTGTTTTATCACATACCCAACCTAATGGATATGGCTTCTTGTGAGGTGTGGTTAGTAGTCCCAATTTCTTTACAATTGCTTCAAAAATTAAGTTTACTTGTGAGCCACTATCAAACAAAGTATCAATCTTTTGATGCTTGGAAATAACTCTAATATGAAAAAGCTCATGTCTTTTCCTCTCATTTTCTTCACTATCAATAGTTTGTGTAGAATTACTAGTAGATGCTTCAGAATTTTTACCTTTTATACCTGTGGCTGCGATTGTTGTTTCATCACCTGAGTCTGACCCCAAATCTTTTTGTATAGCAGCAGCAGTCTTCTTCTTCTTTCCATCGAACTTCTTGGGTTTCAGCTCCGAATGCAAAGACCAACAATGTTCATCATCATGTCCATCCTTCTTGCAGTGAGTGCATGAAGGTTTTGCCTTTTGTACAGCATTTGCCTTTCTCTCTTTCCATTTCTACTTCCTCTTTTCCTTGTTCTTGCTTGCAGTGGGTTTTGATGATCCCCCAATCTTTGGGTTCACATTCTTGCCTCTAGCCTCTAGATGGGTAGCCTGAACAGATACCTCATCTATGCTAGTAGGGTTAAACATGAGAATGGTGTGCCTCAAATAGCTGTGTAGACCACCTATATACTTCAGCAAAGTTTTAGGTGAGTCTAAAGAAATGCCTAGAATCAAAGCTCCTTTTCTAAATTCTTGGGTGTAGCTTTGTACACTTTGCCCCTTTAATTGGCGAAGAGTTTGCCAACTCATCATAGCTTGCTGCATATAAGCTAGTGGATAGAATTGTTTTTTAATTGCAGAAACAAATTCACTCCAGACAGAAAGAATTTTACCATGCTTCTTCAAGTCATCTTGTGTCCTGCCTTCCCACCATACCAAGGCAATTCCTCCAAGGTGTAGGTTGGCCAGCTGAATTTTACTCCTGTCTGAATCAATGCTCTGCACCCTGCAATACACATCAATCTGTCTAATCCAGTTATCTAGCTTCTCTGCATTTAATTCTCCATCATATATTGGCAAATCAAATTTAACATCTAATTTAATCAAAGATGTTTTCTTCTTTTTATTTTCAGGGCTATCAGGAGGTGTGGACAGAGGAGCCTCTTTTCCTTTCCCTTTGCCTTCAAAATGGCCATCTAGAAGAGATTCTTCTGTTCCTTTGTCTTGTTTGGAGGTTGAAGAATCTTCACTTTGACCTTTCTTAAATTCTCGATACATTTCTTCTACCATGGCTCTCATGGTCATGAAACTGTCCATGAACTGAGAGTCTAATTCCAAGGGATTTTCTTCTGCCATTTTCCTCCTAGGATAGACTCTACCAATTTCTGGGTTAGTTTCAACCAGTTCTCCTTCTCCTACTTTGAGCTTTGACCTAGTTATCATTCACCAATCCAGCACAAGCTTGTCTAACCTTAGTAAACCTAAAGCTCTGATACCACTTGATCTGATAATGAGATCTAAGACAATTAATAAGGTATTACAGACTCATGTGCATGGATTTGCCTATGTTATTTTATGCAATGGATCGATCAAATTGCGAAATACATAGACTATGAAGCAGTAAAAGACTATAATAGACAAACACATAAAAACACAGCAAGTTTAATAAGGAGTTCACCCAATACTCCTGGGCTACATCTCCTAGTCCAGCCTTCAGTGGTGGCCTCTCTATTATGTCTTCAAGCAGAGTTTTTACAACAGTATGAGCTCAATTTGAGACTCAATACACAACAGATATAACAGTAAGAGTTTGCTTGAACCTCTCAAGCTTTCTCTGAGTACACAGACTCTCTGAATCACTCTCTGTCTCTGTCTTAGCTCTATCTTGGCACTGCCTTCAATACTGCTTTTTTTGTTTGCTCTCTGCCTGTGGCTTTAAAGCCAATCTGGGCTGCCTGTTTGTTTCTCCTTCTTGGCTTTCTGTCCCCAGGCCTATGTCTGCTCGAATCCCTCTTCTAGCGTTATAAAATCATTGCATAACACCTAAAGGGGAGGTGGCCACGTATTCTGCAATGTAAGAGTGCCTCGATTCCTTGAAATCCTTCGGAATCCAAAACGCAGTCGTTTTTTGCTAACACAGGAAAATGCATTCACGACTGTGAAATTCCGCCAAAACACAGTTCATTTCGGACTTCAAAAGTCCTTAAATACGGTCTATTCCTCTATTGGGTCCGTCTTCAATCGCTATCGCAAGTCGCTTCAGCCTTGCTCCAAGGTTCCCCTTTGTATTTTTGAAATACATTAAAATCATGAAAATAACGTAAGAAATGGCTCATGGTCGATCTGAAATAATATATAATAGCCTTAAGGAACCCTTTCGAGTCCGGCTTATTGCATCGGCGCTTCACCCCTTGTATTTCGTTTAATGAATGAAATACACAAAATACATTAAAAATGCCTTTTCCGCGGATCTCAAATCTTATGAAATAATATTTATATAGCCATCAGGTCCGATTCATCGGATTGCAGATGTGTATGTGTATATGCCCGCTCATCTGTGTAGCCCCGATTGTGATATCGCAATGTGATCGATTGCAATCGCATATCGCTCACGCCCTAGGCCATTGCAAGCGCTCTTTGTAATCTCCAACAGCGATCCTACGATGCAACATGGGTCGTCGATCTGCATGCTTGATCGACGGTCCTAGTTAACTCCGCCAATCGTCGTCGCAAGTGTTATATAGTCTGCGCCGATATCCATTGATTGCTACCGCCGATTGCAATTCGTTGATCAAATCTGAATCATTGATCAGCCAGATCTGATGGCTACTGTGCATTCATTTGTTTATACCTCCGATACTCTATTTTTCTCTATTTTCAAGTGTTTTTGGCCTGCCGATAGTGTTTTTCCGCCATTCTAATGGTTCTTCATGTGCGATTGTTTTGATCTTCGGCATGATTTTAAGAGGTTTCAAGACTTAGAGAGTGTTCTTAGATCCATTTGGATCACATGCACAGATCTAGGGGAAAGGAACTGCTCAAAACTCCTTACTATTTGTATTGCATTAAACAGAGAATAGAGAAGAAATACAATGCTTTCTCAAGCTTGAGCACACCCCGGAAGTGTATAGTCTCTCCCTCTGCCTGACTGACTGACTTTGGCCAACACTTAGCCAATTTTCAAGTGCTCCAAGCCCCTAATTCCTTGCAATTTTCCTCTGGGAATTATGCCCCTATTAATTAGGAAATTTCCTCATCTAGATTGTGCAATTCTTCTAGGTCCTTCCTCTAACTGCATGCACCATCTGTACAAATTGGAACAGTTTACAATTGATGGTACACTGCCCTTGAACTCCAATCTTAGCTGGCTAACTCGAATTCTCTATATTCATGAGTTAATTTAGACTAATTGATTAGTTATATGGATTATCACTCAGTGTGGTTGAAGTTCCACTTCCACAACTTGACCTTCCACTAGTTCCTCCAACAGTTAGAACTAGTTTGACTAACCCTAACTCAATTTAATTGAATTAAATTGCTACAACTGGAATTAACTCAACCTAGGCTCTTAAAATTCAGGAACCCATTGCACACCACTGAACTCCATGCCCCTAACTCGAATTAACTGAGCTAGACTCCTATTTTTTAGGAATCAACACAATTAAATTGAACCTTGACTCATTAACTCGAATTGAGTGTTCTTAACTGAGTGACAAGTGCCATGTCATCTCAATTAACTCCTCTAAGTTGTCTTCTGATATGGAATTTTGAATTTCTATAATTTAATTAAGGCAAAAATAAAATTGGGAGTTTTCTTGTTGCATTTTCAACACTACCTCTCAGCAAGAAAGGGATTCTCAATTACCATGATCTAGCACCTTTGGAATGTACTACATGAAGCACCTCTCATTGTTTTTGCTACTCCAGCAACTGAGAAGCATAAAAAAAAAAATTGAATCAACTGTATCTACAAATGTCTGCAGGGAAAATTGTGTTTCTACTGACTTTGTTACTAAGCTTCATGCTTTGTTGTCAACACTCCTATGCACTCCTCAGTATCTTACTAACATTGATCCTCCTACTATTGAATATTGTGGGCCCCTGTAGAAAGGTAATGATCAATTAGGAGAACACCTCAATGAACCCTACCCAAATTTATGCAACTCTTGGACTAGGGCTTCACATTGCGCCACCTCACACCTAGAGGTATGGCTCCATGTGCTCCCTTTGCCCACTTGGTTCAAACTCTCTCCCTGTTAGAGGTATATGCTTGAGTGGATGTATCCACTCTGCCTCTTGTCTACTTCTCCATTTTTGGCTGCTTCACAACTTCCTGAGGCTTCTTCTGATGCTGCATGTTGAGAGGTCTAACATGCTCCCTCTCAACCACCAAATATCTAGTCTTTGCCTTACTCCTCAAGGTTTTGCATGCATCTTCTACCTCAAGTGCATACAATTTCTTAACTTGAACCCCAATCTGCTTCACCTATCCCATGGCTATGTGTCCCAGGAATACCTTTCCTTTGTTGAAGATCACATTGTAACCATGGTCTTCCAAAACTATAATGGAGACAAGATTCTTATTTAGACCCGGAACAAACACCACATCCTTGAGTCTGAGAGGGGATCTTGACTCCCTCTGAAAGGTGACTGTACCAATCTCAGTCGCGTTGTACCTTCCATCATCTCCAAACTCAATGCTCATGTAGAGATCTTTCTCCTCCAAGTCACTGAAAAATTATCTATTCCTCTTCATGTGGAACGAGGCATCACTGTCAAGATACCACACACTTTCCATCAATGTGTTGTCCATGCATGCAATGAGATTAAAATCAAGCTCGAACTGTGAAGACAAAGCTTCACTTGATGCTGCTACTGCAAGCTCCTTCTTTCTTGCCTTATTCAGTGGACACTTCGTGGCATAGTCCCTGAATTCATGACAATGAAAGAACTGGATTTTGGACAAGTCTTTCTTCTTGCCCCCTTTACTAGAATCAGCCACACCTTGGGACTTATTTCCCTTGGCCTTCATTACTTTGTTGACTAACGCAAATTCCTTTTCCTCTTCTTTGGATGAGGTCCCATCTTTGGTATTTCGTCCTATTTCCTCCTGTGTTAAGTCGAACCATAAGTGCTCCCATCTTAGTAGTTTCTCCCTACCATTTATTGAATCTTGATAACTATGCCAGCTCTTGGCAAGGCCCAAAAGAGTTATAGCTACCAAGTCTTCTTCGGGGACTTTAACACTGACCCCGCCAATTTCATCACAACATTGTGTAAACTTGCTCAGGTACTACATAATTGTGTCATTCTTCTACATCTTAATACTTTGAATTTTTCCTTGAGTTCTATCTTCTTGTGGTCACTATTGTTCTCGAACAACTCGGTCATTGTTTTACACATCGTGAATGGATTCTCTTTTCCGTGAATATTCGAAACAATAAGATCTTGAACTCCCTCCAATATGAATCTCCTCGCTTTTGCCACATCCTTCTTCCATTGAGCAACATTTTGGGCATCAAAAGCTTAGGGTTTTGTTACATCTATCTTGGTGTATTCTAGCAGTCCATTATCATCTAACACTACATCCATGTAGTCCTTCCATGCAACGAAGTTTGAGGTGCCTTCCAATGCATACTCGAGCTTGAGTAGATTGAAATCCATCTTCTTAGCCCTGAATAAAACCTGCAACACTAATCTTCAAATTCGAATCTCCTGTACTGACAACCTCGAAATCTTTACTCTACAGTGATTCCAGCTCTGATACAATGTAGAAATTAATGTGTAGATTCAATATTTCTCATGAAATTTACTAAATCACAAGACTTGAAGCTACTCTACTCATCTGCGAAAGTTAATTCACCATCTAAAACAAGAATGATAGACATGCAAAAGAAAACATCACACATGCATAGATATTTATCTAATGGAAAGTAACTGGTCAAAACCCCTTACTATATGTATTGCATTAATTAGATAATAGAGAATAAATGCAATGTTGACTCAAGCCTGAGCACACCCTGCAAGTGTATAGTCTATCCCTCTACCTGACTGACTAACTTTGGCCAACACTTAGCCAATTTTCAAGTCCTCCAATCCCTTAATTCCTTGCGTTGTTCCTCTCGGAATTAGGCCCCTATTAATTAGGAAATCCCCTCATCTGGATGGTACAATACTTCTAGGTCCTCTCTCTAACTACATGCACCATTCGTACACATTGGAATAGTTTACAACTGATATTACACTGCCCTTGAACTCCATTCTCAAATGGGTAACTCAAATTCTATGCATGAGTGAGTTTATTTAGGTTGGTTGATTAATTATCTGGACAATCACTCAATGTGATTGAAGTTCCACTTCCACAACTTGACCTTCCACTAGTTCCTCCAACAGTTAGAACTAGTTTAAGTAACCATAATTCACTTTAACTTAATTAAATTGCTACAACTAAAATTAAGTCAACCTAGGCTCCTAAAATTTAGGAACCCACTGCACACAACTAAACTTCATGCCCCTAACTCAAATTAACTGAGCTAGACTCCTATTTTTTAGGAATCAACACAAGTAAACTGAACCTCAACTCATTAACTCGAATTGAGTGTTCTTAACTAAGTGACAAGTGCCATGTCACCTCAGTTAACTCCTCCAAGTTGTCTGTTGATATGGAATTTCGAAATTCCTCAATTTAATTAAAGAAAAAATCAAATTAATATTGTTCTTATTGCATTTTCAACAAAGAATTTTGCACCAATCCATGTTTGTCTCTATATGCTTCAAACTTCCATTTTTTAAGGCCTTAGTAAGAATATCAACTATCTATTATTCTATGGGGATATATTATAACTTCACTGCTTTATTCCTAATCATGTCTCAAAATGAAGTGATATATGATCTCTTTGTGCTTGGACCTAACATGAAATACTATATTCTCAAAGAGTTACATGCAACTCTTATTATCACAGTGAATGATTATGGGATCACTCCTAATCAAACAATCTTGTAGGTAAGTTACAAAGCCAAATGGCCACACAAATAGCAGTGTTGGCTACCATGCACTTTGCCTCCATTGAGCTAAGTGCCACATAATTCTACTTTCTATTAAACCAAGATATCATCATTGAACCCAAACTAAAGAAGCACCATGAGGTTCTTTTCCTCTTTGTTATATTTCTTTCCCAATTGGAATTTGTATACCCTACAACTTCACTTCACAATCTCTGAGATATATCAAATCATACTCCATTGTACCCCTCAAATACTTGAGCATATATCTTGTTGCCACCTAATTCTCTTGCCTCGACTCCAACATGAATTGATTTAAGGTGTTCAGTATAAAACATATATCTAATCCAATGTTAACCATACTTCAAAGAGCCTATTAACTACTTATACAACATGGGATCTACCAACTCCGAATGTTAAAGATGTCACCTTCTTCATATTAGTGATCATGGGTGTGGTCATAGGCTTGCAGTCCTCTATTAAAACCTCCTTAAAATCTCAAAAACATATTTATCTTGCCCAAAATGAAATCCCTCCAATCTCTACCAAACCTCCAAGCCCAAGAAATAATGCATCATGCATTGTCTCATATCTTAAACTACACTCCCATATATACACTGCACCTTGTAATGAGCTTTCATGAACTTGTAAGAAACAAGTCGTCTACATACAACACCAAAACAAGCAAATCAATCTTAACATAGTTATCAACTTAACTAAAACCGTGACCTCAAAACAAGAACCATGGCCCCCATATTTCTCTATCAAAAGTATCATAATAAAACCCCTAAATCAAAAAGTAGTGATACCAATAGCACCCCTCTTTTGGGAAATGGGTAAAATTACAACTTTGTCACAATTTTTTTCACATCTTGGCCTCACCATTGTAGAAAAAACATTAAAATTGACCGCCAAACCAAAAATTGATTCTACCAGTACCATCACTTTTACTTTTAAAACTAAAATTACGACTCGATTGAAATCATTGGATTAACAACGAGTATCATTACAAAAAACATATGAAAAACAACTCATAAACCTAAAAGTCATATTAATTGAACAAATATTTATTATTTTATTTAATTTTTTTTATAAATTAATCAATCAAATGGAAAAGAAAGTCCCTTAAAACAAAAACAAAAAAATTGGCCAACACTAATTTTAAAAAAGGAAAAAATGGCCCTTCTTCAAATAAATAAATAAAGGAAAACATTGTCAATTGAGTGTAGCTTGGGTGGTTGGGAGGGTTTAATGATAACCTCCCCACCTAGCTTCAAGTCTCATTGTGACATGATGCTCCATTGTGATCCGCCTTTGTACAATATTTTTTCTTAAATGAAAAAAAATAAATAAATAAACACCATGATAACATAAATTTAAAAGAACAAAAAAAAAAAAAAATTAAAAAAAGAAATACTAAAAATCAATTAAAAATACCATATAAAAAATATTTGAAAAATCTAAGTATTAAAAAAGATAAAAATTATATGTGTGCACACACACATACACACATTTTGAAATTGTATTTTACTAGCACGATTAGATTTTGAGCAATCCATTTTGTAAGGTGGCCACAGTTTGAAACTTATGGTAGTCATAAAGAGATACCAAAAAAATCCAACCATACTAAGGGTTGGAGTGGTGCAAACTAGGTGAAATCCCCAAGTGATTTTGAGGACTTAGATGCCCTTAGGTCACAATTTTTTAAATTACAAACTATTCCTGCAAATCAAAACACACTAGCAAAAAAAAACAAAAAACAAAAAAACTTCATTAAATAAACAAAGAAAATTCAAATTTTTGACGCAAGGCCCTTACCCACACCAAACTCATTACTTGCTTAGTGGTTTCCATAATCACGTGATGAGGGAGGGTGGAAAGAGGGCAAAAGAGGGAGGAAGTGTGACGAGGTGGGGCATGAGGGAGGGAGGGTTAGGGAGCGATGATGATGAATGCAAGCAATGCAAAGGTTCCCAAATATTCAAATATCTTTGTATTTTTTTATAAATTTATTTTATTATATGTTACAAAAAATAATAATAATAATAATAAATTATTCAAGTGGTTAGGAGGGTAAAAGAGGAGGGAAGGTGACGAAGCAGGGAAAGCCCCCCAAATATTCAAATTTATTTTTTGTTTTTAACAAGTTTATTTTATTATATGTAATTTGAGAAAATAAATTTCAATTCATGATTACTTGAGACTATCAATTGATTCATTTTTTTAATCATAATTTTTTTTAAATAATAATAATTAATAGAAAAATTCTCAAGTAATACTTCGAGGTTTACCCCCAATCGGGGTGTGAAATGAATGATGAAGTAAACAAAGGAGAGGTGGGCCATAGGACATGGTGGGTCGAGGGGGGATCAGTCGCCCAACTGGCTTGGAGGGTAGAGGGAGAAGAGGTCGGCATGAGGCCATGAGAGCAGGTAAAGGGTAGTGGGGCAACAAGCAGTACAGGGAAGTGACAGATGTGCAAGAGGACAAAGGGGAGAGAAGAAGGCCAGGTGTTAAGTGTAGCAAAGGGAGGAAGGCAATGGCAGTTGGCAAGTGGCAATGTAGTTTGAATAAGCTCGCGGCAAGAGCAACCGGTGGTAGGAGAGGAGTAAGGAAGGGAAATAATGGAGATGTCAGGGAAACCCCATCCCAAGAAAATCAAGTAGGAGAATGGGCAACGGACGAAGGCACGTGGTGAGTCCTTCGGGCAGTAGGTGAGGCTAGTGGTTAGGAAAACAAAATGGTAAGACAATTAGGCTAAGAGGCATTTACATGCAGAGAGTTAAGTATGGACGTGAAGCTAAAGGTGGTGGAAGTGGAGGGCTGGAGGACGTCGAGTTGCGACCAGTTTTCGTCTGCAAGAACTGGTATGTTCTCTCGACTCTCATGCACGACTATCTGGAAAACATGTTTTTAGAAGAGGAATGCTGGTTAATGGAAATGATACCCCCAAATGAGACCTCTATCGAGACCTTGTGTTTCTCTTGGGGTTCTAACTTGGTACCCTAGACAGAATTTGTCAGGATTGTCATCTAGGGAAGGGGGTTCAGGATCTCTAGTCTTGGTCAGAAGGTAGATAGGTCCTGGTGTATTGCATCTTGTTGGGACATCCTATGGGGTTTCCAAAGTGGCGGTAGGAAAAAGCCTATCTAGTCGTATTAGTGGAGTGGGTGGCCTGGGAAGGAAGGGGTCCTAGTTAAGAGCGGAGGGTTATAAGTTGCATTTGATTTGGCGACAAGGCTGATAAACCTCCATCCTGAGCCGAGCCTGGACCTGGATAAGGGGCGCAAGAACAAAGGCGATAATTGGGGTAGCATTCGAGGTAGGTATGTAGCTCTGAGAAATTCTATGTCTAGCTCCTTTGTCAGGACCCAGGGTAGGGTAGCAATTACATCCATCCATCCTAAGAATAATTCCCTTGGCCGCTGGGGTGGTGACACATAGGGTAGCGCTGCAAGTGCAATCGGGTGGAGAATCAGAGAAACCTTGTGGGCGCTCGGTAACTGGGTTCTTCAAATTTTAATGGGAAACCACCAGAACGATGAAGAGGTCAGAAATCTCCAATTCTCTGAGGAGGGAGGGGGGAATCTGAGTGTTAATGGGGGTTACAATAGTTCTTCAAGCAGGGAGCGACTGAACAAGCTCGCGCCAGAGAAGCCCCACTCGAGAGAGGGGAAGCCTGAGGTTACTCTGTTTAAAATAATGCTGACGTACAAGGTTATTTTCCTGGTTTCTGTTTTAGGTAATATAGCAAGCAGAGTGCAGATAATTTTGGAGTCTCAGAACTCTGTCTGTGCTCCAGCCTAGGAACAGGTGCGTCGCTCGGAAAAGGAGGAATAAATCCGGAAGGACGTTAGGATGGAAAAGGAAGGTGACCAACCGGGCAAGAAAGTAAATAGAGGGATAGGAAAGGCCCTAAAAAAGACGAAAGGATTGGAACCGACTTCTAGGAGAGGACCGAGAAAAATAGGAAGGAAAACTGGGAAGGAGAGTATGCAGAACATTATCAATGCATACGTCGTAGGAACACCGCTAGAGGTGAAAGCAGTAATATCCGAATGGAAAAGAGAGCTAAACAACAACATAGAAAATCAAGAGATTGAGGCAGAGGAATGGGAAACAATGGTTAAATACCTCGGGAATACTAGATGACGCCAAATGTTGTTCCGCCAAACAATTTAGCAGTATTGGGTCATGAAGAACATCCTGGCCCGCACAATGACAACCTATAAGGAAAGAGAAGAACCGAAGGAAGATAGACCAGTTGAGCCAAGCATGAAGGATTTGCAAAGGGAGATCCAATTTGTCCAACTGCAGTTGTATCACAACAACCTCACGATGAACAGGATTGAATAGAGCCTTCAAGATATGAAGAGAAGTGAAATCCCGAGTTCAAGCGCGAAAGCCCCAGCGCCAATGGACTCATTAGATGATTGAAGTAGCCCTATCAGTAGAATTTTGTTTATATGACGGGTAGCATTTATTGTTTTAATAAGAATTATATAATAGATAAAGTTTCCAATGTAGTTTTGATGGTAAGGAAAACTCTTTTCAAATTCTGGACAACGTTCGATGCAGACAGGTGGCCAACAGACCTAGTTTCCTGCAGGCAGGTTGAGGCCACCTACAATTTTTGTTAAAGACATTTTCATGAAATATTAATACAAAAAGGAACTACCAAGCTTACACAAAAAAAAACTTCTAGTTTTAGGAGTTGATTTTCAATTTTTTATTTACAATGGTAGCAGTTGTCAAGGACATGATTTCAATCGAATCGTAATTTTAGATCCAAAAAATAAATGTGGTATTATTGGTAGAATCACTTTTTAATTTAGGAGTCAATTGTGGAAAATGGCAAGGCCATGATGTCAAGCAAATCGCACTCAAGTAACAATTTTATCTAACTCCCAAAAACACCACTTTTTTTTTAAATGGAGATAAAATTAGTCATTAAATGTGACCTCTAAAAAAACAAGAACTTTGTAGAGTTCTCATTAAGTTGGTAACTTTGTTTCCTAAAAAATATAAATTAGGATCTGCTTCACTTTTTGTTAAGCTTGTACTCTACAAATATCCATCTATCTTAGAATATCATGCTCTCAATGCATTCTTGAGTCCATATAAGGCTTTCTTAAGCCTGCAAACATGGAACTCCTTCCCATTTACCTTAAAGTCGTAAGGCTATTGTATGTAAATTTGTTCCTTGATTATCCCATTAAGTAAAGTTGACTTTACATCCATGTGATGTATCCTCCATCCCATAAATGAGATGGAAGGCACAAATACTCTAATGGAATTTTACCTAGAAATTGGAGTAAATGTTTTCTCATAATCCAATACCTATTTCTAGAGAACCCTCTCACCATGAACCTCACCTTGAACTTCTCATCGTTTTCATCTACTACATGTTTGATCTTGTAGAATACCCTAAACTTCAATATTGACTTCCCCTTTGGTCTTGGTGGTATGTCACAAACATCATTCTTCATGATGAAGGTGTACTCCTCCACAATGGCATCTCGCCATACTTTTCAGTCTTCTACCTCATAAACATTGAAAGACTCGAAATCTATGATGTTTCTCATCAATGCCATGTAGTTTGGAAACTTATTTAGAGATTTGCACTCCCTAAATGTGCTCCTAGGAGTCTCAATATACTATAAGCATACCTCAATGTATGAGATAACTATCAAGGTCTCCTAATAGAGATGGAAAGTGTTGATGTCTCCTTCTCTTCACCTAAAGGCTAATTTCATGTGTTTGAAGTTGTTTGTGACCTTAGCTCGGACTTTGGAGCTTCCTATTCCTCTTCCTTTGTCACTAGATTACGCTCATGGAACTTCTTGGATGTGAAGTCTTCCTCGAAGGTTTTATATCTCTTCTCACTATCTTCTTCCTTCACTTAGGAATATAGACCTTGTGGACCTTTGAAGTCTCATTATAATCCATAAATAAACCCTTCTTGTTGGAGGGAAACTTGGTCCTCTTCGAACACGGAAAGCTTCACACTAGTGAATGCTTCCTCTAGTGCCTTGAGTTCGAAAACACTATGATGACAATATTCTAGTTGTTTATTTTTTTGTTGCATTCCTCAACCCAAAGAAATATCAACAAGTCTTGATCATGAATCATGGCCTTAGTAGTCCCTTTGATGGATTGATTATTCCACTCTACAATCACATTCTACTATGGGTTGTAAGGAATAGTTAGCTCCCTCTTGATCCCTTCCTCCTTGCAAAAACCATTGAACTCCTTGGAGGTATAATCACCCTCTTTGTTCGATCCCAACACTTGGATCTTCTTCATTGTATGGTTTTCAACTAAAGATTTGAAACTCGTCCTTGTTCTTAAGAAGTATATTCGAGTCTTACAAGAGAGGTCATCAATAAAGGAAACATAATACATGCTTCTTAAAGTTGATTCTATTGACATTGGTACAAAAACATTTGAATGCACTAGATCTATAATCTCATCATACCTTTATGTTCCTTACATGGGAAGGAAATATTTCCATGTTTTCCAAGCTTGCACCCTCTGCATACTCATTGTTGCTTAATGTTAAACTTTAGATCTATGACTATCTCCCTCAAAATAGGCAATACCTTGTGAATCTTCTTGTGCCACAACTCGCATAAGACATCACTATTATGAGGTAGGGCTTCAATAGGTTCACCCTACAACCTATAAATATTACCTTCTCTGCCCCCATTACCTGAGTTTTCTCTAAGCTAGATTCCTTTGACCTAGTTAGGACTTATTACTTCAACTCCATTTCATAGCCCTTTCCCTTCATAACAAAAATTGAAAGAAAATTATTTTTGAGCCTTAGAACAAAAAAAACATCATCAAAGTCCAAAGAGTTGTTTGACTAGCACTAGAATGGAATGTTACCAATTATGTTATGCAACCAGCTCACAAATAGAAGAAAATATGGATCAACGACTT